>CM065595.1:99108764-99758345 GCA_033119425.1 Bufotes viridis | reverse complement strand
CGCAGTGACCGTGGATTAAAACAGAGTGGAGGGAGCCAGCGTTTTTTAACCATCTCCCCGTTCGAAAAATCTATTCAATAAATGGCCCCCAGATTGGGGACGTTAGAGGATTAAACTGATGAGAATAGTACTACAGAAAATACCACTCATATCGGGTGTGACAGTAAATTGCACGGCGCAGACGCAGTGACCGTGGATTAAAACAGAGTGGAGGAAGCCAGCGTTTTTAACCATCTCCCTGTTCGAAAAATCTATTCAATAAATGGCACCCAGATTGGGGACGTTAGAGGATTAAACTGATGAGAATAGTACTACAGAAAATACCACTCATATCGGGTGTGACAGTAAATTGCACGGCGCAGGCGCAGTGACCGTGGATTAAAACAGAGTGGAGGGAGCCAGCGTTTTTTAACCATCTCCCGTTCGAAAAATCTATTCAATAAATGGCACCCAGATTGGGGACGTTAGAGGATTAAACTGATGAGAATAGTACTACAGAAAATACCACTCATATCGGGTGTGACAGTAAATTGCACGGCGCAGACGCAGTGACCGTGGATTAAAACAGAGTGGAGGAAGCCAGCGTTTTTAACCATCTCCCGTTAGAAAAATCTATTCAATAAATGGCACCCAGATTGGGGACGTTAGAGGGATTAAACTGATGAGAATAGTACTACAGAAAATACCACTCATATCGGGTGTGACAGTAAATTGCACGGCGCAGACGCAGTGACCGTGGAATAAAACAGAGTGGAGGGAGCCAGCGTTTTTTTAACCATCTCCCCGTTCGAAAAATCTATTCAATAAATGGCACCCAGATTGGGGACGTTAGAGGATTAAACTGATGAGAATAGTACTACAGAAAATACCACTCATATCGGGTGTGACAGTAAATTGCACGGCGCAGACGCAGTGACCGTGGATTAAAACAGAGTGGAGGGAGCCAGCGTTTTTTAACCATCTCCCGTTCGAAAAATCTATTCAATAAATGGCACCCAGATTGGGGACGTTAGAGGATTAAACTGATGAGAATAGTACTACAGAAAATACCACTCATATCGGGTGTGACAGTAAATTGCACGGCGCAGACGCAGTGACCGTGAATTAAAACAGAGTGGAGGGAGCCAGCGTTTTTAACCATCTCCCGTTCGAAAAATCTATTCAATAAATGGCACCCAGATTGGGGACGTTAGAGGGATTAAACTGATGAGAATAGTACTACAGAAAATACCACTCATATCGGGTGTGACAGTAAATTGCACGGCGCAGACACAGTCACCGTGGATAAAAACAAAGGGGAGGGAGCCAGCGTTTTTTTAACCATCTCCCCGTTCGAAAAATCAATTCAATTCACCTTTTGGGGACCCTTGGTGTTGTACGTGATTGGTTGGAGGAAGAAACCTTCAATGACATCACCGGGACGTGGCTAGCTTGGTATCCAACCTTGTGCAAATGGGGAGTTTGCGGTTGTGCAAATTAACTGTTTGGGGTGCATTAAAAGGGGAGTTTGGTCTGTTAATGTCAGTGAAGCGGGCGTAACCCTTACACTACCTGATCGATACAACATCATACCTGTTCGTATACACACACTGATGTTTTAAAGCACGTTATTCCAAACAATTTAGGAATGTTAGTTGATTTATGCCCTTTATGGATTAAAACCCGACTCTGCGTCCACTACGCAATTTTCCATGGGAGTTTTGCCATAGATCCCCCTCCGGCATGCCACAGTCCAGGTGTTAGACCCCTTGAAACAACTTTCCCATCACTATTGTGGCCAGAAAGAGTCCCTGTGGGTTTTAAAATTCGCCTGCCAATTGAAGTCTATGGCGGTTCGCCCGGTTCGCCCGTTCGCGAACATTTGCGGAAGTTCGCGTTCGCTGTTCGCGAACTGAAAATTTTATGTTCGCGACATCACTAGTTACGGACGCGGCGATACCTAATATGTCTACTTCATGTAAAATCTAAACAAATTATACTATATCATCATTTGAGGAACAAAAAAAATCATTTTAGTATCTACATAGCCTGGGAGCTGAATTTTTATTTTTTTTGGTTGGGCGACTATCTAATTTAGGGGCTCATTTTTTGCGGGACGAGATGGCGATTTGATTGGCACTATTTGGGGGTGCATATGACTTTTTAATGGCTTTTTATTACACTTTTTGGGATCCAAGGTGAAAATAAAAATGGCTTTTTTTACATAGTTTTTATTAGATTTTTTTGGACGGCATTTATCGAAGGTCTAGTTTATGGGGTATATTTATAGACAAATTTTTTACGTATGCGGCGATGCCCAATATGTATGGCTCTCATACTTTGGAGACACTAAGCAGGCATCCTCAAACTGCGGCCCTCCAGATGTTGTAAAAATACAATTCCCACTGTAGGTTGTCTGGGCATGCTGGGAGTTGTAGTTTTACAATATCTGGAGGGCCGCAGTTTGAGGATGCCTGCACTAAAACTAATAGTTTTGTGAAAAAAATTGTTCCAGTGTCTCCAATGTCTGAGAGCCATAGTTTTTTATGTTCTCTAGGGGACTGTCGGGAATTATAAAAAATGTAGTACTCCATGGAAGTGTGATACTCCCTGAAGCAATTGATAAAGCAGAGGCCCGGATGATCGGGGAAAGTGTCACACTGAGTGGTGGTGTCTTTCCGTATCCCTCTCCTGTGACACACTCTGCATCTTTTTTGGGTTCGTCCCTTCTTTCCAGTATGGGGGACCACACCTGGAAAATGTTGGCCAGGGACGATCCGGGCCCCTCCAATTCCCGAGGTACTCCGACCTGCTCTTTCCCGGTCTGAAAAGATCAGGTCCTTGAGTACTGCCTCATAGAACTGGAGGAAAGTCTCTGTGCTGCCAACACTTCGAGATAGTACAAAAGCGTTGTACATGGCAACCTGTACCATGTAGACCGCAACCTTTTTGTACCATGCCCGGGTTTTCCGCATGGCATTATATGGTTTGAGGACTTGATCAGATAGATCAACTCCTCCCATATACCGATTGTAGTCGACGATACAATCAGGCTTGAGGACCGTTGCCGTGGTACTGGGGTGGTGCCGTTACCATGGATTGTGGTCAGGATAAGGACATCCCTCTTGTCCTTATATCTGACCAGCAACAGGTTGTCGCTGGTAAGGGCACGGGTCTCACCCCTGGGGATAGGTACCTGGAGGAGGGAGGTAGGGAGGCCGCGCTGATTTTTCCGCACGGTCCCACAAGCGAACGTGGATCTGGCGGCAAGGGACTTGAACAAGGGAATACTGGTATAAAAGTTATCCACGTACAGGTGGTAACCCTTATCCAGCAGTGGGTGCACAAGGTCCCACACGAGTTTCCCGCTAACACCCAGAGTGGGGGGACATTTCGGGTGGTTGAATACGGGAATCTCGTTCCTCGTAAACACGAAATTTGTAAGTGTACCTCGAGGTACTCTCACAAATTTTGTACATTTTCACGCCATACCTCGCTCGCTTAGTGGAAATGTATTGGCGGAAACTGAGTCTCCCCTTGAAAGCAACGAGAGACTCATCAACCGCGACCTCCCTTCCAGGTACGTAGGCCTGTGCAAACTTGGCCCTGAAATGATCGATGATCGGCCGTATCTTATACAGCCGTTCATAGGCAGGATCACCTTGGGGGGGACATGCTGCATTATCTGCATAATGCAGGCATTTCCGGATGGCCTCGAATCTGGGACGCGTCATGGCCATACTGTACAGTGGGGTCTGATAGAGAACGTCCCCACTCCAGTAATGCCTGACACTGGGTTTTTGCACTAGACCCATGTACAGCACGAGGCCCCAAAACGTCCTCATCTCGGCTGCACTGACTGGCGTCCAGCCACCGGGTCTAGCCAAAAAGGAGCCTGGGTGCTGAGCGACGAACTGTTGGGCGTACAGATTCGTCTGCTCCACCATCAGATTCACCAATGGGTCACTGAAAAAAAAACTAAAAAAGTCTATTTCAGTGAACCCCACTGTGGGAATCTGGATTCCAGGATTGCCAACAAAATCCGGAATCGCAGGCTCATAGTCCACTGGGGGACACCAGCTAAGTTCACCGGGGGGCTCCGGTGCGCTTATTTGGTGGGCCAGGAAACCAGTACGAACCACAGGGCTGCTCGTACTGGTGTGGGCCACGGGTTCCCTAGCATGTGGGGGCCCTGGCTCCGCCGCCTTGCGGGCTCATCGTCATCAGATGATGATGAGGAGGATGCGGATGAAAGGAGGAACGTGGGGTCATCCTCATCCTCACTGGCGCTCTCGGTGTCGGAGAGCATCTGGGCATATGCCTCCTCCGCCGAGAACATCCGGCGGGCCATGGGTATGTGTGTGCGTGTATGTGCGTGTGTGTCAAACTTTATTGTATGTGCGTGTGTGTGGGGGCAGGTGTTCACGTACTAATAATAAGAAAAAAATGGACAAGTGTTAGAAAAAAAAAATGAACTTCAAACTAGCTGATCAGCCGTCCGACACTGATCAGCGGTGGGGTGGGCGATGCGCTAACGGTGGCCGGACGCTAAAAGTGCCGGCCGCAGTAAGCGCACAAAAAAAATAAATAAAAA
Organism: Bufotes viridis; assembly: GCA_033119425.1. Classification (NCBI taxonomy): domain Eukaryota; kingdom Metazoa; phylum Chordata; class Amphibia; order Anura; family Bufonidae; genus Bufotes; species Bufotes viridis. The sequence goes on along the minus strand of CM065595.1, from coordinate 99,753,772 downwards.
AAAAGTGGTGGTGGAGTGGGGGGACGGGGACAGGTCAGCACCCCTGGGTGGGTTTAGGGTCTCATAGCTAAGTGCTGTGGACCCCAACCACCACAGGCAGCACTGAAATAAGTGTGTTTTTTTTTTTCCTAAACACTAACTGTCCCTTCTAGCCCTGCCTAAGATACCTCTCCCTCGCCGACCCTAACCTACCTGATGGCGGAGGGTGATGGGAGCCGGGGGGGGGGGTGCGACTGTCAGTGGTCACAGGAACGGTGGAGCGGTGCTGGAGCTGTGCGGGTGCGATGCGGGAGCGATCCTCACTTGGCAGCAGCAGCAGGAAGAGGAGGGGAGAGAGGAGCGCTGGGAGTTTGAATCTCCCGCCTCTCTCCCCGGACCAATCGGATCCCAGCACCGCCACAACCGTCCCCAATTCAAGAACGGTGATTGGTGGTGTGATATCACACCACCGATCACCATTTTTTTCCGGTTCATTGGGTCACCGGAGACCCGAATGGACCGGAAACGCAGCAAACCGCAGGTCTGAGTTGACCTGCGGTTTTCTGCGATCGCCGATACGGGGGGGTCAAATGACCCCCCTCGGCATTGTGACAGGATGCCCGGTGAATGATTTCAGCGGACATCCTGTTACTAATAACCCCACACTTGCATTTTAAAGATATGACGTACCGGTACGTCATGGGTCCTTAAGGACTCGGAAACCATGACGTACCGGTACGTCATGCGTCCTTAAGAGGTTAAATAGTCAGGACCTGGAGTCATGTGACATGCCAAAAGTCACATGACTCACCACCAGACTCAGCAGCTGAGCGCCGAGTGGTTCTTGCTCGGATCCCGCAGCAGGGTGCCGGTGGCGCTCAATAGGATGTGTGTGTCGCCGGTCCACTGTAACACCCAGGAATAAAACCACCAGCTAAACATTGTTTTCAGAGTCAGGTTCAGAAATGGTATTAAACTGGATTTGTTGCAAACATGAAGAAACAGAGGCATCCATCAATCAGGACGGCTGAAGTTGTGCATGAAATTCAGCAGCGGTTTACAAGTAGCCCCCAAAAATCAACTCGAAGACTATCTCAGTAAGTTGGTGTATTACGAACGACGTGTCAGCGAGTGCTGAAATCTCTTACCTTGCAACAGTACCGAATAATGTGTGAGCAGAAACTGAAAGAGTCTGACAAAGCTAAACGTGTAAATTACTAGACTTAGTTGCTGACAATTTAGACCCATTGCTGTACTTCATGATAGAAAAAGCTTGGTTCTATCTATCTGGTCATCTAAATTCCCAGATTCCCTTACGTCCTACCAGCAGCACAGATGGGGTTAACCACCCCCCGTGGACTGGCAGGACCGGCGGAATGTTTAATGAGCCCAAGACTAATAACTCAATTTAACAATTAAGTATCTCCTTAAAAGGAGGAAGTCAACCCCCAGCCCACTGTGTTTTTTTCTGTCCTCCCGGACAGGTGGACTAGGCGGTTTGTTCCCCCCTTTCTTATGAAAGTGCGGGGAGCCTTCTTTTTCGTTTGGGTAACGGCGTTGCCTTTTTCCTAGGTACCTTGTCAGTTTGGCCGGCAGCTTATCTGCTGCCGGCCCAGCTGAGTGCGCCTGGCTGGGGTATTTTTGGCGGCGTCCTCGGTCCAGGATTCTCGGTCCCTGTGCGCCGCCATCTTCCCGGTGGTGGCGGGGGCTCTCCTTTGCGTCACCTCCGGGTAATCCGGCCGTGTTTTTCACGGGCACGATTTTTCCGCTTTTATGCTTCTTCCTGTGGAGGATTTACTGGGGAAGGGTGGATTGGCTATCCCTCCCCTTCCCCTATTTTGGAGAGGCTGTGTGCTAGCTCCCAAAGTCCTAAAATTGGTGTTGTTCCACTTGTGGTTTACAAATGTTTATTTGTCCCTTTTTTTCCCGCAGTGATGTCTTCTCCACGGGATTCGGAAGGCAGGAAAGTGGATTCCAAGAGGAAGTATCTATCCTGCTACCTTGCAGCAGTCAACGGTTATTGTAAGCTGATCATACCTGCACTTGTAAGATCGCAGAAGCTAAACAGCTTAAGGCTGGGCTAATACCAGCATGGGAGACCGGTTTGGAATCCCTGGGTCTGTTGACTTAACTTACAGATGTTACAGCTGCCGTTAGAGGGTTCTGACCTCCTAGTGAACCTACGTTGCAGGATATGTATCAATGCCTTTATTAGAGGAGTCATAGGCCTGCTGGATGGAAAGGCTTCCTATGGAGACCTCTCTCCCGGTAGAGAGACCTCCTTAGTTTCTTTCTCCTCGGAGGAGGAGAAGCTGACGTTGTGTTTTTCCCCTGGAAAGACACAAAAGTTGCTCAAGTCCATCAGGTCGTGGGACCATGATGTTGACCGCGAGGAGCCTCCCGTTCCCGCTACTCGGGCACAGCGTGTCTTTAGAGCGGATGAGACCCTCCTCTCTATCATGATATAGAGTGGAAAAAACCTGGAAAAGGTCGGTTTTAACAAAGAAGTTAAATCCATGTTCCCGATGGCTTAACCCTTGGTGGATTCGTGGGGATCCATTCCCAAGGTGGACATGGCTATTGCCAAGTTGTCCAAGCGCACTCTGGTTCCTGCAGACGATGGGTCTAGCTGCAGGACCCCCTTGCAGAGTGCACACTAAGATGGGGTGTTACGGCAGCTGTGGCTTCCGCTTCCACAGCCATAGCGGCTTTTGAAGTCTCTACGTTCCTCCGGTCTCGCCTGGATCAAGTTCAAGTTGATGTGAACCAGAGGTTTTTCCAGGACAACATACTGTCTGCTTTCAAGACCTTCAAGTGCGATACCGCACAGCTCCAGTTGAAGCTAGCGATGGAGCTTACCTGCTAGCAGAACAAGTCCTGGGAACGAGGCCAAACACAGATCCTTGCTCTTGAAGCTAAGCAGCAGGTCTGCGTCTCATGGGAGACCAAGTGAAGATCAGGGAGGGCTTTTCAGAGAGCCTTCCCCAGCAGTCCTTTCGAGGGCAGGGCAGACAAGACTGCGGTGGCAGGTCTGGCCAGCAAACAAGCTCTTGTAGTGACTGGAGAGCACAGCGAAAGGGTTTGAGGTGCTCTCGTGGAGGAGCCAAAGATGGAAAATCCACCTCCTGACTACGGGCCTCTTTGAGGCTCTTGGTTAATTCCTGTTACTCCTGCCGTCCTGCCAATAAGCTTCCCCATTCCTAAGTTTGTCAGGAGTCGTCTCTCCCACTTCTGAGAAGAAGGGATCCCTGGGTCCTGAATATCATTTCCAACGGTTATTTAGTCAACCTCTGGACAGGTTTGTCAAGATCAAGCTGCCAAGGAGGCGATCCTAGAGGCCTACATTCAGGACTACATTTGCAAAGGGGCTCTGGAGGAGGTTCCGGCAGGAGAACGAGGGTCTAGGGGATCTATTCACCAGTTTTTCTGGTTCTCAAGGCTTCAGGAGATCTCCGGATGATTATCGATCTGAGATATTTCAATCGATTTATAAGGAAGGTGAAGTTTCGTGTAGAAACCATCAGGTCAGTTGTGCACGTCGTCAATCCTGGAGGCGTGATGGCAACCCTGGACCTCAAGAATGCATACCTGCACATCCCGATCCATCCTGGTTCCAGGAAGTATATCAGGATCACGGTCCAGGTGTCCGGTGTCGTCAGGCATCTTCTGTTTGTTGCCCTTCCCTTTGGCTTTTCTTCTGCCCCTCACACTTTTACCAAGGTGGTGGTTCTGTGGTGGCGGCTTTGAGGCTTCAAGCACTGACCATCATTCCTTATCTGGACGACTGGCTTTGAAAGCCTCTGCTCTAGCGGTCCTAACCCAACTTCTTCAGGTAACAATCTCCTTTCTGTTCCACCTACGTTGGATCATCAGCTGGTAGAAGTCGAGCGTGAGCCCGTCGACTTCAGTAAGATAATCGACTCCACTGGAAGGTCGCTCCAGTTGACTCCAGAAAGAAGATTCCGGGTTCAGAACACGGCAAGTTCCTTTCCCGGCGAGTTCCAATCCGGACTCTCATGAAGAGGTTGGGGCTCATGTCAGCGTCTGCGGAAGCAGTCCCTTGGGCTCTATGGCATCTCCGCCCTCTACAGTCGGAGGTCCTTTCCTAATGGAGTGGCAGCCCTGCTGGGCTAAACTCCCTGTGCTCCCTGACTTGGCAAACTCTGTATTCCCTCAGATGGTGGTGCCATCTTTTAGACAGGAAGTCTATGACCCAGCCAATCTGGGTCATATTGACTACTGGATGCGTCCTAAGTAGGCTGGGACGCTCACCTAGACGACTCTCCAGTTCATGGGACCTGGTTTCCTCAGGAGTGGCTTCTTCATCCAATCTCTGCGAGATTCAAGCTATCCGGCTAGCCCTCCTTCACTTCGCCCCTCAGATCTGGGGCAAAGAGGTGAAAGTCCAGTCAGACAGTGTGACTGCGGTACTTTACATCAACCAGCAGGGAGGCACGAGATCACTTCCCCTCCTGTCAGAGATCGGGGTGATTCTGGATTAGGCAGAGTTGTACCTTCCCACTTATCTGCGATCCACATCCAAGGCTCCCTCAATATGATAGCGGCTGAGCCGCGGTCTTCCGTCGGTGGAGTAGTCTTTACATCCGGAGAATCAAGCAGATAGTCCTTAAGTGGGTATGCCAGAGGTGGCTCATGGCAACAAGGTTCAATGCCAAGGTGGAGAGGTTCTGCTCCCTTTACAGGGAGGACAACCCCCTGGCGTTAGACGCTCTGTCAATATCCTGGAGGTTCAGGCTGGCTTACATCTTCCCTCCCTTTTCCATGATACCGAGGGTATTGATGAAAATCCGTCAGGATCAGGCCTCGGTGATAGCCATCATACTGTTTTGGCCGAAGAGATCCTGGTTTACCTAGCTCACCCAGTTGAGTCGAGGACAATATTGGAGGCTCCCCACAGCAGACCCTGGTGTCGTGGGACACTCACCTCTGCTCAGATCTGCACAGATTCAACCTGACAGCCTGGAGGTTGATCAGTCCCTTCCCAGTATAGAAGGGCTTTCAGAGTCGGTCCTGAGAACGCTGTCTCATTCTAGAGCGGACTCTACCAAGAGAGCCTACTCTTGTATTATGAGGATATTCATCCGGTTGTACCTCAACTGAGGTGGCGTCTGCAGATCCGCCCCTCTCCGCTATCCTTCAGTTCCTGCAAGACGGCCCTGATAGAGGCCTTGCCCTTCTACTCTGAAGGTTCAAGTTTCAGCCATCTCAGCTTGCCTTAAACAGGTTGTTGTCTCAGGACCGCTGATCTAACGGTTCCTTAAAGGAGCTGAAAGTTTAAAGCCTACAGTACTGAGACCCCTCAATGGGTTTTCAGTAGTTCTCAGGGGTTAGCATCTCCCCCTTTGAACCATTGGAGGAGGTGGACATCAAGTTCGTCACTTGGAAGTTTGTGTTTCTCCTTGCAGTGACTTTGGCCAGAGGGTCTCTGAGCTTCAAGCTCTCTCAGCACATGAGCCCTATACCATTTTCTTACATGACCGGGACCTTCTTAGATTCCTCCCGTATTGTAGGCCTAAAGTTCCTTCCTTCCAGAACATCAACCAGGTGATATTCCTCCCGGTTCTGTCTACATCTACCACCTCCTCCTAGGAACCTGCTAGACATCCTCTGGACGTCTCGAGATGTCTCCGGATCTATGTGGATAGATCAAGGAGTTCAGGAAAATGAGAATCTGCTATTCCTGTTGCCGGTAAGTTTAAAGGCTGTAAGGCATCCAAACCTTCCATCAGTCGGTGGATTGAGGAGGCTATTAAGAAGGCCCACTCTACTAGAGTTGTGGCTACTTCTTTGCCGAGAGGAGTCTTCTGCCTCTCAACATGATTTGCAAAGCTGCCTCCTGGAGCTCTGAATCGACATTCATCTCCCATTATAGACTAGATGCCAGTCTAGCTGAGTTTTCGGCCTTTGGGCAGACTTTTCTTAGTTCTGCCAGGCAGGAAGGCCCTCCCTAGGGGTTTTTCTTGCTATCTCCCCATCTGTGCTGCTGGTAGGACGTAAGGGAATCGTTAATTTCTAACGATAATTTGTTTTCCTTAGTCCTAACAGCAGCACCTAAATTCCCACCCTAGTAAGTCTAGTTTTTTTCTTGCTATAAACACAGTGGGCTGGGGGTTGACTTCCTCCTTTTAAGGAGATACTTAATTGTTAAATTGAGTTATTAGTCTTGGGCTCATTAAACATTCCGCCGGTCCTGCCAGTCCACGGGGGGTGGTTAACCCCATCTGTGCTGCTGTTAGGACTAAGGGAAAACAAATTATCGTTAGAAATTAACGAATATGAAGTACTGGTCCACTGAAAATCCCAATTTGACTCACAAAGAACCATTTCATGACCAGAAAATTGGCATTTGTTGCGCAGTGTCATTTGGTAATTTAGGGAAATTTAAAAAAGAAAGTATCTGCTCACAATCCACATGCCCTGGATGAACTCAAGGAAAATATCACAAACGCTATCCGCAGCATCATAAGCAGTATCAGCCAACACAATCAGACCTGCCCAAAGATGGACAGACCTGAACGGGGACCACTTTTAGCATCTTTTGTGACTTGTGAGTAATTAAAAAAATCTACTTATCTACTTATCTCTGGAGGCTGGCTTTTTTTTGTGGGCAGCCCTGTATATTGCTTATATCTCTATATGCGGTCTATTCAAAGATAAATTACAGATATCTCCACATATATAAAAAATAGAATAACCTTTATATGGGATGTCCTTACTTTCATATGACTGTAATCAGACTCCATATTTGAAAGTATTAAAGGGGTTGTCCCACGAAAAATATTCTACAGTTTTCAAACTAGCTCCTGGATCTAAATACTTTTGTAATTCCAGGTAATAAAAAATTTAGCATAGCCACTGAGCTATTCAATAAAATGTATCTTTATTGTGCTACCTGCTGTTCTTTTTCTTATTTTTTTGACCGGCTCACATGCCCATTTTCATCTTTCAACTGCCTCCAGAGTTGTGATAGAGAAAGCATGGACACACACCCTTAACGGCAGCAAAACAGACACTCCTCTTGAGCTGCCAGCTTGATATAAGTCTAGCAGAGCAATGAAATGGGAGATCTCTGGATCCATGTGAGGTACGGAGCTGGTTCTAGCTTAGTTATTAAGTGATTGTCTTGTGCTACATGATTGTCGTGTGCTTAATTTTTTACATTAGTCATGGGATAATCCCTTTAAGTTTTTTTAAGGGGTTTTCCCACAATTTTCTTTTATTATCTATGCATAGGATAGGCGACAAATGTCTGATCATTTGAAGCCTTTACCACTGTGACTCCCACTTATCACTAAAACAGGAGTTCTTACTGAGACCATTCAGTGCCTATGGATCTGACCAAGAACTAGAGTTGATTTTCTCACTCAATCCTGTAGACTTGAATGAAGCTACATTGCACATCCTTTCTTGTCGCTACTTCATTCTTGTATTGTGCAGTGCAAAAGAACAGGATCAGGACCTCGTTCTTGTGATAGTGGGGTCTGAGCAATCAAACATTTATCATCCCTTTTACATATATGTATAGATGACAAGTTATCTGCCAGGGCATAGTTAATGGGGCACTCACTGTGTCAATGGGTTGTCCTTAGTTACATTCACTAAATGTACAGTTATAAGGTGAATGTTCATGATAAAAACACTCCATCCTGGCAGCTCACAGCATCTTCAGAATAATACATGAGTATAGTTACAAACAGTCCCGAAAGGGGCAAGAAGATAGTGAGGCTGATTGCAAAGGGGACATGGATAATTAGGGTATAGGAGGTATATTTGAATTTACTTGCAATTTTGGGAGGTGGTACCAGGGGCTGGGCTTAAATGTGTTTTGTTTTTTTTGAATTTTAGATATTGATATTGATCAATGCCATATTGATAGGAGTCCAAGACCAGGCATCCCCCACCTTTTAGCTGTTCTTAGCAGTGATAACTTGTCACCAAAGAAAACACAGTGGATATAGCCATAGCCAGAAGCCAAACTATTCACCTTGTAGTGGTGGTGCTGAGTTACTGTAGCTCAATCCCCATTCACTTGGGAATGGGATGCAAAAGGTCATCAATATCTAGAACCCATAAAACCCCTTGAAATTTCCTGAAGTATCCAGGATCATATATGTCTGAAGATGCTCTGAATACCTCTGAAGAAAAAACAATTATACTGTAAGAAGGCAGCAGTCTGCCCATGAAATGCAGGTAGGTATGGATTGACAGCACTTTTTTGACCCATGTGGTCCCTTGACTCTCCTCTACCTGACAGTCACATGGGAGCAGCTTGAATACCAGCTCACCAATGATGAAGGAAAAAGGCCACATAAAGAAAAGAGGGAGCAGCAAAGGTCAGACTTTGGAGAGTTCAATAAAGACACGTCAGTGCCACAAACCTAATATATAAAGCTGAGTGTGTGTATGTATGTCCATTAAAGGAATCCGCACCATCGCATTTACAATCACGAAATTCGGCACTCAGGTACATCAGGGGTCCGGGAAGGTTTTAGACAGCGTCTCAGCTCTCTGGGATATACCGTTCCTGAGATATTCCCAAAAAATGCATTAGCCAATAGAAGCATGGTCACATGACCCTTATCAGCCAATAGAAGCTCGCTGGCAATTCGTCTCCACACACACAGTTTTACTCCAGGTAACCATAACAACCCAGCCATGTTTTTTCACTGCTGTAGATTAGTTTTAACCTCTTCTACCCCAGTTTTCACCTTCCTGCACAGGTCATTTTTTGCAAATCTGACATGTGTTATTTTTGTGGTAATAGCTTTGGAACACTTTTACTTATCTAAGCCATTCTGAGATTGTTTTCTTGTGACACAATGTACTTAGAGATGAGCGAACACCTGGATGTTCGGGTTCGAGAGGTTCGGCCGAACTTCCGGAAAATGTCCGGGTTCGTGATCCGAACTCAACCCGAACTTCATCCCGAACCCGAACCCCATAGAAGTCAATGGGGACCAGAACTTTTGGGCACTAAAAAGGCTGTAAAAGACTCCCGGAAAGGGCTAGAGGGCTGCAAAAGGCAGCAAAATGTAGGTAAATCCCCTGCAAACAAATGTAGATAGGGAAATGAATTAAAATTAAAATAAAATAAATAAAAATTAACCAATATCAATTGGAGAGAGGTCCCACAGCAAGGAATCATGCGTCATATCATCCACCACTGGAGAAGGCCACTCTCATTTATTTGGGACCAGCACCCAGACAGAGGATACAGGTCCCACAGCAAGGAATCATGCTTCATATCAACCACCACCGGAGAAGGCCACTCTCATTTATTTTGGACCAGCACCCAGACAGAGGATACAGGTCCCACAGCAAGGAATAAGGCGTCATATCAACCACCACCGGAGAAGGCCACTCTCATTTATTTTGGACCAGCACCCAGACAGAGAGAGAGGTCCCACATCAAGGAATCATGCGTCATATCAACCCCCACCGGAGAAGGCCACTCTCATTTATTTGGGACCAGCAGCCAGACAGAGGATACAGGTCCCACAGCAAGGAATCATGCCTCATATCAACCACCAACGGAGAAGGCCACTCTCATTTATTTCGGCCCAGCACCCAGACAGAGGATACAGGTCCCACAGCAAGGAATCATGCTTCATATCAACCACCACCGGAGAAGGCCACTCTCATGTATTTTGGACCAGCACCCAGACAGAGGAGAGAGGTCCCACATCAAGGAATAAGGCGTCATATCAACCCCCACCGGAGAAGGCCACTCTCATTTATTTTGGACCAGCTCCCAGACAGAGGAGATAGGTCCCACAGCAAGGAATCATGCCTCATATCAACCACCAACGGAGAAGGCCACTGTCATTTATTTCGGCCCAGCACCCAGACAGAGGATACAGGTCCCACAGCAAGGAATCATGCTTCATATCAACCACCACCGGAGAAGGCCACTCTCATTTATTTTGGACCAGCACCCAGACAGAGGATACAGGTCCCACAGCAAGGAATAAGGCGTCATATCAACCACCACCGGAGAAGGCCACTCTCATGTATTTTGGACCAGCACCCAGACAGAGGATACAGGTCCCACAGCAAGGAATAAGGCGTCATATCAACCACCACCGGAGAAGGCCACTCTCATTTATTTTGGACCAGCACCCAGACAGAGGAGAGGTCCCACATCAAGGAATCATGCGTCATATCAACCCCCACCGGAGAAGGCCACTCTCATTTATTTTGGACCAGCACCCAGACAGAGGATACAGGTCCCACAGCAAGGAATCATGCCTCATATCAACCACCAACGGAGAAGGCCACTCTCATTTATTTCGGCCCAGCACCTAGACAGAGGATACAGGTCCCACAGCAAGGAATCATGCTTCATATCAACCACCACCGGAGAAGGCCACTCTCATGTATTTTGGACCAGCACCCAGACAGAGGAGAGAGGTCCCACATCAAGGAATAAGGCGTCATATCAACCCCCACCGGAGAAGGCCACTCTCATTTATTTTGGACCAGCTCCCAGACAGAGGAGATAGGTCCCACAGCAAGGAATCATGCCTCATATCAACCACCAACGGAGAAGGCCACTGTCATTTATTTCGGCCCAGCACCCAGACAGAGGATACAGGTCCCACAGCAAGGAATCATGCGTCATATCAACCACCACCGGACAAGGCCACTCTCATGTATTTTGGACCAGCACCCAGACAGAAGAGAGAGGTCCCACATCAAGGAATCATGCGTCATATCAACCCCCACCGGAGAAGGCCACTCTCAATTATTTTGGACCAGCACCCAGACAGAGGATACAGGTCCCACAGCAAGGAATCATGCTTCATATGAACCACCAACGGAGAAGGCCACTCTCATTTATTTCGGCCCAGCACCCAGACAGAGGATACAGGTCCCACAGCAAGGAATCATGCGTCATATCAACCACCACCGGACAAGGCCACTCTCATGTATTTTGGACCAGCACCCAGACAGAGGAGAGAGGTCCACATCAAGGAATCATGCGTCATATCAACCCCCACCGGAGAAGGCCACTCTCAATTATTTTGGACCAGCACCCAGACAGAGGATACAGGTCCCACAGCAAGGAATCATGCTTCATATCAACCACCAACGGAGAAGGCCACTCTCATTTATTTCGGCCCAGCACCCAGACAGAGGATACAGGTCCCACAGCAAGGAATCATGCGTCATATCAACCACCACCGGAGAAGGCCACTCTCATGTATTTTGGACCAGCACCCAGACAGAGGAGAGGTCCCACATCAAGGAATAAGGCGTCATATCAACCCCCCACCGGAGAAGGCCACTCTCATGTATTTTGGACCAGCACCCAGACAGAGGAGAGGTCCCACATCAAGGAATCATGCGTCATATCAACCCCCCACCGGAGAAGGCCACTCTCAATTATTTTGGACCAGCACCCAGACAGAGGATACAGGTCCCACAGCAAGGAATCATGCTTCATATCAACCACCAACGGAGAAGGCCACTCTCATTTATTTCGGCCCAGCACCCAGACAGAGGATACAGGTCCCACAGCAAGGAATCATGCGTCATATCAACCACCACCGGAGAAGGCCACTCTCATGTATTTTGGACCAGCACCCAGACAGAGGAGAGAGGTCCCACATCAAGGAATAAGGCGTCATATCAACCCCCACCGGAGAAGGCCACTCTCATTTATTTTGGACCAGCACCCAGACAGAGGATACAGGTCCCACAACAAGGAATCATGCCTCATATTAACCACCAACGCAGAAGGCCACTCTCATTTATTTCGGCCCAGCACCCAGACAGAGGATACAGGTCCCACAGCAAGGAATCATGCGTCATATCAACCACCACTGGAGAAGGCCACTCTCATGTATTTTGGACCAGCACCCAGACAGAGGAGAGAGGTCCCACATCAAGGAATCATGCGTCATATCAACCCCCACCGGAGAAGGCCACTCGCATTTATTTTGGACCAGCACCCAGACAGAGGATACAGGTCCCACAGCAAGGAATCATGCGTCATATCATCCACCACTGGAGAAGGCCACTCTCATTTATTTGGGACCTGCACCCAGACAGAGGAGAGAGGTCCACATCAAGGAATCATGCGTCATATCAACCCCCACCGGAGAAGGCCACTCTCATTTATTTTGGACCAGCACCCAGACAGAGGATACAGGTCCCACAGCAGGGAATCATGCGTTCATATCATCCACCACTGGAGAAGGCCACTCTCATTTATTTGGGACCAGCACCCAGACAGAGGAGAGGTCCACATCAAGAATCATGCGTCATATCAGCCCCCACCGGAGAAGGCCACTCTCATTTATTTTGGACCAGCACCCAGACAGAGGATACAGGTCCCACAGCAAGGAATCATGCGTCATATCAACCACCAACGGAGAAGGCCACTCTCATTTATTTCAGACCAGCACCCAGACAGAGGATACAGGTCCCACAGCAAGGAATCATGCTTCATATCAACCACCACCGGAGAAGGCCACTCTCATGTATTTTGGACCAGCACCCAGACAGAGGAGAGAAGTTTTCACAGCAGAGAATCATGCATTTTGATCACCCACCACAGGAGTAGGCCACCATTTAATGGGACCCCGGCAACCATGTCAGATGGCACAAACATCAGCTTCACATCACCCAGCACAAGAGAAGGCCACTTTGAGAGACTTTGACCCCTGCACCCAGACGGAGGAGAGAGGTTTTCACAGCAGAGAATCATGCATTTAGATCACCCACCACAGGAGTAGGCCACCATTTAATGGGACCCCGGCAACCATGTCAGATGGCACAAACATCAGCTTCACATCACCCAGCACAAGAGAAGGCCACTTTGAGAGACTTTGACCCCTGCACCCAGACGGAGGAGAGAGGTTTTCACAGCAGAGAATCATGCATTTAGATCACCCACCACAGGAGTAGGCCACCATTTAATGGGACCCCGGCAACCATGTCAGATGGCACAAACATCAGCTTCACATCACCCAGCACAAGAGAAGGCCACTTTGAGAGACTTTGACCCCTGCACCCAGACGGAGGAGAGAGGTTTTCACAGCAGAGAATCATGCATTTAGATCACCCACCACAGGAGTAGGCCACCATTTAATGGGACCCCGGCAACCATGTCAGATGGCACAAACATCAGCTTCACATCACCCAGCACAAGAGAAGGCCACTTTGAGAGACTTTGACCCCTGCACTCAGACGGAGGAGAGAGGTTTTCACAGCAGAGAATCATGCATTTAGATCACCCACCACAGGAGTAGGCCACCATTTAATCGGACCCGGCAACCATGTCAGATGGCACAAACATCAGCTTCACATCACCCAGCACAAGAGAAGGCCACTTTGAGAGACTTTGACCCCTGCACCCAGGCGAAGGAGAGGGGTTTTCACAGCAGAGAATCAGGCATTTAGATCACCCACCACAGGAGTAGGCCACCATTTAATGGGACCCCGGCAACCATGTCAGATGGCACAAACATCAGCTTCACATCACCCAGCACAAGAGAAGGCCACTTTGAGAGACTTTTACCCCTGCACCCAGACGGAGAGAGAGGTCCCACAGCAGAGATTCAGGCATTTATATCAGCCAGCACAGGAGAAGGCCGCTTTCAGTGACTTAGGCCTTAGCACCGACACAGAGGACACAGGTCAGATAGCACAAGCATCAGTTTCACATCAACCACCACAGGAGAAGGGCACTTTTAGAGACTTTGACCCCTGCACCCAGAAAGAGGAGAGAGGTCCCACAGCAGAGATTCAGGCATTTATATCAGCCACCACAGGAGAAGGCCGCTTTCAGTGACTTTGGCCCCCTGCACCCACACAAAGGAGACATGTCAGACAGCACAAGTATAACATTCATATCACCCAGCACAGGAGAAGGACACTTTCATGTACTTTGGCCCCGGCACCCAGACAGACGGAAGGTTCATTCAACTCTGGGTTGCACCCCAAGATCCTACTTAATTTCAAAAATTGATTTTTCAATGAAGAAGTGGCCAGGAGTACAAGACAACATGGTTTAAAGCAGTTATTAAGGACTACTCTGCACAAGGGAGGGTCAGGTCTTGTGGGATCCATGCCTGGTTCATTTTTATAAACGTCAGCTTGTCCACGTTGGCTGCGGACAGGCGACTGCGTTTGTCAGTAATGACGCCCCCTGCCGTGCTGAATACACGTGCAGATAAAACGCTGGCCGCCGGGCAGGCCAGCACCTCCAAGGCATAACATGCTAATTCTGGCCACGTGGACAATTTGGAAACCCAGAAGTTGAATGGGGCCGAACCATCCGTCAGTACGTGGAGTTGTGTGCAGATGTACTGTTCAACCATGTTAGTGAAATGTTGCCTCCTGCTAACACGTTCCGTATCAGGTGGTGGGGCAGTTAGCTGTGGCGTGGAGACAAAACTTTTCCACATTTCTGCCATGCTAACCCTGCCCTCAGAGGAGCTGGCCGTGACACTGCTGCGTGGGCGACCTCTAGCTCCTCCTCTGCCTTGGCCTTGGCCTTCCACCTGTTCCCCTGTGACAGTTGGGAATGCTCTCAGGAGCGCGTCTACCAGTGTGCGCTTGTACACGCGCATCTTCCTATCACGCTCAAGTGCAGGAAGTAAAGTGGGCACCCAGTAGTCAGCACACGTTAAAATGTGGGCAACTCTGCTGTCGTTGCGCAGGCACTGCAGCATGTAATCGCTCATGTGTGCCAGGCTCCCCAGAGGTAAGGAGAAGCTGTACTCTGTGGGAGGTGTATCGTCATCATCCTCTGTATCCCCCCAGCCACGCACCAGGGATGTGCCTGCGCTGTGCTGGGTGCCACCCCGCTGTGAACCTGCTTCATCCTCATCCTCCTCCACCTACTCCTCATCCTCCTCGTCCTCCAGTAGTGGTCCCTGGCTGGCCACATTTGTACCTGCCCTCTGCTGTTGCTAAAAACCTCCCTCTGAGCCACTTCTAACAGACTGGCCTGAAAGTGCTAAAAACGACCCGTCATCCTCCTCCTCCTCCTGGCCCTGGCCCACCTCCTCTTCCATCATCGCCCTAAGCGTTTTCTCTAGGAGACATAGAATTGGTATCGTCACGCTGATAACAGTGGCATCGCCACTGGCCATGTTGGTGGCGTACTCTAAACAGCGCAACAGGGCACACAGGTCTCGCATGGAGGCCCAATCATTGGTGGTGAAGTGGTGCTGTTCCGCAGTGCGACTGACCCGTGCGTGCTGCAGCTGAAACTCCACTATGTCCTGCTGCTGCTCGCACAGTCTCTCCAGCATGTGCAAGGTGGAGTTCCACCGGGTGGGCACGACGCATATTAGGCGGTGAGCGGGAAGGCCGAAGTTCCGCTGTAGCGCTGACAGGCGAGCAGCGGCAGGATGTGAACTCCGGAAGCGCGCACAGACGGCCCGCACTTTATGCAGCAGCTCTGACATGTCTGGGTAGTTGTGAATGAACTTTTGCACCACCAAATTCAGCACATGCGCCAGGCAAGAGATGTGCGTCAAACCGGCTAGTCCCAGAGCTGCCACGAGATTTCGCCCATTATCGCACACCACCTGGCCGGGCTTGAGGCCCACCGGCAGCAACCACTGGTCGGTCTGTTGTTCAATACCCCGCCACAACTCCTGCGCGGTGTGGGGCCTGTCCCCCAAACATATGAGTTTCAGAATGGCCTGCTGACGTTTACCCCGGGCTGTGCTGAAGTTGGTGGTGAAGGTGTGTGGCTGACTGGATGAGCTGGTGGAAGCAGAGGAGGAGGAGGAGGCTACAGGAGGCAAAGAATGATGCCCTGTGATCCTTGGCGGCGGAAGGACGTGCGCCAAGGAACTCTCCGCCTGGGGCCCAGCCGCCACTACATTTACCCAGTGTGCAGTTAGGGAGATATAGCGTCCCTGGCCGTGCTTACTGGTCCACGTATCTGTGGTTAGGAGGACCTTGCCACAAATGGCGTTGCGCAGTGCACACTTGATTTTACTGGACACTTGCATGTGCAGGGAAGGCACGGCTGTCTTGGAGAAGTAGTGGCGGCTGGGAACCACATACTGTGGGACAGCCATGGCCATCAGCTGTTTGAAGCTGTCTGTGTCCACCAGCCGGAATGACAGCATTTCAAAGGCCAGTAGTTTAGAAATGCTGGCATTCAGGCCAAGGGCTCGAGGGTGACTAGGTGGGAATTTGCACTTCCTCTCAAAGGTTTGAGAGATGGAGAGCTGAACGCTGCTGTGTGAAATAGTGGAGACGCTAGGTGACGGTGGCGGTGGTGGTGTCGGTGGCACATCCTCTGTTTGCTGCTCGGCAGGTGGCAACATTCCTCGCGAGGCGGAAGCCGAGGCAGCAGCGGTAGAGGGAGCAGGGGGAGCCTGAGCGGGTTCCTTGTTTTTAAGGTGTGTACTCCACTGCAGTTCATGCTTTGCATTTAGATGCCTGATCATGCAGGTGGTGCTCAGGTTAAGAACGTTAATGCCTCGCCTCAGGGTCTGATGGCACAGCGTGCAAACCACTCTGGTCTTGTCCTCAGCACATTGTTTGAAGAAGTGCCATGCCAGGGAACTCCTTGAAGATGCCTTTGGGGTGCTGGGTCCCTGTTGGCGCTGGCCAATAGCAGGCGAACTCTCTGGACGGTGGCTGTTCTGCTTTTGCCCCCTGCTCCCTCTTTGGCTTCGCTGTTGTCTCGGTCTCACCACTGCCTCTTCCTCTGAACTATTTAAGTCAGCGGCACGACCTTCCAGTCCATGTGGGGTCTAAGACCTCATCGTCCTCTGCATCGTCTTCCACCCAGTCTTCCTCCCTGACCTCCTCCTGTTCAGTCTGCACACTGCAATAAGACGCGGCAGTGGGCACCTGTGTTTCGTCATCATCAGACACTCGGTCACTCTGCTGTGGTGGTATTCCCATGTCCTCATCATCTGGATACATAAGTGGTTGTGCGTCAGTGCATGGAATGTCTTCCACCGCTGGAGAAGGGATAGGTGGACGCCCCTGGAAAACCGTGGGAGCAGAGTCTTCAAACAGAAGAAGAGACTGCTGCATAACTTGAGGCTCAGCCAGTTTCCCTGATATGCATGGGGGTGATGTGACAGACTGATGGGCTTGGTTTTCAGGTGCCACCTGTGCGCTTTCCGCAGAAGACTGGGTGGAAGACAATGTGGTGAACGTGCTGGAAGCACTGTCGGCCACCCAATCGACTAATGCCTGTACCTGCTCAGGCCTTACCATCCTCATAACGGCATTGGGCCCCACCAAATATCGCTGTAAATTCTGCCGGCTACTTGAGTGAGTTGTTTCACTACTTTGTGCGCCTGAGGCCGAACGGCCACGTCCTCTGCCAGCAACAGAGGCTCCACGGACACCACCACGACCGCGTCCTCGTCCCTTAATAGAATGTTTCCTCATTGTTGCGATTCAACTCGCACCACAATAAAATATATTATTTTTTAGCCCCAAAATTCCCACACTGGAAGATATAATTCCTTTTTCCGGTATTAATTCTTAGAACACTGCTGCTAATTGGACACCAGATTTTTTATAATGCTAGTTTTGGTACATAGATTCCCACACGGGGAAATATAATTCCTTTTTAGAGGAGTGAAAACGTGAGGCCTAGTTTTTCTGGTCTAAGGCCCTATTCACACATCCGCAATGTAGTCCGCATGTATTCCGCAATTTTGCGGAATACATGCGGACCCATTGACTGTGAATGGGGCCGGGAACGATGCGGAGAGCACACACTGTGCTCTCCGCATCCTATTTTGCGGAGCGCGCCGCCGATCTTCCGGTCCGCGGCTCCGCAAAAAATAGAGCATGTCCTATTCTTGTCCGCAATTGCGGACAAGAAGAGGCATTTTCTATGGAGTTCGGGCAATGTGCGGTCCGCAAAAATGCGGAATGCACATTGCCGGTGTGTCCGTGTTTTGCGGATCCGCGGCTCCATGGATCCGCAAAACACAACGGATGTGTGAATAAGGCCTAACAAACACCAGATTGATTAAATTGGCCTTTTTTTCACCAAAATTACAACACTGGACGATATAATGCCTTTTGGCGGTATTAATTACAAGAGGACTGCTGGTATTTCAGAACACCGGAATTGTTAAAATGCTAGTTTTGCTAGATAAATTTCCCACACTGGGAGAAATATTGCCTAAGCCTTTTTACAGTATTAATTACAACAGGAGTGCTTCTTCTGGTCTAACACCAGAATAATTTTATTATTACGGTGAAAGCTTTTTCTAATTTATATTTCTGGCACATAAAAAAAAAAAATATTTCTGGCTGACAGTATTGGACAAAGTAGTAGCACTGGCTAGCCTAGCTGGAACAGCACATTCATGGGATTTGCTGTCCAAGTGGGTTACTTTCAGTTTCACCACTGATATATTAAATATCTTTGCAGTTAGTATGGGTGACACAAGCACAGCCAAACCCCTGATGTAGTATATCTATGAAAAAATCGACTATTACATTAGATTAATGGACGTTGTGGCAGCTTTTGCTGAAGCACCACAAGTCCCAAAATAGCCGCCGCCTATCAGCCCAGTAACATGTGCCAGAAAACAGTCTGCCCAGCCAGAAAAAAAATTGACTTTGACTGAGCAGCTGAATCGCTGTTGTTCTGATTCACAGGTGTAGATTTTTAACTTCTTTGGAGCTTTGGTTTACACTCTGTGGCAGCAAGTGCTGGCGCACCACAAGTCCCAAAATGGCCACGGCCGGTCAGCCCAGTTACATGTGCCAGTAAAAATCGCTCTGGCCAGTCTCAACAAAATAGTGACTTTCAGTGAACAGCTCAGCTGAGTTGTTCTGATGCACAGGTGTAGAAAGGTAGATCATTCAATCACTTCTTTATCCCTGCCTATCTCGCCCTCACAGAAGCTGCATCCTCTCCCTACACTAGTCAGAGCAGTGTGACGTGCGGCGCTACGTGACTCCAGCTTAAATAGAGGCTGGGTCACATGCTGCACTTGGCCAATGACAGCCATGCCATTAGTAGGCATGGCTGTGATGGGCTCTTAGGGCAAGAAGTAAAACGCTAGCTGATTGGCTGCTGTGCAGCCCTTCAGAAAGCGGGAAGTAATCGACGAACACCGGACCCGAACCCGAACTTTTTTGAAAATGCCCGGGTTTGGGTCCGTGTCACGGACACCCCAAAATTCGGTACGGACCCGAACGATTTTCGAACTGTTCGCTCAACACTAATTGTACTTCATGATAGTCATAAATTTGAGTCAATATATTTCACCTTTATTTGTGGAAAAAATCCCAAATTTACCCAAATTTCTTTTAAAATTCCCAAATTTTCGAACTTCAATTTCTCTACTCATATAAAAGATAGTGATTCCTTATATAATAGTTATTACTTTACATTTCCCAAATGTCTACTTCATGTTTAGATCAAGGACTCGGGAACCATGACGTACCGGTACTTCATGCGTCCTTAAGGGGTTAAATCGCCAAACACCGAACTCGAGCCCAAACTTTTATGAAAATGTTCGAATCTGGGTACGAAAATTCCTAAAGTCCGGTACGAACCTGAACTGTAAAGTAAACTGCTCAACTCTAGTCATGTGATATTTTTATAGAGCAGATCGTTATGGATGTAGCAATACCTAATATGTCTACTTTTTCTTATTTATTTAAGTTTTACACAATATTAGCATTTCTGAAACCGAAATAATGACGTTTTAGTGTCTCCATAGTCTGAGAGCCATAGCTTTTTTATTTTTTGACCAATTGTCTTAGGTAAGGTCTCATTTTTTGTGGGATGAGGTGATGGTTTGATTTGTACTATTTTGGGGGGCATACACCTTTTTGATTGCTTACTGTTGCAATTCTTGTGATGTAAGGTGACAAAAATGCCTTTTATTCAATACCCTTTTTTTTTACTTTTTATTCATTACTTTATTTCTGAAGTTCACTTTTGGAGTTATGATCCCCTCTGCAATGCATTACAATACATCTGTAGTCATTCACTAACAGGTTGCCTAGGAGACCCAGCCTAATGCTGGATCTCCTCGGCACCCGTAGAAGGCAGGTCCCGATGCCGTGCAAGGCCTTGGGCAGTCTCTGCATGGCATCAGGCTCCCTTCTGACACATCGAGTCCCTGCCACAGCAGCGCGGCGACTGGATGCGCTCCCTCGTCCGACACAAACCCCTTCTATGTCGCAGTCAGGGTGGATACAGCAGGGGCCCGGCTACCAGCCCGATCACCATGACGTACTATTAAGGTGGCCATTAAAGTCACCCTTAAAACTCCGCTCCAGGTACCGCTAAGGCACACCTCCAATCATGTTAGGCCACGCCACCTACTCCTTAGCCGACCCGGATTTAAAAAATGAAGTTAAAAAACCCTTAAGCTCACATTCAGACAGCACAGTACTGCTGTCTTAGAGTGAGCTGTTCAAAAGGACATGCCCCTGATCCAGTTAGGCCATGCCCCCTCCCACTCAGCCAACAGGGATTGAAAAAATTAGGTTAAAGATCAACTTCTAAGTCCGCTAAGCCACAACCCCCAATCCAATTAGGTCACCCCCCCACCCCACTCCTCACCTGACAGGGATTAAAAAAATGAAGTTAAAAATCAACTTCTTTCTCCCTGCAGCTCACAATCAGACAGCACAGTGCTGCTGTCTTATTGTGAGCTGTTCAAAGGAACCCCCCCCCCCCCCGGTCCAGTTAGACCATGCCACCTCCACTCAGCCAACAGGGGTTGAAAAAATAAAGTTAAAAATCAACTTCTAGGTCCCGCTAAACCACCCCCCCAATGCGGTTAGGCCATGCCCCCTCCACAGCTGACGGGGATTGACAAAATGAAGTTCAAAATCAACTTCTGTCAGCTGCAGGGGTGGTAGGGATGGTGACTTTCTCTCTGCAGTTCACACTCAGAGAGGACAGTGCTGCTGTCTTAGGGTGAGTTGTTAAAAAGGCCACGCCCCCTATCATGTTAGGTAACGCCTCTTCCCACTACTCAGCCAACAGGGATTGAAAAAATGCTGTCTGAGAGTGAGCTGTTCAAAAGGACATCCCTGTGTCCGTCCAGGCCCTGCGCTAGATGGAGGATAGAGAGTCAGAAAACCGGACTGTCCAGCCTAAAACTGGACCTCTGCCCACCCTAAGGGCAGGCTGCTGTGGAGGTCACAGTTAAGGGAATGGTCCACTATAGAGGTCAGTGTTAAGGGGCGCATTGCTTTAAAGGCCACTGTTAAGGGGAGAGCATCTAAACTGTTGCTGCTTGTCTAATAGCAGCCTCTTTCGCTGCCTGAACAGCTAGGGCATTCCCTTTAGATATGTGCATTTGGAGACCAGTATGTGCCTTACAATGGATAATAGCAACTTTTCTTGGTAATTGGATGGCGGCCAGGGGATCATGGCGGCCGAGGGTGGAATGTGAGATTTGCTTCCCATCTGCAGCTATGAAGACAACAAGCTCTAGTGAGGGCAATCAGTTCAGCTGCTTGGGCTGACTGAAAAGGTATAGGATTCGATTTTAGAATAACACCAGGGATTTGAACCACAGTGTATCCTGCATGATAAGTGTTGTCATTAGGGCGGTAACAGGATCCATCCACAAAAATATCAGGTGCTCCTTCAATGGGTGTGGATTGTAAGTCAGGCCTAGGTGAGGTATGGTCATGTATAAGTTCAGTACATACATATAGGAGGCAAATCATCTTGCTCTCCCTTGTATCCAAGTAGGGCATTCAGTATAGCCATTGGACCGAATGTGGGTGCTGAGTATTTGATATGAAGTTGAGGATTAGATATCAACAAAACTTCATATCCACTCAGTCTTTGTGCTGACATATGTTGTGTATGTATGCTCTTCAATAGGGCCTGAACATTGTGTGAGGTATGCAGAGTCATGGGATGACCTACGGTGATAGGCATGGCCATCTCAGCATGGCCATCTCAGCCATAGCACAGGCTGCCAAACTCCTGAGACACTCAGGCATGCCCTGAACCTGTACAGGAACCACCTTTGAGAAAAAGGCAACAGGGCAGAATTTGCCTTCATGGTCTTGCGCCAGGACTCCCACAATGGTTTTACAACTGTCCCTGGCAAATAAGTGAAACATCATGCCATAGTCGTGTAGGCCCAAACCAGGACTTGAAACCATTGCACATTTCAAATGACTAAAAGCTTGTAATATTGCATCAGACCATTTAATAAAGTCAGACATATCAGTATTAGTGGCTTGTCTCAGAATATTATCATAGTAGGAACAATCAGGAATCCATTGGCGGCAGTAACCAATCATGCCAAGAAAGGTTAACATGTCTTTCTTGGTTTGTGGGAGGGCCAAGCCAGTACGGCGGTAATTCTGGCATGACTGATTTTCCTCTCACCTTTACTGAGAGCAAAGCCCAAATACTCAACACTTTCCATACACCATTGTAATTTCTTCCTAGAAACTTTGTGACCACATTCACATAACTACAGTAATAAACTAACACAGTCTGCCTGGCAGGCCTCCCCAGTAGAGTTACATATGAGAAGATCGTCCACATATTGTAGAAGGACAGAACCATGGGGGGCAGTCCAAGGGCACAGTGTAGCTTGGAGGACAATCGAGTAGACTACTGGGGAGTCTACATAACCCTGAGGCATTCTACACCAAGTAAGTATGTATGGGCGAAATTTAAAGGCAAAAAGTGGCCGTGTCTCCCTGTCAACTGGGGAGAAAAAATTGAACCAAATACAGAGAAAAACTCTACATGGGCAGGAATAGCTGATAGCAGAGATGGTATGTCTGGAACCACAGGGGCTATGGGTATGATCTGTAGTGATAAGTGGGAGGTGCCATATTCGATTTTGCAATATTTCGCGAATATTTGATTGAATATTCGTCATATATTAGTCGAAATCGAATATTCGTCATTATTCTATATATTGCAAATGTTACGCGAGTTTATATTCGCATTGCGAATTAAACTTAGAGCTAAGTTCCTAATGGTTGTAACTTGTATTGCTAGAATTGACGAAGATAACGAATATCACGAATATAGCACTATGCTCTCAATCTTCGTTATATTCTAGCAACAACCATTAGGAACTCAGCTCTAAATTGATTTCACAATGCGAACATATGCTCGCATTGCGAATTCAACTTAGAGCTGGGTTCCTAATGGTTGTATTGCTATAATATAATGAATATCACGAATATAGCACTATGTTCTCAATCTTCATTATATTCTAGCAACTATCATTAGGAACTTGTTTCAAAGTTGAATTCGCAATGCGAACATATACTCGCATTCCGAATTCAACTTAGAGCTGGGTTCCTAATGGTTGGCTTGCTAGAATATAACGAAGATTGAGAATATAGTGCAATGCAAGTAATTCAAGTTATATTAATCGCATTGCGATTACAACTTAGTCAAATTTGTGAGATTGTGATTCTCACATCCGACAGTACATTTTAGCATGGAGGCATTCCCATGCACACGTGAAGTCGGCAGAAGCGGCAATGTGCATTGACTGGAGCGGGAACGAGCCAAGAATCCTCAGGACAGGTAATAACAGCTTTTTGGAAGTGGGAAGACAACCAGACAGCAACAAGGATTAACAACTTAAATAAAAAATATACGAATATTAGAAATAGCGAATATATAGTGCTATATTCGCAATATTCGTGAATTTGCAAAGTGCCGATATTCGCAAAAAAAAATTGCTATTTGAATATTCGCTCTCAACACTAATTATCTGTGCATTTACCGCTCTAAAATCCTGGAAAAACCTAAAGGTATTATCAGCCTTTCTCACTAGGTTGATGTGTATTATAGAGGGGAAATAATTTCCTCAATAACCCCTGCCTCTAGGAATTCTATCAACATAGACTTAATCCCCTTTTCTTTTTCTGTGGAAAGGGGGTGTTGTTTACTATAAACAGGTGCAGCGCCAGGCTTAAGCATTGCCTTATATGGTGTACAAGAGATAAGGCCAACTTCTTGGTCAGTATTTGCCCAAACCTCAGGAGGAACCTGATCAAGTAGTGGATCCTGAGGTTGGCATTCCAAATATAAAAACAATTACCCTTTGGTACATGAATGGCCATAACTGAGGATGTGACATGTAGGTGACCCGTCTTGCTAATCTCCAACTGCAACCTTAACAGAACAAACAAATCTCTCCCTAATAAATTCACAGGACAATTAGGAATGATCCTAAAACTGTGTGTGAACATTGAATGGTGATTGTATGGATGTTGGATCGAGAGAGGAGGAGTTTTTAAGATCTGGTCAGTATCCCAATAATTCTCATAGAGGGCTCAGCATTCCTTCTTGGACCAATAGAATAATCCTCACATGTTTCTCCTACATACGGAGGGGGCAGAGAGACCTTTTCCTGCTTTGCACCCATTTCTTATAACCTAATTGAGACGGAGGCAGAGCAGAACTCTCCCCAGGACTGGCTGTACTGAACTGTAAAGGCTCCGACAATTCCTGTCAACTGGATGGAGAGGACTTATGTCACCTGCCTGTAAGTATTTTCCCTTAAAACCATCACTTGCTTTCACTAGTTTCTGGGTTAGCGGGTTTCCCCTTGCCAGAGTGGTGGGGCATGTTACGGTTTTCCAGGACACACACAATAAAGTTGGTACAGTTTTCACAGTATCATTTGCTGCTTACCTTCAGAGTAAAATAAAATTACTTAAAGCATCATAACATCATAACATAATAGAGAGTATAAGACATTGACAGATAAGAAGCGGTAGAAATGGTCTGTCAAGAGAGACCAGGGTGCAGACAATATTTGAATTCTTCCCTAGAGAATTCCTCTTTTAAATCCTTGCCTAAAGGATTGCTCTTTTAAATTCTTGCCTAAAGAATTTATCTTTTAGACTTGGCCATTAGTCTAATTAAAAGTCTATCTTCCCTAAAGATAGATACTATTCCTTTCAGTGTGTCTGAAGTGGATTTTCCATACTTACCGAATTCCTGTGTGTTATATCCTGGACACGAGCCCCCAGCTGAAAGGGTTCTTCTTCTGTATGCACCCTGGCTTCTCCTGCTTCTACACTGACAGGCACCTGGAGAGCTTATTTCAATGAGACACACACACACACTATGGTCTCAGAAACTGCTCTAATTTTATCTTTGACCTTACAGCTTCTTATACATACATACAGACATACAGGAACAGGTGTCGTTCACATATACAATGTTGCTGAGTAGAAACAATTCCCTATATGGAAATAAGGCTAAAGTAAATACATTCTCCCTTTAGTATGACGTCGTCCAACATCCTGTCCCTCATACGGATCATATAGCTTATTCTGTTTAACCCTTCAAGGTCAAAATTAAGGAGGTGGGCTTCTGTGGATATCCCGTTTTAAGGGACAGGGCACTGTGTGGGGGGGGGGGGAGGTCATTGTTAAGGGGTAGGGGGCTTTGGAGGTTACTGTTAAGCGGTGGGGTGCTGTAGATGTCACTGTTATAGTGGATACTGTCGATATCTATTAATGACACTCAGAAACATTGAATGAAATAGATTAAATATACCCGGGCAAAGCCTAGTTTGTAAATAATTTTTATATACTATGTTAATTTGGCCACTTCTAAATAAAGAGACATCAGGATAGGGGATAATTAGTGGATTGGTGGCGGTCCTACCACTGGGACTCCCATGATCACGAGAATGGGGGTCATACCCCCTGCAGCCTCCTGAAAAGAACAGAGCGGCCGGCCTCAGATGTGCATGGCCGCTCCATTAATTTCGATGGGAGTTCCGAAGATACTCGAGCGCTGTACTCCAGAACTCCCATAGAAATGAATAAACAATTAACAAAAAGACCAAAGCAGATCCTTCTGTCCACTAACATATTTTCAGCAGGGACCACATAATAACAATGATGTAGGCACAAGCTCGTATATATGTTAAACATAAACAACAAGAAAAGAGAACCAATAGTGCTATAATAAAATTACTTTATTCCAATAATGTAATAGATAAATAAAAATTAGAGATGAGAGGTGACATTATATAAGTGCCAGCCGGTATCCAGCCAGGAAGAAAAGACAATACATATAAATAAATAATGGTCAATACCAAAGATAGTAACGATAGCGTAAAGCAGGGGAGCCGCAATAACAGGAACTATAAATATAGACCTATAAAATAACCACCTCACAGTGAGGACAGCTCACTTGAAGTCTGCTGGGTCAGGAGACAGAATGGCACTACCCTAACGGGCGTTTCGGCATACCTTCTTCTGAGGGTAATGCCGTCACTGTGGGAGCCAGGTTTAAAAAGAGGCCATGGCCAATCAGGTGAGATACAGTTGCGTCATCAGCCGAGACATAAAATGCGCATCATACTGAGAGCGACATGCCAGAATCGCTCCTGATCAGGCGTCCGCCCCTGACCAGTCATGTGATCTATCACGTGACTTGGTAACTTGGAAACCAGAAGGACGCCCAGACCCTAGGTTCCGGAGCACCGTGTCAGTAGATATAGTGGGCGCAATAACAGGAAAGCAATGCAGGGGGGTATTCAGGGCATTGAGGGAAATGTTTAGGACATAGCAAATACCCTAAAGTGCGTGTGCAAGATGTTTAGTTAAAATATGTATATCAAACCAATATAAACCAATAAACATCTCAAAATCCAATATCTAATAAATATATAAGAATATATAAGAAAAACCAATCATAGTGTATACATAAGATCATGAGAGAATACATAAATAATTTTATGATGAGCAATATCAATAGTGACATTGTGAGGTAAAAGGGAATGAGGACGAAAGATGAGACAGTGAGGAAGTGGGGGGGGGGTAAGAAAGTGAGGAAGAGGTGGAAAAGAAATGTGTGGTGTAAAATACATAATTATTGTACTGCTACATAAGCAAAAACCGACAAGCATTAGTAAAATGTGAATATAAATTCAAAATTATGTAAAAAACAAAAAATGATAATGGTGAAATGTTACTTTCTCTCTTTATCTTCTTTTTCTGTGTCCTTCTTTTTGACCCCATTCCTCTCTCTCAGCCATTATTCCCACTACAATGCATTACATCCCAAAAAAAATCTGTTGACCAAAGACCAATTGGCGAGTAAGCCTTAAATAAAAAATAAAGACAACATAAGTGAAAAAAAAAAAAAATGCAAACTACAGTAATCCCACAGAGGGTGGTTCAAGAATCAGAGAAACGGCGAGAGACCCACATTTTCATTCAGACCCTAGGGACGTAACGTACCAAGGGTCCAAATCCACCTGCTTTCTTTTTGAGATAGTCTCTTGGAAATGTTTCCAGCTCTCTTGTCATGTTTTATGTGATCAATCGCTCTTACCTTGTAGAAACGCGGATTGGAATAATGGACTTCCTTGAAATGTTTGGCTATGGGTTTTAGATCGCTGGTTCTTTCTGTGTCTCTGGCAGAAATTATATCTCTGACATGTTTGCGAACGCGAACCTTCAACTCTCAAGTGGTCAAACAAATATAAATCTTGGGACATGGACAGGTCGCGTAGTAGACAACATTGCAGCTAGAACAAGTAAGAAAGTGTTTGATCATATACGTTTTTTGGCCTAGAGAATCAGTGAAAACAGAGGCACGCTGCATATTAGGACACACGACGCACCTCCCACATGGTTTAAAACCCATTTGGGACTTACCAAAAGTCGTTTGAGAGGGTGTAGGTTCCAAGTAACTCCTCACTAGTGTGTTTTGTAAAGTGCATGCTCTCCGAGCTGTAATAGAGGGATACCTGGTCAACATTTTCTCTAAAAGAGGATCTGTTAATGAAATGGGCCAGTATTTATCCAACACATCTCTCATTTCCTTCCATCTGGAATGATAGGTGGTAACGTACCTGACTTTGTTATCTTTGGTTGCTTGTTGTTTTTTGGGGCACAACAGATCAATTTGCTTTTGTAATTTCGCTCTAAGATATGCCTTTTTAATCGAGCGATTACTGTAGCCTCTTTTACAAAAACAGCCTTTCAGGATGGTCGCTTGTTCCTCAAAGCTGCTATCATCGGAGCAAATGTGACGAATTCTTAAAAATTGGCCCACTGGAATTGCATTAATGGTGCTCCTAGGGTGGAGAGAAGACACATGTAGATATGCATTAACTGCTGTCTCCTTACGGTAAACTGTAGAATGTAAGTTTCTATCCTCCATTTTGGAGACCATAACGTCCAGGAACTCGATACTGTCAAAACTATATTTGTACGTGAGGTAAGTGTTGCGATCATTTTGATTTAGCAAAACAAAAAAATCTCTCAATTGATCCTCCCAGCCCTGCCAAATCAAGAAAATTTCATCAATGTACTGCGACCAATATATGGCATGGTACATCAGGGCATATCTGTCAGACATGAATAGGTCCCTTTCCCACAGCCCCAGGAACAGGTTAGGGTAAAACAGCGCACAGGCCGCCCCCATAGCTGTTCCCTGGAGGTGCAGGAAAAAGGACCCATTAAACGTAAAAAAAGTTATGAGTAAGTATGAAGTCTAACAAGTCCAATATCAATGCTGATAAATCTTGGGAGATGTTACTTGATTGAAGATAAAAGCGTATCGCCTCTAAACCTTCCTTATGTTTAATATTTGTATATAGAGACGCCACATCACACGTCGCAAGAATGATATCTTCATCAAGGCACAAGCCTTGTAGTTTCAGTAGAATATCAGAAGTGTCGCGGAAGTGCGATGGTAGGGTCTATACCAATGGCTTTAAATGAAAATACACAAACTTACGAACATTATCCACCATGCTCCCCTGTCCAGAAATAATGGGCCTACCCGGTGGTATCATTGCATGCTTATGGATTTTGGGTAAAAGATAGAAGGTAGGTATGGATGTTTCTTGGACAATCAAAGCCTCAAAAAGTCATCGGTCTCATCTCTTTCCTTATCTAATGGTGGTCAACAAAATGCACGTTATCCTACACGTTTTAATCAACAAAAATGCAAAAAGAATTATGGACGGGGGTCATATTGAGGAAATATTGGTAGCGACACATCACTTGGAACACGTGGGAAACCGAGGAGTTAACAGGCGAACGAACCCATTAGCTAAGCGCTGCGGCCGGCAGCTGCGTAACATCCAGACGGGCTGCAAGGAGACCAACGGGGATTGAGACCACGTGGGACACCGTGTGTGCTTACCGAGCAGTGAACAGACACACAGATCAGCGGGCGGCAAAGTACAGCCACATCCAAGTGGTGAAGTAACAAAGCTGCAGGAGTGGTAACGTACACTTAAATATATATAGTATATATAAGTCCTATATATAAGTCCTGACTAACCTGAAAAAGTAGCTACTATATATTGGATGCAAATACAACTATCAGAACTAAAATCAAGATATACATGATAAAAGAAGTGGTACCATTTATTTGAGTATACGGATATTGTGGTGACTTTATCAAGAATACTGTGTGACATTCACTATTTTTAATCTATTGATACTATAGAAATATGGAATATAGACAACCCTTATAACCTCATTGCACATTTTTGAATGCTTTTATTTGTAATTATTAACTTTTATTTACATTTATGTTTAGAATTCTAGGTCAACCTGGTAATATATAATTCCTGTAATTTAGAGCATTTATATGTATAGAAGTTTGTCTTAAATAAATTTTACATTTAAACGTATACACCTTTCTGCTTGGTTCCAGGTAGCAGAGTGCCCCCCTAATCCTTATTTCTTTTCACTTTTAGTATGATATTGGGTGTGTTGAAGGGTAAGCACCATACTGTTACTTATTAAATTGTTGAGCCACTATCACATTTTCCATCATAAACATTAAAAGGGTCTGAAGGTTTATATAGCCTTTAATATGTCTATATATTTACTATTTTTTACAAACTTAAATGACTTGATTGGGGAAAGGGGCTCTTTTTTATACACTTGGAAATTCGGAGGGGGGGGGGTCAATTATCAAACTAGTGTAAAGATGAACTGGTTTAGTTGCACATAGCAACCAGATTCTACCTTTCATTTTCATAGCTCCTTTGGAAAATGAAAGGTGGAATCTGATTATTTGCTATGGGCAACTAAGCCAGATCTACTTTGCACTAGTTTGATAAATCTCCCCTAAATTTTTTTTTATTTTATTTGTGTTTTTGTTGTCTTAAATTTTATTATTTTAGTCCCACTATGGGACTTCAACTTTTGAGGGTCTGATCCCTGTTTCAGTGCAGCGCAATACATGTTGGTGGGCCCCAAGGGTATCCCTTGCCCCTTTAGAGGTTTTTTCAATATATGTCCCTCAGATAGAGCAAGCAGTTATGACACCAGTTGCATTTAATTAACAAGGACATGGAGCCTCCTTTAAGTAGATGGTGATGGTGGAACTCAGTGAAGGAAATTCCAGAGTGGTGTAAGGGTAGCCTAGAGTGTCCCTGTATGATGGTATCGTTGCACGTGTCATGGTGCTCTTACCTGGTTATCTTTGGATCCCTGGGCGTTGTAGTCCGAAGCAAGTGCAAAAGGGATGATTAACTTGGGTGATGACTTGTATTAACGTTGAACACAGCTTTACTTGATTAAACTTGCATCCAAAAATAATCTTCCAATTTTATCTCGGTCATTAGCAGATTTTGGCATGAACTTCAGGCAGGCAAACCCAATTGGCTCTGCTACATCTGTATTCTCTCAGCTCTGCTATGTTGGCTGGGTTAAATAGAAACATTTCCTCTTCTCTGCTTTCTGCTTTAACTTAGCTATCTGAAGTCTGTCTCTTACTGTAATCCTCCCTAGATGAAGGAACCCGCGTCTCCCTGAGGCCTAGAAATAACACACACCAGAGAATAACAAACAGGGAAGGCAACAAGTACTTAGCTTAGAGGAGTATGGAGAAGCAGGAGATCCAATATAACCAAGCTCTATGTAACAATTCCTAGCAGAATGTATCAACCGCACGGTTAGCAGTGTGAGGCGGACCTAAATAGAGCCTCATCACTGATAACAAGCGG
This sequence comes from Bufotes viridis, assembly GCA_033119425.1. Lineage (NCBI taxonomy): Eukaryota > Metazoa > Chordata > Amphibia > Anura > Bufonidae > Bufotes > Bufotes viridis. The sequence continues at coordinate 99,722,849 of CM065595.1, read as the reverse complement.
CACCTGAGTTGCGGTGAGATCCTGCCAAACAACAACATGCATAGAGGAAAGCAGAGAGAGCTGTCAGATAACCTGACGTGCAGCAAGTCTCAATCAAACTGTCATCTCAAAAAAAAAAACGAGCCTCTACATAAGACAGTCACCCAAAAAATAAAAAAAACTCCGGCTTTTAGAATGTGGAGTAATTAAAAAATCTTTTTATTTTTCAAAAATGATTTACTATGTAGAACTGAGACAAACAACCATATTTGGTATTGTCGTGTCCGTATAAACCTGCTCTATAAAAATAGCACATGATCTAACCTGTCAGATGAACGTTGTAAATAACAAAAAATATAAACAGCTGTTTTTTTTGTTACCTTGCCTCACAAAAAGTGTAATATAGAGCAACCAAAAATCATATGTACCGTAAAATAGTACCAACAAAACTGACACCTTATCCCGTAGTTTCCAAAATAAGGTCACTTTTTTGGAGTTTGTACTCTAGGGGTGCATCAGGCAGGCTTCAAATTAAACATTGTGTCAAAAAACCAGTCCAGCAAAATCTGCCTTCCAAAAACTATAGCACCTAAAGGGTTAACTAAGTTTGTAAAATCAGTTTTGAATACATTGAGGGGTGTGGTTTCTAAAATGGGATCATTGTGGGTGGTTTCTATTATGTAAGCCTCACAAAGTGACTTCAGACCTGAACTGGTCCCTAAAAAGTGGGTTTTAGAAAATTTCTGAAAAATTTCGAGATTTGCTTCTAAACTTCTAAGCCTTGTAACGTCCCAAAAAAATTAAATGGCATTCCCAAAATGATCGATACATGAAGTAGACATATGGGGAATGTAAATCAATAACTTTTTTTGGCGGTATTACTATGTAATATAGAAGTAGAGAAATTGAAACTTGGAAAATTGCAAAATTTTCAAAATTTTTGGTAAATTTGGTATTTTTTTATAAATAAAAATGAAATTTTTCAACTTCATTTTACCACTGTCATGAAGTACAATATGTGACGAAAAAACAATCTCAGAATAGCCTGTATAAGAAAAAGCGTTTTAAAGTTATCACCACTTAAAGTGACACTGGTCAGATTTTGAAAAAATGGCCTGGTCCTTAAGGTGAAATAGGGCCATGTCCTTAAGGGGTTAAAGACATACACAACCACCTCCCTGGTGATGCGAGTAAGAATGAAATATACAAAAGGATTTCAATAACAAAACTGGGGTACAAAAACCTAGTAGACAGCTAAACAGGAAGGTAACTTAGAATCAAAGATATATGAACCTGATTATTTGTAGGTATACACTAGTGAAGAGCAAATCAAAGTCCACAAAGATGAATTCCCTCGTGTTTCGCGGTAGCAAATCTATTTAACCTGAAACAGTGTAAAAAAAAAAATAACCTGATCCATTTGCTCGAGACGGGCCAGCCGCCGCCATCTTGCTTGAAGATCTCAGCCATAATCCTGTGCGCGGTGATGTAGTTTTCGCTACTTCACCATCTTGCTTGAGGATCCAGAGCGAAATCTCGAGTGGCGCATGATGACATCATCACGTGCCGCTCGAGATTTAGAGCTGGATCTTTAAGCAAGATGGCCAAGACTGAGCTGCACCAAGTTTATGTGACGAATGAATGTGACATCACATGACCTAGGAAAAAGCCTAAGCCTCTTCATACAGCCAATTGCCAGGGTTCTCAGGAGTCAGACTTTTGCTGATCTCATATTGATGACCTTTCCTAGGTGTAAATCATTTTTGATCCACTCTTATATAAATTTGTATTGTTGGAAAAGCTTTTCTCTTGCAACTCTAAGGCCCCTTTCACATGGGTGAGTTTTCCGCTCGGGTGCAATGCGTGAGGTGGACGCATTGCACCCGCACTGAATCCGGACCCATTCATTTCTATGGGGCTGTGCACATGAGCGGTGATTTTCACGCATCACTTCTGCGTTGCGTGAAAATCGCAGCATGCTCTATATTCTGCGTTTTTCACGCAACGCAGGCCCCATAGAAGTGAATGGGGCTGCGGGAAAATCGCAAGCATCCGCAAGCAAGTGCGGATGCGGTGCGATTTTCCCGCATGGTTGCTAGAAGACGGGGACCCAGTCTTTATTATTTTCCCATATAACATGGTTATAAGGGAAAATAATAGCATTCCTAATAAAGAATGCTTTGTAAAATGAGGATAAAGGGGTTAAAAATAATAAAACTTAACTTACCTTAGCCACTTGATCACGTAGTTGCGATCTGTCTTCTCTCTTCAAGCTTCAGCTACCAGCTAAAGGACCTGTGATGACGTCACATCACATGTTTCAATCACATTGTCCATCACTATGCTTGAACCTGCGCAGAAAAATCGCGCATATTCCCGCAACGCACCCGCCTCTTATCCGGGCGTCAAACATGACGCCCGTGTGAAAGGGACCTAAGAGTTTGCAGAAGTCATTTACCTTCTACATTGAACTTTTCTGCAAGGCCTGCACAGAGTCTTTTGTAATGCTATCTGCATTTATTGTCTTTGCCTCATTGGCATGGAACCTTCCAGATACACATACAGGTGAAACTAGAAAAATCAGAATATTGTGCAAAAGTTTATTTATTTCAGTAATGCAACTTAAAAGTTGAAACTAATATATGAGATAGACTCGCTACATGCAAAGTGAGATATTTCAAGCCTTTATTTGTTATAATTTGGATGATTATGGCTTACAGCTTATAAAAACCCCAAATTCACAATCTCAGAAAATTAGAATACTACATGAAATAAAATAAAAAATGATGTTAATTAGAAAAATGTAGGACCTCTGAATAGTATAATCATGCATATTTACTCAGTACTTGGTTTGGACCCCTTTTGTATCAATTACTGCCTCAATGCTGCGTGGCTTGGATGCTTTCAGCCTATCGCACCTCTGAAGTGTTATGGGAGACCAGGATGCTTCAATAGCAGACTTTAGCTCTTCTGCATTGTTCGGTCTCATGCCTCTCATCTTTTTCTTGGCAATGCCCCATAGATTCTCTATGGTGTTCAGGTCAGACAAGTTTACTGGGCAATCAAGCACTGTAATCCCATGGTCATTGAGCCAGGTTTTGGTACTTTTGGCAGCAGGGGCGCAACTATAGGGGAAGCAGGTGAAGCGGCTGCTTTGGGGCTCTGACCCAGAAGGGGCCCATCCAAGAGGAGGAGAAGTACTAAAAGATTTTGTCAGGGACCCTCAACATTATTACACAATGAAATTATATACAGTGGCAGTATAGACAGTGTAGAAAACGGATGGAACAGCTGCTGGGCCTGGTCTGAGAGAGCGATCTTTACTAGCCACAGGAAAAGGGGCGGCATGAGAGGAAGGGGTTGTGAAAAAATTACTGGGGGAGGAGGCCCCATTCAAAAATTTGCTGTGGGGCCCAGTCATTTCTAGTTACGCCACTGTTTGGCAGTGTGGGTAGGTGCCAAGTCCTGCTGGAAAATTTTGTCACCATCTCCATAAAGCTCGTCTGCGGAAGGAAGCATGAATTGCTCCAAAATCTCCTGGTAGATAGCTGTGTTGACTCTGGACTTAATGAAGCACAGCGGACCAACACCAGCAGATGACATCGCTCCCCAAATCAACACAGACTGTGGAAACTTCACACTGGACTTCAAGCATCTTGCATTGTGTGCCTCTCCATTCTTCATCCATACTCTGGGTCCTTAGTTTCCAAATGAGATGCAAAAGTTGCTCTCATCAGCAAAGAGAACTTTGGACTACTGAGAAACAGACCAGTTCATTTTTCTTTAGCCAGGTAAGACGCTTCTGATGTTGTTCGTTGTTCAGGAGAGTCTTGACAAGAGGAATACGACATTTGAAGCCTATGTCCAGTATCCGTCTGTGTGTGGTAGCTTTTGATGCACTAACTCCAGACTCAGTCCACTCCTTGTGAAAGTCATCAACACTTTTGAATGGCCTTTTCCTGACAATCCTCTCCAGGCTGCGGTCATCCCTGTTGCTTGTGCACATTTTTCTTCTACACTTGTCCCTTCCACATAACTTTCTATTAATGTGCTTTGACACAGCACTTTGGGAACATCCAACTTCTTTTGCAATTACCTTTTGAGCCTTGCACTCCATATGGAGGGTGTTAATGATGGTTTCTGCACAACTGTCAGGTCAGCAGTCTTTCCCATGATTGTAATTTAAAGGCTCAGGAACCCTTTGCATGTGATATGGATTAATTAGCTGGCTAGAGTGTGACACTTTGAGCCTAGAATATTGAACCTTTTCAAATATTTAAATTTTCTGAGATTGTGAATTTGGGGTTTTCATAAGCTTTAAGCCATAATCCTCCAAATGATAACAAATAAAGAACCAATTGGTTGGTCTAAGTCTTTTGTTATAAAGGGGATGAGCATCTTTACATTCACTCATTTTGTAATAACTTTAGAAGAGATTTTACTAATTTTTACATTTCTTCTGCTTTTCCCCTCTAGAACAGTATCTAAAAGCCAAATAAAAATCTTTTGTGACAAGGTTTTTTACACAATAAAACATTTAAATGATCTGCAAAAAAGGTTTTGGTACATATACCATATACCCTGCCTGAAGGACAGAGCTAAACAAGTCACGTGTTATCAATTACTTTTTTAATCATCTCTTGATGGCATTCTGAGCAATATTAAAAAGTTATAGTTACATTTTATTTCTTTATCAAATAATATCAATATCAAAGTCACTTGTGAGTATCTTGAAATCTACATGTTTAATTGACTAAATAGGTGTGAAGGTAAATAAGTCAGTTCAATAGTCTGCACTTAGATATAAAAAAACTCCCGACCGTCACAACTCTAATTCCATGGAAATTTTTGGATCCACCAAAAGTTCTTAAATATTGGAGCGCTCCTATAACAAACTCTCACACTCGAATATACTCCTCGGGATAAAGTTGTAAAGGCAAGCTTTTTTCATTCATACAGCCCAAGACCTCTTCTCGATAGCCCAGCCCCCGCCCACGTGACTTACCGGGAACTTCCTCCAGCGTGAGTGCCGGCGAGCAGCGGCCGCAGAGAGACAGAAGAAGACGCCAAGAAGCAGTCCCTGGGTAATGGTAAGACTGCAATTGCGCAGTTGGCAACTGGAAAACAACAAATATCATTTAATAACCAATCTTATTTTATACATAAGGAAGAATAAATAGATGATATTATCGGGTGCACCTTGACCTTTAAAACTTTTCATCAAATATATCTGGCACCACTTTGGATCTTATACACACTGGTCAGAGGAGCCATACAATTACTGGTCTATATATGGACTATTGGACTGCATCAGATTAGGAATATTGCATATGCGTCATGAACTGTGGATAATATTAAGAATACTGAATTTGCACATCTCACTACTAATTTTAAATTTAATTATGTTTAACTATCTTAATGTTTGTTTTGTATGTATCTGAATCTTTATGTATGTATGTGAATCTTTATATATGTATGTGAATAAATAGGTTGAACCTTATTTACTAAATATTGTGGCAGCTATATGTTTGAGTGCTAGTCTCACCCTATGTTGTCTAGACTTTTTTCTGAATGGGTGTTTCAGTTTTGAGATTTTAAGCACCTCTTCCATATAAAGAAGTGAGCTTTTCACACCCGTTACACATATACCATATACCCTACCTGAAGGACAGAGCTAAACAAGTCACGTGTTATCAATTTCTTTTTTAATTATCTCTTGATGGCATTCTGAGCGATATTAAAAAGTTATAGTTACATTTTATTTCTTTATCAAATAATATCAAAATCACTTGTAAGTATCTTGAAATCTACATGTTTAATTGACTAAACAGGTGTGAAGGTAAATAAGTCAGTTCAATAGTCTGCACTTAGATATAAAAAAAAAAACAGCGTTATCAGTGAGTTGTGGCAAATTTACTTCCACTGTAGATCCATTAATTCATTGCAGAAGTGCAAAAATGTAATTTAATTGTAATTCAAATGAAATTCACTCACAATTTTTTCTATAGACTTACAGTTTCCGTTTTCAATGTAAGATCTTCATTGCCCAGTAGATGGCAGTAGCATTGCATCATTATTGTATTAGATCTCTTCTGGAAACTTGAAGCTGTTGTGGAGGCAACAATGACAATGAAGAGTTTATTAGTATATTTTCCTCTCAGTTAAATATGCCCTAGTAGCTTGGCAGGTCACCAGAAAAGGTGTTGCATGCAAGAAGTCTTATGTTACATTTTCATATCTCCACAAGAATTTTTGTACTTTAATTTAATTTGTTTTGTTCCATCATTTATGAGCATTTGGGCAAAGAAAGACAATACAATTAACCTTATATATAATAGAACATAAAATAGAAAGCAGTTATGTAAGCACTAAGCATCTTCTAGCGGTGGCTGCAAGTTTTCACTGTTACAGTGTCATGGCAAGCAAGAGACGCAGTTCAGTGCTGGGCCCCCTCCTACTAGAGCATCAGTGCTGTCATGGTGCCATGATGCCTGGCCATGGAGAAAACCTCCTTCTGAGCTACACAGAGGAGGGTACAAGGGCATAGTGACAGATTACAGGTATGGGTATGTGGCAGGATGGTGCAAGAGGCGATTTAAGAAGGATGAACTTGGGGGAGAGTGAGTGTAGACTGCAATATGGAGGTTTTACAGAGGGAGAATGCCTCATTATTTGTCCACAGTCTAAACAGAGCCTGACTACTAAGAAACATACTGGGACCTGCATCTAGAGACAGAGAGCTCAGTAACTGGATGCAAGTTAATTGTTGTATGTTTATTTTCAATAAGTTTAACCACATTGTTATTTGCTTGTTATGTTATCACATAGACAATGCCACCTGATTTTGTCCTCCTCCCCTAGCAGAGCTCCATCACAGAGTCCTGCCATTTTCTGCATCCCTGCCTCCACAAGGTCCACAGAGCCCCCGGCACCTTCAGACTATAAATGCCAACTCTAAGACTCTCAGTGTAGGTTACTGAGTTTATGGCAGGCCATGCAATTATGACTCTGACACCAATGGTAAGTGGAAGACTGACACACTGAAGGAGACACAACCACCAGAAAACTGTGAACAGAATTATTAAATGTGAAGAGGCTTCAAGCAGGATGGTTGCAGTTCTTAGATAATCCTGCGGGCACAGTTCTTAACACACATTACACAGTACAGGATAAGTGTATCCAGAACCTAATAGAACAAAGGGGCTATACAGGGCCAGCTGCTCTAGATTCCTCACGGTGCCCTGAAACCTCCACTCCTCACACTAACTGCTGTGATCCAAAGGTTCTCTTCACCGGTTGCCTGAGGTTATTCTTCTTCTGGTCTGTCACTGTAGTCCAATCTTTCACTCTCTCCAGGATCTGTGCTGTGTTTCACGATTTCATTCTGTTACCAGGGCACCACCTCTATCAACAAATGCAGCAACTGCACCAGACCGCACTGCGCAATTACGTGCGGCTCTTCCTCCTAGTGGCACCACTGCAAGCAGTTCATGGTCACTACTAGTCTCCTTCCCCTAAGCTGTGAAGAATCGCCATCACGTTTCAATAAACAGTAAACATACATGTTGCCAAAAAATAACCAACAGTCAATCCTAAATAGGGGGAGAAATGCAGTAACAGGTCGTTACATAGTAACAAATTCAATAAATTGCAGAAATGAACATTGAACAGATTTTGGGCGGCAGCATTATTTTATGTTTTGTTATTTTTAAATAATGTTAATTCCCCTTACGTCCTACCAGCAGCACAGATGGGGTTAATTGCCCTCTGTGGACTGGTAGGACCGGCGGAATGTTAATGAGCCCAAAAAGAAAACAACCAATAAAAAGACTCTAGCTCTCCTAAAAGGAGGGGAGCAACCCCCAGCCCACCATGTCTTTTTTTGTCCTCCGGACAGGTGGACTGGCGGCGGCTCCCCCTCCCTTTGGGGGAGCTGCAGTTTGTTTTTGCTTTGTGTGGCCTTATACTTTTTATTATTCATTTTTTTCTCCCCCCACTCCTCCCGAGTATTTGCGCTCCTTCCCCGTTCCCTTACGTGCTGAGGCTTTGCATCTCTTCTTCCGGGTCTGCGATCCGGCTCTGCCGCATCTCCCGGCGGTGACGCGGTTGTGTTACTTCCGGGTCTCCTGCTCGGTCGGCGTGCTGTTGCCGCCGGCCGGCCTCTCTACAGCTGGGGGGCGGGGAAGTGACGTGCGGGCAGTGCGGGGGGTAGGGAGGGAGAAGCTTTGCTCCCCTCCTTACTTATTATGCAATCTTTGCCTTTTTATTAGGCTTGAGGAGGCATCCTTATACTTTATTTAGTATAAGGGATGCGCATTTTTTTATACGCTGGGGGTGGGGTTCTGGGTCCCCTCCTCTGGGTCCCCTCCTCTGAGTTTTGTCCTTAAATACTCTCTCAACCCAGCTTTCTGGGCTCTGTTGCGCTTTACCCAAGCTAGCTTCAGAGCTCCTCTGCATTGATCAGAAAGTTTCTGCTTTCTTCTTGATTCTTTTCTGCTGTCACTTGCTCCTGTTGTTGGTGGGCGTTTCTCTCGTTAAAATTTTTTCTGCGGTACGATGTTCGCAGTATTAATATTCTCTTCTGTTTTCAGAAATGTCTTCTCCCAGAGAATCAGACGAGCAACGCAAGTCGTCCGCCAAACGCAGACATCTGGCCTGTTACCACTGCAACACCCCCCTGGAGGATAGCTTCCCTTACTCCAAATGTGACAGCTGCCGCTCCCGCACCATCTCTGAACCCACAATGCAAGAAATGTATTCGTGGGCAAAAACCTATGTGGATGACTCCATCAAAGGAGTGGTGCGGCTGCTTAATGAAAGGCTTCCGGTTCCGCAGGCACCTATGGAAACCTCTGCTCCCGTGGATAGGCCTATGCCTTTCTCCGTGGATTCCTCCTCGTCCTCATCTGAGAATGAGGAGCCGACTTCATGTTTTTTCCCACCAGAAAAAACACAGAAGCTTTTGAAGTCCATCCGGTCGAGGAACCAGGATGTTGACATGGGGGAGCCCTCCGATCCCGCCGGACGCACCCAGCGTGTCTTTAAGGCGGATGAGACCCTCCTCTCTGTGATGCGCACAGAATGGAAAAAGCCTGAGAAGGGCCCGGTCCTCACCAAACGCTTCAAGCTTATGTTCCCGATGGCAAAACCCTTGGTGGAATCGTGGGTTCCATTCCCAAGGTGGACATGGCAATAGCCAAATTGTCTAGACGTACACTTGTCCCGGCAGATGATGGGTCTAGTCTGCAGGACCCTCTTGATAGAAGAGCTGAGTGTACCCTCAGAAGAAGCTACTCCGCCGCTGCGGCCTCCGCTTCTACTTCCATTGCCTCCACCGAAGTGGCATCTTTCCTGCGTTCAAGTCTGAACCAGATCCAGTCGGAGTGTCTCCCGGGACGACATACTGGCAGCATTCAAGGCGGTTAACCTGGCAGTGGATTTCCTGGCTGATACCACCCAGCTACAACTTAAGTTGGCGGCCAAAACTATGGCTCTAGTTTCAGCGGCCAGGAGACCATTGTGGCTGAGACCATGGAACGCAGATAATGCGTCAAAATTTAATCTGTGCGCCCTTCCTTTTGAACCAAACCGGCTGTTTGGATCTGAGCTTGATAATATCATGGAGGGCCTTTCAGATAAGAAAGGCAAAAGTCTCCCCCAGCAGCCCTTTCGAGAGCGCGGAGGTCAAGATCATGGAGGCAGATCTCGGCGTCAGGGCAGGGCACGTAGTAATTGGGGGGGGGCAGTCTTGGACAACCTCGAGATGCTCCCGCAAACCCACCAGGGAGGCTAAACCCTCCTGACTGCGGGCCTCCCCGAGGCTCTTGGTTAAACCCTGCTGCCTCGGCCGTTACCCCTCTGGATTTTCCAGTCCCCCTTCCCCACCTTCCCGTAGGGGGGCGCCTGTTTCACTTCAGGCACGTATGGGCCCAGGAAATTTCGGATCCCTGGACGCAAAGTGTAGTGGCTTCTGGTTACAAGATAGATCTCATCTCTCTCCCCCCAGAAAGATTCATTGCCACTCGAAGTTTTTCGCTGAACAGACAGAAAATCCTAGAGTCCTACATCCAGGACTACATATCCAAGGGGGCTCTGGAGGAGGTACCGGCAGGGGAAAGGGGTCTAGGCATTTATTCTCCAGTCTTCCTAGTCCCCAAAAAAACGGGAGATCTCCGGATGATCATAGACTTGAGGTTTCTCAATCGCTTTGTGAGAAAGTCAAGGTTCCGAATGGAAACCATCCGGTCGGTCAGCCACATCCTCAAGCCCGGGGATGTTATGGCTACTTTGGACCTCAAAGATGGACCTCCACATCCTGATCCATCTCACTTCTCGGAAGTTTCTCAGGATCGCGGTCCAAATTTCAGGAGTTCGTCGGCATTTTCAATTTGCCGCTCTCCCCTTCGGAATCTCTTCTGCCCCCCTTATCTTCACCAAGGTAGTGGTATCCGTAGTGACGGTTCTGAGACTCCAGGGACTGACCGTTATCCCATATTTGGACAATTGGCTACTCTTAGCCTCTTCTGTCCCAATACTCACCCATCATTTTCAGGTAGCCATTTCCTTTCTGCTCCGCTTAGGCTGGATTGTCAACTGGCAGAAGTTGAACGTGAGCCCATCGACTTCAATCCAATATCTGGGTTTCATAGTGGACTCTGTAGAGATGTCCCTCCAGTTGACCCCAGAGAGGAAGTCCCGCGTTCAGTACCAAGCAAGATTTCTTTGGGTCCCACGCCGAGTTCCGATTCGAACTCTTATGAAGATGCTGGGGCTCATGTCAGTGGCTGCGGACGCAGTCCCTTGGGCGTTATGGCACCTCCGTCCCCTTCAGTCAGAGGTCCTGGACAAGTGGGACGGCAGCCCCTCGGGGCTAGATTCTCTGTGCTCCCTGTCTCGTCAAACCCGAGGTTCTCTCAGATGGTGGGTTCATCTGCCTCCCGGGAAGTCTATGACCCAACCAGTTTGGCTCATATTGACGACGGACGCGTCCCTTGTAGGCTGGGGCGCTCACCTAGACGGATCCACAGTTCGGGGATCTTGGTCTCCACAGGAGAGGCATCTATCTTCAAATCTTCGAGAGATGCGTGCTATCCGGCTAGCCCTCCTTCACTTCGCCCCTCAGATCCGGGGCAAAGCGGTCAAAGTGCAGTCAGACAATATGACTGCGGTGCTCTACTTGAACAAGCAGGGAGGCACAAGATCACTACCTCTTCTTTCAGAAGTCGGGGTAATTCTACGGTGGGCAGAGCTGAACCTAACCCATCTATCTGCCACTCACATTCGAGGCTCTCTCAATATGATCGCAGATCGCCTGAGTCGTGGGCTTCCAACCTTGGAATGGTCCTTACATCCGGAGATCTTCAGGCAGTTGGTTCTCAGATGGGGCATGCCAGAGGTGGATCTCATGGCCACCAGGTTCAACGCCAAGGTACCGAGGTTCTGTTCCCTATACAGGGAGGACAACCCACTGGCGATAGATGCTCTGACGATACCGTGGAGGTTCAGGCTGGCCTACATCTTTCCTCCCTTTTCCATGATACCGAGGGTATTGATGAAGATTTGTATGGATCAGGCCTCGGTAATAGCCATCATACCGTTCTGGCCCAAGAGATCCTGGTTTACCCAGCTCATTCAGATGAGCCAGGGACAATATTGGAGGCTCCCCCCAGAGCAGACCCTGGTGTCGTGGGACACGCATCTCCGCCCAGATCTGCACAGATTCAACCTGACAGCCTGGAGGTTGATCAGTCCCTTCCCAGAGTAGAAGGGCTATCTGAGTCGGTCCTGAGAACATTATCGCATTCCAGAGCGGAGTCAACAAAGAAGGCCTATTCTCGGATCATGAGAATCTTCACCTCATTGTGCTGCTCCAAACAGGTGGCGTCTGCAGATCCGCCCCTTCCTGCGATATTGCAATTCCTTCAAGATGGTCTTGACAAGGGTCACTCTCCATCTACACTGAAGGTTCAAGTCTGTGCTATCTCAGCCTGTCTCGACAGGCCATATACTCGGGACCCGCTCATCAAACGCTTCCTTAAAGGAGCAGAGAGATTGAAGCCTACTATCGTAAAACCAATTCCCCAATGGGATTTGTCTGTGGTGCTCAGGGGGTTAGCATCTCCCCCCTTTGAGCCTTTGGAGGAGGTAAGCCTTAAATATCTAACGCTTAAGGCTGTTTTTCTTCTTGCTATAACTTCCGCCAAGAGAGTATCGGAGCTTCAAGCCTTCGCGGCTATCCACCCTTATATCATTTTTTTACAGGACAGAGTCCTTCTAAGGTACCTTCCTTCTTTTAGAACAAAAGTTCCAACTTTTCATAACATCAATCAGGTGATTTCTCTACCGGTGTTATTTTCTACCACCTCCTCTGATACTCCTGTCAAACATCCGTTGGACATCTCGAGATGCCTCCAGATCTATGTGGATAGATCCAAGGAGTTTAGAATAGACGAGAACCTCCTCATTCTATTAGCCGGTAAGTCTAAAGGCCGCAAAGCGTCTAAGATTTCCATTAGTCGCTGGATCAGGGAGGCCATCAGGGAAACCTTTGTTTCCCAGTCTTTAGATCCTCCAGAGTTTGTAAAGGCCCATTCAACAAGGGCCGTTGCTACTTCTACAGCAGAGAGAAATCTTCTCCCTCTGGAGATGATCTGTAAGGCAGCTTCCTGGAGCTCTCAGTCTACCTTCATCTCTCATTATAGGGTTGACTTGAAGGTGGCTGAGTTTTTGGCTTTTGGGCATTCAGTTCTTTCTTCTGCCAGGCATGAGGACCCTCCCTAGGGGTTTCTTCTTGCTATCTCCCCATCTGTGCTGCTGGTAGGACGTAAGGGGAATCATTAATTTCTAACGATAATTTGTTTCCCTTAGTCCTAACAGCAGCACACAAATTTTCCCACCCTATTGACATATTCTTGTTACAGACACGGTGGGCTGGGGGTTGCTCCCCTCCTTTTAGGAGAGCTGGAGTCTTTTTATTGGTTGTTTTCTTTTTGGGCTCATTAACATTCCGCCGGTCCTACCAGTCCACAGGGGGCAATTAACCCCATCTGTGCTTCTGTTAGGACTAAGGGAAACAAATTATCGTTAGAAATTAACGATTCGTTATTTTAACATAATTCTAAGTTAAAAACTAGTTCCTTTTGCAATTTATTTTCTGTTACAAAAATGCTCCATTTGCCAGTTGTTCCCTTTACATCATCATAATGTCTCCCCCTGGTGTTTAATCTATAAAATAATGTGCACATCAACCTACTGAGCTGGATGAGCATGGTTTGATTCTTCAACTGTCGCCAGCATTTTTTACTGTTAGAAGCTTTGACAGCTACAGGGAGAGAGTTGTAGTAGAAAGGACACACCCTCGGAGAAAGAACACACACTTGAGAAAGGACACACACCCTGAACTGCAAGCTGGAAAAAAAATTAACATAGCAATTGGAACAATGAATGAGGAGATCTCTGGATCCATGTGTGCTAAAGGGCTGGACCTAACTTTGTTAGAAAGAGATTGTCATGTACTCTATGATGAATTTTCTGCATTAATCATGGAATACCCCCTTTAAATACCATATACTTCAAAGCAGATGTGCCTACAGCCAAACACAGTCACTTTTTAATTGAATTGTATGGATAATGTGTATAACTTGTACAATAAGAATCAGGTATTATTTGCATGTAGCTTTATTATGGGCCCAATTTTACTTGTGGGCCTATGCACCCTTGTCTGACCCTGTTACTGATTGCCTGGCTAAATTTAAACATGCCAGTTTCCATAACTGACATTCACACTTAATGAACTCAGCTAAGTGATCAGAAACTCCTGGAGAAATATTAATTGCTTTACAGTCAAGAGGAAACAACTTGACATCTTTAAGATCTAATTTACTAATAAGAGAAGTGATGTCCCAGGGTATACTGTTTTCCGAATAGCACAATATACTGCAATGAAAATTAACTTAGAACTTGGAATTCATTTGTGGACACCAGAATAAAAGTATGAGTGTAATCACTGTGACACTCAAAGAAAAAAAAGTTACCCATGATAATTATCTTGTCTAATTGTCAAATGACTAATACAAGGGGAAGCATTAAGTACATTGTAATATCCATAATTCTATTTATTCTTTGACATAACATTATGTAGAAACTTGTTACTATCAAAAACATTATAGGAACTAGCATTAAATTATATATTATTAATATAGATGAGAGAATCTTTAAAAATGTTTTTCCCCATTGATTTAGCAAAATGTGAGTCACTCTAATCAACTAGAAATCTTGAACCTAATATGGTAGGGGGTGGGGGATGTCACATCGGCGTTTTCAATTCCGTTTTAGCTTTCCGTTATAAGACATTATGAGACAGAATTCAAAACCAAAACCTTTCGATGTGTTCCATTTTGATCCGTCATAATAGAGTTCTATGGCCAAAAATAAAGGTTCAGTTTTGTTTCCGTTATCTTGCACGGAAAAGAATGCAGTGTAGGGCATAGAGTTATCTAATTGAATGGCGTCCGCTGTGATTAATAGAAAAACAATTCTATTGGACATTGATTCTCAAATTTGGGTGAAAGCCTGCCTAAGTCTACTGTTATCAGGATGTCCACCTTGTTTAATAAATAAACAGTTCCTATAGGCCTTCATTCTCAAATTTCGGTGAATAACCTGTCTTGTTCTACTGTTATTGGGGTATCCATCTTGTTTAACAGATAATCAATTCCTTTAGGCCTTGATTCTCAAATGGGGTTGAATAACGAGTCTTTTTCTACTTTAATTGCGGTGTCCACCTTGTCTAATAGAAAAACAATTCTATTCGACCTTGCATCTCAAATTAGGGTGAATAACCTGTCTTGCTCTACTGTTTTTGTGTTGTCCACATTGACACAGACAGTTGCTTAGGCCCTCCAAAGGAACGGGCAGTGGCAAAAATGTTGCTGTAGTCGTCACACAAGTAGCAGCAGAAGAAGGGGGTGTAGCAGCTACCGCAGCAACAGGCCAGAGCTGCCACTGTCATCTAGTGTTCGTGTTTTCCCACTGTCCTGGAATGGTTGACTCGGTCTTTGACATCATCTCAATTGACATCAGACATGCACAGCCAGGAGTCGGTGGATTCCTCTGACACCACACCTAGTTTTCATGGCCTAGGAATAAGCTCTGTGCCCTCACCCAAACCTGCCTTTCTTTTGCTGCTCCTTCTGCCAGGCAAGTAATGTATGCCACCCGGTCTGCAACACTTTTCAGAGAGGAAGAGCTTATTGAGGAGAGTCGGCAGCTAAATGCCAGCCCAGATTTGGAGGAGAGGTCTGTTGCATTCTACTGTAGACAAGCAAGTAGCAACGAGGACAGTCACGCAGGAACAGGTGTTGTGAGCAGTCAGCAACATGGCCATGAGACTGGTGAGGGTGCCATAAGTGACGAGCAGACAGTAGTGGATGATGATGTAGCCGATCACACATGAAAATGAAAAGGGGGCTTCATTATCCTCATCATCATCAGGGGAAAAGGGAGGCAGTTTGCTCGTGGCAGGGTGTGAGATATGGAGCCAAACATGCCCAGGGTAGACCGTCTGCTTCTCAGGAGCCTACATGTCTGGAAACATCTAGCAGTGTACAGCTTAATAAAGGCGGTGGCAAGCAGTCATCAAGGAGTGGTTAGAGTAAAATGCCATACTCACCAGTGTGGGAATTTTTTATCAAGTCACTGGAGGACATCAGTGTGGCAGTATGCAGTATCTGTGGGCAGAAGGTGAAACGCAGCCAGGTTGCTAATGTTGGCACCACGGCCCTGCGTCAACACATAGAGCTTTACCGTTAAGTGGCCTGGGAAAACCATGGCGCTAATGTAGTGATACAGCCTGACGAGGCAACTGTTTTTCCCAGCAGCCTACACCACTTCTCCAGCAGTAAAGGCTCCACCACTTAGCAGAAGGAAGCTGTGTTTCCTTCCCATCGTCTACTGATCCTGATGCTCCACCTCCTACTCCTTGTCATGCATTTTGCCAGAAATCGATCACAGAGGTGATTGCAAAGAAACAAGAATATGTGTGCACTGATCCAATGGCGCAGAAGCTGAACCTGGCCATGTTGCTGGAACTACCTTTCCATGTGGTTTACTCTGCACATTTCAGAGAACTGATGTCTTATGCTGAGCCAAGGTTCATTACTTGTCATTGTCATTACTTACTCTAAACAAAAGCTGTACCAGCACTACATATGTATGTACAGCAGAAGGTGGGCCTGTTTGTGTATTGTACAGTTCATGACAGTGACGACATGTGGAGCTATAACTATGGTCAAAGACAATATATGTCCTTTACAGCTCACTAGGTAAATGTGGTTCCTGCGCAGGCACACCAGCAACTTGTCCAGATGATGGCAATGCCACCTCAGCGTTCTCATGCTGTGATTCTGGCACCAGCATCCTCCTCTGCCTCTTCATTCTCCACCTTGTCCTCAGCCTCCACTGCAGGCACAGTTAAGAGTGGACCTTCAGCATACCACCTATGCAGAGCATGGTGGTTTCACGCTGTTTTGCACCTGGCCAGATTGGGAGAACACAGTCACTCCGGGGAGGAACTGCTCTATGTCCTTCACCAAGAAATCGAATCTTGGCTGTCACCTCGCCAACTGAAGATTGAAACCAGGGTCACCAATAACGGGAAGAACATTTTGTTGGCACTGCGTCAAGAAGGCTGACCCATGCGCCCTGCATGGCGCATGTCTTTAATCTGGTTGTAAACTGGTTCCTCAAATCTTCCACCCAAATGCAAAATGTCTTGAAAATCGCCAGGAAACTTTACATTCACTTCAGCTACTCTTAACATGCAAAACACGCCCTTCTTGACCTGCAACGGCAGAATGGTGTTCCCCAATATCTCCTTATATGCGACATTTCCACAAGTTGGAACTCCACCCTCCACATATTGGACCTACTATGTGAGCAAAGGAAGGCCATTACTGATTTAGTGATGATGCAGGTGGACAGGACCACCCCTCTGTGTAACTTCAACGTTAGCCAGTGGCAGCTCCTGCGTGACATCTGCCGTTTGCTCAGGCCCTTTGTGCAGGACATTTTATTTGTCAGTTGCCAGGACTACAGGATGAATGATTCCACTTCTTCATGTCCTGCAGCAGATGCTAGTAAATCTGACTGGCCAGGGGACAGGAGATGTGGTGCCTATTTCTCTCAGCCACCTTAGCCCCATGGGGGCTGAACTGGCAGAGGAGGAGGATAAGGAGGAGGACATAAATGCCCAGGAATTGTATACAGAAATAGGTGGTTTATCTGCCTAAGCAACAGGAGAGGAGAAGGAGGAGCAAGAGAAGCATCCTATGTAGTCGGTTGGTTGCTGCCTACGTGCCATCGCCCATCCTCACAAAGGTATGACCAGTGGTGACTCTCTGAGCTTATGCTCTACTGCCATAACTGCTGAAATGGGGGAAAAGGGGGGGGGCAAGAGAAGTACCAGCTCCATCAGCAGCAATTTAAGTCTTGAGTGATGAGCACATTTCATCACCGACCTACTGAAGAAACCATCCAGCAGCAAGACATTGAGCAGAACCTGAACCAGCAGGTGGTGGCATATTTGGACTTTACCCTGTGACCACAGATCCAAGATCCCCTGGAATACTGGGCAGCCAACCTTGAATTGTGGCCACAAATGGCTGAGTTTGCTCTGGACAACCTTTCCTGCTCAGTCAGTAGTGTGGCATCAGAATGGGTGTTTAGTTTGGCAGGCGGCATAGTTACCCCGTGAAATATAATCAGTAAATACAATTTAAAATTGATGGTGAATAAAAATCTCTTTTTTTTGCCATAAAGTAGATTTGCGGCCTGCACTCCATGACCCCTCTTTTCATTAAAACTACTCCTGCACAGCATACCTGACTGGGAAATATATTCTGCAAATTCAGCAGCGTTTAAATTGTTGGGTGATCTGTGCCTCTTTCTTCTTTTACACTACCCCTGCACTGCATACCTGACTGGGAAATATATTCTGTAAATTTGGTGGAGTTAAGATTGTTGGGTGATCTGTACCCCTTTTATCTTTAAAACTACCCCTGCACTGTATAACTGACTGGGAAATATATTCTGTAAATTCGGTGGCGTTTAGATTGCTAGGTGATCTGTACCCCTTTTTTCTTTCAAACTACCCCTGCACTGCATACCTGACTGGGAAATATATCCTGCACGCTGGTAGACGCGCTGCTGATGGCATTCCCACCTGACACCGGGGCCTCACTGGAAGCACAAGGCGAAGGCAGAGGAGGAGGAAGAAGTCGCCAATGCAGCTGGGGCACGGCCAGCACCTCAGAAGGCAGGGTTAGCATGGCAGAAATGTGGAAAAGCTTTGTCAGCACGCCACAAGAACCAGCACCCCCAGCTGATATGGAAGGTCTCAGCAGGAGGCAGCATTTTAGCAACATGGTGGAACAGTATGTGTGTACACGCCTATACTTACTGACTGATGAGCCTGCCCCATTCAACATCTGGGTCTCTAAATTGGGCACATGGCCTGAGCTTTCCCTTTACGCCTTGGAGGTGCTGGCTGGTCTGAACGTGTGTTTAGCACGGCAGGGGGCGTTATCACTGTCAAGCGCAGCCACCTGTCCACAGCCAATGTGGACAAGCTCATGTTCATTAAAATGAACCAGGCATGGATCCCACAGGACTTGTCCGCAGCTTGTGCAGAATAGGCGTGTATACCGGCCTCACCCAGCCTTTGTTATACTCCAGTGCACTTTCTCTTTGTTTTCTTTTCTATATTTCCCAATGTTTTGGGGTCTACCCAAATAAAATAAAA
Source organism: Bufotes viridis (assembly GCA_033119425.1). NCBI lineage: Eukaryota > Metazoa > Chordata > Amphibia > Anura > Bufonidae > Bufotes > Bufotes viridis. The sequence continues at coordinate 99,704,071 of CM065595.1, read as the reverse complement.
AAGTGTTGTTGGCGACTACCTCCTCCACGACCGCTTCCACCTACACTGCCACATCCACCGCCTCCTCAACCTCCTACTCCATGTGGACCTCCTCCTCCTAGTTAAAGATTATTATTTTTTATTTTTATGTATTTTATGTTATTTTAAGTCATTTCCCTATCCACATTTGTTTTCAAGGCAACTGTCCAGCTCTAACCCCCATTTTACTTCCTTTTGCAGCCCTGTAGAACTTTCCATTACTTTTTGAGAGCCATTTTTGTGCCCCAAAGTTCGGGCCCCTTATTGACTTTAATGGGGTTCGGGGTCAAGTTCAGGTCCGAAACACGAACTTTGCCGCAAACTTCGGCCGAACCCGGCAAACCCGAACTTCCAGGTGTTCACTCAACTCTACAGATGAACCTTTAAAGATAAATCAGGTGTGGATCAGCCAGGATTTCCACACACTGGTGGCTGATGCATCAGACTAGATCATTCTGCCAGTAATGATCTGAGTGTAGTGTGCTGCCACACCAGAATATTGTAAAAAATGGACCGTTGCTTATGCCCACGTGTGTTACTTCTGCCCACGTGCTTCAGCCACTATTCTGATGCTGCCACCCGCCTGATGACACACATCTGCTGCCTCTGCTGCCATCTTCTCCTATCGCTAGTATCTTATGCTGTTACTGCCACTGCTGTTGCCCCCTCCCCACTCTGTGACTCATGCTGTTCACACCCTCACCACTCTAGGCCACTATTGTGTCTCTTCATGCTCTTGCCACCCTCACCAGTCTCTTCTGGGGCCACTAGTGTCTCTATTTGTCCTTATTGACATCACTGTTTATTTTACCATTCTTCCGAGAAATTAAAAACGCAACGGATCCTGTCTTTGGAGCATCCATAAGGCTTCACTCACACTGTCAATATTTTGCAGGAGTGGGTCCAGAACACGGAATACATATTTGCAGGAGTGGGTCCAAAACACAGAAGACATGTAAATATTTCCATGACATTTCATCTCTGTTTTAGACCCACTCCTGTTTTTGCTTTATAAAAACTAATCAATTACTGAACAAATACTGACCAAGTGAAGGCATATGCTCAAAATAAAGGATCCTTTTTTTGGGCTTTACTTAAGTTCTGACGGATCAGAAGAAGGGAAAAATAAACTGTGACGTCAACACAACCATATTGCTGAAACCTTCCCCACTCTGTCATGGGGCCACTACTTGAATCAGTAGCTAACAGAATAGGTTATCTATCAATCAATGTGGACACCCCACAAACAGTAAAATGAGACAGCTTTTTCACACTATATTAGAATCAGTGGCTAACAGGATAGGTTATGTTATGTATCAATCAATCTGGACATAGCAGACGGAGTAAAATGAGACAGCGTTTTCCCACTTTATTGGTATCTTGGGCAACTGCTGGTTCAGTAAATTAAACATGACGCTAATATTGATCTGTATGGCTAAGTTCACACTTCAGTTATTTGGTCATTAGTTCAAGCAGTTACTGTATGGTGAGTAGTGTGGAGCGCAAATATTCGAATAGCGAATTTTAATTGCAAATAGCGCAACTTTGAGAATTCGCGAATATTTAGAATATAGTGCTATATATTCGTAACTTCGAATATTCGTCTATTTTTTTTCATCTGAACCCATTACCTGCCTGCTTCTAGCTTGTGGGCCAATCTGAGAAGGCTGCAATATCGTAGTCTGTAGTGAATTAGAATATGCATGTTAATAAAGTAAGTCCAGGTTTTAGGCAACTTTCCTATTAGGTTTGCTTGCTTGAATTCGCGAATATGTAGAATATAGTGTGATATATATTCGTAAAAGTGAATATTCCTTTTTACCCAATAGAGTAGTAAATGTAATAGGTTCAGATGAAAAGAAAAGATGAATATTCGTTTTCACCAATATATCACACTATATTCTACATATTCGCGAATTCTAGCAAGCCAACCCAATAGGAAAGTTGCCTATAACCCCACCTTACTCGATTAATGCGCATATGACATTGGCGATTTTTTGCATAATCTAAAATATATTAAATAATGAAGAATATTCTAATTCAGTCAGAATAAACTCAGAAAACTTCTAGCAGCTTTAAAAATGTAGCCAAAGTGACCCACTCATGTATTTCTCGTTATGAATTTGCGTTATGCGATTTTTACATTGCCGATTTTTCACAATCAAGAGAATAATCTTGAATACGAATATTCGCGAATATATGACGAATATTCTACCAAATATTCGTGAAATATCACAAATTCGAATATTACCCCTGCCGCTCATCACTAATGGTGAGCCAAAATCAGGAGCCAACCTTACTCTCAGATAAGATACCATAAAAAGATCTGCACCTGTTCTATATTTTTTACCTGTAACTGACCAGATAAGTGAAGTGGGAAAGCTGAATGGCTCATGCACACGACTGTATTTTGTTTCATTGTCCATTCTGTTTTTGCATGTCCTATTTTTTTTTAGTTTGCGGACAAGGATAGGCATTATTACAATGGATCCTCAAAAATAATGGATCCCACATATAAGTGCAGCGCTTAACGCAGGATACAAAATTTTTTCTCCACCGAAATAATTCAAATAAGATTTTACCGCATATGAGTGCAGCGCTTAATGCTGAATGCAAGATTTTTTTCCACTGAAATATTTAAAAAAAAAGATGTTACTTACCGCATATAAGTGCAGCTTTTAATGCTGAATACAATATTTTTCTCCACCGAAATATAAAAAAAAAGATTTTACCGCATATAAGTGCAGTGATTAATGCTGAATACAATTTTTTTCCCATCAAAATAAGTCACTAAAGATTTTACCACATATAACTGCGACACTGAATAAAAAAAATTTTCCACCGAAATAATTCAAAAAAGATTTTACCGCATATAACTGCAGCGCTGAACGACGAATATCTTTTTCTTTTACTACTGATATACGCCACTAAACGCTTTTCAACAGAGGGTTATAGGCTGTCAGTTTCAATAAAACAACGGCGCCTGAGGTGGAGTAATCTGAAGTGAACGGGACATAGCAGAGGAAATAAGTCCGTGCTGGTAGAGCGAGACGCGGTCTTCGTGGGGTTTCTGTGCTGCAGAAAAGTCCCCGTAGTGTCCAGTAAGCAATACCGCAGATAGATGCGGGCTGGTGTGAATTAATTTGCATTTTTATGCAGGGTTAGTGCATAGTGTATTCACCTGTATTGGTGCGCCGCTCTTATGGACGTCATCATGTAAGCGCGCAGTGTGTGAAACGTAAATAAAAAATTTCACCACAACTTAATTCAGTCCATACTGCAAAAAAGACTTTCCCATATTTAACTGCAGCGCTGAATGCTTAATATATCTTGATTTTTCTACAGAAATATGCTACTAAAGGCTCTACCACATATAACTGCAACAATGAACGCTGAATATATTTTTATTTTTCTATTGATATACGTCAATAAAGGTTTTTCAAGATATAAGCTCTCCCATTATTATCATCATTATCGGCAGAGAGACTGCGGTGGGTGTGGGACACTTCCCCCCATCTTGGGCTCGGGACCACTGTTTTCGTTGTGCCACAATAGCTCTGTGTTATCAAGGGATTATTCCTCATATGGTCTTTCACTAATTGTACATCCCCTCATGAGTCACTGTGCTGGGACAAAATGTGGTGCGTAGAGAATCTAGTGTGAGGGGAGCGCAGATTTAGACCCCAAACAGTGAAAGGTTCCGTATGGGGTCGCCCCTGTCGTGGCCGGTGCTCTGTGTCAGTAGGCAGGTGCAATATTAGCCCCTTCCACCTAGAAAGGTAGGGAATACACATAGGGTCATATAGGAGCTACTCCTTGCCACTACTGACACTAAGAGCACCGGTCACGAGTGTCCAGTTCATCTGCTTACCTTCTGGATACATCTGGCATATACCTGTGATCCAAACGCAGAGAATTGGTAAGATCCGTCCACATTTTCTAATTTTTTGAAACTCAGGTATTGCTGCCAGTAAGTGTTTTTACCCTTCATGTTTTTTGTGAGCATATCTATGCTCGGATTTGTGTTGTGTGTCATTTGAGTTTCTCACTGCATTTTGATAGGATCTTATTAATTATTAAGTAAAAGTTATGTTTTAGCATATTCCTGTCCACTGGGCATTTATGAGATATTTAAGGAGGTGTGACATTATACTTCTGTACACGATCTACTGCCTGTATAGAAGCTCTGTGTGATATTTTCAAGATATAAGTGCAGCAGCGAATGGCGAATGTATATTTCTTTTTTACTGATATAAGTCAATAACGGTTTTTCTACATATAAGTGCACCAGCGAATAGCGAATGTATATTTCTTTTTCTACTGCTATATGCCAGGAAAGGCTTTACCAGATATAACTGCAACAGTGAACTGAGAATATGTTTTTCTTGTAGTACTGAAATACGCCCCTATATGCTTTCACCAGAAATAACTGCAGAAGTGACCAGAGAATATATATTTTTCTTGGTGGAGTGAAATACGCCCATATACGCTTGCATGAGAAATAACTGCAACAGTGCAGTTCGTATATATATTTTCATTTTTTACTGTGATACGCCCCTATACGCTTTCAACATAAATAATTGCAACAGTGCAGTGCATATATATTTTTCTTTTTTTACTGTAAAAAGTCCCTATACGATTTCACTAGAAATAACTGCAGAGATGACCAGAGAATATATTTATTTTTGTTGGACTGATATACGCTCCTATGGCTTTACCACATATAACTGCAACAGTGAATGCTGAATATATTTTTATTTTTCTACTGATATATGCCAGTAAAGGCTTTACCAGATATAACTGCAACAGTGAACTGAGAATATATTTTTCTTGTAGTACTGAAATACGCCCCTAAACACTCTCACCAGAAATAACTGTAGAAGTGACCAGAGAATATTTTTTTCTTGGTAGACTGAAATACGCCCCTATATACTTTCACCAGAAATAACTGCAACAGTGCAGTGTGTAGAAATATTTTTCTTTTTTTTACGGTAATATGCCCCTATACGCTTTCAACAGAAATAACTGCAGCAGTGCATATATTTTTCTTTTTTTACTGTAATAAGCCCCTATACGTTTTCACCAGAAATAACTGCAGAAGTGACCAGAGAATATATTTATTTTTGTTGGACTGAAATACGCTCCTACACGCTTTCACCAGCAATAACTGCAACAGTGCAGTGTGTATATATATTTTCTTTTTTTACTGTAATACGCCCCTATACGCTTTCAACAGAAATAACTGCAACAGTGCAGTGTGTATATATTTTTATTTTTTTACTGTAATACGCCTCTATACGGCTTCACCAGAAATAACGCAGAAGTGACCAGAGAATATATTTTTCTTGTTGCACTGAAATATGCCCCTATATGCTTTCACCAGAAATTACTGTAGCAGTGCAGTGCGTATGTATTTTTCTGGTTGCACTGAATTACGCCCCTATATGCTTTGACCAGAAATAACTGCAACAGTGCACTGCATATATATTTTTCTTGTTGTTCTGAAATATGCCCCTAAACGCTTTCGACAGAAATAACTGCAGAAGTAAACTGAGGAAATCTTTTTTTTTTTTTTTAGGTACTGAATAAGATACTAAGATATAAGCCACTAAAGGCTTTTCAACATAACACTTGCAGCCCAATAACAAAAAGCTGGAATGACATAGATGTCTAATGACTATTTGGATCCCCAAATAATCTTTCCCTGCACGTGTAAATCACTTTCCTATCATTGTCCCTAGCGCCTTCTGACGCCTTTCCCTGCACTAAGATGCTGTGAAATGATTCCTCAATATCTTTTCCCTGCAATTATAAATAATTTTTTTCTGTCTTTTTTTCCCACAATAGTTTTTCCACTTGCTGTCGCTAGCGCCTCACAGATCTGTCCCTGCACTCTGAACGCTGGAAAATGTCTGACTTTAAGATGGCCACCGTATTTATAGGGCTGTGAAATCACAGGGCTGGCTGGCTGCTGATTGGATTCATGCAGGCATGCCAATCTGGGTGATCCCACCTTCCCAGAGTTCCTTGCCCCATGTCCTCAGTCCTCACACCTGTAGTCACTATTTTTGGAAAATTGTGATTTGTTACCACGAAGTGCAAGGAAATTCGCATTCATTGAGAATTGAATTTGTCTTGAAATTCAAAACGAATTCCACTTTTTCAGCTTCGATTTGCTCATCTCTAGATGTGACCACTAGAGATTGGATAATTCATCTTGTTTTTGTGTAGTGTTCAAGCGCGGTCACTGCAGATGTATTTCAAGGTTTGTAACCATGGAAACAAGAAGTGTGTAAAGTTATGTTAAAATGTCGTCACCCAGAGTAGGAATAAATGTATTTGAAATACATATATGATAAAGTGGCTTTGATTCATGTCTTTTAAATTATAATAAATGCTATCTGCTGAGTTGAGCCAACCCCTTCAATATTGTACATAAATCAAACAATAACAAAATAAAAAAAATTATTTACATGCAAACATCACCAATAGAATACACATAGTATTTTTAATTTTTTATCTATAACTTACAACTAGGGCTGTACATCTACTTTATGACAGGTATGCTCAACCTGCCGCCCTACAGCTGTTTCAAAACTACAACTCCCCGCATGTCCTAATAGCTGTAGTATGTCCAGCCATGCTGGAAAATTAAGTTTTGCAACAGCTGGGGGGCCCCTGTGTGGGCATTCCTGCTGTAAGACAAACATACATATGCCAAATGGATTAATAGCCAAATGTTCGAAGTGCTGGGATAACCTTCAATGGCAGCATCTTGGACAGCATCCTGAAGTGTTCTGCATGGATAAAGAAAGAATATATGTTGTAAAATTTTGAGAAACATTAGGCCATGTCAGCACACAATCCATAGGTCTGATACATATAATTATAAAGAGGTATTAGAGGGTTATTGTAGAAAAAAAACATAGAACATGATTTACAACATCCTTTAATTTTTTTAAGTGGCTACATTTTAACCCCAGCCCACAAGCCCACTATTTGTCTTGTGAGTCCCTACACTATCTACATATAACCCCCCCCCCCCCAACAAAAAAAAAACTCACTAGAAAACCAAAAATAACAAGATAACCAGAGTCCAGACACTTCATAATCTGCCATGGCAATGCTCCCTCAGGACTTAAAAATTTTCTTCATAGAGGGCCCAAACTGAAAGCCCAGCAATTCCAGGTCGTCCATGAAGGGTCTGGTCCAATCCTCCAGATAAAGAAGAGGTACTAAGTTCCAAATCCTCAACTTCTGAGTGAGCATCATGAATCCTGACGAAGTTATGCAGGATCACACATACTTGCATAACCCAGGTGGCATTCTCCGGTTCCATCTGTAAGGATGACAGTAATACTCCAAACGCACATTCAACATACCGACGGGTTGGACTTAGCCGATAGTTAAAGATACGTCTGCTGTCATCCAGGTTATGTCTGAGGAAGGGTCGCATGACATGGGGTGTCAAAGCAAACCCTTCATCAGCCACAATAACAAATGGAGCAGGTGGTCCCGCAGAACCTGGCAGGATTCTGGGCTCTGGAAGGGGAAGCTGGTTGGCTTGAAGCCGATCACCCGAAGAACTGAAAATGCGCGCATCAGCAGTGCTTGTAAGTAATGTCAGCCAAGGCCATCAGCACTACTGAAAAGTATTGCTTATAATTGTAGTACCGGGACCCTGAGTGAGACGGCCTCTTAAAACGTATGTGTTTGCCATCCAGTGCCCTTATGCAGTTTGGAAACTGCGCATCAACATAAAAAATCTCAGCAATTCGGATCCATTCATCAGCCTTGGGCACTGGCATCACCGTGTCCCAGAGTCGCTGCCAAATCAAATCACAGGTTTGACGAACTAGCCGAAAAACGGTCAAGACTCCCAGTAGAGACTCAAAATGCAGAGATGCAAATGGATTCCCAGTTGCCATAAATCTGTAATACACAAACATCAAAAGTCATGCAACACAGATATACTATAAGGCCCCATTCTCACGTCCGCAAGTGTTTTGCGGATCCACGGGTCAGCATATTCGCAAAACACGGACATCGGCGATGTGCGTTCCGCAATTTGCAGACCGCACATCGCCGGCACTATATAGAAAATGCCTTTTCTTGTCCGCAATTGCAGACAAGAATAAGACATGTACTATTTTTTTTGGGAACGCGATTGCGGACCCCGAAGTACGGATCCACAATTGCGGACACGGGCGGGACATAGAGTGTCCCCATAGGAATGAATGGGTCTGCAATTCCGTTCCACAAAATGCGGAACAGAATTGCGGATGTGTGAATGGGGCCTAACACCAACAATTCACTACTAATCTATATATACACATATTCACATTGCATCTAAACTATCACACAAACATATAAATCATATCAAATACACATACCTCAACGTGACGATGAGCCGTTCCTCAGGAGAAATTCAGCAACTCATATTTGTGTCCTGGTAAGTGAGGCCAGCGCACAGGGACGCTAACAACAAGTCAAAGCTGCTCACAGACATACGACAATACCCATGAAATTTCTCAGGAAGCTGTTGCAGATCCATGTACAGTGTGTGGAAATTACCCCTTCTGCGCTGACAGAGAATTTGGTGAAACCAATGCCTCCTCCTCTTTGGTTCCATGTTCAGCATAGTTGGCTGCTGTTTGTGTTCCTGAGAAAGCAGCCAGCACAAGAGAACCAGTTCCTCCTCAGCCATGATGCAACAGAAAATTGTATCCAGAAACCAATGTGTGCCAAACACAGCATTCCAAGTATGCTCTCAATGCTGCAACAAGCTGCATAAAATGGAGTTACAAGTATCACATGACCAAGTTAAGTAGGGGAGTGAAAAAGGGGACGAGCCCAAAAATGATGATGTAAACTTTTTTTTCTTCTGTTTCTTGATCTGCAAAAAAATGGATCGTATACGGAAACCATATGGATATGTTTTGCAGAGATACGGAACGGAAACGGATACAAAATCTGAACAACGGATCCATGAAAAGGGGTATCAAAACATATCACAGGAAAATGTCAGGACAAGCTGTTCATGACTGTAAGCCGAAGAGACGTTGCTTGGTGCAACAAGAAAATGACACAAAGCACATACATAAATCAAGTAAAGAATGGTCAAAAAAGATTTGTTTTCAAATGGCAGTGGAATGGCATGGAGAGTCCTGACCATAACCCTATTGACATGCTGTGAAACAAGCTGAAGAGGCTGTGTACTCAAGGCATCCCAGAAACATTGATAAATTAAAACAGATTTGCGAGGAGGAATAGTCCAAAATTCCTCCTTAAAGGGGTTCTCTGGGAATTAAGAAAATAAAAATACTTAAATGTTACTTTATTATAAATATATTCTCAAATACCTTTCATTATTTATAATGGCTCGTTTTGTCTGGGGAGCAATCATCAGGGGAAACAAAATGGCCGCTGTCTCATTAGTTAACATAAAACCTGTCCTGATCACACATGAGGACGTTACCTTACAACACTGAGGTAAAGAGCTGCCTCATCCTCCTCCTCTCTACTTGTCAAGGATTATGATCCTGAATACAGATAATAAGAACTTTAGCTGAATCTTTGTGTAATTCAGTTCATGAGGAGACATGAAGTACAGAGAAGATGGTCAAGACAGGCTTTGGTAATGGAGACTGTAAACAAGTGCTGCTGTTCATTAGCCACATCTCACCCTCCTCTTATGTCTCCTTATCTTCTCCACTCCCACAGAGATTCACCTGTATTCAGGATCATGATTCCTGACAAGTAGAGCAGAGAGGAGGATGAGACAGCTCTTCTCCTCAGTGTTGTGAAGTAACTTGTCCGGCTGTGTGATTAGGACAGGTTTTGTGTGTACTAATAGGACGGCGGCCATTTTATTTCTCCAAATAATTACTCTCCAGACAAAACAAGCCATTCTAAGTAATGAAAGGTATTTGTGAATATATTTATTATAAAATAATATTTAAGTATTTTCATTTTTTTTTATTCCTGGAGAACCCCTTTAACTGTCAGGACCTACCCAGCCACATTCCTGTGCACAGCTTTTCCAGGAGGGTTGCCATGGCAACCAGCCAAACTCTGGCTAGTTGACCTATCAGTGAGTCTGAAAGCTTGGCTAATCAGGTCCCTGACTCGGAGTCCAATCTCAGAGTTAGACAACTGCTTCTCAGTGCCTTTGATTTTGTTTTTCTGGCTTTTGTTAGTTCCTTGTGTTCAGAACTGTGCTACACTTCCTGTGCATTGAATTTGGCTTGTATCAGGATTTACCCCTAGCCTACTGATTAATTTTCTACTGATTCTCCTGGTTAACTCAATGTGTACTGATTTGTTTACTACTGATTCTCCTAGTTTAAACTTTGGCTTGTTTTACTCTCCTGCTATTCCTTAGCATTTATGCATCAGTTAATGTCTGCTTCCTGTGAATCTGCATCTGTTTTCTGATGCCTTACTCTGTAGACATAGCCTGGGTATCTGGCTGCCAAGTCCAACTGGTCTCACAGCAGGCTTAAGTGAACACTTATGGGTAGGCTTTTAATAACTTGAGTGGAGAAGGAAGATAGATAGCAGATGGTAGTAGCTTGGAGAATGACCCTGTATTTCTTTCTTAGTACTATATTGTTATATCAGTGTTATGCTGCTAAAGAGGATCTAATGAAATAATAAATTCAAGGGTTGACTTATACTTTTCTTATGCACTGTGGATGTTCACTCTGTTCATGAATGGCACAACTGTTTGTGTGTTATTAGTTAAATTACATTGTTTTTGTCTATAATTGTGACTAAGATAACAATCAGACCACATTTTATTAGCAATCAATGTAGAAATCCAGGTAATGCCAAAGGGTTCTCTTTTGCAACTGTATGCATACTTCATAGACCTTCTAAGATACTGAAGATGTAAACCTGGTGTCCAGTAGTTTACCTACCTCCCCAGGCTCTTGCAAAGTGCTCTGTGCCTCTGACATGAAAAGTAGCATGATGAGTTAATCCCATGTAGCTTTTCCATCATGGCCTGCACTGATCATACAGATCAATAATCAGCAGGGAAAAAGTGGACTGTTGGATGTCATTGGATGGCTTTAGAGTTAGCTGTATGATTGGACAGAGTGCTCTCTTTGATCACAATGAGGAGCCTGAAGCTACCTGTCCCCCTCCCCAGTTAAATGACCCTGGGAAGTTGCATCCCACTAACTCCACTCAAATGGCCATGAATGCAATTTCTAATACACTTAATTTTTGAATGAAATTCATAACCGACTAATCAGGCACATGTTAGAGCAATTCAAAAATCAAATACAAATATTGTAGGATGCTTGAATAATGTGAGTTCTATATAACCTGTTTAGATGTAACAAAAAAATGATATGTACTGTATGTTTTTTAGAGTTTGGATTTGTAAGTGTGACCCAAAGAACAATGTACTCTGACCCAATGTACCTTAGTTTATGTTCATTTTAAAAAAGACTCTCAATTATTAATTGCCACATAATTTAGAAAGATAAAACCATCTTTATTATTTGAAAGATCCAAATGTGTATTCTTTGCAATTATGTCTTCCTTTTAAAATGCAAATAAAATGTAAATAATATAACATTACATTATTTAAATAATAATATATATTAACATTAACATGTATTTCCATATAAATCATCTGAAGTTATATTATTTTCATTTACACTTTGAATCTGTAATAGGCAAAACATTTATATTATACATTATGTATCCAATTTTAAATCAGATATCAAAATTATCAAGAGAACATTCTGTGAACCTCATTGCTAATCTAGTCATTGACCGAACTAATGTAAATGTTATTGCTATGTTAAATCTACATTGGGTTCTAGCTGCAGTCTTTAAATTGGATAGTTTATTCTGCAGGTTTAACAATCATAGCTGCTTTTGCGCTTATCTTGATAATGGCTTTCTAAATGCCCTGTTGGGGCATATGGATATCAGGGGGTCCCCTGCTCTATGAGAGAATGTCACACTCTATAAAAAAGGGGGATCATACTTGTTAGCACATATTTTCAGAGGTGTTAAAAGGGTTGGTTTGGAGCTTAGAAGCTGGAGTAGCTGCAGGGATTTTATATAAAAGGCCAGAGGTTTGAGAAAGTAGTGAGGCAAGCCAGGTCAATGCCTAATTAATAGTAATAAATCCATAGATAAATTTAGCCATAACAGCCTTAACTGTAGCAATATAGTCAATATAATTTCAGGATTTAGTAAGGTCATACATAACAGAAGGATGCCAGGGTTTGAACCTATTAGATAATAAACCGAGACTGTCTAGACCTGCACCAAATTTATTACAGTGGCTCAGGTTAGATGATAAATCTGGTGCAGGGATAGACAGAAATATTTCTAAATAGACAAAACGTTGTGCAAAAAGGGGGGTAGCGCCAGAGAGAGTTTTTTCCACCTTACCGCTGCTGCCAATATGGTAACCTTGTCACCGGGGAAGGGGGGAGGAGGAGAGTCAGGGGCTGTTGCACTCTCCTAATAGCTGATAACAGAGAGAACAAGAGAGCTCCAAACTTAACAGCAGTGACTACTGACCAGAGCCTGCTCTTTATGTGCTTCATTGCAACAGCTGAAGGACCTGTGATGATGTCACTGTCATGGCATCAGTACAGGGGGGGGGGGGACTCAGCAATAGAGAGGAGAAGCGGAGGTGAAGGACCGATGATGTCACCACCATGTGATCAGTGCATGAAGGGATGCAGCTCAGCAGTGAAGAAGAAATAGTACTGAAGGACCTGTGATGATGTCATGTGACATGCGGGGAGCTTTGTGTGGAGACAGAGGAGAGGTGATGGATTCAAAGTGAGACAAAGAAAAACTGAGAGTTGTAGCTCTCCACTCTCATACTTCTTCCTTGTAAAAGTCCTCTGTTAGCACATAATAACAGCATGGACATGCTGGGAGTTGAAGTTTTCTCTTATACTACCTCCCTGTAATGTCCTCTGATATCACATAATAACAGCCTGGACATGCTAGGAAATGTAGTTCTTTCTTATACTTCCTCCCCATAATGTACTCTGATATCACATAATAACAACCTGGGCATGCTGGGATTTGTAGTTCTCTTCTCTTACAACTCCTCCCTGTAATATCCAATGGCAAACTCTAGGAGGCAGTGAGGAAAGGAGTAACATTTAGCAAAGAGGTGCCCAAGTTTGCAACCCCTTTCCCACATATAATAAAGGGGTCTATCTATTTATATCAAGTTAAAAAAGTATGGGTTACTGTGTTTCTAAGTAAGGTTATATATACACGGCCCTTTTTGTCTTGTATTAGTGGGAAAAGTAAAATATATTTGCCGCTCAGCAGTGCAGTTATCTGTTTAAAAGCTTTTTTTTTCTGTGCATTAGTGGAAAAAGAAAAAAAATATTTGCCGCTCAGCGGTGCAGTTATCTGTTCTAAAACCCTTTTTTCTGTGCCAAAAATATCTTTGCCGCTCAGTGGTGCAGTGATATATTCGGAAGCCCTGTATGCCATGTATTAGTGGCGAAATAAAAATATAGTCGCCGTCCAGCGTTGCACTTATCTTTTGAAAAGCCTGTTGTGTAAATGTAGAAAAAAAATTAAGGCCTAATTGCCGTTCTGCGGTGCAGTGATATATTCTGAATCCCAGTTTGCTGTGTATTAATACCGAAATGAAAATATATTCACTGTCCAGCGTTGCATATATCTGTTGAAAAGCCTGTTATGTAAAAGTTGAAAAAATGTTGGGCCTAATTGATGTTCTGCCATGCAGTGATATATTCAGAAGCCCTGTTTGCCGTGTATTGGTTTAGAAATAAATATATATTTGCCGTCCAGCGTTGCATATATCTGTTGTGTAAAATTAGAACAAAATTCAGGCCTAATTGATGTTCTGTGGTGCAGTGATATATTCTGAAGCCCAGTTTGCCATGTTTGCCCAGTAAAGATCTGGAGGAGATATCCGCCGCTTCCTCCACTAGGCGGGCAAGTACTGATGAGGAGAGTGGCGTGGGAGCTGGTGTTGCGAGTGATCAGTGACGTGCAGACCTATTTGGCAGTGTGGCAGTTTTTTGTTAAGCCGCCGGAGGAGGTGAACATGGCCATATGTAGAATATGTGGGCAGAAGGTGAAGAGTGGCCAGAGTGCCAATGTTGGCACCACGGCCCTGGGTCAACATATGCAGTATCATCATAAAGTGGCCTGAGAGAACCGTAGCTCTGATGTGGTGGTCCAGCCTTCTGCAGCAACCGCTGCATCTTATAGTGGCACACACCTAGTTTCAGGCAGTCAAGGCTCGACCACCTCAGCTGAAGGGAGCTGTCTGTCCTTCCCATTATCTGCTGGTTCTGAAGCTTCTGCTCCTCCTTCTAGTCCTCGTCAGTCATTCCGCCAGTAATAGATCACTGAAGCGATTGCCAAGAGACAACAGTATGCGTGCACGCATCCAATGGCACAGAAGCTGAATGTGCTCCTGTCCAAGTTGCTGGTGCCGCAGTCCCTCCCTTTCCAAGTGGTGCACTCTGCACCTTTCAGACAACTGATGGCTTGAGCTGAGCCGAGGTGGAGAGTCCCAAGCTGTCATTTCTTTGCCAGAAAGGCAGTACTAGCCCTGCACACACATGTAGAACAGAATGTGGGCCAGTCCTTGAGCCTGTCGGTGTCTGCCAAAGTGCACGACAGAGTCGACATTTGGAGCTTTAACTATGGGCAGGGTCAAAACATGTCCTTTACGGCCCATTTGGTGAATGTGGTTCCTGGCCAGGTTACACCGCTTCTGCCTCCACGTTGCCACGCCGTTGGTCCTGCGACAATGTCCACCTCTGCCTCCTTACCCTCCACCGTGTCCTCAGCCTCCACTGCAGGGACAATTCACAGGGGCCCTCCATCATGCCATATGTGCAGGACTGTTATTGCCACCTACCTCCGCACTATGTCATTGTGCTGTCACCACCTCCAGACTCTGTCATTGTGCCACTCTGTAGGCCTCCTAATGATGGTGCTGCCACCTCCACACACTGTCGTCGTGCTACTCTGTGGCTTCCTCCTGATGCTGAGGCTGCTGCCGCCACCTCCCCACTCTGTCATTGTGCCACTCTGTGGCCTAGTGATGCTGCCGCCACCTACAGACTCTGTCATTGTGCAACTCTATGGCCTCCTGATGATGTTGCTGCTGCCACCTCCACACTCTGTCATTGTGCCACTCTGTGACCTCCTGATGATGCTGCTGCCACCTTACACTCTATGTTTGCACCACCCTGTGGTCTCCTCCTGATGCTGCTGCCACCACCTCCGAACACTGTCATTATTCCACCCTGTGGCCTCCTCCTGATGCTGATGCCGCCACCTCCACACTCTGTCATTGTGCCAATCTGTGACCTCCTGATTAGAGTTGAGCGAACACCTGGATGTTCAGGTTTGAGAAGTTCACCCCGAACCCGAACCCCATTGAAGTCAACGGGGACCCGAACTTTTGAGCACTAAAAAGGCTGTAAAATAGCCCAGGAAAGGGCTAGAGGGGTTCAAAAGGCAGAAAAATGTAGGTAAATCCCCTGCAAACAAATGTGGATAGGGAAATTACTTAAAATAAAATAAAATAAATAAAAATTAACCAATATCAATTGGCAACTTGGAGGAGGAGGAGGTGGAATTGGGGTGGCATCAGGTGGGAATGCTATGGGAGTTGAAGTTCTCATCACAGCCAAAAAGGATTCATGTCAGCCTGCAGTGCCACAGGCCTCATTCACAGACTCAGGACCATGGCACCCGCAAAGAGGAGAGCGGTCCCGTAACAGCAACACAGGCCTGAGGTCAACCTGCAATGAAACAGGCCATTATCATTTATGTAGGCCCCTGACACCCAGACAGAGGAGAGGTCATTTGACAGTAAAAAGAGTTTAATGTCTCTCACCCAGACAGCAAGCAATTAAACGAAATATAGGCCACTAACGCTCAGACAATGGGGCACTCATTAGACAGTAAAAAGAGTTTAATATCTCCCACCAAGACAACAAATGATTAAACGACATATGGGCCCCTGAAACCCAGACAATGGGGCGGTCATTAGACATTAAAAAGTGTTAAATGTCTGCTACCAAGACAGCAAGCAAGTATGTGAAATTTAGGCCCCTGACACCCAGACAATGGGGCAGTCATGACAGTAAAAAGAGTTTAATATTTCCCACCAAAACAACAAATGATTAAACGACATATGGGCCCCTGACACCCAGACAATGGGGCGGTCATTAGACATTAAAAAGTGTTAAATGTCTGCTACCAAGACAGCAAGCAAGTACGTGAAATTTAGGCCCCTGACACCCAGACAACGGGGCGGTCATGACAGTAAAAAGAGTTTAATATCTCCCACCAAGACAACAAATGATTAAACGACATATAGGCCCCTGACACCCAGACAATGGGGCGGCCATTAGACAGTAAAAAGTGTTAAATGTCTGCCACCAAGACAGCAAGAAAGTACGTGAAATTTAGGCCCCTGACACCCAGACAGAGGAGAGAGGTCCCATATCAGCAAAAGAGGCATCATGTCACCCACCAACGGAGAAGGCCACTTTTAGTTATTTAGGCCCCAGCACCCAGACAGAGGAGAAAGGTACCAAAGCAGAGAATCAGGCTTCATGTCACCCACCAATGGAAAAGGCCACTTTCAGATATTTAGGCCCCTGGCACCCAGACGGAGTAGAGGTTTATTCAAGGTTCATTGCCCCGCAAAATAATGGTAAAATTAAAAAAAGAGGATTCAATAAAAAAGTACCCTGGAGTACAAGAATATATGGTTAAGGGGACATAGTTATAAATGTCTATTCTGCAAAAGGGATGGACAGGTCCTGTGGGATCCATGCCTGGTTCATTTTTATGAACGTCAGCTTGTCCACGTTGGCTGTGGACAGGCGGCTGCGTTTGTCAGTAATGACGCCACCTGCCGTGCTGAATACACGTTCAGACAAAACGCTGGCCGCCTGGCAGGTCAGCACCTCCAAGCATAAAAGGCTAGCTCTGGCCACGTGGAAAATTTGGAGACCCAGAAGTTGAATGGGGCCGAACCATCATTTAGTATGTGGATGGGTGTGCACACGTACTGTTCCACCATGTTAGTGAAATGCTGCCTCCTGCTAACACGTTCCGTATCAGGTGGTAGTGCAGTTAGCTGTGGCGTGGTGACAAAACTTTTCCACATCTCTGCCATGCTAACGCTGCCCTCAGAGGAGCTGGCCGTGCTGTGTTGGCGACCTCTCGCTCCTCCTCTTCCTTCGCCTTGGGCTATCACTTGTTCCCCTGTGACATTTGGGAATGCTTTCAGTAGCGCATCTACCAACGTGCGCTTGTACTCGCGCATCTTCCTATCACGCTCCAGTGCAGGAAGTAAGGTAGGCACTTTGTCTTTGTACCGGGGATCCTGCAGGGTGGCAACTCAGTAGTCCGCAAACGTTAAAACGTGGGCAACTCTGCTGTCATTGCGCAGGCACTGCAGCATGTAGTTGCTCATGTGTGCCAGGCTGCCCAGAGGTAAGAACAAGCTGTCCTCTGTGGGAGGCGTATCGTCATCGTCCTCCGTTTCTCCCAGCCACGCACCAGTGATGGGCCCGAGCTGCGTTGGGTGCCATCCCGCTGTGAACATGCTTCATCCTCATCCTCCTCCACCTCCTCCTCATCCTCCTTGTCCTCCAGTTGTGGGCCCGGCTGGCCACATTGGTACCTGGCCTCTGCTTTTGCAAAAAACCTCCCTCTGAGCCACTTCTAAGAGACTGGCCTGAAAGTGCTAAAAATGACCCTCTTCCTCCTCCTCCTCCTGGGCCACCTCCTCTTCCATCATCGTCCTAAGTGTTTTCTCAAGGAGATATAGAAGTGCTATTGTAACACTGATAACGGCGTCATCGCCACTGGCCATGTTGGTGGAGTGCTCGTAACAGCGCAACAGGGCACACAGGTCTCGCAGGGAGGCCCAATCATTAGTGGTGAAGTGGTGCTGTTCCGGAGTGCGACTGACCCGTGTGTGCTGCAGCTGAAACTCCACTGTGGCCTGCTGCTGCTCGACGCAGTCTCTCCAGCATGTGCAAGGTGGAGTTCCACCTGGTGGGCACGTCGCATATGAGGTGGTGAGTGGGAAGGCCGAAGTTACGCTGTAGCACAGGCAGGCAAGCAGCGGCAGGATGTGAACGCTGGAAGCAACAGCTGGAACACCAGATTTTGGGAATTTCTATTTTGGCAATTGAATTTCACCCCAGAAAATAATATATCCTTTGACGGACACTATGAAACTTGGCCAGTCACAGCTGGAAAACCAGTTTTATGGTATTTCTATTTTTGCAACCTAATTTCACCCCAGAAAATAATATATCCTTTGACGGACACTATGAAACCCTTCCAGTTACAGCTGGGACACCAGATTTAGGGAATTGCTTTTTTGGCAAATGAATTTCACCCCAGAAAGTTATCTATCCTTTCCTGAACACTATTAAATTTGGCCAGCCACAGCTGAAACCACTTATTTATGGTAATGCTATTTTGGCAATTGAATTTCATCCCAGAAAAAAATATATCCTTTGCCGGACACTATTAAACTTGGCCAGCCACAGCTGAAACCACTGATTTACGGTATTGCTATTTTGGCAATTGAATTTCACCCCAGAAAAAATCTATCCTTTGCCGGACACTATTAAACTTGGCCAGTAACAGCTGAAACCACTGATTTATGGTGCTGCTAATTTTGGCAATTAGTTCAGACCAAAATTCATCCTTCCGGAGACTAAACTTGGCCAGCATCAGTGAAACCACTGTTGATGGTGCTGGCCACTTAATTGAATTTCACCAGAAAAAATCTATGCTTTGGCGGTTACTATAAGCTGGTGATCCAGACTTTAGAACCAGTTTGATTGCTATTTTGGCAATTGAATTTCACCCCAGAAAAAAATCTATCCTTTGCCGGACACTATTAAACTTGTCCAGCCACTGCTGGGACACCAGATTTAGGGAATTGCTATTTTGGCAATTGAATTTCACCCCAGAAAGTTATCTATCCTTTGCTGGACACTCTTAGACTTGGCCAACCACAGCTGAAACCACTGATTTACGGTATTGCTATTTTGGCAATTGAATTTCACCCCAGAAAGTTATCTATCCTTTGCCGGACACTATTAAACTTGGCCAGTCACAGCTGAAACCACTGATTTACAGTATTGCTAATTTGGCAATTGGATTTCACTCCAGAACAAAATCTATCCTTTGCCGGACACTATTAAACTTGGCCAGCCACAGCTGAAACCACTGATTCATGGTATTGATATTTTGGCAATTGAATTTCACTCCAGAAAAATATCTATCCTTTGCCGGACAGTATTAAACTTAGCCAGCCACAGCTGGATCACCAGATTTAGGGGATTGCTATTTTGGCAATTGATTTTCACCACAGAAAAAAAATCTATCCTTTGCCAGACAGCAGACAGTAGTACACTTGGCTAGCCACAGCTGGAACAACAGATTTAGGGGATTGCTATTTTGGCAATTTAATTTAACCCCTTAATAAAATATAGAAATTTCTATCCTGAGTTTCTAGGGATGACAATAAGCACAGCCAAGCCCCTGATATAGGATATAGCAAAAAAAAATAAAAAATAATAGTATTGATGGATTGATGGACTTTGTGGCAGCTTGTGCTGGTGCATCACAAGACACAAAATGTCCGCCGATCACCCCTGAAAAAAGCCCTTCAGAAAACGGTAAGAAATCGCCGAACAACCGACCCGAACCCGAACTTTTTTGAAAATGTTCGGGTCCGGGTCTTGAACACCCCAAAATTCGGTACGAAACCGAACTATACAGTTCGGGTTCGCTCAACTCTACTCCTGATTCTGCCGCCAACTGAGCTGAAGGCACTGTGGACTAGCCTGTCTCTGAGATGGCCACCTCGTCGGTACGTACTCTGTGGATAGTCTCACGCAAGTTTGCCCAAATCCGGGTCCTATTCAAGCATGGCCCAGTGTTCATCAAGGATTGCCCAGATCTCCCTGTGCACAGTGTTATAGGTCCCTATGACACGTGACTGGACATCGTCCAGCAGCTGTATCTTAAGATGCAAGAGGCTTTCCCTATCGCACTCCGCCGCATGTTGATAGGCCTGTTTGAGGGGGGCAATGGAATATCCTCTATCTAGAAAACTTCTCCTCAGGTCATTAGCAGATTCCTTAAAGTCAGACCATTGAGAGCAGTTGCGTCTTGCACTAAGATACTGCCCCTTAGGAATACCCCTTTTTAGCGAGTATGGGTGGCCAATATCCCACCTCAATAGGGCATTAGTGGCAGTGGGTTTGCGAAAAATCTTAGTCCTCAGCCTGCCTGAGGGGTCTATCTCAATAAATAGATACAAAAATGTAAGTCTGGTCTCGTCAATTTCCGATGTAAAAAATAGATCCAAGGTATTACTGTTGAGCTTGGACACAAATTTCTTGAACTTGTCTTTTGTTCCCCTCTACAGTATGAATATATGATCTATGAACCTCATCCACATCAAAATAGATGAGGTCTATTTTTCAAATTTCTCCCTGAATACTGTGTCCTTTTCCTACCAGCCCAGGTAGAGGTTGGCGAAGGTTGGGGCACATGAACTGCCGATCGGTATCCCGCTGACCTGGTGGTAAATGTTCCGATCAAACATAAAGACATTTCAGTGTAGGATAAAGTTCAGAAGTGTCACAATCAGTTCATTATGTTTCCTCAAATGGGAACCCCTTTCCACAAGGAAACCCTGTACAGCATCACATCCCAGGTTATGCGGGATAGAGCTGTACAGGGCCTCAACATCAAGGCTAGCCAGGAGCGTGTCTTTGTCACATTCAGTCTCCTGAGGACATCCATAGAATCCCTCACGTAGGAGGCTAGGCGGATGAAGGGCCTCAGAATCCTATCAACATAGATGCTAATTTTTTCTTTTTTCAGTGAGGCCCCCAATGCCCGACACTATCGGCCTTCCCTTTAGGGGCGCAGTCCCCTTATGTATTTTGGGTAAACTGTAGAAGGCCGGTAGGTTCGGGCATGTGGGCAGTAGGTAGGTGAAAATTCTTGTCATTAATACGTCTATGCTTTTTGGCTTCCACAAGAATATCCTTTAGTTCTTTTTGGAAAGTTTCAGTGGGATTCCTATCCAGCTTAGCATAGCATGTCCTGTCATCTAGAATCCTCTTACACATGCCCACATAGCTATCGACATCTAGGATCACAATATTTACACCCTTGTCAGACGGTTTGATTATAATTTCTGGATCCTTCTGCAGACCCTCAAGGGTTATCCACTCCTGTTCTGTCAAGCTACGTGGGCATGAGTTGGCAATGTGTAGGGATTTTATTTTGCGTGTGACGATGGTGAGGGGATCAAGAGGGGAGTATTTTCCAGTAGGGGATATTTTTTGGAGGGCATCATAAGGTCTGTGAACGAACCCTCTCATATCCCTCTTTGCCCTTCTTCTAACAGACCAGCTAGCAGTTTAACATCCACAAGTTCTTCCTAATCAATACCCAATCTCTCACACTGCTCCCTATCATGCTTAACGAAAAACTTCCTCCATTTTAATTTTCCGATAAACAGGTTAATGTCCTTAACCCATTAAAACGGCTTAAATCTACATTCGGGGACAAATGTAAGTCTTTTACTCAGGACTTCCATTTCCATGTTATTCAGGGCCCTTTTGGAGAGATTGATGATCTGTAATGTATCAGTAGAGGTTTGTTTAACTAGTCCCCATTTCTGTTTCTCAGCGGGTATTCTGTGGCCTGCTGGGGCATCCCTAAAAAACCTCCCCGGCGTCCTCTTTCACTGGAACCTTGTCCATGACCCCTACCAACCTCTCTGCCTCTACCCCTTCCTCTCCCTCTATGTTTAGAGTTTGTCCCTGTATTAGTATCCAGGTCTGTTTCGTACTCTGACGAGGAGTTCTTTGCTTGTCTACCTACTGCAAAATCAAGAATCTTTCCTTCCCTGAAGTCCTTGCTATCTCTAATGAACTGATTATGCTTTCTTTCCCTTAAATATCCTGTAAATCTCTCCACTGACTGTTGTAAAAGTGTTTCCCATCTGGTGAAATCTGCTCGAGTATCATTCACACAGCTAGACAAACAGTTAACCCTTTGTGACAGAACGGCTCAATATTTGTAATAAATACCAATTGAAAAAATTATGATTTTTAGCCCAAAATGAGTAAAATGCAATCATAAAAGGGTGTACATAGCCTTTAAATAAAAATACAAGTTACACTGAGTCTTCTTCCACAAAACTATATAAAAATGTGCTCAGCTTTTTCTGCTCTATAACATGCTGCCAAAGATAGTACTGCAAGTACAATGGGAAAGCTTCTCTTTAAGACATTAAATTGACAACAGATCGATGATAGAAAAAAGAGAAGAGCGGACAGCACACCTGTTTCAGATAAGTGGTGGATGCTCATCTCCAGGGAAAGTGGTAAGCTTCCCCTTTCTGGTCGGATGGTTCATATATAAAGAAGAAAGAATGGAGACAGCACGTCCTTTCTGTGACGTTTATTCCAGATGCAATATTTTGGCAAATAAGCCTTTGCCAAGCATGAACAGATCGATGATAGATAGATAGATAGATAGATAGATAGATAGATAGATAGATAGCTAATGATTCTTTCATTTATCTCGTGAAAACAAATTGAGCATGAAAGATCTACTGTACAAAGAATACATTCCAGTTTATTGATGTGACGATTAATTAATAAAGATATCTTTGGAGCTTTCCACTTTGCTCTTGTAGCCCTTCAGACTGATTTTATGATGAAGTGCTAATCAGTGTTTGTTAAAAACAACACCATCATTTCTGGTGGCAGCAGATGTTCCAGAAAAAGCAAATAAATGATAATTAACCACTCAGAGTGTACTGGAAAATGAGAAACAAAATAGCGTTCAGCATGTAAGTGTGTTTCTTCCTGTCACATTTCACCTCCTCCAGTGCCTGAAGATACATTGCCTGACTTCATTTGGTGCACAGGGCATATCAAACTGCGATAAAGATTTGTCAGAAAAATTGTTTAAAAAAAAGTATAGTGAAATCAACTAAAAATAAAATTTGTAAATGCCAAGGATCAGAGGTTCACAAAGTGGAATATTTAAGAGAAACCTTGACTTCTGAGTTCTGAACAATACAGTTTATATGTGTAAAAATGTTATTCATGCTATTTGTTTTACTTGTCATGATGAATTTGAATGATATATTTTTTCCCTATAATTCAACCTATAATTCTTCTGTTTTCTTTTTTCATTTCATATGGCGCTCAAAGCGTTGTGAATTGTTAGAGCTAAGGCCAAGATCATACCACCATGTGCAGTACTGTTGAAAGGAATAAAATAAATTCCTATATAGTTGCATACATCTGCCAAAGATTTCTATTTTAAAAAACTTAAAGTGATCCTGTAATTTCGTACACTGTCTGAGATGTCACAGTGACATGTCAAATATCTTAATTGGTGGGCCATAGCACCCACCTATGTTGAAAATAAAGGGTAAAAACACTCTGCTAAGTATTATGTCCCTTCACAAGTAGAGTGGTGTCTGAACACATATATAGTTCTTTCTATGGATCTATAAATTGTTCTGCTACTAGAACCCTGCAAAAGCAATCACAGTACTCAGTTGAGTATTTCTGCCTCTTTGCTTGAGCAATCTCATACCCAGGCCCACTACAATATAAACTTTTGACTTTTCACTGCAAAAAAGACATGGAAATAATAAATTTTTACCACAGTAAATTATTAGACTCTTACATTCACGTAAAGTCTTTTCTAAGTTTCTGATGTACATCTAGCCATTCCTACAACAGCCGCAAAAATAAACCTACAAGTTGTTTACATTTATGAATGGTAGAAGAATGCAGTTATGGTCCAAATATTTTCGATAAACATTGTTGATCCTCTGTACTAATCAATTATTTGCAGTAATGAGTAGCTACCAGTTTATGACAGCAGGGGACAGTGGAATAAATGAAGTAGGCTCATTGGAAGCACGCTGAGAAGATCCAGGCTGAATTAAGCAAATCTTTTTTTTAATATCATAAGAAAATTAGTCAGTGTAAATTATCTATTTGATAGCAAAATAGCAAAAGAATAATTACCCTGACCAAATCTGCATTTGTACACGCACAGATGACCTGCATATATTTGTATGTAATTTTTATGGCTACTTTGAATTTATTTGTATGTGTTTATGAAAATTGAAAATCATAGTTTAAGACGTTTGGCATATGCAGTACTATCTTAATATAGTATGCAACAGAACATCCTTTGAAAAAAACACTGTAAAATATATTATGACCGGAGGTGGTGGTGTGGGGGAGGGGGTCAGTAAATGATGCAGCAGCACAAAAGCCAAGTACAGTTAAAGGAGTCCTCAGCTACTATAGGAAGTAATAAATACTGCTTCCTTATCTGTGTTCTTCTGAGCTAATTAATTTTATTGTCACCAACTACTGGTGAATTTCAATCCACCAGAGAAATTGGCCAGTCATTAATATTTCTTCACCAGTTACTGACGACTGCCTTCCTTTTTGGGAAGAGAAGAACACAGAGAGAGGCAGCACCTTGTGCAAAATACCATCAGGTGAAATAATGTTTAAGATATAGGTACTGTAAGTATTATGCTCATCTTTTGCTGTTGTGATAGTCACAACTATACAAATGTGATATATTTTAAGCCGGTATTGTCAGTAGATC
The DNA here is from genome assembly GCA_033119425.1 of Bufotes viridis. Taxonomy (NCBI): domain Eukaryota; kingdom Metazoa; phylum Chordata; class Amphibia; order Anura; family Bufonidae; genus Bufotes; species Bufotes viridis. Next base: position 99,679,342 of record CM065595.1, on the reverse strand, counting down.
ACCGGAAAAATCCAGGTAAGTAGCGGAGAAGAAAAGGAGGCCTTCAAACATGATAGGGCTATCAGATGGAGCAATCATATTAAGATTTTTTAAAAAGGAGGTAGGACTGTATATCAAAATAGATATATTGATAACCATAATTGCCATTCTAACCTGTGGATCTGTAATATTTTAAACAATCAGCTAAAAATTTTGAGCAACTGTGTTATTAAACGGGAGGTTATTGCAATGGAAATACCTGAAGGAGCTAATAGAGAAAGTCCACACAGAAGTAAGTTACTGTAGGTTGTGAAAATAATTGGGCCCCTAAAAGAAAACTGGTACGTTCTGAAAGAAGATATGGTATTATGGGAGGTTATCCCTGATTAACCAAGAGTTGCATTCTGTAAGGCTTGAACCATTAAGGACCACTTAGAGACTTTCTTAATATAACATGTGTAGTATGTTGAGACCTAAGAAAGAATCTCAGTCACATGTAGAGTTGAGAGTTCGGTGTTCGGATGTTTATTAAAGCTTGTTGAAAGGCTGCAGTTCAGCCAATCAACGAGTGTTTAACATGTGTGCCCTTAGAAGCCATCACAGCCATGCCTACTAATGGCATGGCTGTGATTGGCCAGTGCAGCATGTGACCCAGCCTTCATATAAACTGGAGTCACGTAGCACCGCACGTCACTCAGCTATTACTAGTGTAGGGATAGGATGCTGCTTCTGTGAGGGAGAGAATAGGAAAGAATCTGATATCAGAACTTGTTAACTTAGCGATCTACAACGATTTTTTCTTGTGGGTGCAATGCAACTTTTTTTACCCTGCCCTGAGCACAGTGACACAGAAAAATAAGTTGTATCCGTCTGTTAGTTAGGTGGGTATCGGCGGCCATTTTGTGCAAGTGTAGAGCACTTGCACCTGCATATGTGCCAGGAACAATAATGTAATCCTGTTCTTTTAGTTCAGTGGGCAACATACACCCATTTTTTAAGTGCACCTGCACTGCATATGTGCCAGGGGAAGGGAAAATAATATAGGTAATCCGTCTGTGAGTTTAGTGACCCAGGGGGTGAAATTTTCTAATTTTTTTTCTGTAAAGTACACATGTGAGTGTAATCAATTCAGTAAATCCATCTGTTAGATTCTGGGGGGACAAATTCTTTTTTTTTTTTTTGCTAAAAAGTACATTTACTCCCTGCACTGCAAATCTGATAGTGAAATAAAATCAGTTAAATCCATTTGTTTCACTGAGGGTGAGAAAATCATATTTTTTTTCCATAAATTACCTTTGCGACCTGCACTGCAAATCTGATAGTGAAATAAAATCAGTAAACACAACTGGGACATTGTATGTGAAAAAAACACTTATTTTTTGGCACAAAGTACATTTGCGCCCTGCACTGCATTTGTGATAGTGAAAGGAAATCAGTTAAATCCATCTGTTTCATTTATGGGTTAAAAAATCATTTTTTTCCCCCAATAAAGTACCTTTTCGGCCTGCACAGCAAATCTGATAGTAAAATATAATCACTAAATCCTGTTTCACTATGGGTGAAAAAAATCATCTTTTTTTTTCAATAAGTACCTTTTCAGCCTGCACTGCATTTCTGAGAGTGAAATTTAATCAGTAAATCTTAGATTGTGGGTGAACATTTCCACGGTTATCAGACCAGTTACTCACAAGTGCTTAGAGGGTGTGTTACTGCTGCACTGCATACCTGACAGGGAAATATATTCTGTAAATTCGGCGGTGTTTAGATTGTTGGGTGATCTGTACCCCTTTTTTCTTTCACACTACCCCTGCACTGCATACCTGACTGGGAAATATATTCTGCATGCTGGTAGATGCGGTGCTGATGGCAACCCCACCTGACACTGGGCCTCAGTGGAAGCATAAGGCGAAGGCAGAGGAGGAGGAAGACGGCCAACGCAGTTGGGGCACCGCCAGCTCCTCAGAAGGCAGAGTTAGCAGAAATGTGAAAAAGCTTTGTCAGCACGCCACAAGAACCAGCACCACCAGCTTATATGGAATGTCTCAGCAGGAGGAAGCATTTCAGCAACATGGTAGAACAGTATGTGTGTACACGCCTACACGTACTGACTGATGGGTCTGCCCCATTCAACTTCTGGGTCTCCAAATTGGGCACATGGCCTGAGCTTGCCCTTTACACCTTGGAGGTTCTGGCCAGCCCTGCAGCCAGTGTATTGTCTGAACGTGTGTTTAGCATGGCAGGGGGCATTATCACAGACAAGCGCAGCCACCTGTCCACAGCCAATGTGGACAAGCTCACGTTCATTAAAATCAACCAGGCATGGATCCCACAGGACTTGTCCATACCTTGTGCAGAATAGACATGTATACCAGCCTCACCCATGCTTTGTTATACTCCAGTGCACTTTCTCTTTGTTTTCTTTTCTATATTTCCCAATGTTTAGAGGTCTACACAATCCTCAACCCCCTACTCCGTATGGACCTCCTCATCCTAGTTCAAAATTATTATTTTAAATTTTATGTATTTTATGTTATTTTAAGTCATTTCTCTATCCACATTTGTTTGCAGGGCAATTGTCCAGTTCTTACCCACATTTTGCTTCCTTTTGCAGGCCTCGAGCTATTTCCATTACTTTTTCAGAGCCATTTTAGTGCCCCAAAGTTTGGGTCCCCATTGTCTTCAATGGGGTTCAGGCTCAAGTTTGGGTCAAGTTCGGGTCCAGGGCGACGAAGTTCGGCCGAACCCAGCGAACCCGAACTTCCTGGTGTTCACTCTAATCTAGTTACATGTCATAGTACAAACTTAATTTTCTTATTGAAGTGTCCCTGCAGCCTTCAGTATGTGGGTGAACATTAAGGGCTCTTGCAAACGAGCGGATCTCCTGCGTGTTATCCGCAGTGAGAATGAGAGCCAAGCTACTCAGTGGACATCAGAGGCACCAAGCAGTACATGATAGATACTGCTCCATGCCTCCCTGTAACCTTTTCACTACAAAATCACTGTGACAACTTTATCTCACAGTGATTTTGTAGTGAAAGGGTCACAGGGAGGCAAGGAGCAGTATCTATCATGTTACTGCTTCGTGCCTCTGATGTCCACCGCGCAGATTGGCTCTCATTCTCGCTGCGGATAACACGCAGGAGATCCACTTGTCTGCAAGAGCCCTAACTGCAAACAAGAGTTAATAAACACATTCAGAATATTAAGAAAGGACTTATATCCCATAGTGTCTCAGCCCATTTTCAGAAGGTCCAGAAAAAATCCAGTCAGGATGAAGGTAGTATCTATTTGCAAAGTGTAGGAATATTGCAATGAGGAGGGGGGTTGTCGAGTTTGATTGGCAAGTTATCTCAGAAAAATAAACAGTTCATCTACCTGGTAGACAGTCTAACTCCCAGTCGGTCAAATGTGGAGATTGACTTGAACTGCTTTATTCCAAAGAACTAATTGTCTGAAAATAAGATTTAACAGTGCAATATGTTAGATATATTTAGGTTTAATGGTACTGTATAGATTATTGTTTACCTGTTTTTTAGAGATGAGCGAATCGAAGCTGACAAAGTAAAATTTGTTTACAATTTCAGGAAAAATTTGATTCGCCAAAAATGTGAATTTCCTTGTGCTTCGTGGTAACGAATTGCAATTTTCTTAAAATGGTGGCTACACATGTGAGGACTGAGGACATGGGGCAGGGAACTCTGTGAAGGTGGGATCACCCAGCCAGCCAGCCCTGTAATGTCACAGCTCTATAAATACTCAAAGAAGATGAGATGTACACGCTCGCTTTAGGATGGGTGCTCATAGAGGACCGTGGTCAGTCAATGTCTGTGAAGAGATCTATGGTACACCAAAATGCTTTGCAAAGTGGTTCTTTAATACATATTGTGCATCTTTTGTGTATTTTAAACATCCAGATTTTAGAAAAGAACACAGTAAAAGGCCATATAAAGTGTCCCAACGTTTGGAGACACAAAAATGATCATATCTTGAATATGAAAGAATGTAGCTGATGATCATGATCATATATGACACACACCAATACGCTACCTAATTAAGTTAAACAGAAAAAGAGAAGAAACCCGGAGGTATCTCATGCCCTAACTACAATTTGTACACTCAGTGGTGGGGCCTTTGTTATTGAGATGCCTATAATATGTATATCTGCATATACTCTGTACAAACACAGAAAAAGGGGGAGAGAAAAAAAAAGCAACATGCAGCGGTATTTAGAAAAGTATCAAAAAGATTTTATTGAACATATATTAAAAATAATAGATCATAGAAGGAGGTAGCAAGAGAGCATAGACGCCACCCTGGACCCTATAGCAAAACGTACAAGAACATATATGTATCTAGCTATACTGTTTTGTAAGTATGGTATATCAAAGCCTTGCTGTAGCCTTCAAAAAGTCCACAAAAAAGAACAATAATAAGGACAGTTACTTCTGGTGAAAGCGTATAGGGGCGTATTTTAGTGCAACAAGAAAAATATATACGCACTGCCCTGCTGAAGTTATTTCTGGTGAAAGTGTATAGGGGCATATTTCAGTGCAACAAGAAAAATATATTTGCACTGCACTGCTGCAGTTATTTCTGGTGAAGGAGTACAGGGGAGTATTTCAGTGCAACAAGAAAAATATATACGCACTGCACTGCTGCAGTTATTTCTAGTGAAAGCATATAGAGGCGTATTTCATTCCAACAAGAAAAATATATTCTTTCGTCACTTCTGCAGTTATTTCTGTTGAATGCGTATAGGGGCGTATTACAGTAATAAACGAAAAATATATATGATTAAAAAAAAAGTGGGGGCACACTCTAAATAGCTGGTGTTCGCAGTATTTATTATACATATAATAAAACAATAAATCAATAAAAAGAACAGTCAATAATTATCTGCACCTAAAAACAGCTTCCCATATATGTGGTTGAATATAACCTCTAAACAACAGCCATCAGTGGTTATATTCAACCACATATGGGAAGCTGTTTTTAGGTGCAGATAATTATTAACTGTTCTTTATATTGATTTATTGTTTTATTATATGTATAATAGATACTGCGGACACCAGTTATTTAGAGTGTGCCCCCACTTCTCTTTTTAATCTCTTATTGAATAGGTTGGTGAATCTATTTTGGGCTAGTGCACCTCATTTGGTAGTTCACTAACTTAGTGCGACATTTATACCAATTATATTGAAAAATATATATGCACTGCACTGTTGCAGTTATTTCTGTTGAAAGTGTATAGGGGCATATTACAGTTAAAATATATATATATATATATGCACTGCACTGTTGCAGTTATTTCTGGTGAAAGCGTATAGGGGCGTATTTCAGTCCAACTTGAAAAATATATTCTCTGGTCACTTCTGCTGTTATTTCTGGTAAAAGCGTATAGGGACGTATTACACTAAAAAAAGAAAAATATATACGCACTGCACTGTTGGAGTTTTTTCTGTTGAAAGCTTATAGGGGCGTATTACAGTAAAAAAAGAAATATATATATACGCACTGCACTGTTGCAGTTATTTCTGGTGAAAGCTTATTGGGGCGTATTTAAGTCCAGCAAGAAAATTATATTCCTTGGTCCCTTCTGCAGTTATTTCTGGTGATAGCGTATAGGGGCGTATTTCAGTAAAAAAAGAAAAATATATACGCACTGCACTGTTGCAGTTATTTCTGGTGAAAGCTTATTGGGGCGTATTTAAGTCCAGCAAGAACAATATATTCTTTGGTCACTTCTGCAGTTATTTCTAGTGAAAGCGTATAGGAGCATATTAAAGGAAACAAAGAAAAATATATATGCACTGCACTGTTGCAGTTATTTCTGGTGAAAGCATATAGGGGCGTATTTCAGTCCACCAAGAAAAAAATATTCTCTGGTCACTTCTGCAGTTATTTCTGGTGAGAGCATATAGGGGCATATTTCAGTACTACAAGAAAAATATATTCTCAGTCCACTGTTGCAGTTATATCTGGTAAAGCCTTTACTGGCATATATCAGTAGAAAAATAAAAATATATTCAGCGTTCACTGTTGCAGTTATATGTGATAAAGCCTTTAGTGACGTATTTCTGTAGAAAAATCAAGATATATTCAGCATTCAGTGCTGCAGTTTTATGTGGGAAAGTCCTTTTTGCAGTATGGACCGAATAACGTTGTGGTGAAATTTTGTATTTACGTTTTACACACTGTGCGCTTATGTGACGGCCAATACAGGTGAATACACTATGCACTAACCCTGCACAAAAATGAGAACTAATTCACACCAGCCTGCATCTATCTGCGGTATTACTTACTGGACACTACAGGGAAATTTCTGCAGCACAGAAACCGAACCAGGACCGCGTCTCGCTCTTTCAGCGCAGACCTACTTCCTCTGCTACATCCCGTTCACTGCAGATCACTCCGCCACAGGCTCCATTGTTTTTTTTAAACTGACAGTCTGTAACCCTCTTTAGTGGCGTATATAAAAAGAAAAATATGTTCCAGTTATATGTGGTAAAGCCTTTAGTGGCGTATATCAGTAGAAAAAGAAAAAGATATTTGACGTTCAGCGCTGCAGTTATATGCGGTAAAATCTTTTTTGAATTATTTTGGTTGAAAAAAAATGGTATTCAGTGCTGCAACATATTTTGGGACTTATTTCTGTGAAAAAAAATAAATTTTGAATTATTTCAGTGGCAAGAAATCTTGTATTCAGCATTAAGTGCTGCACTTATATGTGGTAAAATCTTTTTGAATTATTTCGGTAGAAAAAAATCTTGTATTCTGTGTTGGGTGCTGCACTTATATGCGGTAAAATATTTTTTGAATTACCATATTTTTCGCTTTATAAGACGCACCCCACCCAGATGCAACCAAGAGGAGGAAAATAAGAAAAAAATAGTTTTCATCAGACCTCATATCAGACCCCCATAAATATTAGGACATCAGATGAGACCCCCATAAATATCAGGAGATCAAATCAGACCCCCATAAATATCAGGACATCAGATCAGGCCCCCATATTAGGAAATCACATCTGACCCCCTTATCAGGACATCACATCAACCCTCCATGTCAGGCCCCATCAGGCCTCAGATCAGCCCACAATGTCAGACCTCCAATCAGCCTTCAATGTTAGAACCCCATCAGACCTCAGATCAGATTAAAATAAAAACCTTCTCTTACCTATCTTAGCGATCACTAGTTTTCGCTTTATAAGACGCATGGCCATTTCCCCCCAACTTTTTGGGGAGAAACAGTGCGTATTATAAAGCGAAAAATACGGTATTTTGGTGGAAAAAATCTTGTATTGCGCGTTAGGCCCCGCACTTATATGCGGTAAAATCTTTTTTTAATTATTTAGGTGGAGAAAAAACATGTATTTAGCATTAAGCGCTGCACATATATGCGGTAAACTCTTTTTTGAATAATTTCATTGGAAAAAAATCTTGTATTTTGCGTTAAGCGCTGCACTTATATGTGGGAAAATCTTTTGTGAATTATTTCGGGGGAAATACAAATTTCCACCTCCTCCATTAACTTCCTCATGTCTTCATTATCATCGGACACACTAACTTTACACCCGCTACCCCCCCCCACACCAGCTATATATATAAGAGACTGGTTTCTTCTGGCTACCTGCCTCAGCTACTATTCTGATGCTGTTACCTGCTCGATGCCACACATCTGATGCTAAGTGCTCTTTCTTTCACCCACCATCTTCAGCGGGTACTAGTATTGCCATCCACCTCCACATTATGTCACCTTGCCATTCTGTGGCCTCCTCCTGATGCTTCTGCTGCCACCTCCAGACTCTATCATTGTGCCGTTCTGTGGCCTTCTAATGCTGCCGCCTTCTCCAGACTCTGTCATTGTGCCGCTCTGTGGTCTCCTCATGCTGCTGCCACCTCCAGACTCTGTCATTGTGCCGCTCTGTAGTCTCCTCATGTTGCAGCCACTTACAAACTCGGTCAGTGTGCCACTCTGTGCCATTCTCCTAATGTTGCTGCTGCTGCCACCTACAGACTTGGATCAAATCAAATTTTTCCTGAAAAAATCAGCGAACCGGCGTATCAAATTTTGGAAAAATTTGCTCATCTCTACTGTTTTTATTTAATTTAGGTTTGTGTCTTATTTTATTCAGGGAAGTGTTTTTTCTGTCGGAGGAGGGCAGGGCATTAATGGTTTTATCCAGTCTGTTAAACACATGAAGTAAGTACAATGAGGAATGAATCTATTTCTTCCATTTTCCCTGTATTTCTCCCAGAGATGGCTTGTGGAGTGAGATACAAACTCACATAGTATTTGGTGAGTAAGGCCCCTTTCACACGGGCGAGTTTTCCGCGCGGGTGCAATGCGTGAGGAGGACGCATTGCACCCGCACTGAATCCTGACCCATTCAGTTCTATGGGGCTGTGCACATGAGCGGTGATTTTCACGCATCACTTTTGCGTTGCGTGAAAATCGCAGCATGTTCTATATTCTGCGATTTTCACGCAACGCAGGCCCCATAGAAGTGAATGGGGATGCGGGAAAATCGCAAGCATCCGCAATCATGTGCGGATGCGTTGCGATTTTCCGCATGGTTGCTAGGATACGATCGGGATGGGGACCTGATCGTTATTATTTCCTTTATAACATAGTTATAAGGGAAAATAATCGCATTCTAATTACAGAATGCATGTTCCCCGGTTATAGAGGTTGAAATAATAAGAGCTTAGCCTTCTCCCATTAGTGCTGCTCAGAATTTCAGACCGTCGTCTCTTGATAGTTTGGCTGTAGGACCGTGGTGACGTCACAGGGTCACATGGTCAATCATAGAAGCATTTGAGTGGACCATGTGACCCATGTGATCCTGTGACATCACGGCAGGTCCTTCATCGAACATCTGTTGTTCGATGAAGGACCTGCCGTGATGTCACAGGATCACATGGGTCACATGGTCCACTCAAATGCTTCTATGATTGACCATGTGACCCTGTGACGCCACCAGGTCCTCAAGCAGCCAAACTATCAAGAGAGACGACGTTCTGGGGCTCTGTGCCGCATAATGGGAGAAGGTAAGTTAACTCTTTATTATTTTTAACCCTTTCAAGCCCGGGAACATTGAATTCTGTAATTAGAATGCGATTATTTTCCCTTATAACTATGTTATAAAGGAAAATAATTACACATACAGAATACTCATCCCGAAACCAGACTTCAGTGATGAAGTCTGACTTCGGGTCTGGGTACCAAGCATGCGGATTTTTTCACGCGCGTGCTCAACGCACTACAAACGTTAGCACACGCGCGGAAAAATCGCGGCGATTCCCGCAACGCACCCGCATCTTATCCGGGCGTCAAACATGACGCCCGTGTGCAAGAGGCCTAATAGTGTCACTTTGCAGCTTCTGGATCCAGAAAATGAGAGGTTGACATACAAAAGAAGAGCACAGTGTCAGCCAAGAGGAGCATAAGTAATTGTAAATGAAACACCAAAAACATTTCCTCATACCATATATAAACAGCAAAAAACACCAAAAAGATATATTGATTGAATGAAGGAAGTGAAATCACTCAAAATATATGATTAAATAATAAATTTTATGATCACATAGTAGGTACATGATTGGCAAGACAAAACTATATTTAAAATTCATTAAAACATACAAGGATGGTGGTTCTACATGCAGGGAAACACTAAAAAAAAAATAAACCCCTGCCAAAACAGCCATTTTTGGTCACCCTAGCTCACAAAAAGTGTAGTATTAAGCAATCAAAAGGTATCAAAAATGTACCCCAAGATGGTACCAATGAAAACATCACCTCATCCTGCAAAAAAAGAGCCCCCACACAAGACCATTGGCAGAAAAATAAAAAAAATATGCCTCTCATAAAATGGCGTTGCAAAAACATGATTTCATTTTCAAAAATGCTTTGTGTAAAAGTGGAAAAAGCAAAAACTAAAGACCACTAATAACACTAAAATATGGTATCTCTGTAAGTGTACTGACCAGCAGAATAAAAAAACATGTAATTTTTCGCACAAGGTGCATGTCACAATAACAAAAAACAAAAATCAGTTTATCCTGCTTCCCAAAAAGCACAAAATAAAAAGTGACTAAAATTATGTCATATGTACTCCAAAATAGGACAAATGATGATGGAGACTCATCCTGCAAAAAATAAGCCCTCAATGAGCTCAATCGAGAGAAACATAAATGTATGGTTGTCAATAGATTGCTGATACATTATTGGCTCTCAGAAAATGGATGGATGTGGGTGTATTTTATCATTTTAACCCTTGTGAAAATAAAAAATATGGGCCTAAGGTGACATTTCTTGTAAAATACACAATTTTTCATTCTCATGGAAAAGTGTTTCTAAATTCTATGAAACACCTGTCAGCGCATCCCTTGAAAAATTCCATGGGGGTATAATTTCTAAACTGGAGTGTCTTCTTGGGGGCTTTTACTGCAGGGGTATCTGAAGGTGTCTTCAAATGCGAAATGGCACTTGAAAATGATTCCAGTGAAATCTGCCCTCCAAAAGCAATATTAACCACTTCAGCCCCCCTAGCTTAAACACCCTTAATGACCAGGCCACTTTTTACAATTCTGCACTACACTACTTTCACCGCTTATTGCTCCATCATACAACTTACCACCCAAATGAATTTTACCTCCTTTTCTTCTCACTAATAGAGCTTTCATTTGGTGGTATTTCATTGCTGCTGAAATTTTTACTTTTTTTGCTATTAATCAAAAATTACCGAAATTTTTGCAAAAAAATGAAATTTTTCACTTTCTGTTGTAATTTTTTTTTTTTTAAAACGACATTTCTATATAAATTTTTCACAAAATTTATTGTTCTACATGTCTTTGATAAAAAAAAAAAATCCAATAAGTGTATATTTATTGGTTTGGGTAAAAGTTATAGCGTTTACAAACTATGGTGCAAAAAAGTGAATTTCGGCATTTTGAAGCAGCTCTGACTGTCTGAGCACCTGTCATGTTTCTTCAGGTGCTAGAATGCCAGGAAAGTATAAATACCCCCCAAATGACACCATTTTAGAAAGAAGACACCCCAAAGTATTCGCAGAGGGGCATGGTGAGTTCATGTATCATTTCATTTCTTTTCACAAGTTAGCGGAAAATGACACTTTCTGAGGAAAAAAATAAAAATAATAAAGTTTCCATTTCTGATAACTTCTGGCAAAAAAAATAAAAAATCTCCCACGGACTCACTATGCCCCTCAGTGAATACGTTGGAGTGTCTACTTTCCGAAATGGGGTCACTTGTGGGGTGTGTTTACTGTTCTGGCATTTTGGGCGGGGCTAAATTGTGAGCAGCCATGTAAAAGCTAAAGGTACTCGTTGGAATTTAGGCCCCTTTGCACCCAGGCTGCAAAAAGTGTCACTCATGTGGTATCGCCGTACTCAGGAGAAGTAGGGCAATGTGTTTTGGGGTGTATTTTTACATATACCCATGTTGGGTGAGAGAAATATCTCTGTAAACTGACAACTTTGTATAAATTTTTTTTTAAAGTTGTCGTTTACAGCGATATTTCTCACATAAAGTATGGGTATATATAAAAATACACCGCAAAACTTATTGCCCTACTTCTCCTGAGTACGGCGATACCACATGAGTGACACTTTTTTGCAGCCAAGATGCGCAAAGGGGCCCTAAAACCAATGAGTACCTTTTAGGAGGGCATTTTTACGCATTTTTCTTCTCACGCTTTAGGGCCCCTAAATTGCCAGGGCAGTATAAATACCCCACATGTGACACCATTTTGGAAAGAAGACACCCCAAGGTATTCTGTGAGGGGTATGGCGAGTTCACAGAAGATTTTTTTTTTGGCACAAGTTAGCGGAAATTGATTTTTTATTGTTTTTTCTCATAAAGTCTCCCTTTCTGCTAACTTTTGACAAAAAGTAAAATTTTTCATGGACTCACTATGCCCCTCAGCGAATACCTTGGGGTGTCTTCTTTCCAAAATGGGGTCATTTGTGGGGTGTTTGTACTGTTCTGGCATTTTGGGCGGGGCTAAATTGTGAGCAGCCATGTAAAAGCTAAAGGCACTCGTTGGAATTTGGGCCCCTTTGCGCACCCAGGCTGCAAAAAAGTGTCACTCATGTGGTATCGCCGTACTCAGGAGAAGTAGGGCAATGTGTTTTGGGGTGTATTTTTACATATACCCATACTTTGTGTGAATAGTGGTTATAAAGTGAGGGGGTGGGGTGGGGGGTTAGTGTAGTGTTTGGTGAGTTACCTGGTCCTCTGGTGGTCGATCCCAGTAAATGGGACCACCAGAGGACCAGGTAGCAGGTATATCAGACGCTGTTAACAAAAGAGCGTCTGATATACCTCTTTGATCTAATTTATTTTACATTTACAGCCTGCCAGCGATTGATCATCGCTGGCAGGCTGTAGTATAACTGCAGAGCCGCGCTCTGCTGTGAACGCGCGCGCATTCACAGCAGATCTCGCCTCTCGCGAGATGACGCACGGATGCGTCCAGGAGGAACAAACTTGCCGCCGCCTGGACGCATCCGTGCGTTCAGCGGTCGGCAAGCGGTTAAGTGCCTTCACTTCTGAGTTTTTTGTGGGCCCACATAATAGTTTATTACCACATATAGAGTCTTTCTGTATTCAGGGCCGGCGTTAGGGGGAGGGGGTACAAACCATTGTCTAAGGGGCCCCCTGCTTCTATGCTTCTGTTCAGCTGAACGTCCGAGAAAGCAAACAGGCGGACTGCTGAACAGCTGAACTTTACAATGCAGTGTAAGGTCCCCTCCGTCACATATAAGATAGATTATTACCCTAGTGCTGACAGGACCTGCGATAATGTCAGATGCAGGAGGCAAAGCTCAGCAGAGAAGAGAGGATGAAGGACCTGTGATGACCTCACCATTATGTGACCAGAACAGGAGGCGGAGCTCAGCAGTGCTGTAAAGTAATGAAGAAGAAGACCAGCCATGCATGTGAAGAAGTATGGATTCAATGTAAGTGCCACGGAACTGCTGGGAGTTGTAGTCCTCTCCTCTTATACCTCCTGTTATGTAATATCAGAGTACATTAAAAGAGGATGTATAAGGAGAGGACTACAACTCACAGCATGCCCAGTTTATTATGTAATATCAGAGTACATTACAAGAGGAGGTATAAGAGGAGAGGACTAAAATTCTCAGCATGTCCAGGCCATTATATAATATCAGGGTACATTACAACACCCTGGATATGCTGGGAGTTGTATACCTCCTCTTATAATGTACTCTGATATTACATAATAACTGCTTGGACATGCTGGTAGTTGTAGTCTTCTCTTATACCTCCTCTTGTAATGTACTCTAATATTACATAATAGAAGCTTGGTCATGCTGGGAGTTGTAGTCCCATCCTCTTATACGACCCCCTGAAATGTGCTCTGATATTAAACAATAGACATGCTGGGAGTTATAGTCCTCTCCTCTAGAGTTGAGCAAACCCGAACTGCATAGTTCGGGTTCGTACTGAATTTTGGGGCGTTCGGGACATGGACCCTGACCCGAACATTTTCAAAAAGTTTGGGTTCGGGTCCGTTGTTTGGCGATTTCTTCCCGCTTTCTGAAGGGCTGCACAGCAACCAATCAACAAGCGTTTTACTTCTTGCCTTAAGAAGCCATCACAGCCATGCCTACTAATGGCATGGCTGTGATTGGCTGAGTGCAGCAGGTGACACAGCCTCTTTATAAGCTGGAGTCACGTACTGCCGCACATCACTCTGCTGATTTGAGCTTAGGGAGAGGATGCTGGTACTGCGATCAGCGACAGAATAGGGCAGAAATCAGAAGAACCTGTGCTACTTTAATCCACAAAATACAGCAAATAGAGAGGGAGGGAGCTTCAGCAAACCAACATTTCTGTACCCAGCCTCTGCAAGGGAAATCTTTTTTTGTTATCCATCTGTTACTGAGGTGGTGCTCGGCAGCCATATTAGCCACTGCTGTGTACTGCATGTGTGCCAGCCAGCCAAGGACATCCGCCTAATCCTATTTTGTAGCTCAGTGAAGGAAAAAATCCTTTTTTTTCTGGCTGCTCAAGTCCCCTATATTGCCTTTTGTATGTTTAAAATGGACATAGTCCATTTGTCTAGCCTGGGATCTGTGGTGCCACAGAGCACTTGTGTATACAATGCACTAAACTGTATATTCCATTTCAGCTATCAAATGGTGCATCAGTGAAATACCCATTCCAACCACCTATTTTACATTGCTGCTGTGAAATACAGCATAAGTGTATTTTTTGACAAAAAAGTGTAAATTCTGATCCACAAAGCATGTTGAAATACAACGCCTAAATACCAATTTCACATTACAGCAGAGAAATAGTGCATTATTCTTTTTTTCAGTGAAAAAAGCAAAATTCCTGCTTCACAAAGCAGTTGTACATACATGGTATAAATACCTACATTTAAGTTACAGCAGGAAAGAACTGCATTTGTGAATTTTGGTGACAAAAGCCGTGACATAGTCCATTTGTCTAGCCTGGGATCTGTGGTACCACAGAGCACTTGTGTATGCAATGCACTAAACCGCATATTCCATTTCAGCTATGAAATAGTGCATCAGTGTATTTTAGTTTACAAAAAGTGGTCATCCTGATCCACTAAGCCTATTTTACACCGCCAAAAAATATATTTGACATTTCTGCGGTGAAATAGAGAATCCGTGTAATTTTGGGGGAAAAAACATATTCCTTGTCCACAAAACAGTTCTGCATACACCGTCCAACGACATATTTCATATTTCTGCAGGGAAATAGTGCTTCTTTGTATTTTATAAAAAAAAAACGTTATTCAAGGTCCACCAAAAAAATTTAAAATTTAAAATTTATAGCAGTTAAATACTGCATTTGTGAATTTTGGTGACCAAATCCGTGTTCTGGGTCCCCAAATCTGGTGTCCATACATAGTTTAAATATCAACTTTTAATGTACAGCAGTTAAAAACTGCATTTTGGGGTTTTAATGAAAAAAGCCATGTTTTAGGCTAAAAAAAACAGTTGTGCATCCGTCTTTCAAATAATTATTTCCAATTTATAGCAGTCAAATACTGCATTTGTTAATTTTGGTGACCAAATCTGTGTTCTGGGTCCCCAAATCTGGTGTCCATACATAGTAAAAATATCTACTTTTAATGTACAGCAGGTAAAAACTGCATTTTTGGGTATTATTGAAAAAAGCCTTGTTTTAGGCCGAAAAACAGTTGTGCATCCGGCGTATAAATAATTAATTTCAATTTACAGCAGTGAAATACTAATTTTCTGTATTGTATTATAAAAATACTTGGTTCCACAAACCACTTGTGCATACAGCGTACCAAAAAATGTTTTACATTTCCGTATAGAAATTAAGAATCAATGTATTTTGGGCACAACATCATTATTCTGGGTCCACAGAGCATTTTTATGACACGGGCACTGCCTTAGCGAACGTAATTGTTGACTAGCGGCACGTAAATTGACACTGGAGAGAGACCTATCTTTCAGCTTGGTGGGTGAACGCAAATAATTAGGAGAACATCAAATAAGGGACGTGGGCATGGTCGTGGTGGTGTTGGTGGAGCTCCTGTTGCTGGGACAGGACGTGGCCGTTCAGCGCCAACTACCGCTCCAAGTCAAACACCTTCCTCTGGTGCGAGTAGGTGACAGAATCTGCAGTGTTATTTGATAGGCCCAAATGCCGCTCTACAGATGGTGAAGCCAGAACATGTACAGGCGATAGTAGATTGGGTGGCTGACAGTGCCTCCAGTTCCTTCACAGTATCTAACGCCCAGTCCTCTGCAGAAAGCGCAGAGTTGGCACCTGCAGCCCATGCCCATCAGTCTTCCATCTCACCCCTTGCAAATCAGCCAAGCAGTCAGAGCCCCAAATTATGCAGGAAAGTCTTGTGCTTTTTTATGATTCTGTTGGCATTGTTTCCTGGCCCATCCACGTAGCCCTGCCCCAGAAGAGGAAGACATTGACTGCACTGATGCTCAACCACTTTTGTTGCAGGATGAGGACATGGGAATACCGCCACAAAACGTCTCTGATGATGACGAAACACAGGTGCCAACTGCTGTGGCTTTCTGCAATGTGCAGACCGACAAAGAGGGCAAGGGTCATGAATGAGTGGAAGATGATGTGGAGGATGATGAAGTCCTAGACCGAGACTGGACTGAAGGTCGTGCTAGTGAGGCGTGCAGTTCTGAAGAAGAGGCGGTGGACGCACAGAGGCAACAGCACAGCAAAAGAGGGAGCAGGTTGAAAAAGCGCAGCGGCCATTACAGAGACAGTACGCCTGCTACTGTCCACCTCATCCAGGCACCGAGCTCACCAAGGACTACTCCAAGAAGTTCATTGGGGTGGCAGTTCTTCACACAATGTCCTGACGACAAGACACGAGTGGTTTGCATGTTGTGCCATCAGAGCCTGAAACGAGGCATAAATGTTCTTAACCTGAGCACAACCTGCATGACCAGACATCTACATACAAAGCATGAACTGCAGTGGAGTAAGCACCTTAAAAACAAGGAACTCTCTCATGCTCCTCCTGCTCCCTCTTCTGCTGCTGGCTCAGCCTCTCCCTTCACCTCTGGCGCCACCACATACGACACCATCACCAAGCATCTCCACCATGTGACATGGCAGCATTCAGCTATCCATCTCCCAAACATTGGAGAGAAGGAGGAAATACCCACCTAGCCACCCTTGAACCCTGGCCCTGAATGCCAGCATTTCAAAATTACTGGCCTTTGAAATGCCGTCATTCCGTCTGGTGGAGATGGACTGTTTCAAACAGCTGATGGTGGTGGCTGTTCCCTTAGTACGTTGTCACCAGCCACCACTACTTTTCCAGGCGAGCCGTCCCTTCACTGCACAACCAAGTGGAGGATAAAATCAAGTGCGCGCTGCGCAACGCCATCCCTGGCAAGGTCCACATAACCACAGATACATGGACCAGTAAGCACGGCCAGGGTCGCTATATCTCCCCAACTGCACACTGGGTAAACATAGTGGCGGCTTGGCCCAAGGCGGATAGTGGTTTGGCGCATGTCCTTTCACCACCGAGGATCGCAGGGCATTATTCGTTGCCTCCTGTTGCTTCCTCCTCCTACTCCGCATCATGCTCCTCCTCCTTCTACTCCTCTTCTACCACCCCCACATCCGGTCATCGAAAGAACCTCACCCCCAACTTCAGCACAGCCCGGGGTAAATGTCAGCAGGTGATTTTAAAACTCATGTGTTTGGGTGCCAAACCCCACACCACACAGGAGCTTAGGAGGGGCATAGAACAGCAGACTGATGAGTGGTTGCTGACGGTGAGCCTCAAGCCCGGCCTGGTGGTGTGCGATAATAGGAAATCTCGTTGCAGCTCTGGGACTAGCCGGTTTGACGCATATCCCTTGCCTTGCGCATGTGCTGAATCTGGTGGTGCAGAAGTTTCTTAAAAACTACTCAGACATGTCAGAGCTGCTGCTGAAAGTGCGGTCTGTATGTGCGTGCTTTCGGCGTTCTCACCCTAGTGCTGCTCACCTGTCTGCGCTGCAGCGTAACTTCGGACTTCCTGCTCACCACCTCATTTGCGACTTGCCAACCAGGTGGAACTCCACCTTACATTTGCTGGAGAGACTGTGCGAGCAACAGCGGAGTGGAGTTTCAGATGCAGTATGCATGGGTCAGTCACTCAGCAGATCAGCACCACTTCACCACCAGTGACTGGGCCTGCATGCAAGACCTGTGTACCTTGTTGCCGTCTTTGGAGTACTCAACCAACATGGTCAGTGCTGATGATGCCGTTGTTAGCATTACAATACCCATTCTATGTCTCCTTGAAAAAAATATTGATGGAAGAGGATGCTGCACAGGAGGAGGGGGAAAAGGGGGCATTTCACAGGGTTTCAGGCAGGTCATACAGAAGTGGCTCAGAGGGTGGGTTCCTGCACCAACAGAGGCCAGGTACACATGTGGACAGCCAGGGCACACTTCTGGAGGATGAGGAAGAGGAGGATGAGGTAGAGGAGGAAGAGGAGGAACCGGTTTCACTGCAGGGTGGCACCCTACGCAACTCAGGGCCATCACTGGAGCGTGGCTGGGGATGACACAGGCGATACACCACCTACAGAGGACAGCTTATCGTTACCTCTGGGCAGCCTGGCACACATGAGCGTCTACATGCTGCAGTGCCTGCGCAACGACAACAGAGTTGCCCACATTTTAACTTGTGCTGACTACTGGGTTGCCACCCTGCTGGATCCCCGGTACAAGGACAATGTGCCCACCTTAATTCCCGCACTGGATCGTGATAGGATGATGCGCGACTACAAGCGCACGCTGGTAGATGCGCTCTTGATGGCATTCCCAACTGACATGGGGGGACAAGTGGAAGCACAAGGCGAAGGCAGAGACGGAGGAGGAGGAGGAAGAGGTCGCCAATGCAGCTGTGTCACGGCCAGCTCCTCAGACAGCAGGGTTAGCATGGCCGAGATGTGGAAAAGTTTTGTCACTGCGCCACAGCAAGCTGCACCACTAGCTGATAGGGAACGTGTTAGCAGGAGGAAGCATTTCAACAACATGGTGGAACAGTACATGTGCACACGCCTCCACGTACTGACTGATGGTTCTGCCCCATTCAACTTCTGGGTCTCCAAATTGTCCACATGGCCAGAGCTTGCCCTTTATGCCTTGGAGGTGCTGGCCTACCCTGCAGCCAGTGTATTGTCTGAACATGTATTTAGCATGGCAGGGGGCGTCATTACAGACAAACGCAGCCGACTTTCCACAGCCAACGTGGACAAGCTCATGTTCATTAAAATGAACCAGGCATAGATCCCACAGGACTCGCTCTCAACTAGAGATGAGCGAACACCTGGATGTTCGGGTTCGAGAGGTTCGGCCAAACTTCCGGAAAATGTCCGGGTTCGTGATCCGAACTCAACCCGAACTTCATCCCGAACCCGAACCCCATAGAAGTCAATGGGGACCAGAACTTTTGGGCACTAAAAAGGCTGTAAAAGACTCCCGGAAAGGGCTAGAGGGCTGCAAAAGGCAGCAAAATGTAGGTAAATCCCCTGCAAACAAATGTAGATAGGGAAATGAATTAAAATAAAATAAATAAAAATTAGCCAATATCAATTGGAGAGAGGTCCCACAGCAAGGAATCATGCGTCATATCACCCACCACTGGAGAAGGCCACTCTCATTTATTTCGGACCAGCACCCAGACAGAGGATACAGGTCCCACAGCAAGGAATCATGCGTCATATCAACCACCACCGGAGAAGGCCACTCTCATTTATTTAGGACCAGCACCCAGACAGAGGAGAGAGGTCCCACAGCAAGGAATCATGCCTCATATCAACCACCACCGGAGAAGGCCACTCTCATTTATTTGGGACCAGCACCCAGACAGAGGATACAGGTCCCACAGCAAGGAATCATGCGTCATATCAACCACCACCGGAAAGGGCCACTCTCATGTATTTTGGACCAGCACCCAGACAGAGGAGAGAGGTCCCACATCAAGGAATCATGCGTCATATCAACCCCCACCGGAGAAGGCCACTCTCATTTATTTTGGACCAGCACCCAGACAGAGTATACAGGTCCCACAGCAAGGAATCATGCGTCATATCAACCACCACCGGAGAAGGCCACTCTCATGTATTTTGGACCAGCACCCAGACAGAGGAGAGAGGTCCCACATCAAGGAATCATGCGTCATATCAACCCCCACCGGAGAAGGCCACTCTCATTTATTTTGGACCAGCACCCAGACAGAGGATACAGGTCCCACAGCAAGGAATCATGCGTCATATCAACCACCACCGGAGAAGGCCACTCTCATTTATTTTGGACCAGCACCCAGACAGAGGATACAGGTCCCACAGCAAGGAATCATGCCTCATATCAACCACCACCGGAGAAGGCCACTCTCATGTATTTTGGACCAGCACCCAGACAGAGGAGAGAGGTCCCACATCAAGGAATCATGCGTCATATCAACCACCACCGGAGAAGGCCACTCTCATTTATTTTGGACCAGCACCCAGACAGAGGATACAGGTCCCACAGCAAGGAATCATGCGTCATATCAACCACCACCGGAGAAGGCCACTCTCATGTATTTTGGACCAGCACCCAGACAGAGAGAGAGGTCCCACATCAAGGAATCATGCGTCATATCAACCACCACCGGAGAAGGCCACTCTCATTTATTTTGGACCAGCACCCAGACAGAGGATACAGGTCCCACAGCAAGGAATCATGCGTCATATCAACCACCACCGGAGAAGGCCACTCTCATTTATTTTGGACCAGCACCCAGACAGAGGAGAGAGGTCCCACATCAAGGAATCATGCGTCATATCAACCACCACCGGAGAAGGCCACTCTCATTTATTTTGGACCAGCACCCAGACAGAGGATACAGGTCCCACAGCAAGGAATCATGCGTCATATCAACCACCACCGGAGAAGGCCACTCTCATTTATTTTGGACCAGCACCCAGACAGAGGATACAGGTCCCACAGCAAGGAATCATGCGTCATATCAACCACCACCGGAGAAGGCCACTCTCATGTATTTTGGACCAGCACCCAGACAGAGGAGAGAGGTCCCACATCAAGGAATCATGCGTCATATCAACCACCACCGGAGAAGGCCACTCTCATTTATTTGGGACCAGCACCCAGACAGAGGATACAGGTCCCACAGCAAGGAATCATGCGTCATATCAACCACCACCGGAGAAGGCCACTCTCATGTATTTTGGACCAGCACCCAGACAGAGGAGAGGTCCCACATCAAGGAATCATGCGTCATATCAACCCCCACCGGAGAAGGCCACTCTCATTTATTTTGGACCAGCACCCAGACAGAGGATACAGGTCCCACAGCAAGGAATCATGCGTCATATCAACCACCACCGGAGAAGGCCACTCTCATGTATTTTGGACCAGCACCCAGACAGAGGAGAGAGGTCCCACATCAAGGAATCATGCGTCATATCAACCACCACCGGAGAAGGCCACTCTCATTTATTTTGGACCAGCACCCAGACAGAGGATACAGGTCCCACAGCAAGGAATCATGCGTCATATCAACCACCACCGGAGAAGGCCACTCTCATTTATTTTGGACCAGCACCCAGACAGAGGATACAGGTCCCACAGCAAGGAATCATGCGTCATATCAACCACCACCGGAGAAGGCCACTCTCATGTATTTTGGACCAGCACCCAGACAGAGAGAGAGGTCCCACATCAAGGAATCATGCGTCATATCAACCACCACCGGAGAAGGCCACTCTCATTTATTTCGGACCAGCACCCAGACGGAGGAGAGAGGTTTCACAGCAGAGAATCAGGCATTTAGATCACCGACCACAGGAGTAGGCCATCATTTAATGGGACCCCGGCAACCATGTCAGATGGCACAAACATCAGTTTCACATCACCCAGCACAAGAGAAGGCCACTTTGAGAGACTTTGACCCCTGCACCCAGACGGAGGAGAGTGGTTTCACAGCAGAGAATCAGGCATTTAGATCACCCACCACAGGAGAAGGCCATCATTTAATGGGACCCCGGCAACCATGTCAGATGGCACAAACATCAGTTTCACATCACCCAGCACAAGAGAAGGCCACTTTGAGAAACTTTGACCCCTGCACCCAGACGGAGGAGAGAGGTCCCACAGCAGAGATTCAGGCATTTATATCAGCCAGCACAGGAGAAGGCCGCTTTCAGTGACTTAGGCCTTAGCACCGACACAGAGGAGACAGGTCAGATAGCACAAGCATCAGTTTCACATCAACCACCACAGGACAAGGGCACTTTAGAGACGTTGACCCCTGCATCCAGAAAGAGGAGGGAGGTCCCACAGCAGAGATTCAGGCATTTATATCAGCCAGCACTGGAGAAGGCCGCTTTCAGTGACTTAGGCCTTAGCACCGACACAGAGGAGACATGTCAGACAGCACAAGTATAACATTCATATCACCCAGCACAGGAGAAGGACACTTTCATGTACTTTGGCCCCGGCACCCAGACAGACGGAAGGTTCATTCAACTCTGGGTTGCACACCAAGATCCTACTTAATTTCAAAAATTGATTTTTCAATGAAGAAGTGGCCAGGAGTACAAGACAACATGGTTTAAGGCAGTTATTAAGGACTACTCTGCACAAGGGAGGGTCAGGTCTTGTGGGATCCATGCCTGGTTCATTTTTATAAACGTCAGCTTGTCCACGTTGGCTGCGGACAGGCGGCTGCGTTTGTCAGTAATGACGCCCCCTGCCGTGCTGAATACACGTTCAGATAAAACGCTGGCCGCCGGGCAGGCCAGCACCTCCAAGGCATAACATGCTAATTCTGGCCACGTGGACAATTTGGAAACCCAGAAGTTGAATGGGGCCGAACCATCCGTCAGTACGTGGAGTTGTGTGCAGACGTACTGTTCAACCATGTTAGTGAAATGTTGCCTCCTGCTAACACGTTCCGTATCAGGTGGTGGGGCAGTTAGCTGTGGCGTGGAGACAAAACTTTTCCACATTTCTGCCATGCTAACCCTGCCCTCAGAGGAGCTGGCCGTGACACTGCTGCGTGGGCGACCTCTAGCTCCTCCTCTGCCTTGAGCTTGGCCTTCCACCTGTTCCCCTGTGACAGTTGGGAATGCTCTCAGGAGCGCGTCTACCAGTGTGCGCTTGTACTCGCGCATCTTCCTATCACGCTCCAGTGCAGGAAGTAAAGTGGGCACATTGTCTTTGTACCGTGAATCCAGCAGGGTGGCCACCCAGTAGTCAGCACACGTTAAAATGTGGGCAACTCTGCTGTCATTGCGCAGGCACTGCAGCATGTAATCGCTCATGTGTGCCAGGCTCCCCAGAGGTAAGGACAAGATGTCCTCTGTGGGAGGTGTATCGTCATCATCCTCTGTATCCCCCCAGCCACGCACCAGGGATGTGCCTGCGCTGTGCTGGGTGCCACCCCGCTGTAGACCTGCTTCATTCTCATCCTCCTCCACCTCCTCCTCATCCTCCTCGTCCTCCAGTAGTGGTCCCTGGCTGGCCACATTTGTACCTGCCCTCTGCTGTTGCAAAAAACCTCCCTCTGAGCCACTTCTAACAGACTGGCCTGAAAGTGCTAAAAACGACCCGTCATCCTCCTCCTCCTGGCCCTGGCCCACCTCCTCTTCCATCATCGCCCTAAGCGTTTTCTCTAGGAGACATAGAATTGGTATCGTCACGCTGATAACAGTGGCATCGCCACTGGCCATGTTGGTGGCGTACTCTAAACAGCGCAACAGGGCACACAGGTCTCGCATGGAGGCCCAATCATTGGTGGTGAAGTGGTGCTGTTCACGCAGTGCGACTGACCCGATGCGTGCTGCAGCTGAAACTCCACTATGGCCTGCTGCTGCTCGCTCAGTCTCTCCAGCATGTGCAAGGTGGAGTTCCACCGGGTGGGCACGTCGCATATTAGGCGGTGAGCGGGAAGGCCGAAGTTCCGCTGTAGCGCTGACAGACGAGCAGCGGCAGGATGTGAACGCCGGAAGCGCGCACAGACGGCCCGCACTTTATGCAGCAGCTCTGACATGTCTGGGTAGTTGTGAATGAACTTTTGCACCACCAAATTCATCGTCCTCTGCATCGTTTTCCACCCAGTCTTCCTCCCTGACCTCTTCCTGTTCAGTCTGCACACTGCAATAAGACACGGCAGTGGGCACCAGTGTTTCGTCATCATCAGAGACTTGGTCACTCTGCTGTGGTAGTATTCCCATGTCCTCATCTTCTGGATACATAAGTGGTTGTGCGTCAGTGCATGGAATGTCTTCCACCGCTGGGGAAGGGCTAGGTGGACGCCCCTGGAAAACCGTGGGAGCAGAGTCATCAAACAGAATAAGAGACTGCTGCATAACTTGAGGCTCAGCCAGTTTCCCTGATATGCATGGGGGTGATGTGACAGACTGATGGGCTTGGTTTTCAGGTGCCACCTGTGCGCTTTCCGCAGAAGACTGGGCGGAAGACAATGTGGTGAACGTGCTGGAAGCACTGTCGGCCACCCAATCGACTAATGCCTGTACCTGCTCAGGCCTTACCATCCTCATAACGGCATTGGGCCCCACCAAATATCGCTGTAAATTCTGCCGGCTACTTGAGAGAGTTGGTTCACTACTTTGTGCGCCTGAGGCCGAACGGCCACGTCGTCTGCCAGCAACAGAGGCTCCACGGACACCACCACGACCGCGTCCTCGTCCCTTAATAGAATGTTTCCTCATTGTTGCGATTCAACTCGCACCACAATAAAATATATTATTTTTTAGCCCCAAAATTCCCACACTGGAAGATATAATTCCTTTTTCCGGTATTAATTACAAGAAGACTGCTGCAAATTGGACACCAGAATTTTTAATATGCTAGTTTGTGTACATAAATTCCCACACTGGAAGATATAATTCCTTTTTCCGGTATTAATTACAAGAAAACTGCTGCAAATTGGACACCAGAATTTTTATAATGCTAGTTTGTGTACATAAATTCCCACACTGGAATATATAATTCCTTTTTCCGGTATTAATTACAAGAAAACTGCTGCAAATTGGACACCAGAATTTTTAATATGCTAATTTTTGTACATAAATTCCCACACTGGAAGATATAATTCCTTTTTCCGGTATTAATTACAAGAAAACTGCTGCAAATTGGACACCAGAATTTTTAATATGCTAGTTTTGGTACATAGATTCCCACACGGGGAGATATAATTCCTTTTACAGGAGTGAAAACGTGAGGCCTACTGTTTCTGGTCTAACAAACACCATATTGATTAAATTGGCCTTTTTTTCACCAAAATTACAACACTGGACAATAATGCCTTTTGGCGGTATTAATTACAAGAACACTGCTGCTAATTGGACACCAGAATTTTTATAATGCTAGTTTGTGTACATAAATTCCCACACTGGAAGATATAATTCCTTTTTCCGGTATTAATTACAAGAAAACTGCTGCAAATTGGACACCAGAATTTTTAAAATGCTAGTTTTGGTACATAGATTCCCACACGGGAGATATAATTCCTTTACAGGAGTAAAAACGTGAGGCCTAGTGTTTCTGGTCTAACAAACACCAGATTGATTAAATTGGCCTTTTTTTCACCAAAATTACAACACTGGACAATAATGCCTTTTGGCGTATTAATTACAAGAACACTGCTGCTAATTGGACACCAGAATTTTTATAATGCTAGTTTGTGTACATAAATTCCACACTGGAAGATATAATTCCTTTTTCCGGTATTAATTACAAGAAAACTGCTGCAAATTGGACACCAGAATTTTTAAAATGCTAGTTTTGGTACATAGATTTCCACACGGGAGATATAATTCCTTTTTACAGGAGTAAAAACGTGAGGCCTAGTGTTTCTGGTCTAACAAACACCAGATTGATTAAATTGGCCTTTTTTTCACCAAAATTACAACACTGGACAATAATGCCTTTTGGCGGTATTAATTACAAGAACACTGCTGCTAATTGGACACCAGAATTTTTATAATGCTAGTTTGTGTACATAAATTCCCACACTGGAAGATATAATTACTTTGTCCGGTATTAATTACAAGAAAACTGCTGCAAATTGGACACCAGAATTTTTAATATGCTAGTTTTGGTACATAGATTCCCACACGGGGAGATATAATTCCTTTTTACAGGAGTAAAAACGTGAGGCCTAGTGTTTCTGGTCTAACAAACACCAGATTGATTAAATTGGCCTTTTTTTCACCAAAATTACAACACTGGACAATATAATGCCTTTTGGCGGTATTGTTTACAAGAAAACTGCTGCAAATTGGACATCTGAATTTTTAAAATGCTAGTTTTGGTACATAGATTCCACAGGGGGAGATATAATTCCTTTTTACAGGAGTAAAAACGTGAGGCCTAGTGTTTCTGGTCTAACAAACACCAGATTGATTAAATTGGCCTTTTTTTCACCAAAATTACAACACTGGACGATATAATGCCTTTTGGCGGTATTAATTACAAGAGGACTGCTGGTATTTCAGAACACCGCAATTTTTAAAATGCTAGTTTTGCTAGATAAATTTCCCACACTGGGAGAAATATTGCCTAAGCCTTTTTACAGTATTAATTACAACAGGAGTGCTTCTTCTGGTCTAACACCAGAATAATTTTATTATTACGGTGAAAGCTTTTTCTAATTTATATTTCTGGCACATAAAAAAAATATATATTTCTGGCTGACAGTTTTGGACAAAGTAGTGGCACTGGCTAGCCTAGCAGGAACAGCACATTCATGGGATTTGCTATCCAAGTGGGTTACTTTCAGTTTCACCACTGATATATTAAATATCTTTGCAGTTAGTATGGGTGACACAAGCACAGCCAAACCCCTGATGTAGTATATCTATGAAAAAATCGACTATTACATGAGATTAATGGACGTTGTGGCAGCTTTGCTGTAGCACCACAAGTCCCAAAATGGCCGCCGCCTATCAGCCCAGTAACATGTGCCAGAAAACAGTCTGCCCAGCCAGAAAAAAATAGACTTTGACTGAGCAGCTGAATCGCTGTTGTTCTGATTCACAGGTGTAGATTTTTCACTTCTTTGGAGCTTTGGTTTAGACTCTGTGGCAGCAAGTGCTGGCGCACCACAAGTCCCAAAATGGCCACCGCCGGTCAGCCCAGTTACATGTGCCAGTAAAAATCGCTCTGGCCAGTCTCAACAAAATAGTGACTTTCAGTGAACAGCTCAGCTGAGTTGTTCTGATGCACAGGTGTAGAAAGGTAGATCATTCAATCACTTCTTTATCCCTGCCTATCTCGCCCTCACAGAAGCTGCATCCTCTCCCTACACTAGTCAGAGCAGTGTGACGTGCGGCGCTACGTGACTCCAGCTTAAATAGAGGCTGGGTCACATGCTGCACTTGGCCAATCACAGCCATGCCATTAGTAGGCATGGCTGTGATGGGCTCTTAGGGCAAGAAGTGAAACGCTAGCTGATTGGCTGCTATGCAGCCCTTCAGAAAGCGGGAAGAAATCGACGAACACCGGACCCGAACCCGAACTTTTTTGAAAATGTCCTTGTTCGTGTCCATGTCACAGACACCCCAAAATTCGGTACGGACCCGAACGATTTTCGAACAGTTCGCTCAACACTACTGCTGACGTTTACCCCGGGATGTGCTGAAGTTGGTGGTGAAGGTGTGTGGCTGACTGGATGAGCTGGTGGAAGCAGAGGAGGAGGAAGCCGAGTAGGAGGAGGAGGCTACAGGAGGCAAAGAATGATGCCCTGCGATCCTTGGCGGCGGAAGGAATTGCGCCAAGAAACTCTCCGCCTGGGGCCCAGCCGCCACTACATTTACCCAGTGTGCAGTTAGGGAGATATAGCGTCCTGGCCGTGCTTACTGGTCCACGTATCTGTGGTTAGGTGGACCTTGCCACAGATGGCGTTGCACAGTGCACACTTGATTTTATCGGATACTTGGTTGTGCAGGGAAGGCACGGCTGTCTTGGAGAAGTAGTGGCGGCTGGGAACAACATACTGTTGGACAGCCATGGACATCAGCTGTTTGAAGCTGTCTGTGTCCACCAGCCAATTGCCTAGGCCTGTACCTGCTCAGGCCTTACCATCCTTAGAACGGCATTGGACCCCACCAAATATCGCTGTAAATTCTGGCGGGTACTGGAACCTGAGGTAGTTGGTTCACTAGGACGTGTGGCTGTGGCAGAATGGCCATGTCCTCTCCCAGCACCAGAGGGTACACTAAAACCACCATGACCACGTCCACGTCCCTTACTAGATGTTTTCCTCATTGTTACCGTTCACCAAGCACCACAATAAGGAAAAAATATTTGGCCCAATGTATTGATTTCAAATTCAGGCCTTTTTTACAGGCACCTAACACTATCTGCCTATTTGTTTATGTAGCGTATTACACTAATCCAGGCACAGCAGTAACCACTGATTTAGGGAATATCTCTTTTAGGGCTAGTATTTAGGCCCTGGATGAAAGGTATCCTTTTATGGACAGATTTACAATTGGCCTGCAACAGCTGGGACACCAGATTCA
This sequence comes from Bufotes viridis, assembly GCA_033119425.1. NCBI lineage: Eukaryota > Metazoa > Chordata > Amphibia > Anura > Bufonidae > Bufotes > Bufotes viridis. Next base: position 99,651,269 of record CM065595.1, on the reverse strand, counting down.
GGGTATTGCTATTTTGGCAAGTGAATTACACCCCAGAACAAAATATATGTTTTGGTGGACACTATAAAACCTGGCCTGCAACAGCTGGGACACCAGATTCAGGGTATTGCTATTTTGGCAAGTAAATTACACCCCAGAACAAAATATATGTTTTGGTGGACTCTATTATATTTTGCCAGCCACAGCTGAATCGCTGTTGTTCTGATTCACAGGTGTAGATTTTTCACTTCTTTGGAGCTTTGGTTTAGACTCTGTGGCAGCAAGTGCTGGCGCACCACAAGTCCCAAAATGGCCACCGCCGGTCAGCCCAGTTACATGTGCCAGTAAAAATCGCTCTGGCCAGTCTCAACAAAATAGTGACTTTCAGTGAACAGCTCAGCTGAGTTGTTCTGATGCACAGGTGTAGAAAGGTAGATCATTCAATCACTTCTTTATTCCTGCCTATCTCGCCCTCACAGAAGCTGCATCCTCTCCCTACACTAGTCAGAGCAGTGTGACGTGCGGCGCTACGTGACTCCAGCTTAAATAGAGGTTGGGTCACATGCTGCACTTGGCCAATGACAGCCATGCCATTAGTAGGCATGGCTGTGATGGGCTCTTAGGGCAAGAAGTGAAACGCTAGCTGATTGGCTGCTATGCAGCCCTTCAGAAAGCGGGAAGAAATCGACGAACACCGGACCCGAACCCGAACTTTTTTGAAAATGTCCTTGTTCGTGTCCATGTCACAGACACCCCAAAATTCGGTACGGACCCGAACGATTTTCGAACAGTTCGCTCAACACTACTGCTGACGTTTACCCCGGGATGTGCTGAAGTTGGTGGTGAAGGTGTGTGGCTGACTGGATGAGCTGGTGGAAGCAGAGGAGGAGGAAGCCGAGTAGGAGGAGGAGGCTACAGGAGGCAAAGAATGATGCCCTGCGATCCTTGGCGGCGGAAGGAATTGCGCCAAGAAACTCTCCGCCTGGGGCCCAGCCGCCACTACATTTACCCAGTGTGCAGTTAGGGAGATATAGCGTCCCTGGCCGTGCTTACTGGTCCACGTATCTGTGGTTAGGTGGACCTTGCCACAGATGGCGTTGCACAGTGCACACTTGATTTTATCGGATACTTGGTTGTGCAGGGAAGGCACGGCTGTCTTGGAGAAGTAGTGGCGGCTGGGAACAACATACTGTTGGACAGCCATGGACATCAGCTGTTTGAAGCTGTCTGTGTCCACCAGCCAATTGCCTAGGCCTGTACCTGCTCAGGCCTTACCATCCTTAGAACGACATTGGACCCCACCAAATATCGCTGTAAATTCTGGCGGGTACTGGAACCTGAGGTAGTTGGTTCACTAGGACGTGTGGCTGTGGCAGAATGGCCATGTCCTCTCCCAGCACCAGAGGGTACACTAAAACCACCATGACCACGTCCACGTCCCTTACTAGATGTTTTCCTCATTGTTACCGTTCACCAAGCACCACAATAAGGAAAAAATATTTGGCCCAATGTATTGATTTCAAATTCAGGCCTTTTTTACAGGCACCTAACACTATCTGCCTATTTGTTTATGTAGCGTATTACACTAATCCAGGCACAGCAGTAACCACTGATTTAGGGAATATCTCTTTTAGGGCTAGTATTTAGGCCCTGGATGAAAGGTATCCTTTTATGGACAGATTTACAATTGGCCTGCAACAGCTGGGACACCAGATTCAGGGTATTGCTATTTTGGCAAGTGAATTACACCCCAGAACAAAATATATGTTTTGGTGGACACTATAAAACCTGGCCTGCAACAGCTGGGACACCAGATTCAGGGTATTGCTATTTTGGCAAGTAAATTACACCCCAGAACAAAATATATGTTTTGGTGGACTCTATTATATTTTGCCAGCCACAGCTGAAACCACTGATTTATGGTATTGCTATTTTGGCAATTGAATTTCACCCCAGAACAAAATATATGTTTTGACGGACACTATGAAACCTGGCCTGCAACAGCTGGGACACCAGATTCAGGGTATTGCTATTTTGGCAAGTGAATTATACCCCAGAACATAGTATATGTTTTGGCGGACACTATTTTATTTTGCCAGCCACAGCTGAAACCCCTGATTTATGGTATTGCTATTTTGGCAATTGAATTTCACCACAGAACAAAATATATGTTTGAAAATGTCCGTGTTCGGGTCCGTGTCACGGACACCCTAAAATTCGGTACGGACCCGAACGATTTTCGAACTGTTCGCTCAACACTACTCTCAACCATACATTCTTGTACTCCAGGGAACTTCTTTATTGAATCCTCTTTTTTTAATTGTACCATTATTTTGGGGGCAACCCCAAGTTGAATGTACCTCTCCTCCAGGGTCCTACATTTCAGCTAATCGCCTGCTGCTTTGGTGCGTGACATTAGCCTCTTTTTGCTGTCAAATGACCTCTCCTCTGTCTGGGTGTCAGGGGCCTAAAATTCTGTTAATCGCCTGCTGCTTTGGAGGGTGACATCAAGCCTGATTTTCTGCTATGGGACCTCTCTCCTCTGCCTGGCTGCTGAAGCCTAAATAACTGAAAGTGGCCTTTTCCATTGCTGGGTAGTGATGAGCGGCAGGGGCAATATTCGAATTTGTGATATTTTGCGAATATTTGGGCAAATATTTGCCATATATTCGAAAATTCGCAAATTCGTAATCTCCAGACATTATTTTCTTGTTTGCGAAAATTCGCATAAAAAATTTGCACAAATTAGCATAAAAATTCGCATAAACTGGCATTTTAAAGATACCTGTTAAATACCAGCTTATGCGAATTTTTATGCTAATTTATGCAAATTTTTATGCAAATTTTCGTAAACAAGAAAATAATGACATTATTTTCTTGCATGCGAAAATTTGCATATAAAAAATTCGGATAAAGCGAATATTCGCAATTGCGAATATATTTTGCAATATTCTAAATATTCGCGAATTCTCAAAGTGCTGATATTCGCGATTAAAATTCGCAATTCGAAAATTCGTGATCAACACTATTGCTGGGTGACATGAAGGCCCACATTTCAGATAATCACCTGTTGCTTTGGTGGGTGACATTATCCTCTTTATACTGTCAAATGACCTCTACATTGTCTGGTTGTCAGGGGCCTATATTTTGTTTCATCACCTGCTGTATTGGTAGGAGACATTAAACTCTTTTTACTGTCAAATGACCTCTACATTGTCTGGTTGTAAGGGGCCTATATTTCGGTTAATTGCTTGCTGCATTGGTGGGAGACATTAAACTCTTTTTACTGTCAAATTACCTCTACATTGTCTGGTTGTCAGGGGCCTATATTTAGTTAAATTGCTTGCTGCATTGGTGGGAGACATTAAACTCTTTATACTGTCAAATGACCTCTACATTGTCGGATTGTCAGGGGCCTATGTTTTGTTTCATCGCCTGCTGTATTGGTGGGAGACATTAACTTCTTTTTACTATCAAATGACCGCCCCATTGTCTGGTTGTCAGGGGCAGATATTTTGTTTAACCGCTTGCTGCATTGGTGGGAGACATTAAACTCTTTATACTGTCAAATGACCTCTACATTGTCTGGTTGTCAGGGACCTATATTTCCTTTAATTGCTTGCTGCATTGGTGGGAAACATTAAACTCTTTTTACTGTCAAATGACCTCCCCATTGTCTGGTTTTCAGGGGCATATATTTTGTTTCATCGCCTGCTGTATTGGTGGTAGACATTAACCTCTTTTTACTGTCAAATGACCGCCCCATTTTCTGGTTGCCAGGGGCCTATATTTTGTTTGATCGCTTGCTGTATTGGTGGGATACATTAAACTCTTTATACTCTCAAATGACCTCTACATTGTCTGGTTGTCAGGGTCCTATATTTTGTTTAATCGCTTGCTGTATTAGTGGGAGACATTAAACTCTTTTTACTGTCAAATAACCTCTCCTCTGTCTGGGTGTCAGGGGCCTACATAAATGATAATGGCCTGTTCCATTGCAGGTTGACCTGAGGCCTGTGTTGCTGTTAAGGGACCACTCTCCTCTTTGCGGGTGCCATGGTCCTGAATTAGTGAATGAGGTCTGTGGCACTACTGGGTGAAATCAATACTGTTTTGGCATGGTTGTAACTCTCCTCTTTTGTGGGTGCCATGGGTCTGAATCTGTGAATGAGGCCTGTGGCATTGCTGGGTGAAATCAATACTGTCTTAGCATGATTTTAACTCTCCTCTTTGTCGGTCCCGTGGGCCTGAATGTTTGAATGAGGCCTGTGGCCCTGCAGGCAGACATGATTCCTTCTTGGCTGTGATGACAACTTCAACTCCCATGTATAGTTGCTATTGGCCTGAGTCTGTGAGTGAGGCCTGTGACACTGCTGGCAGACATGAATCCTTTATGGCTGTGATGTGAACTTCAACTCCCATGTATGGTTGCCATGCCCCTGAGTCTTTGAATGAGTCCTGTAGCACTGTAAGCAGACATGAATCCTTTTTGGCTGTGATGAGAACTTCAACTCCCATAGCATTCCCACCTGACACCACCCCAACCTCCTATTCCACCTCCTCCTCCAAGTTGCCAATTGATATTGGTTAATTTTTATTTATTTTATTTTAAGTCATTTCCCTATCCACATTTGTTTGCAGGGGATTTACTTACATTCTGATGCCTTTTGCAGCCCTCTAATACTTTCCAGGGCTATTTTACAGCCTTTTTAGTGCCCAAAAGTTTGGGTCCCCATTGACTTCAATGGGGTTCGGGTTCGGGGTCAAGTTCCGGTCAAGTTTGGATCCCGAACCCGAACATTTTCGTGAAGTTCGGCCGAACTTCTCGAACCCGAACATCCAGGTATCCGCTCAACTCTACTCTTCTGTTATACCTTCTGCAGTAATGTGCTCTGAATTAGGGCTGGGACGATGGATAGGTGGTGATTGTCATCCGCCAAGGGTGCCACTTTACTACCCATATAGGGGGGACACACTCATGGTGGTCCAACTTCACAAGCCTCAAGTCGCTAGGCCTCAGGCCTGTGAGGCATTAGAACAGAGCAATTAACCTAAATGACATCACTGAAACCTCCTGCTCTGGGTCTTTCATGATGATATCATCATGTGAGACCCAGAGCAGGAGTGGTGATGTCATCGGGACCGCATTCATCAGGACGCAGCAACACAAACTACAGATAAAACTGTGGTCTGCATCCCAGACAGCGACGGGGGGACAAAATGTCCACACTGCTGGGGGCACCAGGGATGGGGTGAAGGTGATAATTATATATGCTTGGCACTACTGGGGAGGAATTGAGGAGCATTATATACATATTTGCACTACGGTGGAACATTATATATATATATATATATATTGGCACTATAGGTGGAAGCATTGTATATTGCAACTAGTGGGGGGCACTACAGGGGGACATTAGAGCCACTGGGAGCATTATGGTTATACTATTACTACTAGATTACTGTAGGAGCGTTATTATTATTTGACACAATATGGAGGGCATTGCTACTAATGGGGGCTATCTTGGGGAGTATTATCACTATTGGGGGCACCATTACTAATGAGGGCAGTCTGGGTGTATAGTATAGTGTTTGTGGACATGGGGGGAGCTCAGCAGGACCAGAATTAGGCTACTTTCACACTGGCGTTTGGGGATCCGCTTGTGAGATCCGTTTCAAGGCTCTCGCAAGCGGCCCCAAACGGTTCAGTTTAGCCCCAATGCATTCTGAACGGATAAGGATCCGTTCAGAATGCATCAGTTTGGCTCCGTTCCGCCTCCATTCCGCTCTGGAGGCGGACACCAAAACGCTGCTTTAGAAGTAGCTTCAAGAGGTTCTCCGGGTTTTTTCATATTGATGACCTATCCTAAGGATAGGTCATCAATATTAGATCGGCGGGGGTCTGAAACCCGGCACTCCCGATGATCAGCTGTTTATGGAGACTGCATGCCCTGTGCTCACGTGTCATCTCCCTTCTCTCTTCCTGCTCTGCTGCGGTATGTCTATGGGACAGCAGCAGTGAACAGCACGCGCCCGTCTCTTCAAACAGCTGATCAATGGGGGTGTCGGATGTCAGACTGTGATTTTAGCACATTATTACAAGATTTGGGCCCCCTCTTTTGATTTTGCCCAGGGCCACATTTTGTCTAAAACTGTCCCTAGCTGTATTCAAAATAAAATGGGCAACAAATAGAGTTGATCAAGCACCAAAGTGCTCGTATGCTCGAGTAGAACACCTCGGGATGCTCGGGTGCTCTACCGAGCACCCGAGCACAATGGAAGTCAATGGGAGAACCAAAGCATTAAACCAGGCACCCCCTGCTCTGAAGAGGAAAGGGTGTCTGGTTCACATGAAAAGGTCAGAAATTGACAGAAACACCACTGAAATGGTTCGGGATCAGCATGGGGAGGATCTCTGGATGCATCTTGGACTCTGAGATTGCTGCTGGGAACGATGTTGTCAGAGTAGTACACCAATTTTACAGACTGACAATTATACGGACAAAACCAAAGATAAAATCGATTTTAGAGGAAAAATTGTTAGGAAACATTCTTTCCTGTATATTTACGTGTATATAAAGTGCAAGTGCTGCCAAAAATTACAAGGAAGAGGCACTCCGATACAACATGTATATCACATAAAGGAGGGCCTCATTCACATTGTGGTTGTTCAGCTGCTTTCCTCTGGTGGACTAGAGAAGGGGGGAATCCAGGCCTTGTTCGTTTTTATAAGAGTCAACCGGTCAGCATTTTCAGTTGACATGTTGATGCGCTTATCAGTTATTATGCCCCCAGCAGCACTAAATACCCGCTCTGACAAAACGCTGGAGGCAGGGCAGGTCAGCACCTCCAAGGCATAGAGCGCCAAAGGGATCATTGAGGACTCAGACAGGGTCTGCTACGTACTCCTTCACCATCTTCCAAAATGTTTCCCTCATTGTGACAGTAGTCTGCGCATCAGAGTGAGGGTGCTGGCGGGGTGTCATGAACCTGTCCAAGGCTTTGGAGAGTGTTGCACTGCCTCTGTTGGAACTGCTGTGTGTCCCCCTCGTCTCCCCACCTCAGTTGCACAAGGAACTACATTCTCTGCTACCAGCGTTGTCAGCTGTAAATTGCAGCATTTTGCTAGTCCTCTCCGCCACAGGAATGAGAGAGGAAAAGTTCTCTTAGTAGCGGGGGTCGAGAAGGGTGAACAACAAGTAATCGGTGTTGGCAAAATGTGTATAACGCATGAGTCTCCGGAAAGGCACCATAACATAACGTCAGCCATGTGTGCCAGAGTCCCAACAGACAAGACTTTGCTGTCCTCATTAGAAAGATGACTCTCAATCTCATCATCCACTTCCTCTATCCACGCTGAACAGATGGAATAAACCTGTTATGGGTACTACCCTCTGTAGCGGAGGCAACCGTCTTGTGCTCCTCCTCCTCATCATCATCATCCAATTCGCGCTGAAAAGACAAAATGAGTGTGGTCTGGATATCACCCTGTGTACTGTCTTTCCCCATTTCCACCTCTTCCCCATGCAAAGCATCCGCCTTCATTGTGAGCAGCGAGCATTTCAGTAGACACAGAGGAGGGATGGTTATGCTGATCATAGCAGCATCGTCGCTCACTATCTGTGTTGATTCCTCAGACATCCATGCCCACTCGTCACTTGTGAAGAGCGGAAGCTGACTGGAAAGGCGACAATCATGTTGAAGCTGGTATTTCACTACTGCACTCTGCTGCTCACAATGCCTGGCCAACATGTGGAACGTGGATTTCCAGCGCATGCTCACATTGCACAACAGTCAGTGAGCTGGAAATTGCAAGCGCTGCTGCAGCGTTGCCAGACTGGCAGCAGCTGTAGATGACTTTGGGAAATTGGCACACATGTGGCACACCTTCACCAGTAGCTCAGGCAAATTGGGGTCGTTTTTGAGAAACCTCTGAACCACTAAGTTGAACACGTAGGCTAGGCATGGTATGTGTGTGAGCTTGCCAAGCTCCAAAGGCACCACCAAGTTATGGCCATTATAAGACAAAACCATGCCTGGTTGTAGTTTAAGTGGCGAGAGCCAGAGCTCAGTATGGTCCCTTATACCCCGCCATATACAGTTGTGTTCAAAATTATTCAACCCCCACTGAAATTGAGTGTTTTGGCCAGTTTGACATTGATTTCGATAATTTCAGTCATCTTGTTTACAATTAAATCAAAGAGGCACTGGTAAGTCAGACAAATATAACATAACATTTATAATGAAATAACCACAAATGTCTTTTCTGTGCTCACATCATTATTAGTTTTATTAAACCCCCAAGTGACATTCAATCTTAGTACTTAGTACAACATCCTTTTCCAGTTATAACAGCTTTTAAACGTGAAGCATAGCTTGACACAAGTGTGTTTCAGCGAGATACGAGGTATCTTTGCCCATTCTTCATGGGCAAAAGCCTCCAGTTCAGTCACATTCTTAGGCTTGCGCGCTGCAACTGCTTTCTTTAAGTCCCACCAGAGGTTCTCAATCGGATTTAAGTCTGGTGACTGCGATGGCCACTTCAAAATGTTCCAGCCTTTAATCTGCAACCATGCTCTAGTGGACTTGGAGCTATGCTTGGGATCATTGTCCTGTTGAATGGTCCAAAGTCTCCCAAGCCTCAGGTTTGTGACGGACTGCATCACATTTTCATCCAATATCTCCTTGTACTGAAGAGAATTCATTGTACCTTGCACACGCTGAAGCTTCCCTGTACCTCTAAAAGCAAAACAGCCCCAAAGCATGATTGACCCCCCGCCATGCTTCACAGTAAGCAAGGTGTTCTTTACTTCATAGGCCTTGTTCTTCCTCCTCCAAACATAGCGTTGATCCATGGGCCCAAACAGTTCTAATTTTGTTATCATCAGTCCACAGAACACTATCCCAAAACTTTTGTCGTTTGGCCACATGACTTTTGGCATACTGCAGTCGACTCTTCTAATTCTTTGGAGACAGCAAGGGGGTGCGCCTGGGAGTTCTGGCATGGAGGCCTTCATTACGCAGTGTGCACCTTATTGTCGGCACGGGGACTTTTCTCCACTTTGCGCTTCAGGTAGCGCACAACAGTCGAAGTCAGCATCTTCTTTCTGCCACTACCAGGTAGCGTTTCAACAGTGCCCTCTGCCTTGAATTTTCGAATGATGCTTCCTATGGTGTCTCTTGGTATGTTTAACATCTTTGCAATCTTCTTATAGCCATTGCCCTTCCTGTGAAGAGAAATCACCTCTTCTCTTGTCTTCCTGGACCATTCTCTTGACCTCACCATGTTTGTAAACACACCAGTAAATGTCTAGAAGGAGCTGAGTATCACAGTCTTTTTACATCTGCCTAATTGGTGCTTATTATGCTTGATTGCTGCTCCTTGACATCCACAGGTGTTTTCAATACCTTATCGAAAACACTTGAATAAACCTCTGTTCTTAAGAGTGGTAGTCTTTAAGGGGTTGAATAATTGTGTCAATGAATTACAAAAAAAAAACATTTAATATTGTATTACAAAAACAATTGATGTAATTTTAGTTGCATTTGGTTCTTTAAAAAGTCCTTGTAAGATTTCATTCTGAACACAATTACAAATGTACACTAAATTCCGTAAAACCCTTTACAGCATTGGGGGTTGAATAATTTTGAACACAACTGTACCTGTGCTGTTTGTCACCTAAGCAGATAAGTTTCAGCACGGCCTGTTGACACTTTCCCACTGCAGTGCTACACTGCTTCCAGCTACTGACTGATGGCTGACTGATGCTGCAAGATGAGAATTCAGAGGTGCAAGTAGAGGAGGAGGTGGAGGAGAAGGGGGGGGGGGGGGTTGCAGCCACTAATGTAGGTGGTGGCGGAAATCCTGATGAAAGTAGGGCCCACAATCCTTGACATTGGTAGCACGACTTGCTCCTGGACTCCACAACGTTCACCCAGTGTGCCGTCAGGGAAATGTAGCGTCCCTGCCCACTAGTTTTCCATGCGTCAGTTATTAAGTGGACCTTCCCAATTACTGCGTTGGTCAGGGCACGGGTTATGTTACGGGACACATACTGGTGTCCACAAGCCTCAATGGCAACATTTCTAGGGCCAGCAATTTGGAAAGGTACGCATTTAGTGCTATGGCCTGTGGGTGGGTGGCTGCGTATTATCGCTTTCGTTCAAAGGTCTGGGGTATTGACATCTGTACAAACACAGAACCAGAGATAGGTGCACACTGCCGTCACACTAAACCCTCACACTGATGTTAAAAATTGAGAGGTTAGTTCGACATATCCTACTAGGAGGACATGTATTAAGCCTCGGGCACCAGCGTCAAGGTCTCTCAAGTAGCCCAAGGGCCCTAACACTCACCTACCTGCGCCATATGGGCGATATCAGGGGCCAGTGGGCAATTACAGGAGCATTAGGACGACTCACAAACATCTCCTCTGTTACCTCCAGCATGTAGCCATGCTTGCAATGGGAGGTGGGAGGTGTCTATGAGCCCTACCCAAGACTGACTGATATAGCCCAAAGCCTAGCAGGTGCACCCAAATGTGACCTGAAGATGAGAAACAGGCACATTTAAATTGGAGTTTATACACCTCCGTACATATATATATAAACCATCAAAAAATGTGGTGATAAGAAAGCAGGATGCGCTCATACCCATATGCAGTTGTGCATTTCTATAGGGAGCACATCCTGCACTTGTAATCCGTTGCTAATGGCAATCACCAGCAAAAAATGCATACAATGGATGATGCCAGCAACGGACTACAAGTACCACAATGGACATCCTACATAAGATGAAATTTATGTGGATGTGGCAAGAATTCAGAACAAACACAGAACCAGAGATAGGTGCACACTGCCGTCACACTAAACCCTCACACTGATGTTAAAAATTGAGAGGTTAGTTCGACATATCCTACTAGGAGGACATGTATTAAGCCTCGGGCACCAGCGTCAAGGTCTCTCAAGTAGCCCAAGGGCCCTAACACTCACCTACCTGCGCCATATGGGCGATATCAGGGGCCAGTGGGCAATTACAGGAGCATTAGGACGACTCACAAACATCTCCTCTGTTACCTCCAGCATGTAGCCATGCTTGCAATGGGAGGTGGGAGGTGTCTATGAGCCCTACCCAAGACTGACTGATATAGCCCAAAGCCTAGCAGGTGCACCCAAATGTGACCTGAAGATGAAAAACAGGCACATTTAAATTGGAGTTTATACACCTCCGTACATATATATATAAACCATCAAAAATGTGGTGATAAGAAAGCAGGATGCGCTCATACCCATATGCAGTTGTGCATTTCTATGGGGAGCACATCCTGCACTTGTAATCCGTTGCTAATGGCAATCACCAGCAAAAAATGCATACAATGGATGATGCCAGCAACGGACTACAAGTACCACAATGGACATCCTACATAAGATGAAATTTATGTGGATGTGGCAGAAATTCAGAACAAACACAGAACCAGAGATAGGTGCACACTGCCGTCACACTAAACCCTCACACTGATGTTAAAAATTGAGAGGTTAGTTCGACATATCCTACTAGGAGGACATGTATTAAGCCTCGGGCACCAGCGTCAAGGTCTCTCAAGTAGCCCAAGGGCCTAACACTCACCTACCTGCGCCATATGGGCGATATCAGGGGCCAGTGGGCAATTACAGGAGCATTAGGACGACTCACAAACATCTCCTCTGTTACCTCCAGCATGTAGCCATGCTTGCAATGGGAGGTGGGAGGTGTCTATGAGCCCTACCCAAGACTGACTGATATAGCCCAAAGCCTAGCAGGTGCACCCAAATGTGACCTGAAGATGAAAAACAGGCACATTTAAATTGGAGTTTATACACCTCCGTACATATATATATAAACCATCAAAAATGTGGTGATAAGAAAGCAGGATGCGCTCATACCCATATGCAGTTGTGCATTTCTATAGGGGAGCACATCCTGCACTTGTAGTCCGTTGCTAATGGCAATCACCAGCAAAAAATGCATACAATGGATGATGCCAGCAACGGACTACAAGTACCACAATGGACATCCTACATAAGATGAAATTTATGTGGATGTGGCAAGAATTCAGAACAAACACAGAACCAGAGATAGGTGCACACTGCCGTCACACTAAACCCTCACACTGATGTTAAAAATTGAGAGGTTAGTTCGACATATCCTACTAGGAGGACATGTCTTAAGCCTCGGGCACCAGCGTCAAGGTCTCTCAAGTAGCCCAAGGGCCTAACACTCACCTACCTGCGCCATATGGGCGATATCAGGGGCCAGTGGGCAATTACAGGAGCATTAGGACGACTCACAAACATCTCCTCTGTTACCTCCAGCATGTAGCCATGCTTGCAATGGGAGGTGGGAGGTGTCTATGAGCCCTACCCAAGACTGACTGATATAGCCCAAAGCCTAGCAGGTGCACCCAAATGTGACCTGAAGATGAAAAACAGGCACATTTAAATTGGAGTTTATACACCTCCGTACATATATATATATATAAACCATCAAAAAATGTGGTGATAAGAAAGCAGGATGCGCTCATACCCATATGCAGTTGTGCATTTCTATAGGGAGCACATCCTGCACTTGTAATCCGTTGCTAATGGCAATCACCAGCAAAAAATGCATACAATGGATGATGCCAGCAACGGACTACAAGTACCACAATGGACATCCTACATAAGATGAAATTTATGTGGATGTGGCAGAAATTCAGAACAAACACAGAACCAGAGATAGGTGCACACTGCCGTCACACTAAACCCTCACACTGATGTTAAAAATTGAGAGGTTAGTTCGACATATCCTACTAGGAGGACATGTATTAAGCCTCGGGCACCAGCGTCAAGGTCTCTCAAGTAGCCCAAGGGCCCTAACACTCACCTACCTGCGCCATATGGGCGATATCAGGGGCCAGTGGGCAATTACAGGAGCATTAGGACGACTCACAAACATCTCCTCTGTTACCTCCAGCATGTAGCCATGCTTGCAATGGGAGGTGGGAGGTGTCTATGAGCCCTACCCAAGACTGACTGATATAGCCCAAAGCCTAGCAGGTGCACCCAAATGTGACCTGAAGATGAGAAACAGGCACATTTAAATTGGAGTTTATACACCTCCGTACCACCTGGTGATTGCCATTAGCAACGGACTACAAGTGCAGGATGTGCTCCCCTATAGAAATGCACAACTGCATATGGGTATGAGCGCATCCTGCTTTCTTATCACCACATTTTTTGATGGTTTATATATATATATATATATGTACGGAGGTGTATAAACTCCAATTTAAATGTGCCTGTTTCTCATCTTCAGGTCACATTTGGGTGCACCTGCTAGGCTTTGGGCTATATCAGTCAGTCTTGGGTAGGGCTCATAGACACCCCCCACCTCCCATTGCAAGCATGGCTACATGCTGGAGGTAACAGAGGAGATGTTTGTGAGTCGTCCTAATGCTCCTGTAATTGCCCACTGGCTCTGACATCGCCCATATGCGCAGGTAGGTGAGTGTTAGGCCACGGGCTACTTGAGAGACCTTGACGCTGGTGCCCGAGGCTAAGTATGTCCTCCTAGTAGGATATCTCGAACTAACTCTCAACTTTAACATCAGTGTGAGGGTTTAGTGTGACGCAGTGTGCACCTATCTCTGGTTCTGTGTTTGTTCTAATTCTTGCCACATCCACATAAATTTCATCTTATGTAGGATGTCCATTGTGGTACTTGTAGTCCGTTGCTGGCATCATCCATTGTATGCATTTTTGCGTGATTGCCATTAGCAACAGACTACAGTGCAGGATGTGCTCCCTATAGAAATGCACAACTGCATATGGGTATGAGCGCATCCTGCTTTCTTATCACCACATTTTTTGATGGTTTATATATATGTATATATATATGTACGGAGGTGTATAAACTCCAATTTAAATGTGCCTGTTTCTCATCTTCAGGTCACATTTGGGTGCACCTGCTAGGCTTTGGGCTATATCAGTCAGTCTTGGTAGGGCTCATAGACACCTCCACTCCCATTGCAGCATGGCTACATGCTGACGTAACAGAGAGATGTTTGTGAGTCGTCCTAGCTACTGTATGCCCACTGGCTCCTGATATCGCCCATATGGCGCAGGTAGGTGATGTTAGGCCTGGGCTACTGGAGACCTTGACGCTGGTGCCCGAGGCTCAAGCATGTCCTACTAGTAGGATATGTCGACTAACTCTCAATTTGTAACATCAGTGAGGGTTTAGTGTGACGGCAGTGTGCACCTATCTCTGGTTCTGTGTTTGTTCTGAATTCTGCCACATCCACATAAATTTCATCTTATGTAGGATGTCCATTGTGGTACTTGTAGTCCGTTGCTGGCATCATCCATTGTATGCATTTTTGCTGGTGATTGCCATTAGCAATGGACTACAAGTGCAGGATGTGCTCCCTATAGAAATGCACAACTGCATATGGGTATGAGCGCATCCTGCTTTCTTATCACCACATTTTTGATGGTTTATATATATATATATATATATATGTACGGAGGTGTATAAACTCCAATTTAAATGTGCCTGTTTCTCATCTTCAGGTCACATTTGGGTGCACCTGCTAGGCTTTGGGCTATATCAGTCAATCTTGGGTAGGGCTCATAGACACCTCCCACCTCCCATTGCAAGCATGGCTACATGCTGGAGGTAACAGAGGAGATGTTTGTGAGTCGTCCTAATGCTCCTGTAATTGCCCACTGGCTCCTGATATCGCCCATATGGCGCAGGTAGGTGAGTGTTAGGGCCCTCGGGCTACTTGAGAGACCTTGACGCTGGTGCCCGAGGCTTAAGACATGTCCTCCTAGTAGGATATCTCGAACTAACTCTCAATTTTTAACATCAGTGTGAGGGTTTAGTGTGACGGCAGTGTGCACCTATCTCTGGTTCTGTGTTTGTTCTGAATTCTTGCCACATCCACATAAATTTCATCTTATGTAGGATGTCCATTGTGGTACTTGTAGTCCGTTGCTGGCATCATCCATTGTATGCATTTTTTGCTGGTGATTGCCATTAGCAACAGACTACAAGTGCAGGATGTGCTCCCCTATAGAAATGCACAACTGCATATGGGTATGAGCGCATCCTGCTTTCTTATCACCACATTTTTTGATGGTTTATATATATTGACATCTGTACACTGAGCTGGGACACAGAAGTGGATGTGCTTGTTGATGGTGCTTACGAATGTCCAGGTGCAGGGTGGGTGGCATACCCCCCTGCGTCTTGGACAAGGGATTGGCCAACACATAACACAGGGGAAGAGGAGGCAGTGGTGTGACCCGTAGACACTGATTGTGGACCCAGGCGTTCGGCCCACCTATTACGGTGCTTTGATGCCATGTGGCGGATCATGCTGGTGGTGGTGAGGTTTCTAGTGTTCATGCCCCTGCTCATTTTGGTACGGCACAGGTTGCAAATGACAATTCTTTTATCGTCCACACTTTCATCAAATAAGCGCCAGACTGCGGAACACCTACCCCTTGGCATGGAAGATTTCCGCAATGCCTTTTCGGTGTGGCCGCCTTCTCCCTTTGCCACCCCACTGCCTCTTCCAGCCTGTTGTGGTGCTGCGGAACCCTCCCCCTCTGTACTGCTGTCTTCGCTCGGCTTTCCACCTTCCAAGGTTGGGTCGGTGATTTCATCGTCCACCAACTCCTCTTCCACTTCCTCACTCTGCTCATCCTCCTGACTTGTTGACCTAACAAAAACCTAACTTATTGCCAACTGTTTCTCATCCTCATCATCAACCTCTTGAGATACTAATTGCAGTTGACTTATTGGCTACTGTGTCTCATTATCATCATCCACCTCGTGAAAGACTAATTACCATTCCCCACCATCATCTTTTTCTGACTGTGGATGCTCAAGAGTTTTGGGAATCAGGGCACAAGATTTCATTATGGCCCTCTTCAAGCGGGCTGGATGTTACAGATATTTTTAGTATGCACAGAAGTTAAACAGGAGATGTAGCACAGATAATGTTGCTGTCCGCAGCGTCCACCGAAAAAGTACACTGGATGTCACACATATTTTTAGTATACGCATACGTTAAACAGGAAAAGTAGCGCAGATAATGTCGCTGTCCGCAGCATCTACGGAAAAAATACACTGGCTGTCACATATTTTTAGTATACACACAAGTTAAACAGGAGATGTAGCACAGGTTATGTAACGGTCTGCAGCGGACATCATCTGTGTAAAAAGTACACTGGATGTCACAGATATTTTTAGTATGCACACACATTAAACAGGAGATGTAGCGCAGATAATGTCGCTGTCTGCAGTGTCTACGGAAAAAGTACACTGGATGTCACAGATATTTTTAGGCTGCGCACACGTTACACAGGAGATGTAGCGCAGATAATGTCCCTGTCTACAGTCGTGGCTAAAAGTTTTGAGAATGACACAAATATTAGTTTTCGCAAAGTTTGCAGCTAAACATAATAACATAGTAACATAGTATATTAGGCCGAAAAAAGACATCTGTCCATCCAGTTCGACCTGTTTCCTGCAAGTTGATCCAGAGGAAGGCAAAACTGCTTTTAGATCTTTGTTTCAGTTGTTTCTGTGATGTAATGAAATATAATTACACTCACTTTATACGTTTCAAAGGCTTTTATCGACAATTACATGACATTGATGCAAAAAATCAGTATTTACAGTGTTGGCCCTTTTTTGTCAGGACCTCTGCAATTCGACTGGGCATGCTCTCAATAAACTTCTAGGCCTGTTCCTGACTGATAGCAACCCATTCTCTAATAATCACTTCTTGGAGTTTGTCAGAATTAGTGGGCTTTTGTTTGTCCACCCGCCTCTTGAGGATTGACCACAAGTTCTCAATGGGATTAAGATCTGGGGAGTTTCCAGGCCATGGACCCAAAATGTCAATGTTTTGGTCCCCGAGACACTTAGTTATCACTTTTGCCTTATGGCATGCTGCTCCATCGTGCTGGAAAATGCATTGTTCTTCACCAAACTGTTGTTGGATTGTTGGAAGAAGTTGCTGTTTGAGGGTGTTTTGGTACCATTCTTTATTCATTGCTGTGTTTTTGGGCAAAATTGTGAGTGAGCCCACTCCCTTGGATGGGAAGCAACCCCACACATGAATAGTCTCAGGATGCTTTACTGTTGGCATGACACAGGACTGATGGTAACGCTCACCTTTTCTTCTCCAGACAAGCGTTTTTCCAGATGCCCCAAACAATCAGAAAGAGACTCCATCAGAGAATATGACTTTGGCCTAGTCCTCAGCAGTCCATTCACCATACTTTCTGCAGAAGATCAATCTGTCCCTGATGTTTTTTTTGGAGAGAAGTGGCTTCTTTGCTGCCCTTCTTGACACCAGGCAATCTTCCAAAAGTCTTTACCTCACTGTGCGTGCAGATACGCTCACACCTGCCTGCTGCCATTCCTGAGCAAGCTCTGCACTGGTGGTACTCCAATCCCGCAGCTGATTCCTCTTTAGGAGACGATCCTGGCGCTTGCTGGACTTTCTTGGACGCCCTGAAGCCTTCTTATCAAGAATTGAACCTCTTTCCTTGAAGTTCTTGATGATCCTATAAATTGTTGGTTGAAGTGCAATCTTAGTAGCCACAATATCCTTGCCTGTGAAGCCATTTTTATGCAACGCAATGATGGCTGCACGCGTTTCTTTGGTCACCATGGTTAACAATGGAAGAACAATGATTTCAAGCATCACCCTCCTTTTAACATGTCAAGTCTACCATTTTAACCCAATCAGCCTGACATAATGATCTCCAGCCTTGTGCTCGTCAACATTCTCACCTGAGTTAACAAGACAATTACTGAAATAATCTCAGCAGGTCCTTTAATGACAGCAATGAAATGCAGTAGAAAGGATTTTTTGTGATTAAGTTAATTTTCATGGCAGAGAAGGACTATGCAATTCATCTGATCACTCTTTATAACATTCTGGAGTATATGCAAATTGCTATTATAAAAACTTAAGCAGCAACTTTTCCAATTTCCAATATTTATGTAATTTATGTAATTATGTAACTTTTGGCCACAACTGTACAGCGGCCAAACAATTGCTCGCTATTTAGCACAGGTTGCGCTAAAAATATATATATTGCTGCCAGATACAACAATAGTCCTTAAAAGGACTTTTGGGTCTCTACAATTGAACGCAATTTAGCGCAGGTTGCTCTAAAATATACATATATATATATATATATATATATATATATATATATATGTATATATATATATATATATATGTATATTGTGGGGAGTCGCTCTGGTAGACAGCGGTGCGGGTGCAGTTTAGAGGCAAAACAAGGAGTCCAGATTGTGCAACAAACAGTGTTTTATTCACACTTGCACACAAAATGAAAAACAGTCTCTTGGTGACAGTTCACACACAACGGAAATAACGTAGCCAAACAAAAACAGTCCAACACAGGTTCAGTCACCTGGGAGGTGTAGGTGCAGGTTCGCACCACGCTGTCGGCCCAGCCGCAGGAGAATCCAGCTTCAGGTAGCCAGGAACAAAATACCTCCTTGCTGAGCTCTTTCCTCCTGGACAGAGAACTCCCAGCCCTGTTAGCAGCTCCAGGATAATCACACTCCCCAGACACAGCTGCTGGCTGCGTTTTATATCCAGCCCAAAACATGGACTGGACCGTGGGGAGCAGCCACCCACCCTACTCTTTAGCTGCTCCCAGTAAGAGCCGGCCCGGATCGGCTTTGCAGCCATGCTATTTAACAAAGTCAAACAGCACTAGCTGCTGCAGACAAAAACCCGGCTCTCACCTCACCGAGGCCAGCAACCTCGGTGACACGTACCTGCCATCACATATGACACCTTGCACCTTACCACAATATATATATATATATATATATATATATTGCTGCCAGACAAAACTATAGTCCTTAAATGGACTTTTGGGTCTCTAACAGCAACCCTGCTTAACAAAAAAATAAAATTAAATTCCCTACACTATCTGTCCCATCTACAGCACAGCTCTCCCTGACTAAGACTGAGCCGAACCACGTGTCAATGGGTGCTTTATAGAACTCGATGACTCGTTCCAACCAGCCAATCACTGTAATGCCAGTAACCAACATGGCTACGGCATTACAGTGAGGGCAGTACTTACCTGCACATTTATTGGCTGCATAGCAGCCAACACTATGCACGGGGCGGAGACTCGAGCATAGTGGTCGAGCACACACAGTATTCAGCCGAACAGCGCGATGTGCCGAGCAGAGCATGTTAGCTCGACACAAGTAACAAATTGTGGGTGTATTTTTTCCTGTTAACTAGTGATGAGAGAGCATACTTGGCCGCGTATCGGTTCGGCTCGAGCATCACTATGCTCGGCGCTCGACTTTACTTGGCCGAGCACCACATATATTCGTCGCATTGGTCGAGTCTCCTCCCCACACGTTTGGCGCCTTCTAAGCAGCCAATCAAGGTCTAGGTAAGTAATTGTAAGGCCATAGCAATGTTATCTGTAAGCCTTACACTGATTGGCTGGCCGGAACATGTTAGACCATTTCATATAGGAGCTGAGGTCCGGCGCTCGGCTGATTCAGCGTCAGGGAGAGCAGACGGTAGGCACAGACAGATAGCGTTTTGCTCTAAACTTACTGATTTCAAAAACCCTATTGAAAAACCTAACAGTCTTTTTAAGGACTATAGTGTGTGTTTGACAGCATTGCAGCACCTTTTTTTTTAAGAAGGGGGTTAATTCAGCAATATCAGGGACAGGCGTCACCAGGAAGGGACAGATAAGTGCAGGGCTTGAAAATCGCTTTGATAGCTTTGATAAGACAGAAAGATTTCCGATTAGTGACATCTACAAAACACCATCATTAAGCAGTGTATTGGGCAGATATTATCAAAAGGGGCTTATTCACTACAGTGTTCCTTGGTACTGAGATATACACTGCACCATCATAAAGCATGTGTTGGGCAGACATTATTAAGAGGGACTTATTTACTACTGTGTGTCTGGTAATGAGATATACACTGCACCACTATAAAGCAGTGTGTTGGGCAGACATTATTGAAAGGGGCTTATTCACTACTATGTGCCTAGTACTGAGATAAACACTGCACCACTATAAAACAGTGTGTTGGGCAGACATTATTAAAAGGGACTTATTCACTACAGTGTTCCTGCTACCCAGATATACACTGTACCATCAGAGAAATTATTAGTTCTGGGGAAATACAGTGTTTACTGTAAAAATTACATTATCCATGGCCTACTGTGGTGGTGAAAAATTGTATTTCTCTGTCTCCTTTACATTACAGAAAGCAAATACAGTGTTTACTGTAAAAATTACATTATCTGTGGCCTAGTGTGGTGGTGAAAAATTGTATTTCTCTGTCTCCTGTACATTACAGAAAGCAAATACAGTGTTTACTGTCAAAATTACATTATCCGTGGCCTAGTTTGGTGGTGAAAAATTGTATTTCTCTGTCTCCTGTACATTATAGCCAGCAAATACAGTGTGGACAGTAAAAATTACATTATCTCTGGGCTAGTTGGGTGCTGAAAAATTGTATTTCTGTCTCCTGTACATTACAGAAAGCAAATACAGTGTTTACTGTAAAAATTACATTATCTGTGGCCTAGTGTGGTGGTGAAAAATTGTATTTCTTTGTCTCCTGTACATTATAGAAAGCAAATACAGTGTTTACTGTAAAAATTACATTATTAGTGGCCTAGTGTGGTGGTGAAAAATTGTATTTCGTTGTCTCCTGTACATTACAGAAAGCAAATACAGTGTTTACTGTAAAAATTACATTAACTGTGGCCTAGTGTGGTGCTGAAAAATTATATTTTTCTGTCTCCTGTTCATTATAGCCAGCAAATACAGTGTGTACAGTAAAAAATTCATTATCTCTGATCTCAATTATTTCTGATATTTACAGACTCTATACTGACAGGGAATGTTCCACAGGATTGAAGCATAGCAAATGTGGTGCAATATTCAAAAAGGGTCCAAAAACATAGCCTGGAAATTATAGGCCAGTAAGTTTAACATCTATTGTTGGTAAAATGTTTGAAGGGTTTCAAAGAGATGCTATTTTGGAGTATCTCAATGAAAATAAGCAAATAACGCCATATCAGCATGGCTTCATGAGGGATCGGTCATGCCAAACGAATTTAATCAGCTTCTATGAGGAGGTAAGTTCTAGACTTGACAGCGGCGAATCAATGGATGTCATATATCTGGACTTATCCAAAGCATTTGAATCTCTACCTCATAAAAGGTTAGTATATACAATGAGGATGCACGGACTGGGAGAAAATGTCTGTATGTGGGTAAGTAACTGGCTGAGTGACAGAAAACAGAGGGTGGTTATTAACGGTAGATACTCAGATTGGGTCACTGTCACTAGTGGGGTACCTCAGGGGTCAGTATTGGGCCCTATTCTTTTCAATATATTTATTAATGATCTTGTAGAAGGCCTGCACAGTAAAATTTCTATTTTTGCAGATGACACTAAACTGTGTAAAGTAATTAACACTGAATAGGACAATTTTCTGCTACAGATGGATCTGGATAGATTGGAGGCTTGGGCAGAGAAATGGCAGATGAGGTTTAACACTGACAAATGTAAAGTTATGCACATGGGAAGGAATAATGCAAGTCACCCGTACATATTAAATGGTAAAACACTCGGTAACACTGACATGGAAAAGGATCTAGGAATTTTAATAAACAGCAAATTAAGCTGCAAAAACCAGTGTCAGGCAGCTACTGGCAAGGCCAATAAGATAATGGGTTGCATCAAAAGGGGCATAGATGCCCGTGATGAGAACATAGTCCTACCACTTTACAAATCACTAGTCAGACCACACATGGAGTACTGTGTACAGTTCTGGGATCCTGTGAACAAGGCAGACATAGCAGAGCTGGAGAGGGTTCAGAGGAGGGCAACTAAAGTAATAACTGGAATGAGGGATCTACAGTACCCTGAAATGTTATCAAAATTAGGGTTATTCACTTTAGAAAAAAGACGACTGAGGGGAGATCTAATAACTATGTATAAATATATCAGGGGTCAGTACAGAGATCTGTCCCATCATCTATTTATCCCCAGGACTGTGACTGTGACGAGGGGACATCCTCTGCGTCTGGAGGAAAGAAGGTTTGTACACAAACATAGAAAAGGATTCTTCACTGTAAGAGCAGTGAAACTATGGAGCTCTCTGCCTGAGGAGGTTGTAATGGTGAGTACAATAAAGGAATTCAAGAGGGGACTGGATGTATTTCTGGAGTGTAATAATATTACAGGCTACAGCTACTAGAGAGGGGTCGTTGATCCAGGGAGTTATTCTGATTGCCTGATTGGAGTCGGGAAGGAATTTTTTTCCCCTTAAGTGGGGAAAATTGGCTTCTGCCTCACAGGTTTTTTTTGCCTTCCTCTGGATCAACTTGTAGGAAAAAGGCCGAACTGGATGAACAAATGTCTTTTTTCGGTCTAATATACTATGTTACTATCTGTGTACTCCTGAAAATCTTTATTTTACTGTGTTCAGTACATTACAGCAAGCCAATACAGTGTGTACTGTAAAAAAAAAATTATATTTGGGCTAGTGTAGTGCCGAAAATCTACATTTTTCTGTATCCAGTACTGTCCTGCATCAGAAAACTGTGTCTTTAGCAGACAGTAAAACAATCTGCGCCACATCTACAGACAAAACCATTAATATGAAGAAGGCTAGCACAAAGGGAGGGGGAAGTGGGTGTGATGCTGTGATGCTGATGGTGCAAGCAGAGGCCGTGGCCCTGGGTGCAATTAAACTGTGCCTGCTGCCAGTGCACCAGACAAAACAAAAAAATCCACCTTACCCAGCTTCATGTCCAACTTAGCTTGGCGATGCAGGAAACACCGTCCAAGCCGGACCAGTGCGAACAGGTGGTTGTTTGGATTGCAGAAGATAATGCTTCCAGTCGGTTAAGCACAACCCTCTCTTCCACGAAGTCCAGTCTCTGTAGCCAAGAGTCTGGTCAACCGAATCCTCACTCTGATCCTCCTTCCTCCCACCATGTTACGTCTGGGCAAACAAATGATCCCACACTCAGATATTCACATGACTTCTTTTCATCGCCAGTACTTGGTTTGGCTCTCTCGCCAGGCACGCTTGAAGAGGTACCTGAGATATTGTACCCTGATCCCCAACCTCTTTAGCCTTCACAGTCTCAGGAAGATGACGGTGGTGAACCGCAATCAATCGTTCATGAGGTGGATAATGATGAGATACCGTTGCCAATCAGTGAGGTGGTGGTTAGGTCAAGTCAGTAGGATTAGCAGAGTGAGGAAGTGGAAGAGGATGTGGTGGACGATGAGGTCACCGACCCAACATGGTTAGGTGAAAAGCCGAGCGAGGACAGCAGTACAGAGGGGGAGGGATCCGAAGCACCGCAACAGACTGGATGAGGCAGTGGGGTGGCAAATGGGAGACGACAGCCCACACCAAACAGGCCCGCAACTGTTACACCGAGCACCCCCATGTGTAAATCTACCTTGCCAAGGGGTAGGTGTTCCGCAGTATGGCGCTTTTTTGAGGAAAACGCAAAGGACAAAAGAGTGGCAGTTTGCAACCTGCGCCGTACCAAAATGAGCCAGGGTGTGAACACTAGCAACCACCAGCATGATCCGCCACATGGCATCCAAGCACCAGAATAAGTGGGCCGAACGCCTGGGTCCACACTCTGCGCCTGAGGGTCCCACCACTGTCTCCACTTCCCATGTGTTAAGCACTGCTGGCCAATCCCCTGTCGAAGGTGCAGGCCCGGATGCCCCTCGCCCGGCACCTGGACCTTTGCATGAACCGTCAGGAACAACATTCACTTCTGTGTCCCAGCGCAGCGTCCAAATGTTGATAACACAGGCATTTGAATGCAAGCGCAAATACCCACCCACCCACAGGCCATATCACTAAATGCGCAACTTTTGAAATTACTGGCCCTTGAAATGTTGCCATTTAGGCTTGTGGACACTGAGGCCTTCTGCAGCCTGATGTCGGCGGCAGTCCCTCGGTACGCAGTCCCCAGTCGCCACTTTTTTTCATGTTGTGCTGTGCCCACCTTACACTAGCATGTGTCCCAGAACATCTCCCGAGCCCTGACCAAAGCTCTTACTGGTAAGGTCCACCTCACTATGGACACATGGAAAAGTGCTGGTGGCCAGGGAAGCTACATTTCCCTGACCGCACACTGGGTGAATGTTGTGGAGGCCGGGAATGAGTCGGACCTTGGGATGGCACAGGTGCTACCCACGACCAGGATTGCGGGCCCTACATCCATCAGGGTCTCTGCCAGCAGCTATGTTACTGGCCCTGCCGCCAGCATATTGTCTGAGCGTGTATTTAGTGCTGCTGGTGAAATTATAACAGATAAGCGTATCCGCTTGTCCACTGACAATGCTGACAGGTTGACTCAGATAAAAATGCCCCCGACTTCTCCACTCCACCAGAGGAAAGCTGAGCTAATGAGGAACAAAAACGCAATTTAAATGTATGCTTTATAATGTACTCAGTCCACAAGTTTCAGATTTTTTTTACCCCTTTCACCGCAAAAAAAGGGTATATGTTTGAATCTTATTTTCTCATCCACCTCCTCCTCCGCCTCCTCTTCCATACAGAATATATATGCCCTCACTACAATCTTTTGTATGGTTCGCTCGGCTTCAGGCCCTCACCTCAATGCTTTATTATGTCTGCTTACCTGTAGGCCATCACTGCAATGATTTATGGGGTTCTCTAGGCTTCAGGCTCTCACCTCCAATGCTTTATAAGGTCTGCTCAACTGTAGCCCATCACTACAATGAATTATGGGGTTCCCTAGGCTTTAGGCCCTCACCTCCAATGCTTTATAACGTCTGCATCCTTGTAGCACATCACTGCAATGTTTTATGGGGTTCGCTAGGCTTCAGGCCCTCACCATTTAGTGTCCACAGTGTGTGTCTCTTTGTATCAAATACTGTATAACTGTTTAGAACAGTGTATTTTTGGGAAATATACATTATTTGTGCAACGTTTAGTGTCGAAAGCGTGTGCCTCTCTGTATTAAATACTATATAACTGTTGAAATCAGTGTATTTTTGGGAAATGTACATTATTTTTGCAACATATAGTGTCCACAGCGTGTGCTTCTCTGTGTCAAATACTGTCTAACTGTTGAAACCAGTGTATTTTGTGGAAATGTACATTATTTGTGCAACATCTAGTGTCTACAGCATGTGCCTCTATGTGTCAAATACTGTACCACAGGTGAAATCACTGTATTTTGTGAAAATGTAAATTATTTGTGCAACATCTTCTGTCAGCAGCATGTGCCACTCTATGTCAAATACTGTATCACAGGTGAAACCAGAAAATTTTTGGGAAATGTACATTATTTTTGCAACATTCAGTGTCCTCAGCGTGTGCCTCTCTTTGTCAAATACTGCACTACGGGTGAAACCAGAGTATTTGGGGAAAATTTACATTATTTGTGAAACATTTAGTGTCCAAAGCTTGTGCCTCTTTGTGTCAAATACTGTAACCACAGGTGAAACCAGTGTATTTTGGGGAAATGTACATTATTTGTGTAACATCTTCTGTCCACAGCGTATGCCTCTCCTTGCAAAATACTTTACCACAGGTGAAACCAGTGTATTTTGTGAAAATATACATTATTTGTGCAACATTTAGTGCTCACAGCATGTGCCTCTTTGTGTCAAATAGTGTACCAAAGGGAAAGCCAGTATATTTTGGGGAAATGTACACTATTTGTGAAACATTTAGTGTCCTCAGCATGTTCCTCTCTTTGTCAAATACTGAAACACTGGTGAAACCAGTGTATTTTGGGGAAATTTACATAAATTGTGCAACATTTAATGACCACAGTGTGTGCTTCTCTGTGTCAAATACTGTATAACTGTTTAAAACAGTGTATTTTTGGGAAATGTACGTAATTTGTGCAACATCTACTGTCCACAGCATGTGCCTCTGTGTCAAATACTGTACTACAGGTGAAATCAGTGTATTTTGGGGAAATGTACATTATTTGTGTAACATCTTCTGTCCACAACGTGTGCCTCTCTGTGTCAAATACTGTACCACAGATGAAAGCAGAGTATTTTTGAGAAATGTACATTATTTTTGAAACATTTAGTGTCCATAGTGTGTGCATCTCTTGTCAAATACTGTACCACAGTTGAAACCAGTGTATTTTGGGGAAATGTACATTATTTGTGCAACATTTAGTGTCCGCAGTGTGTGCCTCTCTGTGTCAAATACTGTTCCACAGGTAAAACCAGTGTATTTTGGGGAATTGTACATTTTTTTTGCAATATTTAGTGTCCACAGCGTGTGCCTCTCTGTGTCAAATACTGTATTACTGTTGAAAACAGGGTATTTGGGGGAAATGTACATTATTTGTGCAACATCTACTTTCCACAGCGTATGCCTCTCTGTGTCAAGTATTGTACCAAAGGTGAACCTATCGTATTTTTGGTAAATGTACATTATTTGTGCAACATTTAAAGTCCAATGTGTATGCCTCTTTGTGTCAAATACTGTATAACTGTTAAAAAAAGTGTATTTTTGGGAAATGTACATTATTTTTGCAACATATAGTGTCCACAGCGTGTGCCTCTCTGTGGCAAATACTGTCTAACTGTTAAAACCAGTGTATTTTAGGGAAATGTACATTATTTGTGCAACATCAAGTGTCTACAGCATGTGCCTCTATGTGTCAAATACTGTACCACAGTTGAAATCACTGTATTTTGTGGAAATGTAAATTATTTGTGCAACATCCTCTGTCCACAGCATGTGCCACTCTGTGTCAAATACTGTATCACAGGTGAAACCAGTGTATTTTTGGGAAATGTACATTATTTGTGCAACATTTAGTGTCCACAGTGTGTGCCTCTCTGTGTCAAATTCTGTACACTACAGGTAAAACCAGTGTATTTTGGGGAAATGTACATTATTTGTGCAAGATCTACTCTCCACAACATGTGCCTCTTTGTGTCAAATAGTGTACATACCACAGGTGAAACCAATGTATTTTGGGGAAATGTGCATTATTTGTGCACCATCTACTGTCCACAGCGTGTGCCTCTCTGTGTCAAATTCTGTACCAAAGAAACCAGTGTATTTTGTGGAAATGTATTTTATTTGTGCAATATCTACTGTCCACAGCATGTGCCTCTCTTTGCTAAATACTGTACCACAGGTGAAATCATTGTATTTTGGGGAAATGTACATTATTTGTGCAACATTTAGTGTCCACAGCGTGTGCTTCTCTGTGTCAAATACTGTACCACAGGTGAAATCAGTGTATTGAGGAGAAATATACATTATTTGTGTAACATCTTCTGTCCACAGCGTATGCCTCTCTGTGTCAAATACTGTACCACAGGTGAAACCAGTGTATTTTTTGGAAATGTACATTATTTTTGCAAAATTTATTGTCCACAGCAATTGCCTCTCTGTATCAAATACTGTATCACAGGTGAAACCAGTGTATTTTGGAGAAATTAACATTATTTGTGCAACATTTAGTGTCCATAGTGTGTGCCTCTCTGTGTCAAATACTGTACTACAGGGGAAACCAGTGTATTTTAGGGAAATTTATATTATTTGTGAAACATTTAGTGTCCAAAGCTTGTGCCTCTTTGTGTCAAATACTGTCTAATTTGGGGAAGTGTACAATATTTGTGCAATAACTACTGTCCACAGCGTGTGCCTCTTTGTGTCAAATACTGTACCACAGGATAAATCACTGTATTTTGGGGAAATATACATTATTTATGCAACATTTAGTGTCCACAGAGTGTGCCTTTCTGTGTCAAATACTGTACCACGGGTGAAACCTGTGTATTTTGGGGAAATGTTCATTATTTGTGAAACATTTAGAGTCTAAAGCGTGTGCCTCTCTGTCAAATATTCATACACAGGGGAAATCAGTATATTTTCGGGATATGTTTAATATTTGTGCAACATCTTCTGTACAAAGCATGTGCCTTTCTATGTCAAATACTGTATCACAAGTGAAAGCATTGTATTTTTGGGAAATGTACATTATTTGTGCAACATTTAGTGTCCACAGCATGTGTCTCTTTATGGCAAATACTGTACCACAGGTGAAACCAGTGTATTTTTCGGAAATGTACATTAATTATGCAACATTTAGTGTCCACAGCGTGTGCCTCTCTGTGTCAAATACTTTACCACAGGTGAAACCTGTGTATTTTGGGGAAATTTTCATTATTTGTGAAACATTTAGTGTTCAAAGCGTATGCCTCTCTGTCAAATACTGTACCACATGTGAAATCAGTGTATTTTGGGGAAATGTACAATATGTGTGCTACATCTTCTATCTACAGCATGTGCCTCGCTGTGTCAAATACTCTATCACAAGTAAAAGCTGTGTATTTTTAGGAAATGTACATTATTTGTGCAACATTTAGTGTCCACAGCATGTGCCTCTCCATGTCAAATACTGTACCACAGGTGAAATCAGTGTATTTTGTGGAAATGTACATTATTTATACAACATTTAGTGTCCACAGCGTGTGTCTCTTTGTGTAAAATACTGTACCACAGGTGAAACCAGTGTATTTTGGGGAAATGTACAATATTTATGCAACATTTAGTGTCCACACCATGTGCCTCTCTGTGTCAAATACTGTACCACAGGTGAAACCTGTGTATTTTGGGGAAATTTCCATTATTTGTGAAACATTTAGGGTCCAAAGCGTGTGCCTCTCTATGTCAAATACTGTATAACTGTTGAAAACAGTGTATTTCAGGGAAATGTACTTTACTTTTGCCACATCTACTGTCCACAGCGTGTGACTCTCTGTGTCAAATACTGTTTCACAGGTGAAACCAGTGTATTTTTGGGAAATCTACATTATTTGTGCAACATCTAATCTCTACAGCATGGACCTCTCTATGTCAAATACTGTACCACAGGTGAAACCAGTGTATTTTGGGGAAATGTACATTATTTATACAACATTTAGTGTCCACAGCGTGTGCCTCTTTGTGTCAAATACTGTACCACAGGAGAAACCAGTGTATTTTGGGGAAATGTACAATATATATGCAACATTTAGTGTCCACAGCGTGTGCCTCTCTGTGTCAAATACTGTACCACAGGTGAAACCTGTGTATTTTGGGGAAATGTACTTTACTTGTGCCACATCTACTGTCCACAGCATGTGCCTTTCTGTGTCAAATACTGTATCACAAGTGAAAGCAGTGTATTTTTGGGAGATGTACATTATTTGTGCAACATTTAGTGTCCACAGCATGTGCCTCTCTATGTCAAATACTGTACCACAGGTGAAACCAGTGTATTTTGGGGAAATGTACATTATTTGTGCAATATTTAGTGTCCAAAGCATGTGCCTCTCTATGTCAAATACTGTACCACAGGTGAAACCAGTGTATTTTGGGGAAATGTACATTATTTATACAACATTTAGTGTCCACAGCGTGTGTCTCTTTGTGTAAAATACTGTACCACAGGTGAAACCAGTGTATTTTGGGGAAATGTACAATATTTATGCAACATTTAGTGTCCACACCATGTGCCTCTCTGTGTCAAATACTGTTCCACAGGTGAAACCTGTGTATTTTGGGGAAATTTCCATTATTTGTGAAACATTTAGGGTCCAAAGCGTGTGCCTCTCTGTGTCAAATACTGTTCCACAGGTGAAACCTGTGTATTTTGGGGAAATGTACTTTACTTTTGCCACATCTACTTTCCACAGCGTGTGACTCTCTGTGTCAAATACTGTTTCTCAGGTGAAACCATTGTATTTTTGGGAAATCTACATTTTTTGTGCAACATCTAATGTCTACAGCATGGGCCTCTCTGTGTCAAATACTGTACCACAGGTGAAACCAGTGTATTTTGGGGAAATGTACATTATTTGTGCAACATTTAGTGTCCACAGCATGTGCTTCTCTGTGTCAAATACAGTACCACAGGTAAAACCAGTATATTTTGGGGAAATGTACATTATTTGTGCAACATTTCGTGTCCACAGCGTGTGCCTCTCTGTGTCAACTTCTGTATCACTAGTGAAACCTGTGTATTTTGGGGAAATTTACATTAATTATGCAACATTTTGTGTCCACAGTGTGTTCCTCTCTGTGTCAAATACTGTACCACAGGTGAAACCCAGTGTATTTTTGGGAACTCCACATTATTTGTGCAACATCTACTGTCCACAGCATGGGCCTCTCTGTGTCAAATACTATACCACAGGTGAAACCAGTGTATTTTGGGGAAATGTACATTATTTGGGCAATAACTACTGTCCACAGTGTGTGCATCTCTGTGTCAAATACTGTATCACAGGATAAACCAGTGTATTTTGTGGAAATATAAATTATTTATGCAACATTTAGTGTTCACAGCGTGTGCCTCGCTGTGTCAAATACTGTACCACAGGTGAAACCAGTGTATGTTGGGGAAATGTACATTATTTGTGCAACATTTAGTGTCCACAGCGTGTGCCTCTTTGTGTCAAATACTGTACCGCAGGTGAAACCAGTGTATTTTTGGGAAATGTGCAATATTTATGCAACATTTAGTGTCCACACCGTGTGCCTCTCTGTGTCAAATACTGTACCACAGGTGAAACCTGTGCATTTTGGGGAAATTTCTATTATTTGTAAAACATTTAGAGTCCAAAGCGTGTGCCTCTCTTTGTCAAATACTGTATAACTGTTGAAAACAGTGTATTGTGGGGAAATGTACTTTACTTGTGCCACATCTACTGTCCACAGCATGTGCCTTTCTGTGTCAAATACTGTATCACAAGTGAAAGCAGTGTATTTTTGGGAGATGTACATTATTTGTGCAACATTTAGTGTCCACAGCATGTGCCTCTCTATGTCAAATACTGTACCACAGGTGAAACCAGTGTATTTTGGGGAAATGTACATTATTTGTGCAACATTTAGTGTCCACAGCATGTGCCTCTCTGTGTCAAATACTGTACCACAGGTAAAACCAGTATATTTTGGGGAAATGTACATTATTTGTGCAACATTTCGTGTCCACAGCGTGTGCCTCTCTGTGTCAACTTCTGTATCACTAGTGAAACCTGTGTATTTTGGGGAAATTTACATTAATTATGCAACATTTTGTGTCCACAGTGTGTTCCTCTCTGTGTCAAATACTGTACCACAGGTAAAACCAGTGTATTTTTGAGAACTCTACATTATTTGTGCAACATCTACTGTCCACAGCATGGGCCTCTCTGTGTCAAATACTATACCACAGGTGAAACCAGTGTATTTTGGGGAAATGTACATTATTTGTGCAATAACTACTGTCCACAGTGTGTGAATCTCTGTGTCAAATACTGTATCACAGGATAAACCAGTGTATTTTGTGGAAATATAAATTATTTATGCAACATTTAGTGTCCACAGCATGTGCCTCGCTGTCTCAAATACTGTACCACAGATGAAAGCAGAGTATTTTTGAGAAATGTACATTATTTTTGAAACATTTAGTGTCCATAGTGTGTGCCTCTTTGTGTCAAATACTGTACTGCAGGTGAAACCAGTTTATTTTTGGGAAATGTGCAATATTTATGCAACATTTAGTGTCCACAGCATGTGCCTCGCTGTGTCAAATACTGTACCGTGGGTGAAACCTGTGCATTTTGGGGAAATTTCTATTATTTGTAAAACATTTAGAGTCCAAAGCGTGTGCCTCTCTTTGTCAAATACTGTATAACTGTTGAAAACAGTTTATTTTGGGGAAATGTACTTTACTTGTGCCACATCTACTGTCCACAGCATGTGCCTTTCTGTGTCAAATACTGTAACACAAGTGAAAGCAGTGTATTTTTGGGAGATGTACATTATTTGTGCAACATTTAGTGTCCACAGCATGTGCCTCTCTATGTCAAATACTGTACCACAGGTGAAACCAGTGTATTTTGGGATAATGTACATTATTTATACAACATTTAGTGTCCATAGTGTGCGCCTCTCTGTGTCAAATACTGTACCACAGGTGAAACCTGTGTATTGTGGGGAAATTTTCATTATTTGTGAAACATTTAGTGTCCAAAGCCTGTGCCTCTCTGTGTGAAATACTGTACCACAGGTAAAACCAGTGTATTTTGGGGAAATGTACATTATTTGTGCAACATTTCGTGTCCACAGCGTGTGCCTCTTTGTGTCAAATACTGTACCACAGGTGAAACCAGTGTATTTTGAGTAAATGTACATTATTTGTGCAACGTTTTGTTTCCACAGCGTGTGCCTCTCTTTGTCAAATACTGTACCAAAGGTGAAACCATTGTATTTTGTGGAAATGTACAGTATTTTTGCAACATCTACTGTCCACCGCGTGTGCCTCTCTGTGTCAAATTCTGTATCACTGGTGAAACCAGTGTATTTTTTGGGAAATTTACATTAATTATGCAACATTTAGTGTCCACAGTGTGTTCCTCTCTGTGTCAAAATACTGTATAACTGTTTAAAACAGTGTATTTTGGGGAAATGTACATTATTTGTGCAATGTTTAGTGTCCAAAGCGTGTGCCTCTCTGTGTCAAATACTTTATAACTGTTTAAAACAGTGTATTTTTGCGTAATGTACATTATTTGTGCAACATCTACTGTCCACAGCATGTGCCTCTCTTTGTCAAATACTGTACCACAGGTGAAATCAGCGTATTTTCGGAAAATGTACATTATTTATGCAACATTTAATATCCACAGCTTTAGTGATGAGCGTAAAGGCCCCATATTCGAATTCGCGATATTTTACGAATATTTTGTCGCAAATTTGTCATATATTCGCTGTTTTGCAATATTTGTTATTTCGCATTTATGTTCATAATGTGCGAATAATTCTTCGCATTACATTCGAGCGTATAGAATAAATATTCGTTATTCGTAATTGTATTCTTGCTGCGACATCATGTTCTCATGCGCGTGCGCACAGAAGGGTGTGGCTCCAGCTGCTAGGCGGATCTCAGAAGTTCACTGGCCTGTGGATTGGAAGGGATCCAGCTACAAACATGGTTGGAAACTTTACCACGGCAGAGGAGGAATTCCTGATCAAAGTAATTATTTGTTCGCAAATTAATTCTACAACTTTCCTGTGTCGAAATTGTCAGAGATATTCTTGCTAAAAAAAAACTGGGTTTTGTTGGAATACTTTTTCACACGCGCTTATTTAACTATTAAATATTCACAGAATACATAATTTCAAATCACATGAAAAAGTATTCCATCAAAACAAAAATTTTCCGAAATAGACTGTTATGTTAGCCGTTTAACACCTTTTCTGATAGCAAGCATGGTTACTTTTACAGTTAATTCATAGTTCACTCAGTCACGCTGGAATATACCAATGTATATATTTTTTTTTATAAGGAATCATGGCAGTCGTTATAGCATGCCAACATGTCAGTACAATGTGATGTATCCCTGCATGGTATCCTTACATAACAGTGTCCTACAGTAAGGGCCTCATGTATATAGATTAGAGAAATATATGTAGCTTAAAAATTCTACATGTGAACTGATCTAATCTGCATGACCCGAAAGACCCTCACTATATACCCACAGCTAAATACTACAGGAACACACGTCAAAATCAACCCCCCTTTCCCCCCACCTCCCTCAGCCCAAAAACAACAGACACAGACAGAAACACACAGAGACAGACACACACAGAGACAGACACACACAGAGATAGACACACACACACAAATACATCGGTTCTATTAGGCAGGCACTACAAAAAAGTGGTCCTCCAGCTGTTGTAAAAGAATAACTCTCATCATGCCGATATGACCTAGCCTCGCTGTGTCAAATACTGTACCATGGGTGAAACCTGTGCATTTTGGGGAAATTTCTATTATTTGTAAAACATTTAAAGTCCAAAGCGTGTGCCTCTCTTTGTCAAATACTGTATAACTGTTGAAAACAGTTTATTTTGGGGAAATGTACTTTACTTGTGCCACATCTACTGTCCACAGCATGTGCCTTTCTGTGTCAAATACTGTAACACAAGTGAAAGCAGTGTATTTTTGGGAGATGTACATTATTTGTGCAACATTTAGTGTCCACAGCATGTGCCTCTCTATGTCAAATACTGTACCACAGGTGAAACCAGTGTATTTTGGGATAATGTACATTATTTATACAACATTTAGTGTCCATAGTGTGCGCCTCTCTGTGTCAAATACTGTTCCACAGGTGAAACCTGTGTATTGTGGGGAAATTTTCATTATTTGTGAAACATTTAGTGGGAAAAAAAAAAAAAAAAAAATTATTACAAAAAGATACCCTTTAAAAATTAACTTTTATTGCGATATATATAAAAATGCAAGGTCCCAAAAATAAATGTATAGTGCACGGGGGGGACAAAAACCCCCACTAGTGATAGCAAAAAAACACAAAAACAGGATAGATGGGAAAAGTGTCAGGACTATGTCCCTATCCACTCCTGCTGTGAAACGACCTAGCTGGACCCTGAGTTTCCCTACCAACAGGACAGCGACTGCCCAACTTCGTCGAGTAAAAGGAGGGAAATAGAGATAAACAGGGACAGCAATTATAAGTCGTATGGAACAAAAGAGATTACATCCCCACAAACTGTAATGAGCCCAACGCGTTTCCTTAGCGTGTCACTAATTCATCAGGGATACATCATATTTTAGGATGTAATCATAAATATTCAAACTCATCATGTAAAACTCCCAAAACAATGGAGAGTGATACTTATCTTTCAGATGTGCGTCATGGAGGGAGGAACTGATGTTGTCAGCCTTCCAATCAGGTAACCAGGTATGCGGTACCCAAATGTTGGTGATGAAGCAATGTTCAGCTATATGGCTAAGAGGCCACCAATAGCCCCAGCTCATTCCATCCGGTCCGGGCAGTGCTCCACAGACCAGCAGAGGTGGCGTGCGCCACCTCTGCTGGTCTGTGGAGCACTGCCCGACCGGATGGAATGAGCTGGCGATGTGATGGCCCTTAGCCTATAGCTGAACATTGCTCATCACCAACATTTGGGTACGATACCTGGCTACCTGATTGGAAGGCTGGACAACATCAGTTCCTCCCTCCATGACACATCTGAAAGATAAGTATCACTCTCCATTGTTTTGGGAGTTTTTACATGATGAGTTTGAATATTTATGATTACATCCTAAAATATGATGTATCCCTGATGAATTAGTGACACGCTAAGGAAGCGCGTTGGGCTCATTACAGTTTGTGGGGATGTAATCTCTTTTGTTCCATACGACTTATAATTGCTGTCCCTGTTTATCTCTATTTCCCTCCTTTACTCGACGAAGTTGGGCAGTCGCTGTCCTGTTGGTAGGAAACTCAGGGTCCAGCTAGGTCGTTTCACAGCAGGAGTGGATAGGGACATAGTCCTGACACTTTCCCATCTATCCTGTTTTTGTGTTTTTTGCTATCACTAGTGGGGGTTTTTGTCCCCCCCGTGCACTATACATTTATTTTTGGGACCTTGCATTTTTATATATATCGCAATAAAAGTTAATTTTTAAAGGGTATCTTTTTGTAATAATTTTTCTCCTTGAGGTTGGATACCTTTTTCCCTGTTCGTGATTAGGGATTGTGCCTAATTAGTGTTTACTAATTTTTGAAACATTTAGTGTCCAAAGCCTGTGCCTCTCTGTGTGAAATACTGTACCACAGGTAAAACCAGTGTATTTTGGGGAAATGTACATTATTTGTGCAACATTTCGTGTCCACAGCGTGTGCCTCTTTGTGTCAAATACTGTACCACAGGTGAAACCAGTGTATTTTGGGTAAATGTACATTATTTGTGCAACGTTTTGTTTCCACAGCGTGTGCCTCTCTTTGTCAAATACTGTACCAAAGGTGAAACCATTGTATTTTGTGGAAATGTACAGTATTTTTGCAACATCTACTGTCCACCGCGTGTGCCTCTCTGTGTCAAATTCTGTATCACTGGTGAAACCAGTGTATTTTTTGGGAAATTTACATTAATTATGCAACATTTAGTGTCCACAGTGTGTTCTACATGTGAAATTCTACATGTGAACTGATCTAATCTGCATGACCCGAAAGACCCTCACTATATACCCACAGCTAAATACTACAGGAACACACGTCAAAATCAACCCCCCTTTCTCCCCACCTCCCTCAGCCCAAAAACAACAGACACAGACAGAAACACACAGAGACAGACACACACAGAGACAGACACACACAGAGATAGACACACACACAAATACATCGGTTCTATTAGGCAGGCACTACAAAAAAGTGGTCCTCCAGCTGTTGTAAAAGAATAACTCTCATCATGCCGATATGACCTGATATGTATGATACACCTTATTACTTATTACAGCCAGAGATAGAATGATTGGAGTTTTATTTTTGCTACAGCTGGAGGGCCGCAGTTTACAGGCGTTAAAAACGTTGCTGAACACTTGTCAATATACATTCGAACCAGTTTCCTTGCGGTAAGAAGTAATCTTTGACATACATCATTTGTTGGTTAATTTAGCGTTACCCAGGGTGCACCACAGGGAAGCGAACTAGTTTTACACCCCATGACGTCCCGTCACTCCTCTAGACAGGTACACCACTCCTCAGATAGCCCATTTTCATTGATGGGTAATGTAAACACATAAATGTTTTATACAATCCTAGTTTATTTGGAAAATTAAAAGTATATAACAGTAGTGTATGGGGAGTATGTCTGACCATTACAGATAGGTTAAGAAGAGCCTGTCCGCTCTGTACTGCCGCTAGGTCAGCTAACCCCCTGAATGACAATCTGTCCCCATTGAATACATTTTAGGTGTTGTCCGTTTTGGCGGCAGCAGAACGGCAACACACGGCGGGAGACAGTTTAAGAAAAATACATTTCCGATTTCCATTTTTTTTATTCTTGTTGAACCTCCCGTCGATCGCCGCCATTCCGCTGCCTGTAATTTACTATGTACTGCCGCTAGGTCAGCTAACCCCCCCGAATGACAATCTGTCCCCATTGAATACATTTTAGGTGTTGTCCGTTTTGGCGGCAGCAGAACGGCAGTACACGGTGGGAGAAAGTTGAATATAAATAAATTTCCAATTTCCATTTTGTTTTATTCTTGTTGAAGCTCCCGCCGATCGCCGCCATTCTGCTGCCTGGACTTAGCCATAGAAACCATTGTTTGAACGTTATTATAATCCAATTATTTAATAATTCTAAATCTTAGACAAAGAAATATTAGATTTAATGTTACTGTTATACAATTGGATCATATATTTTTTTTGTCTCTAGAACTACTTTGCATGTTGCAGTATAATTTTGTAATCAAGTGTAACGTAATAACATGTTAACATTAATTTAATTTTGTCCATTTCTTATACAACAGCGTATGCTGTCGCGGGGGTATGATAATATCCGCTCCCACGATCATAAGAGGCAAGTGGTTCGGCAAATTGCCTTTGAATTGTGGCGGGAGCATGATGGCCGTCATAAAAGGAAGGCCATACAGAAAAAGTGGTCCGACTTGAAGCGGAGGCATGCGGCAAGGATCCAAGAAATAAAGGACCGAGAATGTCCTGGTATAATATTAATGATAACAGAGTGTTGATGAAAGATAAAAACGTAATGTTAAGCTTCTCATGTGAACACTTGCACTTGATATGCTTTTTTACAAATTTATTTTCATGGAACTATTTTAGATGTACCGTTGCCCTCGGTGAGGCGCAGGCCTTCTGCTACCGAGGCCAGGCATGCCTCGGATGAGGAAGAGGAAAAGGAAGCTGGCCCATCCAGTCAGCCACCAGCCCCATCCCCCCGGAGGAGGCTGAGGCTGTGGAGGAGCCTGAAGGTGGACCTGCACCCCTAACTGATTCCCCCCCTCAAGAATCAGAAGAGGAGGAAGATGAGGCCGAGGTAGCCACCACCCCCCATAATGAGGGTAAATATGTATTTCGCCTGTATTATAATGAATTTTTTTATTTGTTTTTATCAAAACACAAAAATGTAATCAAATTCTAAACAATATCTCAACAAATAGTTAAATTATATTATCCTAAAATCTACTGTATTATCCAAAAAAAACTTATTTATTATAAAATCTTAATTCAAAAAGTTAAAGCTAAAAAAATTTAAATTAAATTATGTACACATTGAACAAAATAAACTATTTACAAAAAAAATATTTACAATCAGGAATATAATATTAAAAACTGATCAAATATAGAAATTACATTTAAACTCCTTAAATAATATCTAATATATTTACAAACAACATGGATGAACAAAGCAAAAAAAAAAAAAACAGACAATAATCTTAAATACTAATGTCATTCAAACAGACAATTCCATCCAATCCCCAAATACCGAATCTAAGAAATATCGATTAACAATAAAATGTTTTTTTTTTCTTTACAGTTTTGAAAGCAATGAAAAAAAAAAATCTTGCGCATGCAGCGTGAACACAGGCGCGACGTTTAAGAGCTACGGGAGCAGCATGCTCGCAAGTTACGCGAGCTCAAGTTCCAGTTTTCGCATCGCCTGTGCCAAATGGATGAGCAACACAATTAAGCGGTAGACGCTCTTCTGAAATTACATGCTGACCTTTAAGCCTTACCTTAAAGGCTTCTTTTTTATGTGTTAGTAAGTTATAGTTTTAATAATATTTAAAATTGTTTTGTTTATATATTTTTACACGTTATGTAAAAATTTTGATAATGTTTTTTATTACCAGAAAAAACAAAGAGGGGTTTCATCTCCCCCCAAAAAAACAAAAAAATGCCTGGTATTTTTTTAATGCAGATGACAGTTCACCTTGTATTTCTTAGTACACAATCCATAAAGTCTTGTTTGATATTTACATTGTTGTAGTGTTTTTATTTCGTAACAATGATTAAAAAATAAAAATAAACTATCTTGCCATGCTATCAATTAATCAGAACCCAATGAACCTTTTTTGTGCTACTTAAGGTAATACAGAATTGATTAACCCACAAAAAAAAAAAAAAGGCTAATAAATCATAGACAACCGTATCTAAAGGCAAATTTTAAATAAAAAAACAATTTAAGCAATATATTATTATTATCCCTAAAAAGATTTAATAACTATTTTTAACATGATTCTTATAAATGAAATAACGAATGAACCTTTTATATCTAAAAATCATAAAAAAATATAAAAAATAGCACAAAAAGAAAATGAAATAATTTGATATGGACTTTCAATGACATCTTCTCCACCCATTTCTGGGGATAGCTATGACATAACATAAGTCATTTACAAAAGTATTATCATTTAAAAAAAATATATTTTTTAAAAAAAAGTAAAAAAAAAATGATTATAATGTTATGTAGTCTCCATTGTTATGACAACATGTTGACAACTGCATTAATCAAAACATTAACTAGTTAATCTAGAATAAGAATGAGGTCTTTCCAAAATCAAACTACATTATTGTCAACAATTCAGAAATAGAATTTTGATATGAGACTGAAAAAAGAATGATTATTATCTAGTACATCGACCTTCAAACACAAAACCGGATTTCCACACGGATGAGTATAACGCCAGTTACATCCGACCATGTAGAGAGGTCAACATGGAAGTCAGCCATCCCTCCCAGGACAACAGACGACACCGTGTTCGAACCTATATCTGTTATAAAAACAAATATACATAAACAAAAGAAATAAAAAAAAAATGTAAGTTGGTTAATCAAACTGTGCAGAACAGTGTTAATTGCCCTTTACAGTCTGAAAGTGGGAAGCCTAAATGCGGTCCATACCTTGCTCAGGCAATGTTCCACAAATAGACAACCTCATACAAAACTTTTTTTTCAAATCATAGATATTAAGCAAGCATATAAAGTAAAAACAAAAAAATAAAAAATAAATTTGTCATTGAAGATTAGAAAAAAGCATGAAACCTTAAGTTAATAGTTATTTAATGTGCGTTATTTACACAATTGTATGAATAGAATTACAATTATTGACAATAATAAAGTTAATGACCAATCATAATCTTAAAAAAAGTAGACAAATTATTATTGAGACTACATACTAATCAAAATCATATTTTCCAAATGATTAAAAAAAATTATAATTTTCATAAATTCTTCTGTATTTGGATCAAAAATGGTACCTCCTGTAAGTGAATGTTGTTTTGGCTGCAGATATGACAACTTCTAGACTGTGTTAAAGAATAAGACATAAATAATGTGACTGTATGATGCGGTTATATTATTTTCCAAAAATATATTTTAATTATTTCAACAAAAACTAAAACAAGGTATAAATTTTAGTTGAAGAAAAGGACAAAAATGTTTTAAAATAATAATTATTTGTACATTGACAATGATTCAGATACCTTGATTACAAAACAATGTAGAATATAAAAACAATATAGCAATGGCAATTATTTACATGGTAAAGTGTTCATTTTTAATAATTTATCTCATATAAATTATTTTGCTTCAAAAAGTACAGTTTTACATCTTCATAATTCGAAAACAATACAATACATTTAAACAAAACAAAAAAAAAAACACGTACTCCAAATAAATTAAAATAGTTTCCAAAACATTTTTACAAATCTAAAGAAACATTATTTGGCCCTTGGGGAAACTTTAGTTAGGCGGACAGGTGACAAGTAAAAGTCGACATGTCAAGCCACTGTATGGGCTGGATTTACAATGATTAGTAGTCTGCGGAATTCAAGTGGACAGACCCCAAACGGCAACGTACAATGTGGTAGCGGTAGGAGACGTAAGCAACATAAACAGTTAGACCAGCATAGGTAATGTGGACAGTAATTAAGTATAACAAATCATAATCACAAATTAAATTGGCAGTATTTATAAGAATATTATAAGGAAGTATAGTGGACAGCCAGCCAAAGAAATCGTACATGCTGGCAGCAGCATAAGCTGCTGTAAGACCTGGATAGGTAATGTGTACAGTAAGCAAGTATAACTCAACATAATCAAACATGATAGTGGCAGGATTTATAAAGAGTGGTAATATGAGGATATATAGTGGATAGCCCCCAAAAACTCATCGTACATGATGGCAGCAGCAGGAGACAGCAGGAGCAGCAGCAACACCAGCATAGGTAATGTGGACACTAAGTCTGTATAACTCAACATGATCAGGCATGGTAGTGGCAGAATTTATAAAGAGGAGTAGTATGAGGAGATATAGTGGACACCCCACAAAAAACATCGTACATGATGG
Organism: Bufotes viridis; assembly: GCA_033119425.1. Taxonomy (NCBI): domain Eukaryota; kingdom Metazoa; phylum Chordata; class Amphibia; order Anura; family Bufonidae; genus Bufotes; species Bufotes viridis. Next base: position 99,610,001 of record CM065595.1, on the reverse strand, counting down.
TAGCAGCAGCAGCAGTAAGACCAGCATAGGTAATGTGGACAGTAAGTCTGTATAACTCAACAACATGATCAGACATGGTAGTGGCAGGATTTGTAAAGAGGAGTAGTATGAGGAACTGTAGTGGACATCCCCCAAAAAACATCGTACATGATGGCAACAGCAGCGGTAAGACCAGCATAGGTAAAGTGGACACTAAGTCTGTATAAATACTCAATATGATCAGGCATGGTAGTGGCAGGATTTATAAAGAGGAGTAGTATGAGGAACTATAGTGGACAGCCACCAAAAACCATTGTACATGATTGCAGCAGCAGCGGTAAGTCCAGCATAGGTAAAGTGGACACTAAGTCTGTATAACTCAATATGATCAGGCATGGTAGTGGCAGGATTTGTAAAGAGGAGTAGTATGATGAACTATAGTGGACATTCCCCAAAAAACATCGTACATGATGGTAGCAGCAGCGGTAAGAACAGCATAGGTAAAGTGGACACTAAGTCTGTATAACTCAATATGATCAGGCATGGTAGTGGCAGGATTTATAAAGAGGAGTAGTATGAGGAACTATAGTGGACCGCCCCCAAAAAACATCGTACATGATGATAGCAGCAGCAGCAGTAAGACCAGCATAGGTAATGTGGCAGTAAGTCTGTATAACTCAACAACATGATCAGACATGGTAGTGGCAGGATTTGTAAAGAGGAGTAGTATGAGGAACCATAGTGGACAGCCCCCAAAATCCATCCTACATGATGGCAGCAGCAGCGGTAAGTCCAGCATAGGTAAAGTGAACACTAAGTCTGTATAACACAATATGATCAGGCATGGTAGTGGCAGGATTTATAAAGAGGAGTAGTATGAGGAACTATAGAGGACAGCCCCCAAAAAACATCGTACATGATGATAGCAGCAGCAGAAGCAGCAGTAAGACCAGCATAGGTAATGTGGACAGTAAGTCTGTATAACTCAACAACATGATCAGACAAGGTAGTGGCAGGATTTATAAAGAGGAGTAGTATGAGGAACTATAGTGGACAGCCACCAAAAACCATCATACATGATGGTAGCAGCAGCAGTAAGACCAGCATAGGTAAAGTGGACACTAAGTTTGTATAACTCAATATGATCAGACATGGTAGTGGCAGGATTCATAAAGAGGAGTAGTATGAGGAACCATAGTGGACAGCCCCCAAAAACCATCGTACATGATGGCAGCAGCAGCAGGAGACGGCAGTAGCAGCAGCAGTAGGAAGACCAGCATAGGTAATGTTATGTGGACAGTAAGTCTGTATAACTCTTCATGATCAGACATGGTAGTGGCAGGATTTATAAAGAGGATTAGTATGAGGGACTATAGAGGACAGCCCCCAAAAAACATCGTACATGATGGCAGCAGCAGCAGGAGACGGCAGTAGCAGCAGCAGTAAGACCAGCATAAGTAAAGACAGCATTAATAGTATAAACTCATTATATCTTTTGTAATACATAAACATTTGATTATCCTGAATAAAAGTAGAAAAAAAAAATTAACTACTGTAGCAAAACTCTATTCGTGAGTCTTTGAGGCACACCCAGCTAGGAACAGCAAATACTGTGTCATGCAGTGGAAAAAAAAAAAAAAGCTGTGCCACAGACCTAAACGTTAACGCAGCATTGCCCAGCAATATTGGATTCCCTAAACGCAGAGAACAAAAGAACCGGAAAGGTTAAGCGGCAGTTCAATTGTCCTCCATTTGTCTGTGAGGAGACATGGAAACCACTGGTCGACCCAACCAAACACGATCGGCAATGTACATTCTAAGGGCAGAGGACATGGGCCCGACCACATCGTCTTGAGATTGTCAGAGCGCGGAAGGGAGTAGAAAAGTGGTTTGCCATGTGCCGGATGTATTAGTCTCCAAGGGTCTGTTGCTGTGGTCGTTTCATCTCAACGTGGGTCAAAATTCTGTCATGTTACACATCTATAGTTATGGTCCTTGACGACTGACTTCAAGTGCGCAACCTGGTATAGGCATTGTAAAACATGTGCCAGAATAATCAGTCAGCAGCGAGAATTAAAAACAGAAGAGCATGTCGGTCACACTGCCAAGGGCACACCCCTACATTTCATAAAGGGGCAGACAAGCACAGTTTAGGCATTCAACTATAATCCAGTATAGAAAATAGAACGGTTTGAAAGTAAACCACCTTATAATTTATTGTTTTCAGTAAACATTTAGATGTGGTTTACGTATATTGTATGATTATTTTCCTTTTTTAATATTTATTTTGGGTGTTTATGAACCAACATAATAAAAAAATAATTTTCGTAATTACAGTCATCCAGGCCTATTTCAAGTCGGTAGATGATTTTTGCTGTCAGTCAGTAGTAGTAATGAGCGGGAGGTGCCATATTCAATTTTGCGATATTTCGCGAATATTCGATTGAATATTCGTCATATATTCGTTGAAATCGAATATTTGTCATTATATTATATATTGCGAATTTTACGCAAATTTATATTCGCGTCGCGAATGAAACTTAGATCTGAGTTCCTAATGGTTAACTTGTATTGCTAGAATTGACAAAGATAACGAATATCACACGAATATAGCACTATATTCTTAATCTTCGTTATATTCTAACAATACAGCCACTAGGAACTTAGCTTTAAGATCAATTCGCAATGCGAGTATATGTTCACCTCGTGAATTAAACTTAGAGCTAGCTGAGTTCCTAATGGTTGTATTGCTAGAATATAACGAAGATTGAGAATATAGTGCTATATTCGTGAATTCGAGATATTCTCAATCTTCGTTCTATTCTAGCAATACAACCATTAGGAACTTAGCTCTAAGATCAATTTGCAACGCGAGTATATGTTCGCCTCGCGAATGAAACTTAGAGCTAGCTGAGTTCCTAATGGTTGTATTGCTGGAATATAACAAAGATTGAGAATATAGTGCTATATTCGTGAATTCGAGATATTCTCAATCTTCGTTCTATTCCAGCAATAAAACCATTAGGAACTCAGCGCTAAGTTTCATTCGCAAGGCGAACATATACTCGCATTGCGAATTGATCTTAGAGCTAAGTTCCTAATGGTTGTATTGCTAGAATAGAACGAAGATTGAGAATATCTCGAATTCACGAATATAGCACTATATTCTCAATCTTCGTTATATTCTAGCAATACCACTATTAGGAACTCAGCTAGCTCTAAGTTTCATTCGCGAGGCGAACATATACTCGCGTTGCGAATTGATCTTAGAGCTAAGTTCCTAATGGTTGTATTGCTAGAATAGAATGAATATTGCAATGCGAATAATTCAGGTTATATTAATCGCATTGCGATTACAACTTAGTCAAATTTGTGAGATCGTGGTTCTCACATCCGACAGTATATTTTAGCATGGAGGCATTTCCATGCACATGGGAAGTCAGCAGAAGCGGCAACGGGCATTGACTGAAGCGGGCAGGGATCCAGGAATCCTCCGGACAGGTAAGAACAGCTTTTGGGAAGTGGGAACTGGGAAGGCAACCAGAGAGCAACAAGAATTAACAACAAAAAAAAACAAAAAAAAAAAAAATGAATATTCGAAGTTGCGATATTCGCGATAAAAATTCGCAATTCGAATATTCGCGCTCAACACTAGTCAGTAGATAGAAATCTGCTATTCTAACTAGTCCACAGATATCTACATACACCATCGATCGTATTTAATAGGATGAAAGACTGGTGATAAAAACTGTGAAATAATATTATAGACTAGTGTTGAGCGCGAATATTCGAATAGCGAATTTTTTTAGCGAATATCGGCACTTCGCTAATTCGCGAATATTTCGAATATAGCGCTATAAATTCGCTATTTCGAATATTCGTTTTTTTTTTTTTTTTGTTATATTTTTTCTTTCCCACTTCCCAAAAGTAGTTCTTACCTGTCCTGAGGATTCCTGGCTTCCTGGCTGCTCTAGTCAGTGCCAGTTGCCGCTTCTGCCGACTTCCGTGCTCATGGAGCGTCCCCATCACCATGGGAACGTCTCCATATACTAAAATGTACTGTCGGATTTGAGGAATTACGTTGAAATCGCAATGCGATTAATTCAAGTTATATTAATCGCATTGCGATTACAACTTAGCACTGCTATCTTACATAGGCTAGAATTAACGAATATGGAATATAGCACTAGCAGTGCTAAGTTGAAATCGCAATGCGATTACTTCAAGTTAAATTAATCGCATTGCGATTTCAACTTAGCACTGCTGCTATATTCCATATTCGTTATCTTCGTTAATTCTAGCAAGCTGACCCATTATAATTAAACCAAGTCTAAGTTGAAATCGCAATGCGAATAATATAACTTGAATTAATCGCATTGCGATTTCTACTTAGACCTGGTTTACTATGGTTGGCTTGGTAGTATTAGCGAATATGACGAATGTATTCGTCATATTCCTCAAAACGAAGATAACGAAGTATTCAATCTTCATCTTCGTTTTTGCTCCATATTCGTCAACTTCGATAATTCTAGCAATCAAATAGGAAAGTTGACTATAGAGACAGCTGTGTTTAATTCGCTATGCGATTATATTAGTCATAGTAGTGAATAAGTGGTGCGACCATAAGCAGCGCCATGTCCATTAGGCCTCATGCACACGGCCGTTGGTGTTTTGTGGTCCGCAAACCGCGGATCCGCAAAACACGGAAGCTGCTCCGCGTTCTGTTCCGCAATTTGCGGAACGCGGCCCATTATAGAGAATGGATGCCTAGTCTTGTCCGCATAACGGACAAGAATAGGACATGCTCTATTTTTTTTCACGGAGTGCTGTCCGCATCTTTTGCGGCCCCATTGAAATAAATGGGTCCGCGGCCGAGCCGCGAAATATGCGGCTTGGACACGGACCCAAACAACGGCTGAGACCTTACTCTGTTTCCATATAACGGCGGCTGCTGTATGTATTAATAATGAATTATTACTTTGGCCCCGACTAAATTGTCCGTACTGTAACCCCATTGGTTACAATAAAACAAAACACAACAAATTTTATAGAACAATAAAGTTTTATAAAACAATCTTTAAATAAAGAAAAATATTAATAACATAAATAACAGAAGCCCAAAAAAACAAATGAAAAAAATTATGGTAAATGTTTCATTTTTTTCTGCTCTTGGAGCAGTTCATCCATTGCCTTTTGGTTGGCCTCCTCCATTACGGTCAGCTCGTGTGAGAATTGGAGCTTCATCTCACTTATTTTTTTCATCTGCAGCGCCCTTAACTTTTTCATTCGATCGCACTGCTCCTGCTGCACTTTTTTCATTTGTTTTATCATGTTGTTGTGCGCTGTAAAAGTAAAGGAAATAAAAATTTTAAATGTACTATGACAATTATTGTTTTGTGTATAAAGCAGATGAATTCCTGTCTGACCCAAGAAGAAGTACATCAGCGACTTAAAAAAATTAAAATAGACAAATCGCCAGGACCGGATGGCATACAGCCCCGTATCCTAAGGGAATTAAGTAATGTCATAGCCAGACCTTTAGTTCTGATATTTGCGGACTCTATACTGACAGGTAATGTTCCACAGGATTGGCGCATAGCAAATGTGGTGCCAATATTCAAAAAGGGTCCAAAAACAGAGCCTGGAAATTATAGGCCGGTAAGTTTAACATCTATTGTTGGTAAACTGTTTGAAGGATTTCTAAGAGATGCTATCTTGGAGTATCTCAATGAAAATAAGCAAATAACGCCATATCAGCATGGCTTCATGAGGGATCGGTCATGCCAAACGAATTTAATCAGTTTCTATGAGGAGGTAAGTTCTAGACTTGACAGCGGCGAATCAATGGATGTCGTATATCTGGACTTCTCCAAAGCATTTGACACCGTACCTCATAAAAGGTTAGTATATAAAATGAGGATGCTCGGACTGGGAGAAAATGTCTGTAAGTGGGTAAGTAACTGGGTCAGTAATAGAAAACAGAGGGTGGTTAGTAATGGTACACACTCAGATTGGGTCACTGTCACTAGTGGGGTACCTCAGGGTTCAGTATTGGGCCCTATTATTTTCAATATATTTATTAATGATCTTGTAGAAGGCTTGCACAGTAAAATATCTATTTTTGCAGATGACAATAAACTGTGTAAAGTAATTAACACTAAAGAGGATAATATACTGCTACAGAGGGATCTGGATAGTTTGGAGGCTTGAGCAGATAAGTGGCAGATGAGGTTTAACACTGACAAATGTAAGGTTATGCACATGGGAAGGAATAATGCAAGTCACCCGTACATACTAAATGGTAAAACACTGGGTAACACTGACATGGAAAAGAATGTAGGAATTTTATTAAACAGCAAAATAAGCTTCAAAAACCAGTGTCAGGCAGCTGCTGCCAAGGCCAATAAGATAATGGGTTGCATCAAAAGGAGCATAGATGACGGTGATAAGAACATAGTCCTATCACTTTACACATCACTGGTCAGACCACACGTGGAGTACTGTGTACAGTTCTGGGCTCCTGTAAACAAGGCAGACATAGCAGAGCTGGAGAGGGTTCAGAGGAGACAACTAAAGTAATAACTGGAATGGGGCAACTACAGTATCCTGAAAGGTTATCAAAATTAGAGTTATTCACTTTAGAAAAAAGACGACTGAGGGGAGATCTAATATTGATGTATAAATATATCAGGCAGGGGTCAGTACAGAGATCTGTCCCATCATCTATTTATCCCCAGGACTGTGACTGTGACAAGGGGACATCCTCTGCGTCTGGAGGAAAGAAGGTTTGTACACAAACATAGAAAAGGATTCTTCACGGTAAGAGCAGTAAGACTATGGAGCTCTCTGTCTGAGGAGGTGGTGATGGGGAGTACAATAAAAAGAATTTAAGAGGGGACTGGATTTATTCCTGGAGTGTAATAATATTACAGGTTATAGCTACTAGAGATGGGTCGTTGATCCAGGGAGTTATTCTGATGCCTGATTGGAGTCGGGAAGGAATTTTTTTCCCCTTAAGTGGGGAAAATTGGCTTCTGCCTCACAGGGGTTTTTGCCTTCCTCTGGATCAACTTGTAGGATAACAGGCTGAACTGGATGGACAGATGTCTTTTTCGGCCTTATATACTATGTTACTATGTTAATCCATTATATATTGGTTTAGTTAGGATTAATAATAGTTTCTTTAGACTTTTGGGTTATGGACCTAGTAGTTAAGTTAATGCCTTTTATGTAGATTAATTACTTTATAGTGTTCATGTTTTAAATTACAGCTGTGTGTTGTACGTTCTTTATTGACTGTTTCATAGTTTTTACAACATTTTTAGATATTAATATTATATTTATAATATTAATATGGTTTTGTGCACTTTATTTTTAGTCTAAGAAAAATTTTATATATTGGATGCTCGTTACATCTTAATTAAATAGTATGCCTCATTGAGATACTTTACGGAAATCAGTACACCAGTAACATCAGCTAGCTGTAAAAAAACTTTTACATGGATAATCATTTAATTAAGGTCCGGGTTTTTGAACTGAGTGCCCAGAAAGATATAGTGGCACAGGTCACTCCCGTACTCCATCAAGCCTTTTTAATAAAGTTTGGATTAAAAATGCTGTTCTTTTCAAGTGTGGAAAGGAGATGTGAAAACTGAACCTGCAGAGAAATGAGGATGGTCTCTGACAGACCCTAAAGAGTTCTGATATACTCATCTTTTTGTTACACTGCTTGGAGTGAACACAAAGTGTTGGACTTTAGGTTATGTAATATTTAAAGTCTGAATAACAATTAGAGGTTGAACTTGAACTTGTTTATAATTGCTTTCTTGAATAAAATCTGCCTGTGGTAAAGACTAAACTGACACCTTTGTGTCGTGTTTGGACATTTTTAAATTAAAACACCAACAGAATATATTTACCCTCCTGGCGGGGGTGTTCACCACCTCATCTTCTTCCTCCTCATCATCCTCCTGGACCTCATCTGCCTCAGGTGGGCTATGGGCTTGATGCCCTGATGGTCCTGCCTGTTCCTCTTCCTGCTGCTCATCCTCCTCATCCTCCCCCATCTCCTCTTCCAACACGACCTTCTTATTAGACGCTTAGCTCTTACTTTAGGAAGAGGCACCCTGTAATGAACAAATTTTCCAAAAAACCAAGATAAACAAGGAAAGCAAAAAAAATAAGGTAACAGTACACAAATTATTCTATGGTGGGATCTTGATGGGATAATCATTACCCCTATGTTTGATTTCACATGATATGGTCTTAGATGAAACTATGAATGAAGTCTTTCAGATGGTTTACAGTTGAGTACGTTAATAGTTAGGAATAGGTAGCAGGGGGATTGGTTCGCAAGGTACTGTTGCAGGGTTATTGAAATGAGGTGGACCAGGTCAACTGTTTTGACATTTGATAAGGGTTTACATCATATATCTGTATCTCGCTGTGAGTGTATGTATATATTTTAAAGGAATAATCAGCTACGTGTCCCATCATGTACTAAATCTGTGCTGGAGAACTTTTAGGCAGAAGAGAAAACCAACTAAATTATTCATTGCAAATTTCCAACGTTACCATTGTACCTGAATACCAGTATAGTCTGTCTTCAACACAATTATCATTTTGCTGTAACAGCCTGCCTACATTCAATATGCTGACTGTGCTGTTAGTAGTGTGCCTGCGACACTGTATGGTAGGAAATGTCTAAAGCCGATTAGTACGCCTTAGACCTTTTCAAGGGTAATCGGCCCACAGAGAGGGCCCTGAGTGCCACCTCTGGCACCCGTTCCATCGGTTCAACACCACTGAACTAAGTAATCAGTTGTAAAGGAATAGAAATACTTATTTGCATAAGTGAACACATAAATAACAATAGGTGGGTGATATAAAAATAATGTAAGCATCGTACCTGGACAATTTTTGTCTCTGACCTCTTTGACGAGATCCATCCTATGCCGTTTTAGGTCAGACCATTTTTTTAGATAGGCATTCTTGGAATGCCTCTTGCCATTCTTCTGCCACAGAGTGTGGGCTAATCTACGTACAACATTTTGTTTTTCTGTACGAGAATTTAGTTGATCATAATTTTTTTCCAACATAGTCTGCAAGATAACAATTAAAGGATATAATCCCAAAGTTGTAAAATACAATTATTAGTAATTATAGTCATCTCAACCATAAAAAATTAAAATTTATATGAAAATGGTAAAATAATAGATTTATATAGTCTCCTATGGAACTATATGAAAGTAAAGTAAAAATAAAAACATTTTTATTCAAAGCAAATATAAGAATTAAACTCCACAGTGGATGCCACTTAAACAGTGACTTTCACAGATACCCCCACTTTAACAGTGACTTTGACAACTGCCTCCCCTTTAACAGTGACTGCCCCTTTAAGAGTAAGTTGAACAGTGCCCTCCCCTTTAACAGTGACTTTGACAATGACCTCCCCTTTAACAGTGACTAGAACAGTGCCCTCCCCTTTAACAGTGACTAGAACAGTGGCCGCCCCTTTAACAGTGACTTGAACAGTGGCCGCCCTTTAACAGTGACTTTGACAACTGCCTCCTTTAACAGTGACTAGAACAGTGGCTGCCCCTTTAAGAGTAAGTTGAACAGTGCCCTCCCCTTTAACAGTGACTTTGACAATGACCTCCCCTTTAACAGTGACTAGAACAGTGCCCTCCCCTTTAACAGTGACTAGAACAGTGGCCGCCCCTTTAACAGTGACTTGAACAGTGGCCGCCCCTTTAACAGTGACTTGAACAGTGGCCGCCCCTTTAACAGTGACTTTGACAACTGCCTCCCCTTTAACAGTGACTAGAACAGTGGCTGCCCCTTTAAGAGTAAGTTGAACAGTGCCCTCCCCTTTAACAGTGACTTTGACAATTACCTCCCCTTTAACAGTGACTAGAACAGTGCCCTCCCCTTTAACAGTGACTAGAACAGTGCCCTCCCCTTTAACAGTGACTAGAACAGTGGCCGCCCCTTTAACAGTGACTTGAACAGTGGCCGCCCTTTAACAGTGACTTGAACAGTGGCCGCCCCTTTAACAGTGACTTTGACAACTGCCTCCCCTTTAACAGTGACTAGAACAGTGGCTGCCCCTTTAAGAGTAAGTTGAACAGTGCCCTCCCTTTAACAGTGACTTTGACAATGACCTCCCTTTAACAGTGACTAGAACAGTGCCCTCCCCTTTAACAGTGACTAGAACAGTGGCCGCCCCTTTAACAGTGACTTGAACAGTGGCCGCCCCTTTAACAGTGACTTGAACAGTGGCCGCCCCTTTAACAGTGACTTTGACAACTGCCTCCCCTTTAACAGTGACTAGAACAGTGGCTGCCCCTTTAAGAGTAAGTTGAACAGTGCCCTCCCCTTTAACAGTGACTTTGACAATGACCTCCCTTTAACAGTGACTAGAACAGTGCCCTCCCTTTAACAGTGACTAGAACAGTGGCCGCCCCTTTAACAGTGACTTGAACAGTGGCCGCCCTTTAACAGTGACTTTGACAACTGCCTCCCCTTTAACAGTGACTTGAACAGTGGCTGCCCCTTTAAGAGTGACTTGAACAGTGCCCTCCCTTTAACAGTGACTTTGACAATGACCTCCCCTTTAACAGTGACTAGAACAGTGGCCGCCCCTTTAACAGTGACTTTGACAACGACCTCCCCTAAGACAGTGACTAGAACAGTGGCCGCCCTTTAACAGTGACTTTGACAATGAACTCCCTTTAACAGTGACTAGAACAGTGCCCTCTCCTTTAAGAGTGACTTGAACAGTGGCCTCCCCTTTAACAGTGACTTTGACAACTGCCTCCCTTTAACAGTGACTTGAACAGTGGCTGCCCCTTTAAGAGTGACATACTTGTTAGGTAGAATTACTTACAGTGATCAAATATTCCAGCTCTTCTGGATCGAAATTGCTTTTTGCCATTTTCTTCTAATCGTGATTCGTCTGTAGAATCTGTCTCTCTCCACTCTCCTTGCGATCCAAAGACAGGCACGCACGTACAGACGCGCACGCTCACGTTTATTTAAATTACGTATTATCGAGATAACGAACCAAACATAGTAGACTGCATAGGCAGGCAAATTTCATATTGGTTCCTTGCTCTAAGTTGTATTCGCATACGAATGAAACCTAATTCGATTGAGCCAACCAATGGGGTAACTCAGACTAATAGCTCTAAGTTGTATTCAGCATCGAATGAAACTTAAAGTTGTATTCGCGTACGAATGAAACGTAATTCTATTGAGCCAACCATTAACCCAATAGTAAATCAGACTAATAGCTAATGTTCCATTCAAACGCGATTACAACTTATAGTGGGGGACTAATTGGAAAGTTGACTAATGTGACTGAACAATTGACTAACCAGGTCTAAGTTGAAATCGCAATGCGATTTATTTAAGTTATATTAATCGCATTGCGATTTCAACGTAATTCTCAAATCCGACAGTACATTTTAGTATGGACGTTCTAATCTTGGCTTGGTAGAATTAGCGAATATGACGAATGTATTCGTCATATTCTTCAAAACGAAGATAACGAAGTATTCTCCATCTTCGTTTTAGCTACCTATTCGTCAACTTCGCTAATTCTAGCAATCAAATAGAGAAGGTTGACTAGAGACTGAGTCGAGACAGCTGTGTTTAATTCGCTATGCGATTATATATCTATATATTTTTTTAATAAATAGAATAATTAATTATAATAATTATCAAGTAATATAATCTATTAAGAAAAGCAAAGTAATATAATCACATAGCGAATTAAACACAGCTGTCTTTATAGTCAACCCTACTATTTGATTGCTAGAATTAGCGAAGTTGACGAATAGGTAGCTAAAACGAAGATGGAGAATACTTCGTTTTGAGGAATATGACGAATACATTCGTCATCTTCGCTAATTCTAGATATTAAACCAATAGAAAAGTAGTCTTAAGTTAAAATCGCAATACGCGATTATTTAAATCGCATATTAATCGCGATAACGAGAATAATGACGAATATTCGATTTCGACGAATATGAAACGAATATTCTTTCGAATATTCGCGAATTTCGTCGAAATCGAATATGGCACCTGCCGCTCATCACTATTATAGACCTGGATTACTGTAATTAACTGAAAATTAATGGTTTTAATGTATTCAGATACGGTGAACACCCCAAAAATAAAAAATAAAAAAATTGGCGGGTAAGAATTGAAATTACTAAATGTTTTAGGCCCACTTGATGGATTATATTCAAAGTGTAATTTTTACAATACCGGATAACACTACAGTTAACGTGGAAAACTGTGCTAGTCTGCCCCTCTATGAATTTGTAGTAGTGTACACCTGGCTGTTTGGCTAAAATCACTCTTGTGTTTTTAATTACCGCTGTTGAATGCTTACTTGGCCACATGAACGGCAAAAGCGTAAACATGCTGGGCACCTTAGGCGGCCGTTAAGGTCCACAACAGTGGACAAGGAACATGACAGAGTCTTGAGCCACTTGGAGGTTAAACACCCACCACAGCAGAACCAGGGACACTGACAAATCCGGCACAGAGCCACCGAGTTCTCTACTGCCTTCTGTGCTCAGACAACCATAGGAGGGCGTGATTGTGCCTGTGTCTTCAGCCCTGAGAGTGTGCATAGCCGATTGTGTTTGGTTGTTGCGAGCAGGGGTACACATGACCCCTCTCAGACAAATGGAGGACAACAGAGCCGCAGCTAAACCCTGCCAGTCCTTCTGCCGTCTGTTCTGGGGAAACTAACAAATGCAGAATAATGCTGCGTTAACGTTGAGGTTTGCGTTACAGCTGATTCATGGGTTCACTTTGTATTGTTCCCTATGGTGAGTAGTTGCATTAAAACGAACAATATTAAAACTCAGATAAGGAATTCTATTTGATATTGACAGATTATAAGTTTAACATAATTTTCTGTTAAAAAACGGTCTTAGCTTATGTAAGGTTTGAAAGTGAGTAAATCTAAATAATTCATTGAAAGTTGCCCTGGCCTAATACATATATCTATACTAATAAAATCCCTGTGTCCCTGATGTCCGTGCGTGTGTGCCGAATACTCAACTGCGCATGCGCGGCGCACAGAGCATTTGGCACACACTCAACGGACACTGTTCAGATGTTGCCATGCGGCAGGGGGCCGGTATATACAGACTGCTCAGTATATTCTAACACAGAGGCGTTCCCATAGTGATGGGGACGCTTCAAGTTAGAATATAATGAGATGTGTGTACAGACCGGCCCCCTGCTGCCTGGCACCATCTGATCTCTTACAGGGGGCTGTGATCCGCACAATTAACCCCTCAGGTGCCGCACAGATCTCCATCCTGTCCCCTCTCTGCTCCCTCCCTTCTCTGGCCCAGCAACAAGGTAAGCCAAAGGGGGATCAAAGTATTTGTATTTCCTCATGTGCTGCCAGCGTGCCTGCCTGCTCCATACCCCCTCTGCTCTCCATGCAGCAGCGCTTTCATTCCCCTCCCCCCTCTGTGCAGCAGCCCTTTCATTCCCCCCCTCCATGCAGGAGCCCTTTCATTCCACCCCTCCATGTGCAGCAGCCCTTTCATTCACCCCCCTCCGTGCAGCAGCCCTTTCATTCCCCCCCCCATGTGCAGCAGCCCTTTCATTCCCCCCCCCATGTGCAGCAGCCCGTTCATTCCCCCCTCCCCCCATGTGCAGCAGTCCTTTCATTCACCCGGCCCTGTGTGCAGCCCCTTCATTCACCCGGCCCTGTGTGAAGCCCCTTCATTCACCCCCCTGTGTGCAGCCCCTTCATTCACCCCTCCCTGTGTGCAGCCCCTTCATTCACCCCCTCGTGTGCAGCCCCTTCATTCACCCCCGTGTGCAGCCCCTTCATTCAGCCCCCCCCCGTGTGCAGCCCCTTTATTCACCCCCCCCATGTGCAGCAGCCCGTTCATTCCCCCCTCCCCCCATGTGCAGCAGTCCTTTCATTCACCCGGCCCTGTGTGCAGCCCCTTCATTCACCCGGCCCTGTGTGAATCCCCTTCATTCACCCCCCTGTGTGCAGCCCCTTCATTCACCCCCGTGTGCAGCCCCTTCATTCAGCCCCCGTGTGCAGCCCCTTCATTCAGCCCCGTGTGCAGCCCCTTTATTCACCCGCCCCCATGTGCAGCCCCTTCATTCACCCTTCCTGTGTGCAGCCCCTTCATTCAGCCGCTGCTTGCAGACCCTTCATTGGGGAGGGGGCGGCGAGTTGGTTGGGGGCTGCGACGGGGAGGGACCCCCATGGATCAGTATTGCACCGGGCCTCGCTCAGAGTTAAAATACTATGAATAACTGTTCTTATAATAACGATCTTCACCTCTTCACTTACTACATAGTGAGGCAGGAGGCCGGGCGGGCACTGGCAGCGTAACTGATTACGTCATGCGCCTGCACCGCCTGCTTCATTAATAAAGTGGGCGGAGCAGGGGCGTCACTTAGTGAGTTACTCTGCCAGTTACCGCCCGCCCGCCCAGCCTCCTGCCTCACTATGTACTGTAGTAAGTGAAGAGGTGACGATTGTTATTATTAGTACAGTTATTCATAGTATTTCTATTCTGAGCGGGGCCCGATACCATTACATTCACAATAAACAGCGACACTGTTATGGGGGAATCTGTGGATGAAACATAGCATACAATGCTATGTGTCATCTACAGATACTCCCATAACAGTGTCAGCCACAGATCCCCCCCATAATAGACCACCCCCATAACAGTGTCAGCCACAGACCCCCATAACAGTGTCAGCCACAGATCCCCTCCATAACAGTGTCAGCCACAGATCCCCTCCATAACAGTGTCAGCCACAGATCCCCTCCATAACAGTGTCAGCCACAGATCCCCTCCATAACAGTATCAGCCACAGATCCCCTCCATAACAGTGTCAGCCACAGATCCCCTCCATAACAGTGTCAGCCACAGATCCCCTCCATAACAGTGTTAGCCACAGATCCCCTCCATAACAGTGTAAGCCACAGATCCCCCATAACAGTGTCAGCCACAGATCCCCTCCATAACAGTGTGTCCTCCACAGATCCCCCGAAACAGTGTGTCCTCCAAGGAATCCCCCATAACAGTGTGTCCTCCGCAGATCCCCCATAACAGTGTCATCCGCAGATCCCCCATAACAGTGTGTCATCCGCAGATCCCCCATAACAGTGTAATCCCAGATCCCCCATAACAGTGTCATCCGCAGATCCTCCATAACAGTGTCAGCCGCAAACCCCCCCATACCAGTGTCAGCCACAGACCCCCCATACCAGTGTCAGCCACAGACCCCCATAACAGTGTGTCCTCTACAGATCCCCTCCATAACAGTGTCAGCCACAGATCCCCCATAACAGTGTCCTCCACAGATCCCCCATAACAGTGTGTCCTCCACAGATCCCCCATAACAGTGTGTCCTCCACAGATCCCCCATAACAGTGTGTCCTCCACAGATCCCCCATAACAGTGTGTCCTCCACAGATCCCCCATAACAGTGTGTCCTCCACAGATCCCCCATAACAGTGTGTCCTCTACAGATCCCCCATAACACTGTCAGAACTAATGTTCTAGCGCCCGTTATTGTAACGGGCCTAATGTCTAGTAAATAAATAAATACATAGAAATTCATGTATATACAGAAATACACACACATATAAAAAAATAAATTAATAAATATAAATATGTATTTAAAAAATATAATTCATAGGCTACAACATATGTATATAAAACAACGGTGTATAATTTATATATAGTGACACTGCATTAATAAGAATAAATATTAATGCATATAAATAAATTCATTTATGCACAGAAACATACACACAGATAAAAAAATAAATATATAAATAAATAAAAATATGTTTAAAAAAAATTGAATTCATAAACTGAAAAATATGGATAAAAAACAACGGCGTATCGGAGGGAGAGCGAAGGAGGGGGTGGACAAGGGACCCTTCAGCGACCTGAACCGACAGTGAGGGCCAGAAAGTCTTGATGAATGTGAGTCTGCCATGGACAGACGGGTCCTCTTGTCCGTGACCACCCCACCTGCCGCGCTGAATGCCCGCTCAGACAGTACACTGGAGGGGGGGGGCAGGAAAGTAGCTCCAGTGCATACTGTGCGAGCTTGCGGCAGGTGTCGAGTCTGGCGACCCAGTACTCCATGGGGTCGTCGGTGCTCATGCTGTCGGAAGCACCGACCGACCCCGTGTAGTCATCCACCATGCGGGCCAGCCGCTGCTGCTGCTGGTGCTCCCTGCGGTACTGGGTCGCGCAGACTGGTAGATGAGCCTCATCTCACCCAGAAGATCGCCTGCTCGGCTGGTGCTGCTGGTGCCAGCCGCCTGGTGGGTGAGATGGGCAGGGGAAACTGGAGATGAAGGCCGAGGGTTTGCCTCCTCCAGCCGGTGGATGACACAGTCCCGCAATTTGGCGATACGGGCCTCCCTCCGGCTGGCAGGGATGAACTGCTCCAGTTTCCCCTTACAACGCCGGTCTACAAGGGTGGCCAGCCAAAAGTCGTCCCTCTCCTTCATCCGCTTTATCCGGGGGTCCCTCCTGAGGCATCTCTGCATATGGGCAGCCATGGGGAAGAGCTCAGCCCGCTAAGACTCTTCATGACTAGTGTTGAGCGAACAGTTCGAGCATCGTTCGGGTTCGTACCGAATTTTGGGGTGTCCGGGACCCGGACCCGAACCCGGACATTTTCAAAAAAGTTCGGGTTCGGGTTCGTCGTTCGGCATGTATTTTGGCGCATTTTGAAAGGCTGCAAAGCAGCCAATCAACATGCATCATACTACTTGCCCTAAGATGCCATCGCAGCCATGCCTACTATTGGCAAGGCTGTGATTGGCCAAGTGCAGCATGTGACTCAGCCTCTTTATAAGCTTGTGCGCACGTCGGGACGTGCTCACTCCCGATGTGAATAGAACAGGGATAGACGCAGCTGATGCTAGGGCGAGAATAGGCAGGGATAATTGAATAACTGGAAGCAAATTTCTCTCCTCCACCTGTGATTCATCTGAACAACTGCAGCTGAGCTGCTTTTTGATAAGGGATTGGCTATTTTTAGAGTGGCCAGTATGATTTTCCATCCACATGTACCTGGGCTGACCGCCGGCCGCCATTTTGCGACTTGTAGTGCTGCAGCAGAAGCTGCCACAGTGTGCATTCCAAAGCTCCAAACAAGTCAGACATCTACACCTGGGATTCAGACCAATAGCGATTTAGCAGCACAGTCCAAGGCTATTTTTTTAAAGGTTGTGCAGACCATTTTGTGGCACATGTTACTGGGCTGATAGGCGGCGGCCATCTTGGGACTAGTGCTGCAGCACAATCTCTCCCAACGTCCATTAATCACTTGTAATAGTGGTCTGTGCCATAGAAATCCTACATCAGGGACTTGGGTGTGCTTGTGTCACCCCTACTAATACCAGTCCACCTGTAATCCATACAGTGAAAAGCCATAAAGTATTCCAGTGAGGGAATTTTTTTTATTTAAAAAGGCCAAGTTAGTTTATCTGGCGTTCAATATACTAGATACAGTTAGGCCTGCGTTTCATACATCTGGAATTAGCAAACTAATGTGCTGGGGTTGGGAAAACATATATGTACCCATACTAGAATCTGTCAAAGAAAGCGGTACTCACATATAACAGTCATTCCATCTGTAATCCATACAGTCAAAAGACTGAAAGTATTCCAGTGAGGGAATTTTTTTATTTAAAAAGGCCAAGTTAGTTTATCTGGCGTTCAATATACTAGATACAGTTAGGCCTGCGTTTCATACATCTGGAATTAGCAAACTAATGTGCTGGGGTTGGGAAAACATATATGTACCCATACTAGAATCTGTCAAAGAAAGCGGTACTCACATATAACAGTCATTCCATCTGTAATCCATACAGTCAAAAGACTGAAAGTATTCCAGTGAGGGAATTTTTTTATTTAAAAAAGGCCAAGTTAGTTTATCTGGCGTTCAATATACTAGATACAGTTAGGCCTGCGTTTCATACATCTGGAATTAGCAAACTAATGTGCTGGGGTTGGGAAAACATATATGTACCCATACTAGAATCTGTCAAAGAAAGCGGTACTCACATATAACAGTCATTCCATCTGTAATCCATACAGTCAAAAGACTGAAAGTATTCCAGTGAGGGAATTTTTTATTTAAAAAAGGCCAAGTTAGTTTATCTGGCGTTCAATATACTAGATACAGTTAGGCCTGCGTTTCATACATCTGGAATTAGCAAACTAATGTGC
Organism: Bufotes viridis; assembly: GCA_033119425.1. Classification (NCBI taxonomy): domain Eukaryota; kingdom Metazoa; phylum Chordata; class Amphibia; order Anura; family Bufonidae; genus Bufotes; species Bufotes viridis. The sequence goes on along the minus strand of CM065595.1, from coordinate 99,591,753 downwards.
TGGGGTTGGGAAAACATATATGTACCCATACTAGAATCTGTCAAAGAAAGCGGTACTCACATATAACAGTCATTCCATCTGTAATCCATACAGTCAAAAGACTGAAAGTATTCCAGTGAGGGAATTTTTTTATTTAAAAAGGCCAAGTTAGTTTATCTGGCGTTCAATATACTAGATACAGTTAGGCCTGCGTTTCATACATCTGGAATTAGCAAATTAATGTGCTGGGGTTGGGAAAACATATATGTACCCATACTAGAATCTGTCAAAGAAAGCGGTACTCACATATAACAGTCATTCCATCTGTAATCCATACAGTCAAAAGACTGAAAGTATTCCAGTGAGGGAATTTTTTTATTTAAAAAAGGCCAAGTTAGTTTATCTGGCGTTCAATATACTAGATACAGTTAGGCCTGCGTTTCATACATCTGGAATTAGCAAACTAATGTGCTGGGGTTGGGAAAACATATATGTACCCATACTAGAATCTGTCAAAGAAAGCGGTACTCACATATAACAGTCATTCCATCTGTAATCCATACAGTCAAAAGACTGAAAGTATTCCAGTGAGGGAATTTTTTTATTTAAAAAGGCCAAGTTAGTTTATCTGGCGTTCAATATACTAGATACAGTTAGGCCTGCGTTTCATACATCTGGAATTAGCAAATTAATGTGCTGGGGTTGGGAAAACATATATGTACCCATACTAGAATCTGTCAAAGAAAGCGGTACTCACATATAACAGTCATTCCATCTGTAATCCATACAGTCAAAAGACTGAAAGTATTCCAGTGAGGGATTTTGCTTATAAAAAATAATATATTTCATTGTGGTGCGAGTTGAATCGCAACAATGAAGAAAAATACTATTAAGGGACGAGGACGCGGTCGTGGTGGTGTCCGTGGAGCCTCTGTTGCTGGTAGAGGACGTGGCCGTTCGGCCCTAGGCGCACACAGTAGGGAACGAACTCCCTCAACTAGCCGGCAGAATGTACCGCAATATCTCGTGGGGCCCAATGCCGCTCTTAGGATGGTAAGGCCTGAGCAGGTACAGGCATTGTCGATTGGGTGGCCGACAGTGCTTCCAGCACGTTCACCACATGGTCTTCCACCCAGTCTTCTGCGGAAGCGCACAGGTGGCACCTGAAAACCAAGCCCATCAGTCTGTCACATCACCCCCAAGCATATCAGGGAAACGGTCTGAGCCACAAGTTATGCAGCAGTCTCTTCTTCTGTTTGAAGACTCTGCTTCCAGGGTTTCCCAGGGGCGTCCACCTAGCCCTTCCCCAGTGGAGGAAGACATACCATGCACTGGCGCACAACCACTTATGTCTCCAGATGAAGAGGACATGGGAATACCACCACAGCAGAGTCACCGACTCTCTGATGATGACGAAACACAGGTGCCCACTGCCGCGTCTTTTGCAGTGTGCAGACTGAACAGGAGGAGGTCAGGGAGGAGACTGGGTGGAAGACGATGCAGAGGACGATGAGGTCTTAGACCCCACATGGACTGAAGGTCGTGGCGATGACTTTCACAGTTCAGAGGAAGAGGTAGTGGTGAGACCGAGACAACAGCGAAGCCAAAGAGGGAGCAGGGGCCAAAGCAGACGAGCCGCCGCCCCAGAGTTCGCCTGCTACTGGACATCGCCAACAGGGACCCAGCCCCACAAAGGCAGCTTCAAAGAGTTCCCTGGCATGGCACTTCTTTAAACAATGTCCTACCGACAAGACCCGAGTGACTTGCACGCTCTGCCATCAGAGCCTGAGGCGAGGCATTAACGTTCTGAACCTCAGCACAACCTGCATGACCAGGCATCTACATGCAAAGCATGAACTGCAGTGGGGTACACACCTTAAAAACCAGGCACTCGCTGAGGCTCCCCTGCTCCCTCTACCGCTGCTGCCTCGGCTTCCGCCTCGAGAGGAATGTTGCCACCTGCCGAGCAGCAAACAGAGGATGTGCCACCGACACCACCACCACCGCCACCGTCAACTAGCGTCTCCACTATATCACACAGCAGCGTTCAGCTCTCAATATCTCAAACCTTAGAGAGGAAGCGCAAATTCCCCCGAGTCACCCTCGAGGCCCTTGGCCTGAACGCCAGCATTTCTAAACTGCTGGCCTTTGAAATGCTGTCATTCCGGCTGGTGGACACAGACAGCTTCAAACAGCTGATGGCCATGGCTGTCCCGCAGTATGTGGTTCCCAGCCGCCACTACTTCTCCAAGACAGCCGTGCCTTCCCTGCACATGCAAGTGTCCGATAAAATCAAGTGTGCACTGCGCAACGCCATTTGTGGCAAGGTCCACCTAACCACAGATACGTGGACCAGTAAGCACGGCCAGGGACGCTATATCTCACTAACTGCACACTGGATGAATGTAGTGGCGGCTGGGCCCCGGCGGACAGTTCCTTGGCGCACGTCCTTCCGCCCCCTAGGATCGCAGGGCATCATTCTCTGCCTCCTGTAGCCTCCTCCTCCTACTCGGCTTCCTCCTCCACTGCTTCCACCAGCTCATCCGGTCAGCCACACACCTTCACCACCAACTTCAGCACAGCCGGGGTAAACGTCAGCAGGCCATTCTGAAACTCATATGTTTGGGGACAGGCCCCACAGCGCAAAGGAGTTGTGGCGGGGTATTGAACAACAGACCGGCGAGTGGTTTCTGCCGGTGGGCCTCAAGCCAGGCCTGGTGGTATGCGATAATGGGCGAAATCTCGTGGCAGCTCTGGGACTAGCCGGTTTGGCGCACATCCCTTGCCTGGCGCATGTGCTGAACTTGGTGGTGCAGAGGTTCATTCACCACTACCCCAACATGTCAGAGCTGCTGCATAAAGTGCGGGCCGTCTGTGCGCGCTTCCGCCGTTCACATCCTGCCGCTGCTCGTCCTGTCTGCGCTACAGCGGAACTTCGGCCTTCCCGCTCACCGCCTCATATGCGACGTGCCCACCCGGTGGAACTCCACCTTGCACATGCTGGAGAGACTGTGCGAGCAGCAGCAGGCCATAGTGGAGTTTCAGCTGCAGCTGCGCTTCGCGTCAGTCGTACTGCCGAACAGCACCACTTCACCACCAATGATTGGGCCTCCATGCGAGACCTGTGTGCCCTGCTGCGCTGTTTGAGTACTCCACCAACATGGCCAGTGGCGATGACACTGTTATCAGCGTTACAATACCACTTCTATGTCTCCTTGAGAAAACACTTAGGGCAATGATGTTAGAGGAGGTGGCCCAGGTGGAGGAGGAGGAGGAGGATGAGGGCTCGTTTCTAACACTTTCGGGCCAGTCTGTTCGAAGTGGCTCAGAGGAGGTTTGTTTAAGCAGCAGAGGACAGGTTCACAGAGTCGCCAGCCAAGGCACTGTACTGGAGGACGAGGAGGATGAGGAGGAGGAGGTGGAGGGGACGAGGATGACGCAAGTTCACAGCGGGGTGGCAGCCCAGGCCCATCACTGGTGCGTGGCTGGGGGGATACGGTGGACGATGACGATACGCCTCCCACAGAGGACAGCTTGTCCTTACCCATGGGTAGCCTGGCCCACATGAGCGAATATATGCTCCAATGCCTGCGCAGCGACAGCAGAGTTGCCCACGTTTTAACATGTGCAGACTACTGGGTGGCCACCCTGCTGGATCCCGGTATAAAGACAATGTGCCCACTTTAATTCCTGAACTGGAGCGCGACCGTAAGATGTGCGAGTACAAGCGCACGCTGATAGAGGCGCTCTTGAGAGCATTCCCACATGTCACAGGGGAACAGGTGGAAGGTGAAGGCAGAGGAGTGGCAAGAGGTCGCCAACGCAGCTGTGTCACGGCCAGCTCATCTGAGGGCAGGGTTAGCATGGCAGAAATGTGGAAAAGTTTTGTCTCCACGCCACAGCTATCTGCACCGACACCTGATACGGAGCGTGTTAGCAGGAGGCAGCATTTCACTAACATGGTTGAACAGTATGTCTGCACACCCTCCACATCCTGACGGATGGTTCGGCCCCATTCAACTACTGGGTTTCGAAATTGTCCACGTGGCCAGAGTTAGCATGTTATGCCTTGGAGGTGCTTTCCTGCCCGGCGGCCAGCGTTTTATCTGAGCAGCGTATTCAGCACGGCAGGGGCGTCATTACTGACAAGCGCAGCCGCCTGTCCACAGCCAACGTGGACAAGCTGACCTTCATAAAGATGAACCAGGCATGGATCCCACAGGACCTGTCACTCCCTTGTGCAGAGTAGTCCTTATTAACTGCCTAAAACATGTCTTGTTGTGCTACGGGCCACTTCTTTATTTGATACAAATTTTATGAAACCCACAGTTGAATGAAACTCTTCTCTGTCTGGGCGCCGGGGCCTAACCAGATGAAAGTGGCCGGTTAAACTAACGGGTGACATGAAGCCATAACCTCTGCCATGCTACCTCTGTCTTCTGTCTGGGTGCTGAGGCCTAAGTCAAATAAAGCGGTCTTCTGCTGTGCTGGGGGATATGAAGCTAATCTCTGACCTCTCTCCTCTGTCTGGGTCCAAAGGCCTAAATCACTGAAAGAGGCCTTCTCCTGTGGTGTGTGATATGATGCCAGAATATGTGCTGTGGGGCCTCTCTCCTCTTCCTGGGTGCAGGGGTCAAATAAACTAAATTGTGGCCTACTCCTGTGGTGGTTGATATGATGCCTGATTCTCTGATGTGGAACCTCTCTCCTCTGTTTGGGTGAAGGGGTCAAAGTAACTAAATGGTGGCTTCTCCTGTGGTGGCTGATATGATGCCAGAATATGTGCTGTGGGGCCTCTCTCCTCTTCCTGGGTGCAGGGTCAAAGTAACTCAATGGTGGCTTCTCCTGTGGTGGCTGATATGATGCCAGAATATGTGCTGTGGTGCCTCTCTCCTCTGTCCTGGGTCCAAAGGCCTAAATCACTGAAAGAGGCCTTCTCCTGTGGTGGCTGATATGATGCCAGAATATGTGCTGTGGGGCCTCTCTCCTCTTCCTGGGTGCGGGGTCAAAGTAACTCAATGGTGGCTTCTCCTGTGGTGGTTGATATGATGCCTGATTCTCTGCTGTGAAACCTCTCTCCTCCATCTGGGTGTAGGGGTCAAAGTCTTTCAAAGTCGCCTTCTCCTGTGCTGATTGATATGAAGCTGATGGTTGTGCCATCTGACATGGTTGCCGGGGTCCCATTAAATTGGGGCCTACTCCTGTGGTGGGTGATCTAAATGGCTGATTCTCTGCTTTGAAACCTCTCTCCTCCGTCCGGGTGTAGGGGTCAAAGTCTGTCAAAGTCGCCTTCTCCTGTGCTGATTGATATAAAGCTTATGCTTGTGCCATCTGACATGGTTGCCGGGGTCTGATTCAATGGTGGCCTACTCCTGTGGTGGGTGATCTAAATGCCTGATTCTCTGCTGTGTAACCTCTCTCCTCCGTCTGGGTGTAGGGGTCAAAGTAACTAAATGGTGGCCTACTCCTGTGGTGGGTGATATGATGCCAGAATATGTGCTGTGGGGCCTCTCTCCTCTTCCTGGGTGCAGGGGTCAAAGTAACTCAATGGTGGCTTCTCCTGTGGTGGCTGATATGATGCCAGAATATGTGCTGTGGGGCCTCTCTCCTCTTCCTGGGTGCAGGGGTCAAAGTAACTAAATGGTGGCTTCTCCTGTGGTGGCTGATATGATGCCAGAATATGTGCTGTGGGGCCTCTCTCCTCTTCCTGGGTGCAGGGGTCAAAGTAACTAAATGGTGGCTTCTCCTGTGGTGGTTGATATGATGCCTGATTCTCTGCTGTGAAACCTCTCTCCTCCATCTGGGTGTAGGGGTCAAAGTCTTTCAAAGTCGCCTTCTCCTGTGCTGATTGATATAAAGCTGATGGTTGTGCCATCTGACATGGTTGCCAGGGTCTGATTCAATGGGGGCCTACTCCTGTGGTGGGTGATCTAAATGCCTGATTCTCTGCTGTGAAACCTCTCTCCTCCGTCTGGGTGTAGGGGTCAAAGTCTTTCAAAGTCGCCTTCTCCTGTGCTGATTGATATGAAGCTGATGGTTGTGCCATCTGACATGGTTGCCGGGGTCCCATTAAATTGGGGCCTACTCCTGTGGTGGGTGATCTAAATGCCTGATTCTCTGCTTTGAAACCTCTCTCCTCCGTCTGGGTGTAGGGGTCAAAGTCTGTCAAAGTCGCCTTCTCCTGTGCTGATTGATATAAAGCTTATGCTTGTGCCATCTGACATGGTTGCCGGGGTCTGATTCAATGGTGGCCTACTCCTGTGGTGGGTGATCTAAATGCCTGATTCTCTGCTGTGTAACCTCTCTCCTCCGTCTGGGTGTAGGGGTCAAAGTAACTAAATGGTGGCCTACTGCTGTGGTGGGTGATATGATGCCAGAATATGTGCTGTGGTGCCTCTCTCCTCTGTCTGGGTCCAAAGGCCTAAATCACTGAAAGAGGCCTTCTCCTGTGGTGTGTGATATGATGCCTGAATATGTGCTGTGGTGCCTCTCTCCTCTTCCTGGGTGCGGGGGTCAAAGTAACTCAATGGTGGCTTCTCCTGTGGTGGCTGATATGATGCCAGAATATGTGCTGTGGTGCCTCTCTCCTCTGTCTGGGTCCAAAGGCCTAAATCACTGAAAGAGGCCTTCTCCTGTGGTGTGTGATATGATGCCTGAATATGTGCTGTGGTGCCTCTCTCCTCTTCCTGGGTGCGGGGTCAAAGTAACTCAATGGTGGCTTCTCCTGTGGTGGCTGATATGATGCCAGAATATGTGCTGTGGTGCCTCTCTCCTCTGTCTGGGTCCAAAGGCCTAAATCACTGAAAGAGGCCTTCTCCTGTGGTGTGTGATATGATGCCTGAATATGTGCTGTGGTGCCTCTCTCCTCTTCCTGGGTGCGGGGGTCAAAGTAACTCAATGGTGGCTTCTCCTGTGGTGGCTGATATGATGCCAGAATATGTGCTGTGGGGCCTCTCTCCTCTTCCTGGGTGCAGGGGTCAAAGTAACTAAATGGTGGCTTCTCCTGTGGTGGTTGATATGATGCCTGATTCTCTGCTGTGAATCCTCTCTCCTCCGTCTGGGTGTAGGGGTCAAAGTCTTTCAAAGTCGCCTTCTCCTGTGCTGATTGATATAAAGCTGATGGTTGTGCCATCTGACATGGTTGCCAGGGTCTGATTCAATGGGGGCCTACTCCTGTGGTGGGTGATCTAAATGCCTGATTCTCTGCTGTGTAACCTCTCTCCTCCGTCTGGGTGTAGGGGTCAAAGTAACTAAATGGTGGCCTACTCCTGTGGTGGGTGATATGATGCCTGGTTCTCTGCTGTGGGACCTCTCTCCTTTGTCTGGGTGCTGTGGTCAAAATAATAGTAAGTGACCTTCTCCATTGGTGGGTGACTTGAAGCCTGATTCTGTGCTATGGGACCTCACTCCAATTAATATTGTTTAATTTTTATTTATTTTATGTTAACTCATCATTTCCCTATCTACATTTGTTTGCAGGGGATTTAACTACATTTTGCTGCCTTTTGCAGCCCTCTAGCCCTTTCCGGGTGTGTTTTACAGCCTTTTTAGTGCCCAAAAGTTCGGGTCCCCATTGACTTCTATGGGGTTCGGGTTCGGGATGAAGTTCGGGTCGAGTTCGGATCCCGAACCCGAACATTTTTCGAAAGTTCGGCCGAACTCGTCGAACCCGAACATCCAGGTGTTCGCTCAACTCTATTCATGACTAACCCTTCCCATGACCTCCTGGTCCTCCTGCTGCTGCTGCTCACGTTGTGAGATGCCCCACCCCCGGACTAACCGTGCCCCCATCACCGGCTCTTCCTCCTGACCAGGCCCAGACTCCTGGACGTCCTCATAGTCATCATCCTCCTCATCATCCTCCTCGTCCTGGGCCTGGTCCTGGTGGAGCATGCTTGCCTCATCATGCTCCACCAAGGCACTCTCCCCAGCTTCAAGCAGGCGATCTAGTGTCCTGTCCAGCAGGAACACTAAGGGGAGTATGTCATTGAGGCCAAAATGCTCCCCACTGACCATCTTGGTCGCCTGCTCAAATGGGGCCAACACATGGCAGACCTGGTGAATCTGCCCCCACTCCGCATTGGTGATGTATGGAAGTGGTTGTGATGGCCCTGGGGTGCCTAGGTCCAGCAGGTACTCCCTCACCGCCCGTCTCTGCTCCCACAACCTCTCCAGCATGTGGAGGGTGAAGTTCCACAACGTCACACTGTCCACAATCAGCCTGTGGGGGGGCAAGCTGTTGTCCCGCTGCAGTTTGGACAGGGACGCGATGGCGGTTGGGGAAAGCCGGAAGTGGCTGGCAATCCTACGTACCCTCAGCACAATGTCACTCAACCCTGGGTACGTACGAAGGAACTTCTGTACCACTAGGTTGAGGACATGTGCCATGCAGGGCACGTGGGTCAGACTGTCAGCCTGAAGGGCGGTGAGTAGGTTGCTGCCGTTGTCACAGACAACCATACCTGCCTGGAGCCTACGGGGTGTCAGCCACTTCTGGACCTGATTCTGTAGAGCAGCCAGAACCTCAGGTCCAGTGTGTCTCCGGTCTCCCAAGCTCACAAGTTGGAGCACGGCCTGGCAGCGGACGTGCCCCACACTTGCATAGCTACGGGGACGCTTGCTGGGGGGCTGAGCAGCAGTGGAGACAGCGGCACAAGGGAGAGCAGCACTTCTCCCATATACACCCAGCGGCAGCACCACTATGTCTGATGCCGCCGATCCCTTCCCGGTGCCTCGGAGGGACAACCAATGGGCAGTAAAACTGATGTATCTACCCAGCCCATGTCTGCTGGTCCAAGCATCCATTGTGAGATGTACCCTGTCGCTGACAGCATGATCCAGCGACAGGCATACATTCTGCACAAGGTGCTGGTGTAGGGCACGCACGCCAGTCCTGGCAAAGTAATGGCGGCTGGGGACACGCCATCTGGGTTGTGCCTGCTCCAACATCTGCCTAAATGGATTGGGCGATAACCCTTGCCAGAGATCCCATTGAGTGAACGCACGCGTCGACCCCGGGGGCGTAGGGCACAGTGCGTTCGAAAGCCTTAGCCACTGATGGCTGATGGCGCCGGACGGAAGAAGACGAGGAGGAGGAAATGGAGGAGGGTGCACTTGCTGGAGAGGCATGGGTGCCGGTACCAGTACCTCTACTGGAGGGAGGTGGGGAGTGGGACTCTGCAGCTGCCACAGAATGTGATGGCAGCTGGACAGTGGCAGGAGCTGCAGTCCCCTGCACACTGCTGGTGGTGCTGCTGCTACGACCACCCTTCATCTGATCCCACTCCCGCCAGTGGTTCAGTCACATGTGCTGGGTGAGGGCTGTGGTACCCAGACAAGCAACTGACCTCCCTCTCCTCACCCTGGCATGGCAGAGGTTACAAATGGCAACTGTAACATCATCCGTTGCCAGGATGAAGAAATCCCAAACAGGAGACTTGCGCACCAACCTCCTGTCCAATGGGTTGGTGCTAGCTTGTGCCTGTTGGGCATCGGTGTGCACAGGTGAAGATGTCGGCTGCTGCTGCTTCTGCCGTCTCCTGCTGCTGTCACCAGCTTTTGCCTGGGGTGCTTACCCTCCTCAGTGCTGCTCTGACCTGCCAAAATAGGTGGCACCCGTTCGCATGCACCCTCCTGTTCTACATCAGACCTGGAGTCCAAAACTGCTGGACTGAGGGGACCTGATAGCATGGAGCCCATGCCTGGGCTCTGCAAACCCCTTGATGACGCCTGGGTCTGGATAGATGCAGGAGTTGTCTGGCCTACAACACCTGCACCAGTTGGAAGGGATTTAGAAGGGGTATGGTATGGCGTTACCACTACCTCCTCCTCTTTCTCCTCGTCATTATCCCCCATCCCTTCCAACAACTCCTGCCCATCTGGTTGGCTGAATTGGAGCTCTTCCTCCAGCAAAGCCTCCCCCAGAATGTCCTGCTGCTCACTGTCCCCATGTTCGAACATGGATGGGGACAATTCTGAGGGAGTGGGGGCTGCTTCGGGAGATGGCGATCTGCTGCTACTCGGGACCGGGGCTGAGGACTCTGTGGCACTGGAGTCGGCCACAAGGGTCATCACAGCCTCTGCGTCCTGTGACGTGATGGGCCTTGGACGACTGCCCATTTGAAAAAAGTCATAGATTAGACGGACACCCCTGACAACTGCACCCGCTTGTCCGTGACCGGAGGAGGGGCTCCCTGCTGGCTGCTGGCCAGCTGCGGAACCCACTCCTCGACTGCCCCTACCAAGGCTGGTCTGACGGCCTGTGCCGCTCAAATTAATTGTCGGTTTGCACCGATATATACGGTATGACACAAAAATAAAATAATTAATTAATCCTAAATAAAATAAAAAGGAAATTGGGTGATGGGGCAAACTTTATTGGGGTGGGAGAGGAGAGTGGGAATATGTAAAACAAAGAAATAAAATAAAAATAAAAGTAAGGGACCAAAAGCCCTACACTAAATAAAAACTAAACTAAAAGGTTTTATTTATTGGCTTTTTAAAGTTCTTTTCGACAGAAAAAAAAAAAAAGAGTACAACAAAAAGATTGGGACAATCAGGCCCCAACAAGACAGACGATACCAACAGTCAAATGTAATACACTACTTTTTTTAAAAAAAAATTCCTTTTTTATGAACTACTACACTAACAAAAAAAAAAAAAAACACAGACAGTAAGACACAGACAAGACATGAAACACTAACCTAACAGGTAAGTTTTTTTTTTTGTGTTTTTTTTAAACTGGAAGCACTACGGGAAAAAGACAATCAGACGCAGACAGAACAGCACCGATGGAACTAAATAACTTTTTTTTTTTTTTTAAAGAAGTACTACACTACACTAACACTAGTGTTGAGCGAACAGTTCGAGAATAGTTCGGGTTCGTACCGAATTTTGGGCTGTTCGGGACCCGGACCTGGACACAAACATTTTCAAAAAAGTTCGGGTTCGTTGTTCGGCGATTTCTTCCCGCTTTCTGAAGGGCTGCACAGCAGCCAATCAGCTAGCGTTTTAATTCTTGCCCTAAGAGCTAATGAGAAACAGAGGGAAACAAAAACAGAGTGTTAGACACTATAGGTCTCCTGGAGACGGAAGCCTTAGGTTAACTTTGGCAGGGCGCCAATAGGATTTGGAAAAGGTGAAATAGTATTGAAAGTGTGAATAAAATATGAAATGGTAGTAGGTAGGACAGGCTGCCAGTGGTTACACCTTCCCTGGAATGAGGTCGGGTGGAAATAAGTAAAGCAAGAAAAAAGGAAAAGAGTACACACGGCTGAAGTAGTGCGTGTACACTGTAAAGGACCACTTTGAAGGCGCCAATCCGTCATATGAGACACTTACATAAGTTGAAGCTATGAGTGCGGTTAGAGTAAAATCGGAACATCATTGGTGCACAATAAAATAAACAAATAAAAGCAGGTTTACACTCACTTCACCCAGGAGGGTAATGTAGGATAAACTCAATACACCTAAATTTACACCTCCTGCGCCTGGGTCGCCTCTAGGAATCTCAGAAAGGACGGCAAACACAGGTGTCTTCTTGAACCTTTCCTTTAATAAAATCGCCAGGGTGTGGGGAGGAGGAGCTCAACGCGTTTCGGGGTCATGTAACAAGACCCCTTCATCAGGAGCATAATAAAGAAACTGTCAGCAGGTAAATTTAAACACAAAAAAGCGCCAAAAAACACCGGAGGGCGTCACTTCCGGTCCCAGTGACGTCACTTCTGGTGATCGATGTATATATCTTATTAAACTTATCAAAATACAAGTAGACATAAATGTATAGATCCATAGTTGTATCCTAGAGGGGTATTGGAGCAAAATAATGTATAAATATGAATATGTAAGCCGGAGATGGGTAGGTGTGTATGGTGATATGCTTCCAGGTGCGCTCCAGCTTGGAACGCACCGGAAGTGACGCGTGGACTTCCGGTTTGCGTTCCAGCTTGGAGCGCATCGTGCAGTCAATGAGGCCAATCAATCCACTGATGTGCTCCGGCGATGCGCTCCAGCGTGGAACGCATCGGGAGCTGTCGGTGCGCATCTAAAAAGACAAAATTGAAAAAAAGGGATATGATTTAGAGAGATATAAATCGGATGGGTATCAATGAATTGAAGAAAATATGTGTAATGAAGAAAAGAGCTAAAAAATTAGGGGATCGGAATAATCTGGGTCTGATGGGTATAAATGAAATGAAGGAAAAATGTGTGAAATAATCATATAGAAATATAAATACATAAACATATATATAAATATAAATATATAAACACATAAAAATATGGATTGTTGATAAATATGTCATGTTCTTAATCGAAGGAAAATACTGGAATGGGAGAAAAACTGAAGTGAGAGTAAAAACGGAAGGGGGAAAAGGAGTATGTATATATAATATATGTAGAGGGTAAAATGTACTCATAGGGATAATATATGGTTGAGAGGACATCCATTTGGTGAAAAACATTTAACTAGACTCGGAACTAAATTTGATGGGATATTAACAGTACTCATAACCAGTATTAGATAATAACCTATGAGCACGGGCTGATACAAATATAAATCTAAATATAAGACCATGCCTAAAAATACGAAATACATAAAAATACATACGAAATACATAATTCAATAAATTCAATGTTAAAAATGTACATGTTTAAAAAAAAAAATATATATATATATATATATATATATATATTAAGATATCAAAGAGATATTATATATTATAATGAATACTATAAATAAACATGTAAGTTGCGATAAAAAGAAATCAACATGCGTAAAAAATTATTAAAATAAAAATTACTAAGAAATCGAATATTAATTTTTACAATGGGTTAGTAGTTGGAGTATTCAAGGCATTCGTTTAGCCCAAAGGGTGCTAACGTATTGAGAGTAAAAATCCAGAACATCTCTTTTTGGCATAATTCTTGGTATGTTGAGGAAACCATTTCGATAGGAGTAACTTTGAGATCTTCAGTTAAGCCGTTATGGTGTTCTGAAAAATGGCGTGATACGCTATGTGTAGGGATTTTCCTATTAATATTAGAGCGATGTTCACACATCTGATCTCTAAGCGTTTGGGTTGTCCTGCCGACATATTTGAGGCCGCAGCTACAGCTTAACAGATAGATCACATTTCTAGACCCGCAATTAAGTTCTTGTTTGTAGTGCCATAGGTCAGCTCCGTTTTCTAGTTCAATAACTTTGGTGCCATGAGTTAACATTCTGCAGCACTTGCATTTTTTAATGCCACATCTGAAGGCCCCTTTTCTAATATTGCTTGTTCTTATTGTTGCCGGTGGTCCTGTTGAGATTTTGGGGCACGAAGGGGCTAAGATATTTTTGAGGGTACGGGCTCTCCGGAAGGTAATGCCTGGTCGTTTTGGAAGGATGTTCCTCAGGATAGGGTCCTTTAAGAGAATACCCCAATGTTTCGAAAGTAGTTTTCTGATTGCTTGGTGTTGGGTACTGTACCTAGTGATCAGGTTAAATTGGTATTGCTTGTGGTCTTCATTTTGATTATTCCTATTTGTAGTCGGATCGGCTATCCGAAAGGTGTACCTAACCTATCTAACCCTATCTACAACAAGCAGTAGAATTATGCCATAACTGCTGCGGTAGGGCAGCCTAAAGGGGGCCACCCTAATATGAAATGACTGTAAGATGGTGTGGGTGGGTGGGTGAAATCAGCTGAAACGGCGTCAGCCTGGGCTCACAGGAGCCTGTAAATAGCCTAGCAATCAGCCAGCCTAGGCCCGCAGGTGCATGTAACGAGTCTTGTGATCCGCCTCCCCTCCCACAAATGCAGCAAATATATTTGCTTAAACTTGTAGTCGGATCGGCTATCCGAAAGGTGTACCTAACCTATCTAACCCTATCTACAACAAGCAGTAGAATTATGCCATAACTGCTGCGGTAGGGCAGCCTAAAGGGGGCAAAAGAGCAGACCTTAGTTTAGAGCAAAATATATACATACCATTACTACACCCACTTTAAACGTAAAAGACACTCCCGATGAAGGTGCGGAATATACCGTACATATCAGAGTGACTACCATCAACCTTACCTCTGTCGTGTGCATCGGCACATCATTCTTGGAGGTGGCTAATGCTGATGCGATTGAAGGAGTGGCCGTTAACCAGAACCTATTTACTCCGATGTATACTAACAACGTATGAACATATTACGAGAAGGTCTGGATCCTGAGAGCTGCAGACTGAAACAAACAACGGTGAATCTGTTGGAAGGCCTAAAGGAATACTAAGCATTCGCCGTGGGCCCTGACTGGGCACCAACTGTTCCTGGTTGCAAACTACTACACCTCTACTTATTCCCCAGGCCACACCATATATATATATATATATATATATATATATATATATATATATATATACATATATATAGGCCCCAAAAGTTAGAACATGGCGTATGTCTACTTACTCTATTAGAAGGTTAAGCGGAATATGCGAACACGCCAGGCTTGGGGAACCATCAACACGGATACATGGCTATGTCAATAAACGAGCTAATGTCGCCTGTAGTGAGGACAGAGAACGTACACTCCATCCCTGCAGTGGTGACAGGAAATAAGCTAAAGGTCGTGATAACCATAAATGCTGCGCCTGTAGTCGTGATAGGACTTATCGAGTCTGTAGCTGTGAGACATTGTGAATTGCACCTTATTACTGTACCTCCTACTGGAAGGCTGACCGATACCCAGGACTTAGGCCCGACACCAACACCCTCAGCCCAAGTGGCGAGCGAGGACATGGAAACTACTTGTAGTGGGGCCACGAGGCCGACCTCAAATGGTGAAGTCATATATGAAAACATTTAATCGTAGAAGCCATGCGTGAGAGACTAATGGCGGTGCCACGCGTGAGAGACACTAACGGGCGGAGTCATGTGTGTAAAACATGAACGGAGAAGCCATGCGTGAGAGACTAATGGCGAGGTCAAATGTCAAACACTAACTGGAGAAACCATGCGTGAGAGACTAATGGCGGTGCCATGTGTAAGAGACTCCAATGGCGAAGTCATATGAAAACACTTGATGAGATAAGCCATGCGTGAGAGACTCTAATGGCGGACACTTGAATGGCGAAGCCATGCGTGAGAGACTGATGGCGGAGCCATATGTGTAACACTAAATCGGAGAAGCCATGCGTGGGAGACACGTGGCAGAGTCATATGTGCAATACCTAATTGGAGGAGCCATGCGTGAGAGACTAATGGCAGTGCCATGCGTGAGAGACTCTAATGGCGGACACTTAATTGGAGAAGCCATGTGCGGGAGACTGATGTCGGAGTCATATGTGTAACCCTAAATCGGAGAAGCCATGCGTGAGAGACTCTAATGGCGGCGCCATGCGTGAGAGACTCTAATGGCGAAGTCATACGTGTAACACTAAACAGGAGAAGCCATGCGTGAGAGACTAATGGCAGTGCCATGCGTGAGAGACTCTAATGGCGGCGCCATGCGTGAGAGACTCTAATGGCGAAGTCATACGTGTAACACTAAACAGGAGAAGCCATGCGTGAGAGACTAATGGCAGTGCCGTGCGTGAGAGACTCTAATGGCGGACACTTAATTGGAGAAGCCATGCGTGAGAGACTAATGGCGGCGCCATGCGTGAGAGACTCTAACGGCGGAGTCATACGTGTAACACTAAACCGGAGAAGCCATGCGTGAGAGACTCTAATGGCAGTGCCACGCGTGAGAGACTCTAATGGCGGACACTTAATTGGAGAACCTATACGTGAGAGACTAATAGCAGTGCCATGCGTGAGGGACTCTAAAAGCGGAGTCATAAGTAACATTGAATCGGAGAAGCCATGCGTGAGAGACTAATGGTGGTGCCATGCGTGAGAGACTCTAATGGCGGAGTCATACGTGTAACACTAAATCGGAGAAGCCATGCTTGAGAGACTCTAGTGGCGGACACCTAATTGGAGAAGCCATGCGTGAGAGACACTAATAGCGGGGTCATATGAGCAACACTAAATCGGAGAAGCCATGCACGAGAGACTCTAATGGCAGTGCCATGCGTGAGAGACTCAAATGGCGGAGTCATACGTGTAACACAAATCGGAGAAGCCCTGCGTGAGAGACTAACGGCGGACCCCTAATTGGAGAAGCCATGCGTGAGAGACTCTAATGGCAGCGCCAAGCGTGAGAGACTCTAATGGCAGTGCCATGCGTGAGAGACTCTAATGGCAGTGCTAAGCGTGAGAGACTAACGGCGGACACTTAATTGGAGAAGCCATGCGTGAGAGACTCTAATGGCAGTGCCATGCGTGAGAGACTCTAATGGCGGAGTCACACGTATAACACAAAATCGGAGAAGCCATGAGTGAGAGACTGATGGCGGAGTCATATGTGTAACACTTAATTGTAGAAGCATTGCATGAGAGACTATAACGGCGGAGTCATGTGTGTAAAACATAAAGCGGAGAGTCCATGCGTGAGAGACTAGTGGCGGTGTCATGCGTGAGAGACTCTAAGGGCGGAGTCATATGTCAAACACTAAATCAGCGAAGCCATGCGAGAGGGACTCTAATGGCGGACACTTAATCGGAGAAGCATTGCTTGAGAGACTTATAATGGCGGAGACACATGTGTAACACTTATTTGGAGAAGCCATGCGCGAGAGACTCTAAAGGCAGTGCCACGCGAGAGAGACTCTAATGGCAGAGTCATACGTGTAACACTAAATCGGAGAAGCCATGCGTGAGAGACTAACGGCGGACACCTAATTGGAGAAGCCATGCGTGAGAGACTCTAATGGCAGTGCCAAGCGTGAGAGACTCTAATGGCAGTGCCATGCGTGAGAGACTCTAATGGCAGTGCTAAGCGTGAGAGACTAATGGCGGACACTTAATTGGAGAAGCCATGCGTGAGAGACTCTAATGGCAGTGCCATGCGTGAGAGACTCTAATGGCGGAGTCATACGTGTAACACTAAATCGGAGAAGCCATGAGTGAGAGACTGATGGCGGAGTCATATGTGTAACACTTAATTGTAGAAGCATTGCATGAGAGACTATAACGGCGGAGTCATGTGTGTAAACATAAAACGGAGAGGCCATGCGTGAGAGACTAGTGGCGGTGTCATGCGTGAGAGACTCTAAGGGCGGAGTCATATGTCAACACTAAATCAGCGAAGCCATGCGAGAGGGACTCTAATGGCGGACACTTAATCGGAGAAGCATTGCTTGAGAGACTTATAATGGCAGAGTCATATGTGTAACGCTTATTTGGAGAAGCCATGCGCGAGTGACTCTAATGGCAGTGCCATGCGTGAGAGACTCTAATGGCGGAGTCATATGTGTAACTCTGAATCGCGAAGTCATGCGCGAGACTAATGGCGGAGTCATGTGAGTAAAACATAAACAGAGAAGACGTGCGTGGGAGACTAATGGCGGAGCCATACATGCGAGACTAATGGCAGATTTATTATTATTATTTTTATAAAGCACTTTAGCGGCACCAGTATGACTTGGGAACGCGCGTAACCATGAACCCCTCTGACAGGGAACCTAAGACGCTAAAAACCTACGACCATATGGTACCCCTAACGAACAACATGAAGGACGGTCAAAGGGCCACCCGGAGCCATGAGGCCGAAGCGATCATCAGGCCCCCCGAAGCCAAGCGACTGAACTGAATGACTATACAGTGATGATAAGAAATTAAATGTGAGCCAGACTCGATGGGGATATGCATAGACATTAGTGAAGCGAACCACGTGCATAAATAAACATAACCATCCGTGAATTTGAACAGACTGGAGCCAACGAAGCCAGAGGCCTAACAGTTCGCTAAGAGAGGACCCTTAACTTGACAAATAAAGGATTTGTAAACATAGTATGAAACGTACTAAAATTGGGCCACTGACCGCTGAAAAGCTATTTGGTTAACTGGGGCAAGGGACCAATCTGAGTGAATATGAACCACAAGTAAAGCGGACCAGTCTAAGTAACTGCAAACCAGGACTGAAACACCAAAAATAATAAAAACTTTTTATTTTTTTTTTTTTATTTTTTTTTTTTATTTTTTTTAAATTTTTTTTTTTTTTTAAATTTTTCTCAAAAAAATTTTTTTTTTTCTTTTAAATGAACAGAAAAAGTAGAAGTAGGCCTTCGGATAGTAACAACCAAGAACGCAGCTATTATGTTAATCGGGAGAGCAGTGTCAGAGCGGTGTGCAGACTGTCCTAGTGAAAATACTGGCTTAACCATGATGTCAAAAAATAAATAAAAGGAAAATGTAGCTATAGGCAGAAGCAGTGTATAACGCATGGTGTAAGAACAGGTGGGTGACAGCAGCTCTGGATGTGAGTAGTGCCCAGCACGTGGTATGGGCGCAGCTCTGCGTTTGAGCATGATATAAAGCAGCCGTATGAATGCAATCTAAAGCGAGTAGAGTATTAACACGATACAACAGAAGCATGAACGCAGCTCTGGTAGTGAATGGAGTATAGGAAAAAATGTTAATGCAGACACACAGACGTAGTTCTTGCAGGTAACGAACCTAGCCATGATCATTAGTGCCCAACCCCCTTCGCCCCAGAGCGCTACAAGTCACAGACCGTGTAATGCCAGTACTCGCCTGGCACCTTCTGCAATTGCCCAGGTGCGAATGAACCTCCACATAATGCTGCAGGAATATATATATATTTTTCCTCAAATGATGGTCACCACAACCCCATCTCGTGTTCCAGAGCATCAGTACTCAATACAGGCGCCTTTAACAACCTGCTAGTGGCCCCATATACGGGCCACTGATACACATTCACCAACACCTTGCGTGTCTAGCGCTAACTGCGGACGTCGCCCCCATGTACAACATGTGACAGAAACATTAAACCTTTTTTTTTTTTTTTTTTATATGACCCTTGATACACGACCCTTCCAGAGAGATAACTACGTAATACCATCGCTTAAACGCAGCGTGTGTAACTTGGAGACACGTGTCCCGTATGATACAGATATCAGAAAACACGCGACCATACCTACTCTAGGCGCATGCAACACCAATAACTATATGCAATAGCCCCCAACAATCCCCTAGACAGCTGGACAAAATACTAACAACAGTCACTTGACCATTAGCGCCCAACTTTGCTTCGACCCAGAGTATTACGAATCACATACCGCAGTGTGGGTCTCATGCCAACAAGTGTGATTCTACAGTGAATGCCAGCGCTCGCCTGGCACTTTGTCGCTGCCCAGGCGTGAATGAGCCTGCACACGATGCAGCTGCGCTCCATGTCGCGGACCACAGCGTGGGTCCCGTGCGAACCATACCGATCCTACCATGAATACCAGAGCCTTCCTGAAAGATTCTGCCATCGTCCAGCCGTAAGGAGCCTCCACACCATGCTGCTGTATCCTAGAGCTGACCCAGAGGTAGTGAAATCAGCTGAAACGGCGTCAGCCTGGGCTCACAGGAGCCTGTAAATAGCCTAGCAATCAGCCAGCCTAGGCCCGCAGGTGCATGTAACGAGTCTTGTGATCCGCCTCCCCTCCCACAAATGCAGCAAATATATTTGCTTAAACTTATATGCAGCTACCAGAGCTTCTTTTTGTTCCAGTTTTTTAACCCGTTGGCTAGAGGCCTTAATTAGGCTTTTCGGATAGCCTTTCTCCAAAAACCGTTCTCTCAGAATATTCAGTTGTTGAGCAAGATTTGATTAGTCTTGGCTCAACCACAAATACTTTAAACAAGAAAGAAAAACAATTTCTCACTAGCCAACATCCCTCCTTAGCACGTTTCTATTTCCTCTCTTTGATATCTTAATATATATATATACTTTTATTTTTTTAAACATGTAAATTTTTTACATTGAATTTATTGAATTATGTATTTCGTATCTATTTTTATGTATTTCGTATACTTAGGCATGGTCTTATATTTAGATTTATATTTGTATCAGCCCGTGCTCATAGGTTATTATCTAATACTGGTTATGAGTACTGTTAATATCCCATCAAATTCAGTTCCGAGTCTAGTTAAATGTTTTTCACCAAATGGATGTCCTCTCAACCATATATTATCCCTATAAGTACATTTTACCCTCTACATATATTATATATACATACTCCTTTTCCCCCTTCCGTTTTTACTCTCACTTCAGTTTTTCTCCCATTCCAGTATTTTCCTTCGATTAAGAACATGACATATTTATCAACAATCCATATTTTTATGTGTTTATATATTTATATTTATATATTTATATATATGTTTATGTATTTCTATTTCTATATGATTATTTCACACATTTTTCCTTCATTTCATTTATACCCATCAGACTCAGATTATTCCGATCCCCTAATTTTTTAGCTCTTTTCTTCATTACACATATTTTCTTCAATTCATTGATACCCACCCGATTTATATCTCTCTAAATCATATCCCTTTTTTTCAATTTTGTCTTTTTAGATGCATACCGACAGCTCCCGATGCGTTCCACGCTGGAACGCAAACCGGAAGTCCTCGCGTCACTTCCGGTGCGTTCCAAGCTGGAGCGCACCTGGAAGCATATCACCATACATACCTACCCATCTCCGGCTTACATATTCATATTTATACATTATTTTGCTCCAATACCCCTCTAGGATACAACTATGAATCTATACATTTATGTTTACTTGTATTTTGATAAGTTTAATAAGATATATACATCGATCACCGGAAGTGACGTCACTGGGACCGGAAGTGACGCCCTCCGGTGTTGTTTGGCGCTTTTTTGTGTTTAAATTTACCTGCTGACAGTTTCTTTATTATGCTCCTGATGAAGGGGTCTTGTTACATGACCCCGAAACGCGTTGAGCTCCTCCTCCCCACACCCTGACGATTTTATTAAAGGAAAGGTTCAAGAAGACACCTGTGTTTGCCGTCCTTTCTGAGATTCCTAGAGGCGACCCAGGCGCAGGAGGTGTTAATGTAGGTGTATTGAGTTTATCCTACATTACCCTCCTGGGTGAAGTGAGTGTAAACCTGCTTTTATTTGTTTATTTTATTGTGCACCAATGATGTTCCGATTTTACTCTAACCGCACTCATAGCTTCAACTTATGTAAGTGTCTCATATGACGGATTGGCTCCTTCAAAGTGGTCCTTTACAGTGTACACGCACTACTTCAGCCGTGTGTACTCTGCTCCTTTTTTCTTGCTTTACCTAAGAGCTAATCACAGCCATGCCTACTAATGGCATGGCTGTGATTGGCCAAGTGCAGCATGTGACCCAGCCTCTATTTAAGCTGGAGTCACGTAGCGCCGCACGTCACACTGCTCTGATTAGTGTAGGGAGAGGATGCAGCTGCTGTGAGGGCGAGATTAGCAGGGAAGAGTCTGCAAAAGCACCTAATGAAGTGATCGGTCTACAGCTGTGAATGATTGAACTTCTGCTAGTTACTTGCTCACTGGTGTTTAGGCTGCACAGAGCGTTTTTCTGTCACTTATTTTCTGGGGTGATCGGCGGCCATTTTGTGACTTGTGGTGCACCAGAACAAGCTGCCACCAAGTCCATCAATCCATCAATACTAGTTTTTTTTGTTGCTATATCCTACATCAGGGGCTTGGCTGTGCTAATTGTCACCCCTAGATACTCAGGATAGCAATTTCTATATTTTATTAAGGGGTTAAATACAATTGCCAAAATACCAATCCCCTAAATCTGGTGTTCCAGCTTTGGCTAGCCAAGTATAATACTGTCTGCTGTTTGGCAAAGGATAGATTATTTTCCGTGGTGAAATTCAATTGTGAAAATAGCAATCCACTAAATCTGGTGTCCCAGCACTGGCTAGCAAACTATAATAGTGTCCGCCAAAACATATATTTTGTTCTGGGGTGAAATTCAATTGCCAAAATAGCAATACCATAAATCTGGTGTCATAGCTGTGGCTGGAAAACTATAATAGTGTCCGCAAAAACATATATTTTGTTCTGGGGTGAAATTCAATTGCCAAAATAGCAATACCATAAATCTGGTGTCACAGCTGTGGCTGGCAAACTATAATAGTTATGTATACAAATTGAACCGGCACTCTAGATCTGGATATATAGATGCAATTTATTTATAAAATTATATCATAATTAAAATTGTACAATAATTACAAAAAATAAAAATAAAAAATAAAAAATAAATAAATATATAAATAAAACAAACTAGGTTTTCAATGTACTATTGTTTTGATGTACATATCTTGCTTATACCACCAAACGTAATAAACTTTAATTATAAGAAGATCTTGCTAATATTATTCAATGTTTATTGCACTGTCCTACAACACTGTTCAGACAGTGTATTCTTAAGGTGCGTTTTTAGGAGGAGATCCCGTTTGTAAGGGTTCTTTGTTCTCCAGAGTACAGTGAATGTCTCTAAAATTAATGTCCAATCTTGGTTTCCTCCTATATGTGCCAACCTCTTTATAATTACAGGTTTAATATTTATGGTCACGCTTTACCAGAAATTATGTCCAATTCCGCAGTTTATAGTTTGCCACCTATCACATTCTCGGTTACATCAAACTATAATAGTGTCCGCCAAAACATATATTTTGTTCTGGGGTGAAATTCAATTGCCAAAATAGCAATATCATAAATCAGTGCTTTAAGCTGTGGCTGGCCAAGTTTCATAGTGTCGTACAAATTATATATTTTGTTCTGTGGTGAAATTTAATTGCCAAAATAGCAATACCCTTAATCTGGTGTTCCTGCTGTTGCAGGCCTAGTTTAAATCTGTCCGTAACAGGGTATATTTTGTTCTGGGGTGAAATTCGACTGCCAAAATAGCAATCTCCTAAATCTGGTGTCCCAGCACTTGCTGGCAAACTATAATAGTGTCCGCCAAAACATATATTTTGTTCTGGGGCGAAATTCAATTGCCAAAATAGCAATACCATAAATCTGGTGTCCCAGCACTGGCTGGCAAACTATAATAGTGTCCGCCAAAACATATATTTTGTTCTGGGGTGAAATTCAATTGCCAAAATAGCAATACCATAAATCAGTGGTTTCAGCTGTGGCTGGCCAAGTTTCGTAGTGTCCTGCAAAGGATATATTTTGTTCCGGGTTAAATTCAATTCCCAAAATAGCAATACCCTGAATCTGGTGTTCCAGCTGTTGCAGGCCTAGTTTAAATCTGTCCGTAACAGGGTATATTTTGTTCTGGGGTGAAATTCAATTGCCAAAATAGCAATACCATAAATCAGTGGTTTCAGCTGTGGCTGGCAAACTATAATAGTGTCCGCCAAAACATATCTTTTGTTCTGGGGTGAAATTCAACTGCCAAAATAGCAATCCCCTAAATCTGGTCGGCCAGCACTGGCTGGCAAACTATAATAGTCTCCGCCAAAACATATATTTTGTTATGGGGTGAAATTTAACTGCCAAAATAGCAATCCCCTAAATCTGGTGTACCAGCACTGGCTGGCAAACTATAATAGTGTCCGCCAAAACATATATTTTGTTCTGGGGTGAAATTCAATTGCCAAAATAGCAATACCATAGATCAGTGGTTTAAGCTGTGGCTGGCCAAGTTTCATAGTGTCCTGCAAATTATATATTTTGTTCTGGGGTGAAATTCAATTGCCAAAATAGCAATACCCTGAATCTGGTGTTTCAGCTGTTGCAGGCCTAGTTTAAATCTGTCCATAAAAGGATACCTTTCATCCAGGGCCTAAATACTAGCCCTAAAAGAGATTTTCCCCTAAATCAGTGGTTACTGCTGTGCCTGGATTAGTGTAATACACTACATAAATAAATAGGCAGATAGTGTTAGGTGCCTGTAAAAAAAATGCCTGAATTTGAAATTAATACATTGGGCCAAATATTTTTTTTCTTATTGTGGTGCTTGGTGAACGGTAACAATGAGGAAAACATCTAGTAACGGACGCGGTCGTGGTGGTGTTAGTTTACCCTCTGGTGCTGGGAGAGGACGTGGCCATTCTGCCACAGCCACACGTCCTAGTGAACCAACTACCTCAGGTTCCAGTACCCGCCAGAATTTACAGCGATATTTGGTGGGGCCCAATTCTGTTCTAAGGATGGTAAGGCCTAAGGAGGTACAGGCGCTAGTCAATTGGGTGGCCGACAGTGGATCCAGCACGTTCACAACATTATCTCCCACCCAGTCTTCTGCAGAAAGCACACAGGTGGCGCCTGAAAATCAAGCCCATCAGTCTGTCACATCACCCCCATGCATATCAGGAAAACTGTCTGAGCCTCAAGTTATGCAGTAGTCTCTTATGCTGTTTGAAGACTCTGCTGGCAGGGTTTCCCAAGGGAATCCACCTAGCCCTTCCCCAGTGGTGGAAGACATAGAATGCACTGATGCACAACCACTGATGTTTCCTGATGAGGACATGGGAATACCACCTCATCAGAGTCCGCACGTCTCTAATGATGACGAAACACAGGTGCCAACTGCTGCGTCTATTTGCATTTTGCAGACCGAACAGAAGGTCAGGGAAGAATACTGTGTGGAACACGATGCAGGGGACGATGAGGTCCTAGACCCCACATGGAATGAAGGTCGTTCCACTGACTTTCATAGTTCAGAGGAAGAGGCAGTGGTGAGACCGAGCCAACAGCGTAGCAAAAGAGGGAGCAGGGGGCAAAAGCAGAACAGCCACCTCCAAGAGAGTTCGTCTGCTACTGGCCACCGCCACCAGGGACCGAGCACCCCAAAGGCAGCTTCAAGGAGTTAACTGGCATGGCACTTCTTTAAACAAAGTGCTGACGACAAGACCCGAGTGGTTTGCACGCTGTGCCATCAGATCCTGAAGCGAGGCATTAACGTTCTGAACCTTAGCACAACCTGCATGACCAGGCATCTACATGCAAAGCATGAACTGCAGTGGAGTAAACACCTTAAAAGCAAGAAACTCACTCTGGCTCCCCCTGCTCCCTCTTCTGCTGCTGCCTCGGCCTCTTCCTCCGCCTCGGGAGGAATGTTGGCACCTGCCGCCCACCAAACAGAGGATGTGCCACTGACACCACCACCTGCGTCACCAAGCATCTCCACCATATCACACGGCAGCGTTCAGCTCTCCATCTCACAAACCTTGGAGAGAAAGCGTAAATTCCCATCTAGCCACCCTCGAGCCCTGGGCCTGAATGCCAGCATTTCTAAACTACTGGCCTTTGAAATGCTGTCATTCAGGCTGGTGGACACAGACAGCTTCAAACAGCTGATGTCCATGGCTGTCCCACAGTATGTTGTTCCCAGCCGCCACTACTTCTCCAAGACAGCCGTGCCTTCCATGCACAACCAAGTATCCGATAAAATCAAGTGTGCACTGCGCAACGCCATCTGTGGCAAGGTCCACCTAACCACAGATACGTGTACCAGTAAGCACGGCCAGGGGCACTATATCTCCCTAACTGCACACTGGGTAAATGTAGTGGCGGCTGGGCTCCAGGCGGAGAGTTCTTTGGCGCACGTCCTTCCGCCGCCAAGGATCACAGGGCATCATTCTTTGCCTCCTGTAGCCTCCTCCTCCTACTCGGCTTCCCCTTCTGCTTCCACCAGCTCATCCAGTCAGCCACACACCTTCACCACCAACTTCAGCACAGCCCTGGGTAAACGTCAGCAGGCCATTCTGAAACTCATATGTTTGGGGGACAGGCCCCACACCGCGCAGGAGTTGTGGCGGGGTATTGAACAACAGACCGACGAGTGGTTTCTGCCGGTGGGCCTCAAGCTCGGCCTGGTGGTGTGCGATAATGGGCGAAATCTCGTCGCAGCTCTGGAACTAGCCGGTTTGACGCACATCCCTTGCCTGGCACATGTGCTGAATTTGGTGGTGCAGAAGTTCATTCACAACTACCCCGACATGTCAGAGCTGCTGCATAAAGTGCGGTGCCGTCCGTGCGCGCTTCCGGCGTTCACATCCTGCCGCTGCTCGCCTGTCTGCACTACAGCGGAACTTCGGCCTTCCCGCTCACCGCCTCATATGCGACGTGCCCACCAGGTGGAACTCCACCTTGCACATGCTGGAGAGACTGTGCGAGCAGCAGCAGGCCATAGTGGAGTTTCAGCTGCAGCACGCACGCGTCAGTCGCACTGCGGAACAGCACCACTTCACCACCAATGATTGGGCCTCCATGCGAGACCTGTGTGCCCTGTAGCGCTGTTTCGAGTACTCCACCAACATGGCCAGTGGCGATGTCACCGTTATCAGCGTTACAATACCACTTTTATGTCTACTTGAGAAAACGCTTAGGGCGATGATGGAAGAGGAGGTGGCCCAGGAGGAGGAGTAGGAGGATGAGGGGTCATTTTTAGCACTTTCAGGCCAGTCTGTTAGCAGTGGCTTAGAGGGAGGTTTTTTGCAACAGCAGAGGCCAGGTACAAATGTGGCCAGCCAGGGCCCACTACTGGAGGACGAGGAGGATGAGGAGGAGGTGGAGGAGGATGAGGATGAAGCAGGTTCACAGTGGGGTGGCACCCGACACAGCTCAGGCCCATTACTGGTGCGTGGCCTGGGGGGATACGGAGGACGATGATGATATGCCTCTCACAGAGAACAGCTTGTCCTTACCTCTGGGGAGCCTGGCACACATGAGCGACTACATGCTGCAGTGCCTGCGCAATGACAGCAGAGTTGTCCACATTTTAACGTGTGCGGACTACTGGGTTGCCACCCTGCTGGATCCCATACAAAGACAATGTGCCCACCTTACTTCCTGCACTGGAGCGTGATAGGAACATGCGCGAGTACAAGCGCAAGCTGGTAGACGCGCTCCTGAGAGCATTCCCAAATGTCACAGGGGAACAGGTGGCAGCCCAAGGCGAAGGCAGAGGAGGAGCAAGAGGTCGCCAATGCAGCAGTGTCACGGCCAGCTCCTCTGAGGGCAGGGTTAGCATGGCAGAAATGTGGAAAAGTTTTGTCTCCACGCCACAGCTAACTGCACCACCACCTGATACGGAATGTGTTAGCAGGAGGCAGCATTTCACTAACATGGTTGAACAGTACATCTGCACACCCCTCCATGTACTGACTGATGGTTCGGCCCCATTCAACTTCTGGGTCTCCAAATTGTCGACATGGCCAGAGTTAGCATTTTATACCTTGGAGGTGCTGGCCTGCCCGGCGGCCAGCCTTTTGTCTAAACGTGTATTCAGCACGGCAGGGGGCGTCATTACTGACAAACGCAGCCGCCTGTTCACAGCCAACGTGGACAAGCTGACTTCATAAAAATGAACCAGGCATGGATCCCACAGGACCTGTGCCTCCCTTGTGCAGAATAGACATTTATAACTGCCTCCCCCTCAACCATGTGTTCTTGTACTCCGGGGCACTTCTTTATTGAATCCTCATTTTTTTAACTTTACCATGATCTTGCGGTGCAACCCAAAGTTGAATGAACCTCTCCTCTGTCTGGGTGCTGGGCCGAAATAACTGAAAGTGGCCTTCTCCAGTGGTGGGTGATATGACGCATGATTCCTTGCTGTGGGACCTCTCTCCTCTGTCTGTGTGCTGGGGCTGAAATAACTGAAAGTGGCCTTCTCCAGTGGTGGGTGATATGACGCATGATTCCTTGCTGTGGGACCTCTCTCCAATTGATATTGGTTAATTTTTATTTATTTTATTTTATTTTAATTAATTTCCCTATCCACATTTGTTTGCAGGCCATTTGCCTACATTTTGCTGCCTTTTGCAGCCCTCTAGCCCTTTCCTGGACTATTTTACAGCCTTGTTAGTGCCCAAAAGTTCAGGTCCCCATTGACTTCAATGGGGTTCGGGTTCGGTATAAAGTTCGTGTCGAGTTCGGATCCCGAACCCGAACATTTTCGGGAAGTTCGGCCGAAATTCTCGAACCCGAACATCCAAGTGTTCGCTCATCTCTAACTAACACAAAACGACACAGACAGTAAGACAAAAACAGATAAGTTTTTTTTTTTTTTCTAATACAAGCACTGAGGGACGAAGACAATAATACGCGGACAGCACAGAACCAGAAAACAATAACACTTAACAGTAAGGAAACTTTTTTGTATTTGACTACACTTACTTACAGAAAGAGACAAGACAAACTAAGACAACAAACACTAACGGAATGACAAAACACTTAGGCCCTAAATCCCTGACTACCCTAACGCTAACTATCTACGATTATTATTAGACTGCCCTAACACTAACCTACACTAATATTCTACCTCTATATTCAGTATTCCCTAACACTAAAGCCCTACACTAATCTAAACCTATCAGCCATAACTAACTCTAATGACACCAAACTAAACTAACCTAACACTGAAATTTTGGCCCTAACAGCCAATCCCAAAACCCTAACTAACACTAACTAGCTAAAATTAATTATTTGGAGATGAATTTGTGAAGAAATATTCGGATATAACACTTTTTTGCACCACAACCAACACCACAGCTCCTCTCTATACCACAACTACAACACCACAAAATGGCTGCCGGGTATGCCTTCCTTTATATAGTGAGTGGGTAGGCTTCAATATAATTGGTTGCTAAGTTTGTTGCTAGGCCTTCTCATTGGTTGATCTTGATAAAGTAGGCAGGGTTTAGAATGAAATCACCTCGAATGGACTATTAATACGCATATGCGCACATGGCATATGGAATTATATTCAAGATATTCGTCAAATCTTCAATTTCTTCTAATATCACATGGTCCAGACGGTGGATTAGGTATGAAATGCTGTAATTAGACTTGTTAGACTATTTGCAAAGATCAGGATGCATTAGAACTATTGAGCGCTCTGCTGGAGTCGCTGGTGCGAATGGAATCCTGCGAATAATACATATATGAATATTCGCCAAACCCTTAAACGTTTTATATAGAAGGAAAGACAAATCGCGATTAGATTGGTGCGAATATGCTAGTTACGTACGTTCTTTTTTTTCGACTACAGTCTATAGTCTGACAGCAGAACCAAAACCATGGATTAGATTGTTATTTGAGAAGGGGCGGGTTTTTTTTTTATTACATTGGGACAGAAATTGGCATATGTGATTAATCGCTAGTTGAGATTTCGCAGGTATCGCTTCGCAGCACGTGGCGGCAGCTCTAGCACTATGAACATACAAAGGGACGAAATTGCGAATATGGCGGTATATTCGAAATAGTTGAATATAGTGCTATATTCGATATATTCGACCAAATTGCACATTTAACATGGATGGCAGGCGAGATAGGCAGCGCATATCTTTTCTAGATTAGCATATACTATGGGGACAAACAGTGGACAGTTTCTTATAAGCGAATATTCGTAATTACGAATACGGGCTCAAGTATTCGACATATTCGCGAAATCGCGAAATGCCGATATTCGAGAAAAATTTTCGCTTTGCGAATATTCACGCTCATCACTACACAGAGTGTGCCTCTCTGTCAAATACTGTACCACAAGTGAAACCAGTGTATTTTGTGGAAATGTACATTATTTGTGAAACATCTACTGTCCACAGTGTGTGCCTCTCAGTGTCAAATACTGTAACACAGGTGAAATCAATGTATGTTGTGGAAATGTTAATTATTTGTGCAACATCTTCTGTCCACAGCATGTGCCTCTCTGTGTCAAATACTGTACCACAGGTGAAACCAGTGTACTGTATTTTGGGGAATTGTACATTATTTGTGCAACATTGACATATACTGTACTTTATCCGAAGAGGGTGTATGCTGCTCTGTGACATTATTAGTGCTACATCTCCTGTGTAAAGTGTGCGCATCCCAAATACACTTACAAATCCTTCGCTACTGTACGTGTGACAAACTTTTAAGCATATATAACATTGCAGCCAGTACGGGACATGCAAGTGGCCATGATGTTGATGTTGCACGCAAAGGCCATTGCCCTGGGCACAATGAAACTGAGTAAAATAATATAGCTGAGGGCCTGCAGGTGCGCTAACCCTCTAAAACAGTGATGTCGATGGTGAACCTTTTAGAGACTTAGTGTCGAAACTGAAACCCAAAACCCACTTATTTATCGCAAAGTGCTCACATAGTCATTTACCCTGAATACTACAGTCCAATACAGTATGCCTTCCATGTTCCTTATCATTCATCTATAGCTGTAGAGTGCCAGTTTCTGCCACGTGTCCTGTTTGGACACCCAGTAGTTGTAAGGCAAAGAGGGATCACTGAGGATGCTGACACGGTCTGCTATGTACTTCTTCACCATCTTCCACATTTTTTTCCATCCTTTTGACACTAGACCGCACATCAAGGTGAGGGTGCTGGTGGGGTGTCATGAAACTGTCCCAGGCCTTGGAGAGTGTTGTCCTGCCTCTGTTGGAACTGCTGTGTGTTCCCCTCATCTTCCCTCCTGGGTTTCCCAAGGAACCACATACTCTGCTGCCAGCTTTGTCAGATGGAAATTTATTGAGCAATTTTTAAAGAAAGACCTTCTGGTATTGCACCATTTTGCTAGTCCTCTTCACCACAGGAATTAGAGTTGAAAAGTTATTTTTGTAGCGGGGGTTGAGAAGGGTGAACTGAACAACCAGTAATCGCTGTTGTGCAAAATGCATAGAATGCGAGAGTCATAGGAAAGGCAGCATAACATAAAGTCAGCCATCTGTGTAGTATACCAACAGACAAGACTTTGCTGTCCTCATAAGGGGGATAACTCTCATTCTCCTTATCCTCTTCCTCCTCTCCTGCCCATCTATGCTAAACAGATGGAATAAACCTGCTATGGTTACTACCCTATGTAGAGGAGGCAACCGTCTCTTGCTCCTCCTCCTCCTCCATATCATCATCCAATTCACACTGACAAACGAACTGAGTGTGGTCTGGCTATCACCCTGTGTAATGTCTTCCACCTAGTTCCACCTCTTCCACATATAAAGCGTCCGCCTTCATTGTAAGCAGCCAGAGTTTCAGTAGACACAGAAGTGGGATGGTTAGGCTGATAATAGCACCATCGCCACTCACCATCTGTGTTTATCCTTCAAAATTGTGTAAAACCTCACAGAGATCAGACATACTAGACCAAGTTGCAGCTGGTATTCCACTACTGCCTTCTGCTGCTCACAAATCATGGCCAACAATTGTAATGTAGAATTCACATCGCACAACAGTCGGTTAGCTGGCAAATACAAGCGCTGCAGCAGTTTTGCCAGACCGTCGGCAGCTGTATATGACTTTCTGAAATGGGCATGGGCACACACACACAGCATACACTCACCAGTAGCTCAGGCAAATTGAGGTAGATTTGGAGAAATTTGAGAACACGTTAGGCATGGTATGGCTGAATCCCGGACATTAAGGAGGGATCCACATGGCAATATCAGCATTTGTCCCATTTAAAGGTTTGCCTTCTTCATTGGGCAGGGGTTATTTTCTGCCCAGTGATTAAGATTATATTATTAGGACAGGTTTTTGAGGGACCATTTCCCGACGTTCTGCTGTAGTCACTGGGCAGACTTGTCATTCTGCCCGGTGAGGGCCATGCTTGCCTGAGGGCTGGCCCTGTTATGTTTCAGTGTTTGAGTTGTTATTGTTTGAGTTTATGACTATGTAAAATATGTTATGGTTACTTGGTTATTTATGAGTTCTTAAACAGGCCATGCCATTAGCTTACCTCCACTCTCGTGTGTTATGTTTTTATATATATTAATGTATAAGTTTGGGATGTTTGTTGTGCATGTTGCTACAAAGCTGCCAACAAGTTATGGCCATTATCAGACACAACCAACCTGGTCC
Source organism: Bufotes viridis (assembly GCA_033119425.1). Taxonomy (NCBI): domain Eukaryota; kingdom Metazoa; phylum Chordata; class Amphibia; order Anura; family Bufonidae; genus Bufotes; species Bufotes viridis. The sequence continues at coordinate 99,560,079 of CM065595.1, read as the reverse complement.
ATTATACCCTGCCACAGCTCTACTTGTCACCCAAGCAAATGAGTTTCAGCATAGCTTGTTGCCACTTCCCCACTGCCGTGCTAAACTGCTTTCAGCTACAGACTGATGGTTGACTGCTGCTGCAAGATGAGAATTCTGAGTTTGCAGTGGAGGAGGAGATGGAGGTAGAGGAGGAGAAGGATGGGGGGTTGCAGCCACAAATGTAGGTGGTGGCAGAAATCCTAATGGAAGTAGGGCTGCAATCCTTGGCGTTGGTAGCACCCATGCCATCCCCGGGTACGACTCGCTACCGGCCTCCACAAGGTTCACCAAGTGTGCCGCCACGAAAATGTATCGTCCCTGGCCAAAAGCACTTGTCCATGTGTTAGTCGTTAAGTGGACCTTCACAATAACTGTGTTGGTCAGGGCATGGGTGATGTTACGTGACACAATTGCTGGCGTAATTCGGGGACGGCACACAGAGAAAAATAGTTGCAGCTGGGGACTGAGTAACAAAGGATGGCCGCCGCCATGAGGCTGAGGAAAGCCTCAGTGTCCACAGACATAAATGGCAACATTTCCAGGGCCAGAAATTGTGACAAGTGCGCATTTAGTGCTATGGCCTGTGGGTGGGTGGCTGGGTATTTACGGTTACGTTCCAAGGCCTGGGGTAAGGAAGGACATCTGTAAGCTATGCTTTGAAACAGAAGTGGGTGTGCTAGCTGATGGTGCTTGCGAAGGCCCAGCTGCAGGGTGGGAGTCATACAGGCCTGCGTCTAGTACAGAAGATTGGCCAGCCCAGCACAGGCAGTGGTGTGACCCACAGACACTGATTGTGGATTGTGGATGCCATGTGGCAGATCATGTCGGTGGTGGTGAGTTTGCTAGTGTTCACAACCACTACTCATTTTTCCTCCAGTGTACTGTCTTCCCCCCATAATGTTCTTGAGTTTGAGTTTTCATGGTATGGTTTGAGTTAGAGTTATGAATAGGATATAAGATATGTTATGGTTATTTGTGTATTTAGGAGTTCTTATTTTTGTATAGCACAATTACAGTTAGCAAATTTCAATTCTTTTATCGGCCCCACTTTCCTCAAAAAAGCGCCAGACTGTGGAACATCTACCCCTTGGCATGGGAGATTTCCACAAGGGGGAACAGTTGCGGGCCTATTTGGTGTGGCCTGCCTTCTCCCTTTTGCCACCCCACAGCCTCTTCCAGCCTGTTGTGGTGCTATGGATCCCTCCCCCTCTGCCCTGCTGTCCTCTCTTGGCTTGCCACCTTTCCAGGTTGGGTCAGTGATGTCATTGTCCCCCATCTCCTCTTCCACTTCCTCACTCTGGTTATCCTCCTGACTTGTGTTGACCTATTAAGACCCTCACTCATTGACAACTGTGTCTCATCCGCATCATGCACCTCGTGAAATACTAATTGCCATTCCCCATCGTGATCTTCTTCTGACTCTGGATGCTGAAGAGTTTGGGGATCAGTGGAAAAGATCTTCTCATGTCAATCTTCAGGAAGGGTCAGCTTACCTGCAGGCCCTCAACTACAATATTTTACAGGGTCAGCTCAGCAACAGGCCCTCATGTACAATATTTTACAGGGTCAGCTCAGCAGCAAGCCCTCACGTACAATGTTTTACAGGGTCAGCTCAGCAACAGGCACTCGCTCATCATTTTTTCAATGGTCAGCTAAGCAGCAGGCACTCACCCACCATTTTTTGCAATGCTCAGCAGCAGGCCCTCGCCCCTAATGTTTTGGAGGGTCACAGCAGGCCATCAATGATAAATTTCCAAGGGTGTGTATGATGTCCTCCTTTATGTGTAATAAAGGGTGTATTGTAGAGCTGGTTCCATGTAATTTTTGGCAGCCCTTTCACTTAGTGCATAGGCCTTATGAGTGTAGGAGGCCCTCCTTTATGTGATATACAGGCTGTTTCGGAGTGCCTCTTGCTTGTTATTTTTGTCAGTACTTGCACATTATATACAATGGAATATACAGCAAAGAATGTTTCCTAACAATTTTTCCTGTGAAATATATATTTTTTTGGGGGGTGGGGGGGTGGGGTTTGTGCGTATACAACTTGTGGTGTACAACTCGGACAACATGGTTCCCAGCAGTGACCTGGGAGTCAAAGATGCATCTAGATATTGTCCACATGCTGTTTCCGATCCATTTCTGAGGTGTTTCTGTCACTTTCTGACCTTTTCCAATGGACCAAGCACCCTCCCCTCTTCAGAGCAGAGGGTGCCTGGTTGTCTCCCATTGACTTTTATTAGGCCCCTTTCACACGGGCGTTGACGCCCGGATAAGAGGCGGGTGCGTTGCGGGAATATGCGCGTTTTTCCCGCGCGGGGGCAAACGTTTGTAATGCGTTTTGCACGCGCGTGAGAAAAAACGCCATGTTTGGTACCCAACCCGAAGCCGGACTTCATCACTGAAGTCCGGTTTCGGGTCTTCTGGAGAATTGTTTATTTCCCCTTATAACATGGTTATAAGGGGAAATAATAGCATTCTTAATAAAGAATGCATTGTAAAATGAAGTGGAGGGGGTTAAAAATAATAAAAGTTAACTTACCTTAGCCACTTGATCGCGTACTCGCGATCTCTCCTCTCTTTCCCTGCAGCATCTAAGATCTACAGGACCTTTGATGACGTCACATCACATGGTCCAATCACATGGTCCATCTTACCATGGTGATGGACCATGTGATTGAACCATGTGATGTGACGTCATCACAGGTCCTTTAGATCTTAGATGCTGCAGGAAAGAGGAGAGATCGCGACTACGCGATCAAGTGGCTAAGTAAGTTAACTTTATTATTTTAAACCCCTCCACTTCATTTTACAATGCATTCTTTATTAGAATGCTATTATTTCCCTTATAACCATGTTATAAGGAAAATAATAGAGATTGGGTCCCGTTGCTAAGCAACAATGCGGGAAAATCGCAACGCATCCGCACTTGCTTGCGGATGCTTGCGATTTTCCCGCAGCCCCATTCACTTCTCTGAGCCTGCGTTGCGTGAAAAACGCAGAATATAGAACATGCTGCGATTTTCACGCAACGCAGAAGTGATGCGTGAAAATCACCGCTCATGTGCACAGCCCCATAGAAATGAATGGGTCCGGATTCAGTGCGGGTGCAATACGACCTCCTCACGCATTGCACCCGCGCGGAAAACTCGCCGTGTGAAAGGGGCCTTATACTTGGGTGCTCGGCCGAGCACACGAACATAGCAGTGTGTTCGGCCCAAACATCCGAACACCCAAATACTATGGTGCTCGCTCATCACTACTTATTAGCCGTTGAGTGGTGAAGTGCAGAAATTACAGCACTTTTTGTCTTGTAGTGATGTCCCAACTATTCGCCGGCAAACAGTTCCCGGCGAACATAGCTTGTTCGCGTTCACCGCAACGGGCGAACATATGCGATGTTCGGTCCGCCCCCAATACATCATCATTGAGCAAACTTTGACCCTGTACATCACAGTCAGCAGACACATTCCAGCCAATCAGCATACCCTCCCTCCCAGACCCTCCCACCTACTATCAAAACGCAAGGACAGCATCCATCTTAGATTCATTTTGAAGCTGCATGTTATAGCAGGGAGACTGCAGCTGCTGATGTGCTGATGATTCTGAATTCATAGGAAAAGCGTTAGCTAGTAGAGTTGAGCGAACACCTGGATGTTCGGGTTAGAGAAGTTCGGCCGAACTTCCGGAAAATGTTTGGGTTCGGGATCCGAACTCAACCCGAACTTCATCCCGAACCTGAAACCCATTGAAGTCAATGGGAACCCGAACTTTTGGGCACTAAAAAGGCTGTAAAATAGTCCAGGAAAGGGATAGAGGGCTACAAAAGGCAGCACAATGTAGGTAAATGCCCTGCAAACAAATGTGGATAGGGAAATTAATTAAAATAAAATAAATAAAAATTAACCAGTATCAATTAAAGAGAGGTCCCATAGCAGAGAATCAGGCGTCATATCACCCACCACTGGAGAAGGCCACTTTCAGTTTTTTCGGCCCCAGCACCCAGAAAGAGGAGAGAGGTCCCACAGGAAGGAATAAGGTGTCATATCAACCACCACTGGGGAAGGCCACATTGAGTTATTTAGGCCCCAGCACACAGACAGAGGAGAGAGGTCCCACAGCATAGAATCTGGAGTCATATCACCCACCACTGGAGAAGGCCACTTTTAGTTATTTAGGCCCCAGCACCCAGACAGAGGAGAGAGGTCCCACAGCAGAGAATCAGGCATCATATCACCCACCACTGGAGAAGGCCACTTTCAGTTATTTAGTCCCCAGCACCCAGACAGAGGAGAGAGGTCCCACAGCAAGGAATAAGGCGTCATATCAACCACCACTGGAGAAGGCCACTTTCAGGTATTGAGGCCCCAGCACCCAGACAGAGGAGAGAGGTCTCAGCAAGGAATAAGGCGTCATATCACCCACCACTGGAGAAGGCCACTTTCAGTTATTTAGGCCCCAGCACCCAGACAGAGGAGAGAGTTCCCACAGCAAGGAATAAGGCGTCATATCACTCACCACTGGAGAAGGCCACTTTCAGTTATTTAGGCCCCAGCACCCAGACAGAGGAAACAGATCTCACAGCAGAGATAAAGGTGTCATATCAGCCACCACTGGAGAAGACCACTTTGAGTTATTTAGGCCCCAGCACCCAGAAAGAGGATAGAGGTCCCACAGCAAGGAATAAGGCGTCATATCACCCACCACTGGAGAAGGCCACTTTCAGTTATTTAGACCTCAGCACCCAGACAGAGGAGAGAGGTCCCACAGGAGAGAATCATGCGTCATATCACCCACCACTGGAGAAGGCCACTTTCAGGTTTTTAGGCCCCAGCACCCAGACAGAGGAGAAAGGTCCCACAGCAAGGAATAAGGCGTCATATAACCCACCACTGGAGAAGGCCACTTTCAGTAATTTAGGCCCCAGCACCCAGACAGAGGAGAGAGGTCTCAAGGCAAGGAATAAGGCATCATATCACCCACCCTGGAGAAGGCCACTTTCAGTTATTTAGGCCCCAGCACCCAGACAGGGGAGAGAAGTTCCACAGCAGAAAATCAGGCGTCATATCACCCACCAGTGGAGAAGGCCACTTTCAGTTATTTAGGCCCCAGCACCCAGACAGAGGAGAGAGTTCCCACAGCAGAGAATCAGGAATCATATCACCCACCACTGGAGAAGGCCACTTTAAGGTATTTAGGCCCCAGCACCCAGAGAGAGGAGAGAGGTCCCACAGCAGAGAATCAGGCGTCATATCACTCTCCAAAGGAGAAGGCTTCTTTCAGTTATTTAGGCCGCAGCACCCAGACACAGGAGAGAGGTCCCACAGCAAGGAATAAGGCGTCATATCACCCATCACTAGAGAAGGCCACTTTGAGTTAATTAGGCCCCAGGACCCAGACACAGGAGAGAGGTCCCACAGCAAGGAATAAGGCGTCATATCACCCACCACTGGAGAAGGCCACTTTCAGTTATTTAGGCCCCAGCACACAGACAGAGAAGACAGATCCCACAGCAGAGATACAGGTGTCATATCACCCACCACTGGAGAAGACCACTTTGAGTTATTTAGGCCCCAGCACCCAGAAAGAGGATAGAGGTCACACAGCAAGGAATAAGGCGTCATATCACCCACCACTGGAGAAGGACACTTTCAGTTATTAAGGCCCCAGCACCCAGACAGAGGAGAGAGATCCCACAGCAAAGAACAAGGCGTCACATCACCCACCACTGGACAAGGCCACTTTCAGTTATTTAGGCCCCAGCACCCAAACAGAGGAAAGAGGTCCCACAGCAGAGAATAAGGCATCATATCACCTACCACTGGAGAAGACCACTTTCAGTTATTTAGGCCCCAGCACCCAGACAGAGGAGAGAGGTCCCACAGCAAGGAATAAGGCGTCATATAACCCACCACTGGAAAAGGCCACTTTCAGTAATTTAGGCCCCAGCACCCAGACAGAGGAGAGAGGTCTCAGGGCAAGGAATAAGGCATCATATCACCCACCCTGGAGAAGGCCACTTTCAGTTATTTAGGCCCCAGCACCCAGACAGGGGAGAGAAGTTCCACAGCAGAAAATCAGGCGTCATATCACCCACCACTGGAGAAGGCCACTTTCAGTTATTTAGGCCCCAGCAACCAGACAGAGGAGAGAGCTCCCACAGCAAGGAATAAGGCATCATATCACCCACCACTGGAGAAGGCTACTTTCAGTTATTTAAGCCCAAGCACCCAGAAAGAGGAGAGAGGTCCCACAGCAAGGAATAAGGCGTCATATCACCCACCACTGGAGAAGGCCACTTTGAGTTATTTAGGCGCCAGCACCCAGACAGAGGAGAGAGGTCCCACAGCAAGGAATAAGGCGTCATATCACCCACCACTGGAGAAGGCCACTTTGAGTTATTTAGGCCCCAGCACCCAGACAGAGGAGAGAGGTCCCACAGCAAGGAATAAGGCGTCATATCACCCACCATTGGAGATGCCCACTTTGAATTATTTAGGCTCCAGCACCCAGACAGGGGAGAGAAGTCACAGAGCAGAAAATCAGGCGTCAAATAACCCACCACTGGAGAAGGCCACTTTTAGTTATTTAGGCCCCAGCACTCCGACAGAGGAGAGAGGTCTCAAAGCAAGGAATACGGCATCATATCACCCACCACTGGAGAAATATCACACACCACTGGAGAAGGCCACTTTCAGTTATTTAGGCCCCAGCACCCAGACAAAGAAGAGAGGTCCCACAGCAAGGAATAAGGCATCATATCACCCACATCTGGAGAAGGCCACTTTCAGTTATTTAGGCCCCAGCACCCAGACAGAGGAGAGAGGTCCCACAGCAAGGCATAAGGCGTCATATAACCCACCACTGGAGAAGGCCACTTTCAGTTATTTAGGCCCCAGCACCCCGACCGAGGAGAGAGGTCTCACAGCAAGAAATAAGGCATCATATCACCCACCCTGGAGAAGGCCACTTTCAGTTATTTAGGCCCCAGCACCCAGACAGAGAAGAGAGGTCCCACAGCAAGGAATAAGGAGTCATATCACCCACCACTACAGAAGGCCACATTGAGTTAATTAGGCCCCAGCACCCAGTCACAGGAGAGAGGTCCCACAGCAAGGAATAAGGCGTCATATCACCCACCATTGGAGATGGCCACTTTGAATTATTTAGGCCCCAGCTCCCAGACAGGGGAGAGAAGTCCCAGAGCAGAAAATCAGGCGTCAAATAACCCACCACTGAAGAAGGCCACTTTTAGTTATTTAGGCCCCAGGACTCCGACAGAGGAGAGAGGTCTCAAAGCAAGGAATACGGCATCATATCACCCACCACTGGAGAAATATCACACACCACTGGAGAAGGCCACTTTCAGTTATTTAGGCCCCAGCACCCAGACAAAGGAGAGAGGTCCCACAGCAAGGAATAAGTCATCATATCACCCACATCTGGAGAAGGCCACTTTCAGTTATTTAGGCCCCAGCACCCAGAAAGAGGAGAGAGGTCCCACAGCAAGGAATAAGGCGTTATATAACCCACCACTGGAGAAGGCCACTTTCAGTTATTTAGGCCCCAGCACCCAGACAGAGGAGAGAGGTCTCAGGGCAAGGAATAAGGCATCATATCACCCACCCTGGAGAAGGCCACTTTCAGTTATTTTGGACCCAGCACCCAGACAGAGGAGAGAGGTCCCACAGCAATTAATAAGGCGTCATATCACCCACCACTGGAGAAGGCCACTTTCAGTTATTTAGGCACCAGCAACCAGACAGAGGAGAGAGGTCCCACAGCAAGGAATAAGGCATGATATCAGCCACCACTGGAGAAGGCTACTTTCAGTTATTTAGGCAACAGCACCCAGACACAGCAGAGAGGTCCCACAGCAAGTAATAAGGCGTCATATAACCCAACAATGGAGAAGGCAACTTTCAGTTATTTAGGCCCTAGCACCCCGACAGAGGAGAGAGGTCTCACAGCAAGGAATAAGGCATCATATCACCCACCACTGGAGAAGGCCACTTTCAGTTATTTAGGCCCCAGCACCCAGACAGAGAAGAGACGTCACACAGCAAGGAATAAGGAGTCATATCACCCACCACTACAGAAGGCCACATTGAGTTAATTAGGCCCCAGCACCCAGACACAGGAGAGAGGTCCCACAGCAAGGAATAAGGCGTCATATCACCCACCACTGGAGAAGGCCACTTTCAGTTATTTTGGCCCCAGCACCCAGACAGAGGAGAGAGGTCCCAGAGCAGAGAATCAGGAATCATATCACCCACCACTGGAGAAGGCCACTTTTAGTTATTTAGGCCCCAGGACTCCGACAGAGGAGAGAGGTCTCAAAGCAAGGAATACGGCATCATATCACCCACCACTGGAGAAATATCACACACCACTGGAGAAGGCCACTTTCAGTTATTTAGGCCCCAGCACCCAGACAAAGAGAGAGTTCCCACAGCAAGGAATAAGGCGTCATATAACCCACCACTGGAGAAGGCCACTTTCAGTTATTTAGGCCCCAGCACCCAGACAGAGGAGGGAGGTCCCACAGCAAGGAATATGACATCATATAACCCACCACTGGAAAAGGCCACTTTCAGTTATTTAGGCCCCAGCACCCAAACAGAGAAAAGAGGTCCCACAGCAAGGAATAAGGCGTCATATAACCCACCACTGGAGAAGGCCACTTTCAGTTATTTAGGCCCCAGCACCCAGACAGAGGAGGGAGGTCCCACAGCAAGGAATATGACGTCATATAACCCACCACTGGAGAAGGCCACTTTCAGTTATTTAGGCCCCAGCACCCAGACAAAGGAGAGAGTTCCCACAGCAAGGAATAAGGCGTCATATCACCCACCACTGGAGAAGGCCACTTTGAGTTATTTAGGCCCCAGCACCCAGACAGAGGAGAGAGGTCCCACAGCAAGGAATAAGGGTCATATCACCCACCATTGGAGATGGCCACTTTTAGTTATTTAGGCCCCAGCACCCAGACAGGGGAGAGAAGTCCCAGAGCAGAAAATCAGGCGTCAAATAACCCACCACTGGAGAAGGCCACTTTTAGTTATTTAGGCCCCAGCACTCCGACAGAGGAGAGAGGTCTCAAAGCAAGGAATACGGCATCATATCACCCACCACTGGAGAAATATCACACACCACTGGAGAAGGCCACTTTCAGTTATTTAGGCCCCAGCACCCAGACAAAGAAGAGAGGTCCCACAGCAAGGAATAAGGCGTCATATCACCCACCATTGGAGATGGTCACTTTTAGTTATTTAGGCCCCAGCACCCAGACAGGGGAGAGAAGTCCCAGAGCAGAAAATCAGGCGTCAAATAACCCACCACTGGAGAAGGCCACTTTTAGTTATTTAGGCCCCAGCACTCCGACAGAGGAGAGAGGTCTCAAAGCAAGGAATACGGCATCATATCACCCACCACTGGAGAAATATCACACACCACTGGAGAAGGCCACTTTCAGTTATTTAGGCCCCAGCACCCAGACAAAGGAGAGAGTTCCCACAGCAAGGAATAAGGCGTCATATAACCCACCACTGGAGAAGGCCACTTTCAGTTATTTAGGCCCCAGCACCCAGACAGAGGAGGGAGGTCCCACAGCAAGGAATATGACGTCATACAACCCACCACTGGAAAAGGCCACTTTCAGTTATTTAGGCCCCAGCACCCAAACAGAGAAAAGAGGTCCCACAGCAGAGAATAAGGCGTCATATCACCTACCACTGGAGAAGACCACTTTCAGTTATTTAGGCCCCAGCACCCAGACAGAGGAGAGAGGTCCAACAGCAAGGAATAAGGCGTCATATCACCCACCACTGGAGAAGGCCACTTTCAGTTATTTAGGACCAAGCACCCCGACAGAGGAGAGAGGTCTCACAGCAAGGAATAAGGCATCATATCACCCACCACTGGAGAAGGCCACTTTCAGTTATTTAAGCCCAAGCACCCAGACAGACGAGAGAGGTCCCACAGCAAGGAATAAGGCGTCATATCACCCACCACTGGAGATGGCCACTTTCAGTTATTTAGGACCAAGCACCCCGACAGAGGAGAGAGGTCTCACAGCAAGGAATAAGGCATCATATCACCCACCACTGGAGAAGGCCACTTTCAGTTATTTAAGCCCAAGCACCCAGACAGAGGAGAGAGGTCCCACAGCAAGGAATAAGGCGTCATATCACCCACCACTGGAGATGGCCACTTTGAGTTATTTAGGCCTCAGCAACTTGACAGAGGAGAGAGGTCCCACAGCAGAAAATCAGGTGTTATATAACCCACCACTGGAGAAGGCCACTTTCAGTTATTTAGGCCCCAGCACTTCGACAGAGGAGAGAGGTCTCAATGCAAGGAATAAGGCATCATATCACCCACCACTGGAGAAGGCCACTTTCAGTTATTAAAGCCCAAGCACCCAGACAGAGGAGAGAGGTCCCACAGCAAGAAATAAGGCGTCATATCACCCACCACTGGAGAAGGCCACTTTGAGTTATTTAGGCTCCAGCACCCAGACAGAGGAGAGAGGTCCCACAGCAGAGAATCAGGAATCATATCACCCACCACTGGAGAAGGCCACTTTCAGTTATTTAGGCCCCAGCACCCAGACAGAGGAGAGAGGTCCCACAGCAAGGAATAAGGCGTCATATCACCCACTATTGGAGATGGCCACTTTTAGTTATTTAGGCCCCAGCACCCAAACAGGGGAGAGAAGTCCCAGAGCAGAAAATCAGGCGTCAAATAACCCACCACTGGAGAAGGCCACTTTTAGTTATTTAGGCCCCAGCACTCCGACAGAGGAGAGAGGTCTCAAAGCAAGGAATACGGCATCATATCACCATCACACACCACTGGAGAAGGCCACTTTCAGTTATTTAGGCCCCAGCACCCAGACAAAGGAGAGGGGTCCCACAGCAAGGAATAAGGCATCATATCACCCACATCTGGAGAAGGCCACTTTCAGTTATTTAGGCCCCAGCACCCAGACAGAGGAGAGAGGTCCCACAGCAAGGAATAAGGCGTCATATAACCCACCACTGGAGAAGGCTACTTTCAGTAATTTAGGCCCCAGCACCCAGACAGAGGAGAGAGGTCTCAGGGCAAGGAATAAGGCATCATATCACCCACCCTGGAGAAGGCCACTTTCAGTTATTTAGGCCCCAGCACCCAGACAGGGGAGAGAAGTCCCACAGCAGAAAATCAGGCGTCATATCACCCACCACTGGAGAAGGCCACTTTCAGTTATTTAGGCCCCAGCAACCAGACAGAGGAGAGAGGTCCCACAACAAGGAATAAGGCATCATATCACCCACCACTGGAGAAGGCTACTTTCAGTTATTTAAGCACAAGCACCCAGAAAGAGGAGAGAGGTCCCACCGCAATTAATAAGGCGTCATATCACCCAACTCTGGAGAAGGCCACTTTGAGTTATTTAGGCCCCAGCACCCAGACAGAGGAGAGAGGTCCCACAGCAAGGAATAAGGCGTCATAACACCCACCACTGGAGAAGGCCACTTCGAGTTATTTAGGCCCCTACACCCAGACAGAGGAGAGAGGTCGCACAGCAAGGAATAAGACGTCATATCACCCACCATTGGAGAAGGCCACTTTTAGTTATTTAGGCCCCAGCAACCAGACAGGGGAGAGAAGTCCCAGAGCAGAAAATCAGGCGTCAAATAACCCACCACTGGAGAAGGCCACTTTTAGTTATTTAGGCCCCAGCACTCCGACAGAGGAGAGAGGTCTCAAAGCAAGGAATACGGCATCATATCACCCACATGTGGAGAAGGCCACTTTCAGTTATTTAGGCCCCAGCACCCAGACAGAGGAGAGAGGTCCCACAGCAAGGAATAATTCGTCATATAACCCACCACTGGAGAAGGCTACTTTCAGTTATATAGGCAACAGCACCCAGACACAGCAAAGAGGTCCCACAGCAAGGAATAAGGCGTCATATAACCCACCACTGGAGAAGGCAACTTTCAGTTATTTAGGCCCAAGCACTCCGACAGAGGAGAGAGGTCTCACAGCAAGGAATAAGGCATCATATCACCCAACAATGGTGAAGGCCACTTTCAGTTATTTAGGGTCCAGCACCCAGATAGAGTAGAGAGGTCCCACAGCAAGGAATAAGGAGTCATATCACCCACCACTAGAGAAGGCCACATTGAGTAAATTAGGCCCCAGCACCCAGACACAGGAGAGAGGTCCCACAGCAAGGAATAAGGCGTCATATCACCCACCACTGGAGACGGCCACTTTCAGTTATTTAGGCCCCAGCACCCAGACAGAGAAGAGAGGTCCCACAGCAAGGAATAAGGAGTCATATCACCCACCACTAGAGAAGGCCACATTGAGTAAATTAGGCCCCAGCACCCAGACACAGGAGAGAGGTCCCACAGCAAGGAATAAGGCGTCATATCACCCACCACTGGAGACGGCCACTTTCAGTTATTTAGGCCCCAGCACCCAGACAGAGAAGAGAGGTCCCACAGCAAGGAATAAGGAGTCATATCACCCACCACTAGAGAAGGCCACATTGAGTTAATTAGGCCACAGCACCCAGACACAGTAGAGAGGTCCCACAGCAAGGAATAAGGCGTCATATCACCCACCACTGGAGAAGGCCACTTTCAGTTATTTAGGCCCCAGCACACAGACACAGGAGACAGATCCCACAGCAGAGATACATGTGTCATATCACCCACCACTGGAGAAGACCACTTTGAGTTATTTAGGCCCCAGCACCCAGAAAGTGGATAGAGGTCCGACAGCAAGGAATAAAGCGTCATATCACCCACCACTGGAGAATGCCACTTTCAGTTATTTAGGCCCCAGCACCCAGACAGAGGAGGGAGGTCCCACAGCAAGGAATATGGCGTCATATAACCCACCACTGGACAAGGCCACTTTCAGTTATTTAGGCCCCAGCACCCAAACAGAGGACAGAGGTCCCACAGCAGAGAATAAGGCGTCATATCACCTACCACTGGAGAAGACCACTTTCAGTTATTTAGGCCCCAGCACACAGACAGAGGAGAGAGGTCCAACAGCAAGGAATATGGCGTCATATCACCCACCACTGGAGAAGGCAACTTTCAGTTATTTAAGCCCAAGCACCCAGACAGAGGAGAGAGGTCCCACAGCAAGGAATAAGGCGTCATATCACCCCACACAGGAGATGGCCACTTTGAGTTATTTAGGCCCCAGCAACTAGACAGAGGAAAGATGTCCCACAGCAGAAAATCAGGCGTCATATAACCCACCACTGGAGAAGGCCACTTTCAGTTATTTAGGCCCCAGCACTCCGACAGAGGAGAGAGGTCTCAATGCAAGGAATAAGGCATCATATCACCCACCACTGGAGAAGGCCACTTTCAGTTATTAAAGCCCAAGCACCCAGACAGAGGAGAGAGGTCCCACAGCAAGGAATAAGGCGTCATATCACCCACCACTGGAGAAGGCCACTTTTAGTTATTTAGGCCCCAGCACCCAGACAGAGGAGAGAGGTCTCAAAGCAAGGAATACGGCATCATATCACCCACCACTGGAGAAATATCACACACCACTGGAAGGCCACTTTCAGTTATTTAGGCCCCAGCACCCAGACAGAGGAGAGAGTTCCCACAGCAAGGAATAAGGCGTCATATAACCCACCACTGGAGAAGGCCACTTTCAGTTATTTAGGCCCCAGCACCCAGACAGAGGAGAGAGGTCCCACAGCAAGGAATATGACGTCATATAACCCACCACTGGAGAAGGCCACTTTCAGTTATTTAGGCCCCAGCACCCAGACAGAGAAGAGAGGTCCCACAGCAAGGAATAAGGCGTCATATAACCCACCACTGGAGAAGGCCACTTTCAGTTATTTAGGCCCCAGCACCCAGACAGAGGAGGAGGTCCCACAGCAAGGAATATGGCGTCATATCACCCACCACTGGAGAAGGCCACTTTCAGTTATTTAGGCCCCAGCACCCAGACAAAGGAGAGAGTTCCCACAGCAAGGAATAAGGCGTCATATCACCCACCACTGGAGAAGGCCACTTTGAGTTATTTAGGCCCCAGCACCCAGACAGAGGAGAGAGGTCCCACAGCAAGAGAATAAGGCGTCATATCACCCACCACTGGAGAAGGCCACTTTCAGTTATTTAGGCCCCAGCACCCAGACAGAGGAGAGAGGTCCCAGAGCAGAGAATCAGGCGTCATATAACCCACCACTGGAGAAGGCCACTTTCAGTTATTTAGGCCCCAGCACTCCAGACAGAGGAGAGAGGTCCCAAAGCAAGGAATACGGCATCATATCACCCACCACTGGAGAAATATCACACACCACTGGAGAAGGCCACTTTCAGTTATTTAGGCCCCAGCACCCAGACAGAGGAGAGAGGTCCCACAGCAAGGAATAAGGCGTCATATCACCCACCACTGGAGAAGGCCACTTTCAGTTATTTAGGCCCCAGCACCCAGACAGAGGAGGGAGGTCCCACAGCAAGGAATATGGCGTCATACAACCCACCACTGGAGAAGGCCACTTTCAGTTATTTAGGCCCCAGCACCCAAACAGAGGAAAGAGGTCCCACAGCAGAGAATAAGGCGTCATATCACCTACCACTGGAGAAGACCACTTTCAGTTATTTAGGCCCCAGCACCCAGACAGAGGAGAGAGGTCCAACAGCAAGGAATAAGGCGTCATATCACCCACCACTGGAGAAGGCCACTTTCAGTTATTTAGGACCAAGCACCCAGACAGAGGAGAGAGGTCTCACAGCAAGGAATAAGGCATCATATCACCCACCACTGGAGAAGGCCACTTTCAGTTATTTAAGCCCAAGCACCCAGACAGACGAGAGAGGTCCCACAGCAAGGAATAAGGCGTCATATCACCCACCACTGGAGATGGCCACTTTCAGTTATTTAGGACCAAGCACCCCGACAGAGGAGAGAGGTCTCACAGCAAGGAATAAGGCATCATATCACCCACCACTGGAGAAGGCCACTTTCAGTTATTTAAGCCCAAGCACCCAGACAGAGGAGAGAGGTCCCACAGCAAGGAATAAGGCGTCATATCACCCACCACTGGAGATGGCCACTTTGAGTTATTTAGGCCCCAGCAACTTGACAGAGGAGAGAGGTCCCACAGCAGAAAATCAGGTGTTATATAACCCACCACTGGAGAAGGCCACTTTCAGTTATTTAGGCCCCAGCACTCCGACAGAGGAGAGAGGTCTCAATGCAAGGAATAAGGCATCATATCACCCACCACTGGAGAAGGCCACTTTCAGTTATTAAAGCCCAAGCACCCAGACAGAGGAGAGAGGTCCCACAGCAAGAAATAAGGCGTCATATCACCCACCACTGGAGAAGGCCACTTTGAGTTATTTAGGCCCCAGCACCCAGACAGAGGAGAGAGGTCCCACAGCAGAGAATCAGGAATCATATCACCCACCACTGGAGAAGGCCACTTTCAGTTATTTAGGCCCCAGCACCCAGACAGAGGAGAGAGGTCCCACAGCAAGGAATAAGGCGTCATATCACCCACTATTGGAGATGGCCACTTTTAGTTATTTAGGCCCCAGCACCCAAACAGGGAGAGAGGTCCCAGAGCAGAAAATCAGGCGTCAAATAACCCACCACTGGAGAAGGCCACTTTTAGTTATTTAGGCCCCAGCATTCCGACTGAGTAGAGAGGTCTCAAAGCAAGGAATACGGCATCATATCACCATCACACACCACTGGAGGAGGCCACTTTCAGTTATTTAGGCCCCAGCACCCAGACAAAGGAGAGGGGTCCCACAGCAAGGAATAAGGCATCATATCACCCACATCTGGAGAAGGCCTCTTTCAGTTATTTAGGCCCCAGCACCCAGACAGAGGAGAGAGGTCCCACAGCAAGGCATAAGGCGTCATATAACCCACCACTGGAGAAGGCCACTTTCAGTAATTTAGGCCCCAGCACCCAGACAGAGGAGAGAGGTCTCAGGGCAAGGAATAAGGCATCATATCACCTACCCTGGAGAAGGCCACTTTCATTTATTTAGGCCCCAGCACCCAGACAGGGGAGAGAAGTTCCACAGCAGAAAATAAGGCGTCATATCACCCACCACTGGAGAAGGCCACTTTCAGTTATTTAGGCCCCAGCAACCAGACAGAGGAGAGAGGTCCCACAGCAAGTAATAAGGCATCATATCACCCACCACTGGAGAAGGCTACTTTCAGTTATTTAGGCAACAGCACCCAGACACAGCAGAGAGGTCCCACAGCAAGGAATAAGGCGTCATATCACCCAACTCTGGAGAAGGCCACTTTGAGTTATTTAGGCCCCAGCACCCAGACAGAGGAGAGAGGTCCCACAGCAAGGAATAAGGCGTCATAACACCCACCACTGGAGAAGGCCACTTCGAGTTATTTAGGCCCCTACACCCAGACAGAGGAGAGAGGTCGCACAGCAAGGAATAAGGCGTCATATCACCCACCATTGGAGAAGGCCACTTTTAGTTATTTAGGCCCCAGCACCCAGACAGGGGAGAGAATTCCCAGAGCAGAAAATCAGGCGTCAAATAACCCACCACTGGAGAAGGCCACTTTTAGTTATTTAGGCCCCAGCACTCCGACAGAGGAGAGAGGTCTCAAAGCAAGGAATACGGCATCATATTACCCACATGTGGAGAAGGCCACTTTCAGTTATTTAGGCCCCAGCACCCAGACAGAGGAGAGAGGTCCCACAGCAAGGAATAATGCGTCATATAACCCACCACTGGAGAAGGCTACTTTCAGTTATATAGGCAACAGCACCCAGACACAGCAAGAGGTCCCACAGCAAGGAATAAGGCGTCATATAACCCACCACTGGAGAAGGCAACTTTCAGTTATTTAGGCCCAAGCACTCAGACAGAGGAGAGAGGTCTCACAGCAAGGAATAAGGCATCATATCACCCAACAATGGTGAAGGCCACTTTCAGTTATTTAGGGTCCAGCACCCAGATAGAGTAGAGAGGTCCCACAGCAAGGAATAAGGAGTCATATCACCCACCACTGAGAAGGCCACATTGAGTTATTTAGCCCCAGCACCCAGACAGAGGAGAGAGGTCCACAGCAAGGAATAAGGCGTCATATCACCCACCACTGAGAAGGCCACTTTCAGTTATTTAGGCCCCAGCACCCAGACAGAGAGAGAGGTCCCACAGCAAGGAATAAGGCGTCATATCACCCACCACTGAGAAGGCCACTTTCAGTTATTTAGGCCCCAGCACCCAGACAGAGGAGAGAGGTCCCACAGCAAGGAATAAGGCGTCATATCACCCACCACTGGAGAAGGCCACTTTCAGTTATTTAGGCCCCAGCACCCAGACAGAGGAGAGGTCCCACAGCAAGGAATAAGGCGTCATATCACCCACCACTGGAGAAGGCCACTTTCAGTTATTAGGCCCCAGCACCCAGACACAGGAGAGAGGTCCCACAGCAAGGAATAAGGCGTCATATCACCCACCACTGGAGACGGCCACTTTCAGTTATTTAGGCCCCAGCACCCAGACAGAGGAGAGAGGTCCCACAGCAAGGAATAAGGAGTCATATCACCCACCACTAGAGAAGGCCACATTGAGTAAATTAGGCCCCAGCACCCAGGACACAGGAGAGAGGTCCCACAGCAAGGAATAAGGCGTCATATCACCCACCACTGGAGACGGCCACTTTCAGTTATTTAGGCCCCAGCACCCAGACAGAGAAGAGAGGTCCCACAGCAAGGAATAAGGAGTCATATCACCCACCACTAGAGAAGGCCACATTGAGTTAATTAGGCCACAGCACCCAGACACAGTAGAGAGGTCCCACAGCAAGGAATAAGGCGTCATATCACCCACCACTGGAGAAGGCCACTTTCAGTTATTTAGGCCCCAGCACACAGACACAGGAGACAGATCCCACAGCAGAGATACATGTGTCATATCACCCACCACTGGAGAAGACCACTTTGAGTTATTTAGGCCCCAGCACCCAGAAAGAGGATAGAGGTCCGACAGCAAGGAATAAAGCGTCATATCACCCACCACTGGAGAATGCCACTTTCAGTTATTTAGGCCCCAGCACCCAGACAGAGGAGAGTTGTCCCACAGCAAGGAATATGGTGTCATATCACCCACCACTAGAGAAGGCCACTTTGAGTTATTTAGCCCCCAGCACCCAGAAGGAGGAGATAGGTCCCAGAGCAGAGAAGCATGCGTCATATCACCCACAACTGGAGAACGCCACTTTCAGTTATTTAGGCCCCAGCACCCAGACAGAGGAGAGAGGTCCCACAGCAGAGAATCAGGCTTCAAATCACCCACCACTAGAGAAGGCCACTTTCAGTTATTTAGGCCCCAGCACCCAGACAGAGGAGAGAGGTCTCACTGCAAGGAATAAGCCGTCATATCACCCACCACTGGAGAAGGCCACTTTCAGTTATGTAGGCCCCAGCACCCAGATAGAGGAGAGAGGTCCCACTGCAAGGAATAAGGCATCAAATCACCCACCACTGGAGAAAGCCACTTTGAATTTTTTAGGTCCTAGCACACAGACAGAGGAGAGAAGTCCCACAGCAGAGAATCAGGCGTCATATCACCCACCACTAGAGAAGGCCACTTTCAGTTATTTAGGCCCCAGCGCCCAGACAGAGGAGAAAGGTCCCACAGCAAAGAATAAGGCGTCATATCACCCACCACTGGAGAAGGCCACTTTCAGTTATATAGGCCCCAGCACCCAGACAGAGGAGAGAGGTCCGACAGCAAGGAATAAGGCGTCATATCACCAACCACTGAAGAAGGCCACTTT
This sequence comes from Bufotes viridis, assembly GCA_033119425.1. Lineage (NCBI taxonomy): Eukaryota > Metazoa > Chordata > Amphibia > Anura > Bufonidae > Bufotes > Bufotes viridis. The sequence goes on along the minus strand of CM065595.1, from coordinate 99,541,248 downwards.
CCGTTATTTAGGCCCCAGCACCCAGACAGAGGAGAGAGGTCCCACAGCAGAGAATAAGGCTTCATATCACCTACCACTGGTGAAGGCCACTTTCAGTTATTTAGGCCCCAGCACCCAGACAGAGGAGAGAGGTCCCACAGCAGAGAATCAGGCGTCATATCACCCACCACTGGAGAAGGCCACTTTCAGTTATTTAGGCCCCAGCGCCCAGACAGAGGAGAAAGGTCCCACAGCAAAGAATAAGGCGTCATATCACCCACCACTGGATAAGGCCACTTTCAGTTATATAGGCCCCAGCACCCAGACAAAGGAAAGAGGTCCGAAAGCAAGGAATAAGGCGTCATATCACCAACCACTGAAGAAGGCAACTTTCAGTTATTTAAGCCCCAGCACCCAGACAGAGGAGAGAGGTCCCAAGAGCAGAGAATCAGGCGTCATATCACCCACCACTGGAGAAGGCCACTTTCAGTTATTTAGGCCCCAGCACCCAGACAGAGGAGAGAGGTCCCAAGAGCAGAGAATCAGGCGTCATATCACCCACCACTGGAGAAGGCCACTTTCAGTTACTTAGGCCCCAGCACCCAGAGAGAGGAGAGAGGTCCCACAGCAAGGAATAAGGCGTCATATAACCCAGCACTGGAGACGGCCACTTTCAGTTATTTAGGCCCCAGACAGAGGAGACAGATCCCACAGAAGAGAATCAGGCATCATATCATCAACCACTGAAGAAGGCCACTTTGAGTTATTTAGGCCCCAGCACCCAGACAGATGAGATAGGTCCCACAGCAGAGAATCAGGCGTCATATCACCCACCACTGGAGAAGGCCACTTTCAGTTATCTAGGCCCCAGATCCCAGACAGAGGAGAGAGGTCCCACAGCAGAGAATCAGGCGTCATATCACCCACCACTGGAGAATGCCACTTTCAGTTATGTAGGCCCCAGCACCCAGACAGAGGAGAGAGGTCCCACAGCAAGGAATAAGGCGTCATATCACCCACCACTTGAGAAGGCCACTTTCAGTTATTTAGGCCCCAGCACCCAGACAGAGGAGAGAGGTCCCACAGCAGAGAATCAGGCGTCATATCACCCACCACTGGAGAAGGCCACTTTCAGTTATTTCGGCCCCAGCACCCATAGAGATGAGAGAGGTCCCAAAGCAGAGAATCAGGCGTCATATCACCCACCACTGGAGAAGGCCACTTTCAGTTATTTAGGCCCCAGCAACCAGACAGAGGAGTGAGGTCCTACAGCAAAGAATCAGGCGTCATATCACCCACCACTAGAGAAGGCCACTTTCAGTTATTTAGGCCCCAGCACCCAGACAGAGGAGAGATGTCCCACTGCAAGGAATAAGGCGTCATATCACCACCACTGGAGAAGGCCACTTTGAGATATTTAGCCCCCAGCACCCAGACAGAGGAGAGAGGTCCCACAGCAGAGAATCAGGCGTCATATCACCCACCACTGGAGAAGGCCACTTTCAGTTATTTAGGCCCCAGCACCCATACAGAGGAGAGAGGTCCCAAAGCAGAGAATCAGGCGTCATATCACCCACCACTGGAGAAGGCCACTTTCAGTTATTTAGGCCCCAGCAACCAGACAGAGGAGAGAGGTCCTACAGCAAAGAATCAGGCGTCATATCACCCACCACTAGAGAAGGCCACTTTCAGTTATTTAGGCCCCAGCACCCAGACAGAGGAGAGAGGTCCCACAGCAAGGAATAAGGCATCATATCACCCACCACTGGAGAAGGCCACTTTCAGTTATTTAGGCCCCAGCACCCAGACAGAGGAGAGAGGTCCCACAGCAAGGAATAAGGCATCATATCACCCACCACTGGAGATGGCCACTTTCAGTTATGTAGGCCCCAGCACCCAGACAGAGGAGAGAGGTCCCACATCAGAGAATTAGGCATCATTTCACCCACCACTGGAGATGGCCACTTCCATATATTTAACCCACGGCACCCAGACAGAGGAGAGCGGTCGCATGGCAGAGGTTCAGGCTTCATGTCACCCACCATTGTCACAGGCCACTGTCAGTTATTTAGGCCCCGTCGCCCAGATTGAGGAGAGGTTCATTCAACTTTGGGTTGCACCGCAAGATCATGGTAAAGTTAAAAAAAATTAGGATTCAATAAAGAAGTGCCCCGATGTACAAGAATACATGGTTACGTGGGAGGCAGTTATACACAAGGGAGGGAGAGGTCCTTTGGGATTCATGCCTGGTTCATTTTTATGAACGTCAGCTTGTCCATGTTGTCTGTGGACAGGCTCTGCGTTTGTATGTAATGACGCACACTGCCGTGCTGAATACACGTTCAGACAAAACGCTGGCCGCCGGGCAGGCCAGCACCTTCAAGGCATAAAATGCTAACTCTGGCCACGTGGACAATTTGGAGACCCAGAAGTTGAATGGGGCCGAACCATCAGTCAGTACGTGGAGGGGTGTGCAGACGTACTGTTTAACCATGTTAGTGAAATGCTGCCTTCTGCTAACACATTCCGTATCAGGTGGTGGTGCAGTTAAATGTGGCGTGGAGACAAAACTTTTCCACATTTCTGCCATGTTTACCCTGCCCACAGAGGAGCTGGCCATGACACAGCTGCGTTGGCGACCTCTTGCTCCTCCTCTGCCTTCGCCTTGGGCTTCCACCTTTTCCCCTGTGACATTTGGGAATGCTCTCAGGAGCGCGTCTACCAGCTTGCGCTTGTACTCGCGCATCTTCCTATAACGCTCCAGTGCAGGAAGTAGGGTGGGCACATTGTTTTTGTACCGGAGATCGAGCAGGGTGGTAACCCAGTAGTCCGCACACGTTAAAATGTGGGCAACTCTGCTTTCGTTGCTCAGGCACTGCTGCATGTAGTCGCTCATGTGTGCCAGGCTCCGCAGAGGTAAGGACAAGCTGTCCTCTATGGGAAGCGTATCGTCATCGTCCTCCGTATCCCCCCAGCCACGCACCTGTGATGGGCCTCAGCTATGTCGGGTGCCACCCCGCTGTGATACTGCTTCATCCTCATCCTCCTCCACCTACTCCTCATCCTCCTCGTCCTCCAGTAGTGGGCCCTGGCTGGCCACATTTGTACCTGGCCTCTGCTGTTGCAAAAAAACTCCCTCTGAGGCACTTCTAACAGACTGGCCTGAAAGTGCTAAAAATGACCCCTCCTCCTCCTCCTGGGACACCTCCTCTTCCATTATCGCACTAAGTGTTTTCTCAAGGAGACATAGAAGTGGTATTGTAACGCTGATAACGGCGTCATCGCCACTGGCCATGTTGGTGGAGTACTCGAAACAGCGCAACAGGGCACACAGGTCTCGCATGGAGGCCAAGTCATTGGTGGTGAAGTGGTGCTGTTCCTCCGAGCGACTCACCAGTGCATGCTGAAGCTGAAACTGCACAATCGCCTGCTGCTGCTCGCACTGTCTGGCCAGCATGTGCAAGGTGGAGTTCCACCTGGTGGGCACGTCGCATATGAGGCGGTGAGCGGGAAGGCCGAAGTTCCGCTGTAGCGCAGACAGGCGAGCAGCGGCAGGATGTGAACGCCAGAAGCGCGCACAGATGGCCCGCACTTTATGCAGCAGCTCTGACATGTTGGGGTAGTTATGAATGAACTTCTGCACCACCAAATTCAGCACATGCGCCAGGCAAGGGATGTGCGTCAAACCGGCTAGTTCCAGAGCTGCGACGAGATTTCGCCCATTATCGCACACCACCAGGCCGAGCTTGAGGCCCACCGGCAGAAACCACTCGTCAGTCTGTTGTTCAATACAACGCTACAACTCCTGCACGGTGTGGGGCCTGTCCCCCAAACATATGAGTTTCAGAATGGCCTGCTGACGTTTACCCAGGGCTGTGCTGAAGTTGGTGGTGAAGGTGTGTGGCTGACTGGATGAGCTGGTGGAAGCAGAGGGGGAAGCCGAGTAGGAGGAGGAGGCTACAGGAGGCAAAGAATGATGCCCTGTGATCCTTGGCGGCGGAAGGACGTGCGCCAAAGAACTCTCCGCCTGGGGCCCAGCCGCCACTACATTTACCCAGTGTGCAGTTAGGGAGATATAGTGTCCCTGGCCGTGCTTACTGGTACACGTATCTGTGGTTAGGTGGACCTTGCCACAGATGGCGTTGCGCAGTGCACACTTGATTTTATCGGATACTTGGTTGTGCAGGGAAGGCACGGCTGTCTTGGAGAAGTAGTGGCGGCTGGGAACAACATACTGTGGAACAGCCATGACCATCAGCTGTTTGAAGCTGTCTATGTCCACCAGCTTGAATGACAGCATTTCAAAGGCCAGTAGTTTAGAAATGCTGGCATTCAGGCCCAGGTCTTGAGGGTGGCTAGGTGGGAATTTATGCTTTCTCTCCAAGGTTTGTGAGATGGAGAGTTGAACACTGCCGTGTGACATGGTGGAGATGCTTGGTGATGCAGGTGGTGGTGTCGGTGGCACATCCTCTGTTTGGTGGGCGGCAGGTGCCAACATTCCTCCCGAGGTGGAGAAAGAGGCCGAGGCAGCAGCAGAAGAGGGAGCAGAGGGAGCCTGAGTTAGTTCCTTGCTTGTAAGGTGTTTACTCCACTGCAGTTCATGCTTTGCATGTAGATGCCTGGTCATGCAGGTTGTAGGTTCAGAACGTCAATGCTTCGCTTCAGGCTCTGATGGCACAGCGTGCAAACCACTCGGGTCTTGTCGTCAGCCCATTGTTTAAGGAAGTGCCATGCCAGGGAACTCCATGAAGCTGCCTTTGGGGTGCTCGGTCCATGGTGGTGGTGGCCAGTAGCAGGCGAACTCTCTTGGCGGCTGTTCTGCTTTTGCCCGCTGCTTCCTCTTTTGCTGCGCTGTTGGCTCGGTCTCACCACTGCCTCTTCCTCTGAACTATGAAAGTCAGTGGAACGACCTTCATTCCATGTGGGGTCTAGGACCTCATCGTCCCCTGCATCGTCTTCTACACAGTATTCTTCCCTTACCTTCTGTTCGGTCTGCACAGTGCAAATAGACGCAGCAGATGGCACCTGTGTTTCGTCATCATCAGAGACGGCGGACTCTGATGAGGTGGTATTCCCATGTCCTCATCATCAGGGAAAATAAGTGGTTGTGCATCAGTGCATTCTATGTCTTCCACCACTGGGGAAGGGTTAGGTGGATTCACTTGGAAAACCCCGCTAGCAGAGTCTTCAAACAGCATAAGAGACCGCTGCATAACTTGAGGCTCAGACAGTTTTTCTGATATGCATGGGGGTGATGTGACAGTCTGATGGGCTTGGTTTTCCTGCGCCACCTGTGCCCTTTCTTCAGAAGACTGGGTGTGAGATAATGTTGTGAAAGTGCTGGATCCACTGTCGGCCACCCAATTGACTAGCGCCTGTACCTGCTCAAGCCTTACCATACTTAGAACGGCATTGGGCCCCACCAAATATCGTTGTAAATTCTGGCGGGTACTGGAACCTGAGGTAGTTGGTTCACTAGGACGTGTGGCTGTGGCAGAATGGTCACGTCCTCTCCCAGCACCAGAGGGTCCACTAACACGTCCACGTCCCTTACTAGATGTTTTCCTCATTGTTACCGTTCACCAAGCACCACAATAAGAAAAAAAATATTTGGCACAATGTATTGATTTCAAATTCAGGCCTTTTTTTACAGGCACCTAACACTATCTGCCTATTTATTTATGTACCGTATTACACTAATCCAGGCACAGCAGTATCCATTGATTTAGGGGAATATCACTTGTAGGCCTAGTATTTAGGCCCTGGATGAAAGGTATCCTTTTATGGACAGATTTACACTTGGAGATGCACAGTAGCGTGTGAAAAAATATGTAGGATTATGCCTTTAGCAATTGTATTTTAACACTTTGTGTAATATACCCTTTAATGGACAGAAATACAATGGGAGATGCACGGTAGCGTGTGAAGTTATTGAGGATGACCCTCTCAGCACTTGTATATACACCTTGAGTGTAATATACCCTTTTACAGCAGATTAACACTTGGCCTGCAACAGCTGGAACACCAGATTCAGGGTATTGCTATATTGGCAAGTGAATTTCACCCCAGAACAAAATATATCCTTTGACGGATACTATTAAACTTGTCCAGTCACAGCTGAAACACCAGATTTAATGTATTTCTATTTTGGCAACTGAATTTCACCCCAGAAAAAAATATACCCTTTTACGGACAGATTTAGACTATGCTTGCAACAGCTGGAACACCAGATTCAGGGTATTGCTATTTTGGCAATTAAGTTTCACCCCAGAAAAAAATATACCCTTGTACAGACAGATTTAAACTAGGCCTGCAACAGCTGAAACACCAGATTCAGGGTATTGCTATTTTGGCAATTAGGTTTCACCCCAGAAAAAAATATATCCTTTGCCGTCCACTACTAAACTTGGCCAGCCACAGCTGAAACCACTGATTTATGGTATTGCTATTTTGGCAATTGAATTTAACCCCAGAAAAAAAATATATCCTTTGCCGTACACTATTAAACTTGTCCAGCCACTGCTGAAACCACTGATTTATGGTATTGCTATTTTGGCAATTGAATTTCACCCCAGAACAAAATATATCCTTTGCTGGACACTATTAAACTTGGCCAGCCACTGCTGGGACACCAGATTTACTGTATTTCTATTTTTGCTACTGACTTTCACCCCAGAAAATAATATATCCTTTGACTGACACTAGGGAAATTGTCCAGTCACAGCTGTAACACCAGATTCAGGGTATTGCTATTTTGGCAATTCATTTTCACCCCAGAATATAATCTATCCTTTGACGGATAATATTAAACTTGTCCAGTCACAGCTGGAACACCAGATTCAGGGTATTGCTATTTTGGCAATTATATTTCACCCCAGAAAAAATATACCCTTTTACGGACAGATTTAAACTAGGCCTGCAACAGCTGGAACACCAGATTTAGGGTATTGCTATTTTGGCAATTAAATTTCACCCCAGAAAAAAATATACCCTTTTACGGACAGTTCTAAACTAGGTCTGCAACAGCTAAAACACCAGATTAAGGATATTGCTATTTTGGCGATTAAGTTTCACCCCAGAAAAAAATATACCCCTTTACGTACAAATTTAAACGAAGCCTGCAACAGCTGGAAAAACAGTTTTATTTTATTTCTATTTTTGCAAATGAATTTCACCCCAGAACAAAATATATCCTTTGCCGGACACTATTATACTTTGCCAGCCACTGCTGGGACACCAAATTAAGGGGATTGCTATTTTGGCAATTGAATTTCACCACAGAAAAAAATCTATCCTTTGCCAGACAGCAGACAGTATTACACTTGGCTAGCCAAAGCTGGAACACCAGATTTAGGGGATTGCTATTTTGGCACTTGAATTTAACCCCTTAATAAAATATAGACATTTCTATCCTGAGTTTCTAGGGCTGACAATAAGCACAGCCAATCCCCTGATGTAGGATATAGCAAAGAAAAACCTAGTATTGATGCATTGATGGATTTGGTTGCAGCTTGTGCTCGTGCACCACAAGACACATAATGGCCGCCGATCAAAGTAACAGAAAAAAGCTCTGTGCAGCCTAAAAACCAGTGAGCAATTAACTAGCAGAAGTTGAATCATTCACAGCTGTAGATCAATCACTTTATTAGGTGCTTTTGCTGACTTTTCCCTGCCTATTCGCACCCTAACACAAGCTGCGTCCTCTCCCTAAACCAGGGGTAGGCAACCTTTGGCTCCCAGCTGTTGTGAAACTACAACTCCCAGCATGCATAGTTGCTCTGCTCTTCTAAGAACTTACATAGAAATGAATGGAGCATGCTGGGAATTGTAGTTTCACAACAGCTGGGAGCCGAAGGTTGCTGATGCCTGCCCTAAACTAATCAGAGCAGTGTGACGTGCGGTGCTACGCGACTCCAGCTTAAATAGAGGCTGGGTCACCTGCTGCACTTGGCCAATCACAACCATGCCATTAGTATGCATGGCTGTGATGGTTTCTTAGGGCAAGAAGTAAAACGCTAGCTGATTGGCTGCTGTGCATCCCTTCAGAAAGCGGGCAGAAATCGCCGAACAACGGACCCGAACCCGAACTTTTTTGAAAATGTTCGGGTCCGGTTCCGGGTCCCGAACACCCCAAAATTCGGTACAAACCCGAACTATGCTCAAACTGATCGCTCAACACTGTTAGCTAGGCCAGTGTTCTGTGTCCACAGACTCATCTGCTGTAAGGACAGCGTCACAGCACCCCAAAAACATTAGTTTGCTTTTATTTTATTTTTTTCCATATATATATTGCAGTTGCCTGGCCTGCCTGTGAGTTAGAGGCTGTATGCCCACAGACTGTAGTGTGCCCACTGCCAGTGCCCACCACTCATACCGTGTGGCACAGGACTTTGCATAAAAAAAGGCATTTCATTTTTACACTTTCATCTAATTTCAGTTGCTTGGCCTGCCTGCTGCCAGTGTGTTTCAGGCCCACTTCCACTGACTGTAGTGTGCCCACTGCCAGTGCCCACCATTCATACCGTGTGGCACAGGACTTTGCATAAAAAAAAGGCATTTCATTTTTACACTTTAATCTAATTTCAGTTGCCTGGCCTGCCTGCTGCCAGTGTGTGTCAGGCCCACTTCCACTAACTGTAGTGTGCCCACTGCCAGTGCCTACCACTCATACCGTGTGGCACAGGACTTTGCATTAAAAACAGGCATTTCATTTTTACACTTTAATCTAATTTCAGTTGCCTGGCCTGCGTGCTGCCAGTGTGTGTCAGGCCCACTTCCACTGACCGTAGTGTGCCCACTGCCAGTGCCCACCACTCATACCGTGTGGCTCAGGACTTTGCATTAAAAAATGGCATTTCATTTTTACAATTTAATCTAATTTCAGTTGCCTGCCTGCTGCCTGTGTGTCAGGCCCAGTTCCACTGACTGTAGTGTGCCCACTGCCAGTGCCCACTACATATACCATGTACAGTAGCACAGGACTTTGCATAAAAAATAGGCATTTCATTTTTACACTTTAATCTAATTTCAGTTGCCTGGCCTGCCTGCTACTATTGTGTGTCAGGCCCACTTCCACTGACTGTAGTGTGCCCACTGCCAGTGCCCTCCACTCATAACGTGTGGCACAGGACTTTCCATAAAAAAAAGGCATTTCATTTTTACACTTTAATCTAATTTCAGTTGCCTGGCCTGCCTGCTGCCAGTGTGTGTCAGGCCCACTTCCACTGACTGTAGTGTGCCCACCGCCAGTGCCCACCACTCATACCGTGTGACACAGGACTTGGCATAAAAAAAAGTTATTTAATTTTTACACTTTAATCTAATTTCAGTTGCCTGCCTGCTGCCCGTGTGTGTCAGGCCCACTTCCACTGACTGTAGTGTGCCCACTGCCAGTGCCCACCACTCATACCGTGTGACACAGGACTTTGCATAAAAAATGGCATTTAATTTTTACACTTTAATCTTATTTCAGTTGCCTGCCTACTGCCAGTGTGTTAGGCCCACTTTCACTGACTGTAGTGTGCCCAATGCCAGTGCCAACCACTCATACTGTGTGGCAGAGGACTTTGCATAAAAAAAAGGCATTTCATTTTTACACTTTAATCTAATTTCAGTTGCCTGGCCTGCCTGCTGCCAGTGTGTGTCAGGCCCACTTCCACTGACTGTAGTGTGCCCACTGCCAGTGCCCACCACTCATACTGTGTGGCACAGGACTTTGCATAAAAAATGGCATTTAATTATTACACTTTAATCTAATTTCAGTTGCCTGCCTGCTGCCAGTGTGTGTCAGGCCCATTTCCACTGACTGTAGTGTGCCCACTGCCAGTGCCCACCACTCATACCGTGTGGCACAGGACTTTGCATAAAAAAAAGGTATTTAATTTTTACACTTTCATCTAATTTCAGTTGCCTGCCTGCTGCCAGTGTGTGTCAGGCCCACTTCCACTGACTGTAGTGTGCCCACTGCCAGTGCCCACCACTCATACCGTGTGACACAGGACTTTGCATAAAAAATGGCATTACATTTTTACACTTTAATCTAATTTCAGTTGCCTGCGTGCTGCCAGTGTGTGTCAGGCCCACTTCCACTAACTGTATTGTGCCCACTGCCAGTGCCCACCACTCACACCGGGTGGCACAGTAGCTTGCCGATAAATAAGGCATTTCATTTTTTCCCTTTAATCTAAGGTTAGTTGCCTGCCAGTGTGTGTCAGGCCCACTTCCACTGACTGTAGTGTGTCCACTGCCAGTGCCCACCACTCAGACCGGGTGGCACAGTACCTTGCACGCATAGTACCACTAATCAAAAAAAAAATGAAAGGCAGAGGCAGGCCACCCCGCAGGGGCCGTCGTGGTGCTGTGTTTTCCTTTAGCCCTAGAATAATGCCCAGTGTTCAGAGGCCACATACCCTGAACTCGAAAAGTTCTGAGGACATAGTTGACTGGCTTACACAGGACACCCAATCTTCTACAGCTTCCGCTCGGAAACTTGACGCACCATCCTCCTCCAGCTCAGCTTCAGGCACCTCTCAAGTTACCACTCGCCCGCCCGCTGCCACCACCAACATTAGCACCACAGCCGCTTCATTTGATCTGTCAAAGGATTTCTTTACACATCAGTTGGAATAAATGAGTGATGCGCAACCATTATTGCCAGAGGATGTAGATAACAGGGATACTGTATGTCTCAGTCAGGCAGCATTACACACATGTACATACGGTGTGATGATGATGATGTTGTACCCGCTGCTGCTTCCTTTGCTGAGTTGTCAGATAGAAGTGAAGTGGTTGATGATGACGAGGTGTCACGTAGGTGCCCGCTCGAAGAGAAGAAGAACAGGGGGAAAGTTCAGATGGCGAGACAGAGAGGAGTAGGAGACGAGTTGGAAGCAGGGGGAGGTCATCGCAAGGAGCTAGTGGCACAGTCAGACAGCATGTATCGGCACCCGGGGTCAGCCAGAGAGCACGGCAATCAACAAATGCTGTTGCCACCACCAGAATGACGTCATCGCAAAGGTCAGCAGTGTGGCATTTTTTTTGTGTGTCTGCCTCTGATAACAGCGATGCCATTTGCAACGTGTGCCAAAAGAAACTAAGTTGTGGGAAGTCCAACACCCGTCTATGTACAACTGCTTTGCGAAGGCACATGATCTCACATTACAAACGCCTATGGGATACAAACATGAGTACAAGCAGCACACAAACTCAAAGCCACCATCCTCCTCCTGGTCCAGCACCTTCAGCCACGTCAAACACTGCTGTCCTCCCTGCCCTCTATCAACCACCCGTCACTCCGCCTTTCACCTTCAGCAGTTCCTGTTCATCTGCCCACAGTCAGGTGTCTGTCAAGGAAATGTTTGAGCGTAAGAAGCCAATCTCACAGAGTCACCCCCTTGCCCACCGTCTGACAGCTGGCTTGACGGAACTCTTATCCCGCCAGCTTTTACCATACAAGCTGGTGGAGTCTGAGGCCTTCAAAAAATGTGTAGCTATTGGGACACTCCAGTGGAAGGTACCCGACCGAAATTATTTTTCACAAAAGGTTATCCCCAACCTTTACTCTATTGTGGAAAAAGAAGTCATGACATGTCTGGCACACAGTGTTGGGACAAGGGTCAATATGACCACTGACACCTGGTCTGCAAAGCACAGTCAGGTCAGGTATATCACATACACTGCGCTTTGGGTAAACCTGCTGACGGCTGCCAAGCATGGAATGCGTGGCTCTGCAGCGGAGTTGGTGACACCACCGCGACTTGCAGGCAGGCCTGCTGCCACCTTCTCTACTCCTCCTACTCCATCCTCTTCGCTAAACTCCTCGGCTGAATCCTGCTTTGCTTCTACGTCTTGCTCAACATCATCAACTGCACACCCCCAGCTCCCCAGGGGCTATTCCACTTCCCGGATATGACAGTGTCACGTCGTCTTGGGGTTGACTTGCCTGAAAGCACAGAGTCACACCGGACCAGCACTCCTGTCCACCCTGAACGCACAGGTGGATCAGTGGCTGACCCCGCACCAACTGGAGATCGGCAAAGTGGTGTGTGACACCGGAAGCACTCTGTTGGCGGCATTGAATTTGGGCAAGTTGACACATGTGCCGTTCATAGCTCCAACATGAAAAAGCCGTCAATGAGTATTTGTATGACCGGGGTGCTAGGACAGCTTCTGCGGAGCTGGGTATTTTTTTCCCACGTTACTGGACGATCATGCGCAATGTCTGTAGGCTCATGTGTCATTTTGAGGAGGCGACAAACCTAGTCAGTCGCACCAAAGGCACCATCAGCAAACTCATCCCATTTGTTTTCTTCCTGGAACGTGCCCTGTGAACAGTGCTGGATCAGGCTGTAGATGAGCGTGAAGAGGAAGAGGAAGAGTTGTGGTCACCATCACCATCAGAAACAGCCTTATCATCATCGCTTGCTGGACCTGCGGCAACGCTGGAAGAGGAGTCTGAGAAAGAGGAGTCAGAGGAAGAATGTGGCTTTGAGGAGGAGGAAGACCAACCAAAGCAGGCATCCCAGGGTGCTCGTCGTTGTCACCTATCTGGGACCCGTGGTGTTGTACGTGGCTGGGGGTAAGAACAGACCTTCAATGACATCAGTGAGGACGAGGAACGGGACATGAGTAGCTCGGCATCCAACCTTGTGCAAATGGGGTCTTTCATGCTGTCATGCCTGTTGAGGGACCCACGTATAAAAAGGCTGAAGGAGAACGAACTGTACTGGGTGGCCACGCAACTAAACCCCCGTCATAAGCAGAAAGTGGCTGAAATGTTACCAAATTCCCGGAAGTCGGAAAGGATGCAGCACTTCCAAAACAAGTTAAAAAGTATGCTTTACACAGCATATAAGGGTGATGTCAGAGCACAACGGGAATCTAACAGGGGAAGAGGTCCTGCAAGGACAGGATGCTTTACAGACGTGTTGTTGATGGAGAACATGTAGACCCACGCATCGCCACAGCCCTTCGGGGTCCACCCTCAGTGAACGACTCGACCGACAGGTAGCAGACTACCTCGCCTTAACTGCATATATTGACACTCTGAGGAGCGATAAACCCCTTGACTACTGGGTGTGCAGGCTTGACCTGTGGCCTGAGCTATCCTAATTTGCAATAGAACTTCTGGCATGCCCCGCTTCAAGTGTCCTATCAGACCTTCAGCGCAGCAGGAGGTATTGTCACTGACAAGAAAAGTCGCCTAGGTCAAAAAATTTTACATTACCTCACCTTTATTAAGATGAATGAGGCGTGGATACCGAAGGGACTGACAGTGGAGGATGCATTTGACAAAAAAAAAGGCCTGATTAGATGCTTTGGGCTAAAAATGGTCCCCACGCTGCTGTATTTAATCTCTGCATGCCGGATGACTTGCGTGACTTCTCCGCCACCAACTAGGGTTCAAGACCCAAATGTTTTAGTACACTTTCTGCCAGGAAAACATCAGCGGCTGCAACAATAAACCAAATTTTTCATGCATGTGTACATGCCTAAGTCTGGCCTCCGGTACTACACTGTGGCAGCAAAAACAAAAACAAAAAAAGGCACATACATGTGTCAATTCCCCTTCGTGATCGTTACCTTGTTGTGGTGAAGGGTCTTGTGTATCACAATGAAGCGATCACCTCTATGAGTGTGTTGGCAATGTTGGCACACCCCAGATGATATGGTTGTTGCTTCATTGTGAACAGACCAAAAGTGATCGGCTTGATAATTTTTCAGAAAAAACATTAATTTTCTTTGTGATCATCTAAGGTGATCATTAAAGCCTACTAGACCAACAATGGGCCCACACTGCAGAATGATTGTTTTCTGGGTCACTTAACTGTCACTAAACTACCTCAGCACGACCATAGGCTTTGAAAAACCGGCATCGCCTGCAATCTCACAAACGTGAGCACGAGCACAGTCATCACTACACCCAGATTGACGCATAGAGGAATAAAATTTATGTCATGAGCGTGTCAACTATTGACAACTCTTTGCAGTTGTCTAAAATCTATTCGATACACGTACCCTGTAGTGATGTCGCAAACATAAAATTTTCCGTTCGCGAATGGCGAACACGAACTTCCGCAAATGTTCCCGAACATGCGAACATTGCGAACCGCCATAGACTTCAATAGACAGGAATTTTAAAACCCACAGGGACTCCATCTGGCCACAATAGTGATGGAAAAGTTGTTTCAAGGGGACTAACACCTGGACTGTGGCATGTCGGAGGGGGATCCATGGCAAAACGCCCATGGAAAATTACGTAGTGGACGCAGAGTCGGGTTTTAATCCATAAAGGGCATAAATCAACTAACATTCCTAAATTGTTTGGAATAACGTGCCTTAAAACATCCTGTGTGTGTATACGATCAGATATTATGTTGTATCGATCAGGTAGTGTAAGGGTTACACCCGCTTCACAGACATCGACAGACCAAACTCCCCTTTTAATGCACCGCAAACAACCGCAAATAGTTCATTTGCATAACAGCAAACTCCCCATTTGCACAAGGTTGGATACCAAGCTAGCCATGTCCCGGTGATGTCATTGAAGGTTTCTTCCTCCACCCAGCCACGTACAACACTAAGGGTCCCCGAAAGGGGAATTGATTTTTCGAAAGGGGAGATGGTTAAAAAAAACGCTTGCTCCCCCCCCCCCCCCTTTGTTTTAATCCACGGTCACTGCGTCTGCGCTGTGCAATTTCCTGTCACACCCGATATAAGTGGTATTTTCTGTAGTACTATTCTCATCAGTTTAATCCCTCTAACGTCCTAAATCTGGGGTCCATTTATTGAATTGATTTTTCGAACGGGGAGATGGTTAAAAAAACGCTGGCTCCCTCCCCTTTGTTTTAATCCACGGTCACTGCGTCTGCGCCGTGCAATTTACTATCACACCCTATATGAGTGGTATTTTGTGTAGTACTATTCTCATCAGTTTAATCCCTCTAACGTCCCCAATCTGGGGTCCATTTATTGAATAGATTTTTCGAACGGGGAGATGGTTAAAAAAACGCTGGCTCCCTCCCCTTTGTTTTTTTTTTTTTTTTTTTTTTTTTTTTTAAATTTTTTATTGGAAAGCATCAAGCAATACACTGGTAAAACAGTGGAAAGAGGGTGAGCCACTCTCCACGTAGATCAAGCAGAAAAATAACATGGCATAAGTAATGTGGTATACATAATGTAAGTCCAGCTAGGCAGAGAAAAATCACACATTGTAGATTGCAAGACCAAGTATGACAATAGCGGGCAATACTATATATTGCTTGAACAATGAGAACGATTAAGTCCAAAGTCTGATATAGTTCCGATCCGAGACAGAGCAAGTATGAGGGGAGCCGCGATAAAAGCCAAGCAATACTTCGAGCCGGGCAGTACCCCACGCCGCAGCAGAGATGAACGAAAAAGAGTAGGGTAAGGAAAATGAAGTGAGAAAGTTAGTTAGTTAGTGAACATAGGCCCACCACAGGTCAGGTCTCTAATTGGCCAAGGGAGCGTCTTGATAACCCCTAAAGGATCTCCACGGACACCAAATTTGCAGGAATCTATGGTGAGATCTGGATTCCCATGCCGCTAGTTCTTCTAATCTATAAATTTGATCAATTTTCTGGAACCATTGTTCCTGGGGCGGGACGTCAGCGGAGAGCCATAATAAGGGGACCAGCAACTTGGCCGAATTGAGTAAGTGTTTAAGTAGGGCTTGATTCACTGGGGCGGGTCTCGTGGGAATAAGTTCAGAAGGGCAATTTCCGGTGAGGGGCGACGTTAGACCCACAAATTTGATTACATAAAGTAAAAATTTCGACCCACCACGGGTGCAAGACAGAGCACGTCCACCAGATGTGCAGGAAAGTGCCTCTATGTGCAGAGCATCTCCAGCATGTGTCAGAGGCAGAAGCGGAGTACAAACAAGTTTTGTCAGGGGTCTTGTACCATCGGGTGATGATTTTATAGTTATTTTCCTGGATCTTGACACACCGCGATGCTCTGTGGGGGAATTAAATACAAAAAGGGTGTCTTCCGTCGATAGAGGTCTGCCAAGATCTCTCTCCCACAGTCTAATGAAGGCAGGGGTAAGAGCAGTAGGGGCGACCGTAGTCTGGAGTACCATTGAGATATAATTTTATGTGGGACCTCAGGTTGAGTGATGACATGTTCAAACCACGTCATTGGGCGAGATAATTTGTATATTTGAGCATGTTGGCTCAGGTAAGATTTAAGAAAATGAAGCCCATTGAAGTTGGTCTGGGTTGTTTTAAGCCTACTAGAAAGAGATGAGATAGAGATTGGTTGGTCGTCATGGTAGAGGGCCATCAAGGACAATTTGGAATGGGAGACATCATGTGGGAGACTGACTCTCAAGGCCTGTGGGGCTAAGTGAAACACATCTTCTACTCTGAGAGTGGGAGACGGGAAAGGAGAACCTAGTGCGGAGGTTCGAATGCAAGTCCAAGCCCGCAGGGTAGCTCTCATAATCGGAGAAATAATAGGGGAAAGGCGAGAGTGTCTCACGCCCCAGAAGAGCGGTTCTAAATGGAAGTCCCATTAGGGATTGTTCCATGGAGACCCAGGATTTGTGGGCAGGGGCTATCATCCAATCAACCACTCTGGACATTAAGATTGCTTTACCATACATTTCAGGGTCAGGCAATGATATACCGCCTCTCTCCTCGGATAGGACAAGGACCGGTAGGACATTCTCGCCCTCTTCCCACGCCAGACGAATTTGCTGAACAGGGACTTAAGTTTAGAGTAATACGCGACAGGAATGGGAATGGGCAAGGTCTGTTGTAGATAGGTGAGTTTGGGTATAATGAGGGAGAGAAGAATATTTTTCTCCCAAACCACGAAAGCATGGGGACATCCAGAGAGCCCAACTCTTCAGTCAGTTTATTCAAAAGCGGAATGTAATTTAGGTTAAATAATTGACCCGGATCTGAGCTAATCTTTACCCCCAAATAAGTCAAGTATGGAGAGGACCAATTGAAAGCAGAATTAGACTTCAATTGGTTTTTCAGGGAATTTTGAGGCCCCTAGATATAATCAGAGACTTACTATGGTTGACCTTAAAGTTAGATAGCGATCCATACAACTCCAAATGATCGTATATTCTAGGCAGTGCTGTTGCAGGGTTGCTCACCATCAGAAGCATATCATCTGCAAAGGCCGCTACCTTGTGCTGCTGGTCACCTAGCTGAACTCCCTGGATGCCCCCATCCAACCGGATAGCCTGCAGAAGGGGTTCCAAAGTGAGAACAAAGAGGAGAGGGGAAAGAGGGCAGCCCTGTCGGGTGCCATTACTTATCTTAAAAGGAGCCGAAAGGACATCATTCACACGCACCGACGCTGAGGCATGTTGATACATGGCTTTGATAGCATCAATAAAAGGAATAGGGAAGCGACGGTGGTGGAGGACCGAGTACATAAAAGACCACTTGACTCTATCAAAAGCCTTCTCAGCGTCGGTGCTGAGAAGGACTAAGGGAGGCTTTTTTGTAGCAAAGTGTAAGACATTGAGTACTCTGGCTGTATTATCCTTTCCCTCCCTGTGCTTAATAAAGCCCACTTGATCTCTGTGAATCAAGGTAGGGAGGAGCTTTGCCAACCTATTCGCCAACATTTTAGCTAATAGCTTGAGGTCAGTGTTAAGGAGGGAGATGGGCCTGTAGTTGGGACATAGGGAGTGATCCTTCCCTTCTTTAGGAATCAGTGTAATGAGAGCCCTGGTCATGTCATGAGACAAGGGGCTGTCTGACAGGGTCCCATTAAGCACAGGGAGGAGATGTGGGACAAGTAAATCGCGAAATGTAGAATAGTATGGGATCGGAATCCCATCAGGGCCCGGACATTTCCCTTTCGGGGAGTTTTTAATGGCCTTGAGCAGCTCTTGGGGCGAAAAGGGGGAGGAAAGGGCAATTTGATCTTCTAATGTGAGAGATGGGAGTGCCAGTGTATCCAGAAATCGCCTATGTGAGAGGGAGACATTATCTATATCCGAGGGAGAGGACGGCCGATCGAGATTATAGAGAGATTCATAGTATTCCTTAAATAAGGAAGCAATTTTAAGGGAATCATAGGTAAACGTGCCCTCTGGGGTTTTCAGCTTGTGAACAAAGTTGTGTAATTTACGCTTTTTAAGTCTGGACATCATGTACTTGGAAGCTTTGTTCCCGTGCGCGAAAACCTTGTACTGGGAGTGTAAAAGACCTTGGCAGACGCTGTGTTCATGATGTTTTTGAGAGAAGCCCTGCAGGCCGAGAGTTCCTGGAGATGGGATTCTAAAAGGGAGCGTTTATGAGCAGATTCCAGAGAGGATATCTTCTGGTGAAGGGAGTCAATCTGTTTTAGTCTCTCTCTTTTAAGGTGGGAGCCTAAACTAATACACTGGCCTCTTATGAATGCCTTGTGGGCATCCCAGACTGTTTGAGGGCGACATCCGAGGTGCAGTTTATAGAGAAAAACTCCTCTAGTGCGCCTTTTAGCTTAGTTTGAATTCTGGGGGTACTAAGAAGTTGTTCATTAAGACGCCAGTGATTAGCAGGTTTGCGGGTGGGAGCAAGCGGAGAAAAATAGGTGCATGATCGGACAGCAGGATTGATCCTATGTCTGCCCCTGAGCACATCTGGAGATTATCTTTTGTGATAAACAAGTAGTCTAACCTCTGGTAGGATTTATGAAGCGAGGAATAAAACATATAGTCCCGCACATCTGGAGACATGACACGCCACACATCCAGGAGGTGGTGTTTAGCCAAGGATTTCAGCAGAGAACGGATACCCCTCTGAGATTGGGCAGATTTTTGAGATGACGAGTCAATCAATGGGTTTAATACTAAGTTTAGGTCGCCTCCAAACACTATAATTCCCTCACAGAAAGAATCCATCTTGGTCAAGACGGACTTCAACCATTTAATTTGGTGGGTGTTAGGGGCATAGACGTTGACAAATGTGTATAGGTGTGGGCCCATCTTCCCTTTTAGCATAATGTATCGACCATCAGGGTCACACAACTGATCGTCAAAGATAAAAGGGACCTTACTATGGAAGCCTATGCTCACGCCCTTGGAGTTGGATGAAGGGGAACCACAGTGAAACCAGTTTTGAAAGTACGAATGTGATAGGTTGGGAAAATGATTACCTTTAAAATGTGTCTCTTGCAGAAAAATCACATTCGCTTTGTGTTTCCTCAGCACCCCAAAAATCTGGCTCCGTTTAGATGGCGAGTTGCACCCTTTAACGTTATAAGAGGCAATGTCAAGAGCCATCATTAGGGTAATGAGAGAAGACAAAACACTGCAATATGAAAGCATGTAAGAAGTGTAAGATGGATAACAGCGTGGGGCACTTAGCTCTCCAGAGGCACATTGGCGAGGAAGGCACAGCTCGTCTCGGATGAGGACTTCTCAAAAGGCTGACAGACCTGGAATATAAACAAAAAACTAAACAGGAGATAAACAACAAAAACTTGCAACGGTCCCGGAGGACCAGATGGTTGGGAGTATATGGCATACGCCAAAATTAAGGGACCCGGCTATGTAGGGAGGATGGCCTATCTGACCTCGTGGTCGGGTAAAAGATGGTGACAACATTAGATGACATACGTCGTTAGGTCCCCGAGCACGAGGCCTGACACCCAGAGTAAAAATAGCAACTGAGTAGGGGAAAAGAAGGGTAAGAAGAAGGGAGAGGAAGGTAGGAGAGAGGGGGAGGGTAGGTTGAGGGCTAAGGTAGAGGAAAATGAAGATATGCAGGGCAATAAAGGAGCAGTTGCAGAAGGGGCACATTAATGAGTATACGTAACAGGTGACAAGTAATGGCATACTATCGCATCTCAAGCAACAAGTGCCCTGAGTTATTACAGGTGAATAATGTGCAAGCTAAGCGTTTACTATAATGCAATAGTAAGTACGGTGATACATATGGCTCATCTAATACGGAATAGATGATGGATATACAGTGTATAAACCTTTGTCTCACTCGGTATAGTATCACTGGTTGGAAGCAGAAGTAAAGAAACAGAGTTAAGCACAGACGGGACAGGAAAGGTATCGACATGAAAGGGGAGTAAAGACAGAAGAAGAGGAGTCAGATCTGGAGCATCCTGACAGAAATTAGTGATAGGAGCCAGAAAAGTAGAAGTAATAGGGACAGGGATGGGTGACTGAGGAAGTGGGGTTAGTGGCCCCTGAAGGAACGGAGATCAGGGCAGTATACTTATGTATAACATGGCATTAGGCGCGAGTTATAGTCCTCAGAAGGTTTCCGCATCTATGCGTCTGGGAGTCAGGAGTTGGTTTTTCTTCTTCTGACGTTGACCCTTCGGGGTGCTTTTTGTTTCGAACGGCATTATTTTCGGTAGATCTGGGAGCAGGACTAAGTCCTGGATGGTATCCCAGTCGTCAATGTCCATCGGCGAAATGTCCAACAGATCGAAAACTGGGCCGAGATCCGGATGAGATCTGATAGTGATCCCTTTTCCTTGAAAAGAGAAGGATAGTCCGAAAGGGAATTGCCAACGGTACATTATTTTCCGACTCCGGAGCCAATCTGTGAGAGGTTTTAAGGCTCTTCTCTTCTGTAGGGTCACCGGTGCCAAGTCCTGAAAAACACTGACCTGGGCCCCATTGTAGGTCGCTCCTCCCGCCTGGCGAGCTTTGACCATTATTAGCTCTTTATCTTGAAAATGTAAAAAGCGGCAAATAATGTCTCTGGGAGGGTCTGTGTCACTCGGTTTCGGCCTAAGTGCCCGGTGCGCCCTCTCGATATCCACTGGGGTCGGGCGTTCTGGGCCCAGTAGTGCGCCACAAATAGTTTGAATTATTTCTATTGAGTCCTGGGGGGAGTCGGACTCCGGGATTCCCCTAAAACGCAGATTATTGCGTCTCCCCCGGTTCTCCTGGTCTTCCAGGGCGGAAAAAGCAGCATTTAGGTGGGCCTGGTACTTCTGGAGGCTGGAGGCTGTGGCAGTCTGGAAGTCCACTATCGCGGCCTGGTTGTTTTCTAAGACCTCCACTCTATTGCCCACATGCCGTAGGTCTTGCCGGAGGGAGGAAATCTCGCTTACCAGCGGTTCCATGGCCTTTTGCAGGGCTGTATCCAGGTATTTTCTGGAAATAGGCATATGCTTGCGATGTCTATGGTCTTCCAGGTCACTTCCATCAGCGTTAAAGTCAATTTCGCTATCATCTGCTTCCTTAGCGGGCTCCGGCGCCATCTTGGCTTCTCTTGCTGCACATATGGCGGCAGCTTTTTTAACAAACTTGTCCATTTCTCCACCCGCGGCAGGCTGCTTGTGGGACAGGGAAGAGTCCCCAGTCTTCTGCTGGCCGATTTTCCCCATCTGGGTGTCAGGGAGCTAACGTATGCTACAATAAAGCCGGGTCTGAGTAACAGAGCTCAAGCACGCACGTCCATAGCAGTCGAGCACTAGCTCCGCCCCTCCCTCCCCTTTGTTTTAATCTATGGTCACTGCGTCTGCGCCATGCAATTTACTCTCACACCCTATATGAGTGGTATTTTCTGTAGAACTATTCTCATCAGTTTAATCACTCTAACGTCCCCAATCTGGGGTCCATTTACTGAATTGATTTTTCGAACGGGGAGATGGTTAAAAAAACGCTGACTCCCTCCCCTTTGTTTTAATCCACGGTCACTGCGTCTGCGCCGTGCAATTTACTCTCACACCCGAGATGAGTGGTCTCTTAACTAGTACTATTCTCATCAGTTTAATCCCTGTTACATCCCATATCAGGGATTGCCTTTTGTGAAAAAAATTTTAAGCTGGGTACCTTCAACTGCCTTAACAGTGACAGACCAAACTCTCATACACCAAACTGAATTGATTTTAGGAACCGGGAGATGGAAAAAGCATCTTGGTCGGTCCTCTTACTCCCAAATTGAGGCACTGCGCGAGCAATGTGCTGTGACACCCTATATGAGTGGTGTCTTAACTAGTACTATTCCTATCAGTTTAATCCCTGTTACGTACCCTATCCGGGGACGTGTGTCGAATTGATTAACCACTGTTGAATTAACGTACCATTATGACATTATGAAATAATTTAGTTCTGAGCTCTGTACTTGCTTTGTATTGAAATTGATGGGGATTTTTTTAATTGTCTGCATTATTTATAATAAACTATTAAGAGACTTTATTATGATTTTTTACTTTATGTATTAAAAACCGATACAGCTTAAAAAAAAAAAAAAAGGTAAATTAATTTTTCTATGAAATATTATCCAGCCGTCCGATCGCTTTTGGTCTGACCATAATGAAGCAACGGCCTTATCATCTGGGGTGTGGCAACATTGCCAACACACTCATAGAGGTGATGATTGCTTCATTGTGATATGCATGCCCCTTCATCACAACAAGGTAACGATCACGAAGGGGAATTGACACTTGTATGTGCCTTTTTTGGTTTGTTTTTGCAGCCACAGTGCTGCACCATAGGACATAAAAATTTGGCATGTACACATGCCTGAAAAATAATGGCATTGTTGCAGCCGCTATTGTAGCAGCGGCCGGAAAAATTGATGTTTTCCAGGCAGAAAAGTGACTAAAACATTGCGGTTTGAACCCTAGTTGGTGGCGGAGAATTCATGAAAGTCATCCGGTATGCAGACATTAAATACAGCAGCGTGGGGACCATTTTGAGGCCAAGGCATGTAATCAGGCCTTTTGTTAGTCAAACGTATCCCCCACTATCAGTCCCTTCGGGATCCATGCCTTATTCACCTTTATGAAGGTGAGGTAATCAACACTTTTTTGACCGAGGCGACTTCTCTTGTCAGTGACAATGCCTCCTGCTGCACTGAAGGTCCTTTCTGACAGGACACTTGAAGCAGGGCAGGCCATAAGTTCTATCGCAAACTGTTATAGCTCAGGCCACAGGTCAAGCCTGCACACCCAGTAGTGAAGGGTTTCATCGCTCCTCAGAGTGTCGATATCTGCTGTTAAGGCAAGGTAGTCTGCTACCTGTCAGTCGAGTCGTTCTCTAAGGCTGGATCCCGAAGGGCTGTGGCGATGTGTAGGACTGAAAAAGCTCCGCATGTCCTCCATCAACAACACATCTGTAAATCGTCCAATCCTTGCCGCCGTGGTAGGTGGAGGATTACACTCACCTCTTCCCCTGTTAGATTCCCGTTGTGCTGTGACATCCCCCTTATAAGCTGTGTAAAGCATATTTTTTTGTTTGGTTTTGAACTGCTGCATCCTTTCCGACTTTCGGTAATTTGGTAACATTTCTGCCATTTTCTGCTTATACCGGGGGTCTAGTAGCGTGGCCACCTAGTACAGGTCGTTCTCTTTCATCCTTTTTATACAAGGGTCCCTCAACAGACATGACAGCATGAAAGACCCCATTTGCACAAGGTTGGATGCAGAGCTACTCATTTCCCGTTCCTCGTCCTCACTGATGTAATTGATGGTCTGTTCTTCCCCCCAGCCACGTACAACACCATGGGTCCCAGATAGGTGACAACAACGAGCACCCTGGGGTGCCTGCTGTCGTTGGTCTTCTTCCTCCTCAAAGCCGCCACATTTCTCCTCTGACTCCTCCTCCTCATACTCCTCTTCCAGCGTTGCCGCAGGTCCGGCAAGCGATGATGACAAGGCTGTTTCTGGTGGTGATGGTGACCACAACTCTTCCTCTTCCTCTTCACGCTCATCTACAGCCTGATCCATCACTCTTTGCAGGGCACCTTCCAGGAAGAAAACAAATGGGATAAGGTCGCTGATGGTGCCTTCGGTGCGACTGACTAGGTTTCTCACCTCCTCAAAAGGACGCATGAGCCTACAGGCATTGCGCATGAACATCCAGTAACGTGGCAAAAAAATTCCCAGCTCCGCAGAGGCTGTCCTAGCACCCCGGTCATACAAATACTCGTTGACAGCTTTTTCTTGTTGGAGCAGGCGGTCAAACATTTGGAGTGTTGAATTCCAACGTGTTGGGCTGTCACAAATCAAGCGCCTCACTGGCATGTTGTTTCGCCGCTGAATATCGGAAAAGTGCGCCATGGCCGTGTAGGAACGCCTGAAATGGCCACACACCTTCCTGGCCTGCTTGAGGACGTCCTGTAAGCCTGGGTACTTAGACACAAAGCGTTGTACGATGAGATTCAACACATGTGCCATGCATGGCACATGTGACAACTTGCCCAAATTCAATGCCGACAACAAATTTGTTCCATTGTCACACACCACTTTGCTGATCTCCAGTTGGTGCGGGGTCAGCCACTGATCCACCTGTGCGTTCAGGGCGGACAGGAGTGCTGATCCTGTGTGGCTCTCTGCTTTCAGGCAAGTCAACCCCAAGACAGCGTGACACTGTCGTATGCGGGATGTGGAATAGCCACTGGGGAGCTGGGGGGATTCAGTTGATGTGCAGCCAGACGCCGCTGTAGAAGAGGACTCAGCCGAGGAGGATATCGAAGAGGATGGAGTAGGAGTAGAGGAGGTGGTAGCAGGCCTGTCTGCAAGTCGTGGCGGTGTCACCAACTCCGCTGCCGAGCCACGCATTCCATGCTTGTCAGCCGTCAGCAGGTTGACCCAATGCGCAGTGTACGTGATATACCTGCCCTGACCGTGCTTTGCAGACCAGGTATCAGTGGTCAGATGGACCCTTGCCCCAACACTGTATGCCAGAGATGCCATGACTTCCTTTTCAATAACATAGTAGAGGTTTGGGATTGCCTTTTTTGAAAAAAAACTTTCCACTGTGGTGTTCTAATAGTGACAAATTTTTTGAAGGCCTCAGACTCCACCAGCTGGTATGGTAAAATCTGGTGGGCTAAGAGTTCCGTCAAGCTAGCTGTCAGTCGCCGGGCAAGGGGGTGACTCTGTGACATTGGCTTCTTACGCTCAAACTTTTCCTTAACAGACACCTGACTGTGGGCATATGAGCAGGAACTGCTGAAGGTGAGAGTCGGAGTGGCGGGTGGTTGAGAAGGGGCAGGGAGGACAGCAGTGGTTGATGTGGCTGAAGATGCTGGACCAGGAGGAGGATGGTGGCTTTGAGTTGGTGTGCTGCTTGTATGCATGTGTTGATCCCATTGGCGTTTGTGAAGTGAGATCATGTGCCTTCGCAAAGCAGTTGTACCGAGGTGGGTGTTGGACTTCCCACGACTCAGTTTCTTTTGGCACAGGTTGCAAATGGCATTGCTGTTATCAGAGGCAGACACACAAAAAAAATTCCACACTGCTGAGCTTTGCAATGACGGCATTCTGGTGGTGGCAATAGCATGAGTTGACTGGCGTGCTGTCTGGCTGACCCCGGGTGCCGATACATGCTGTCTGACTGTGCCACTGCTAACTCCTTTCGACGACCTCCCCCTGCTTCCAACTCGTCTCCTCCTTCTCTCTGTCTCCCCTTCTGAACTTTCCCCCTCTTCTTCTCTTCGAGCAGGCACCGACGTGCCATCCGTGGACACATCGTCATCATCAACCGCTTCACTTGTATCTGACACCTCAGCAAAGGAAGCAGCAGCGGGTACAACATCATCATCATCATCATCATCATCACACTGTACATCCATGTGTGTAATCCTGCCTGACTGATACATATCCCTGTAATCTACATCATCTGGCAATAATGGTTGCGCATCACTAATTGCATCCAACTGATGTGTAAATAACTCCTCTGACGGATCAAGTGAAGCGGCTGTTGTGGCTGTGGTGGTAGTGGTGGTGGCGGTGGGCGGGAGCGTGGTAACTTGAGAGCAGGTGACTGAAGCTGAGATGGAGGAGGATGGTGCGTCAAGGTTCTTAGCGGAAGCTGTTGAAGATTGGGTGTCCTGTCTAAGCCAGTCAACTATGTCCTCAGAATTTTTTGGGTTCAGGGTACGTGGCCTCTGAACAGTAGGCATTATTCCAGGGACAGTGCGGGGTGGCCTGCCTCTGCCTGTCATTTTTTTTTAGATAAGTGGTACTACGCGTGCTAGGTACTGTGCCACCCGGTATCAGTTGTTGGCACGGGCAGTGGGCACACTACAGTCAGTGGAAGTGGGCCTGACACACACTGGCAGCAGGCAAGCAACTGAAATTAGACTACTGTCTAAAAATTAAATGCCTTATTTATCGGCAAGCTACTGTGCCACCCGGTATCAGTGGTGGGCACTGGCAGTGGGCACACTACAGTCAGTGGAAGTCGGCCTGACACACACTAGCAGGCAAGCAACTGAAATTACACTAAAGTGTAAAAATTAAATGCCTTTTTTTAATGTAAAGTCCTGTGCCACATGGGATGACAGGGGTGGGCACTGGAGTAAAGCCGTGAAGCGAGAAGGCGCTCATAGGGTGATACGTTCAGGAATTGTGATGTCGTGTTAATAAAATAATAGGTTTATGCTCACCTTTTATGTTTCTTTATTAACGCTCTTGACTGTTATTCTGTTCAGGGATGATAGGTGGATGCTGCCAGGTGTGTCCTAAATTCCCGATGGTGGCTGGCTGGGCCGCCGTTCGGAATACCGTCTACAAAAATAATTTCGCCTCTCACATATACCAGTGAGTGTTTGGCTTTTTGGACAACAATCGGCGCAAAACACCTGTCCCAAGCGGAAGTGTATGATGAAAGCTTTATTAGACAACGCGTTTCGGGGTCTCGGCGACCCCTTTATCAAGTCTGTTTGATCACCAGCGTGGTGATGGTACAAAGTGCTTTTCACCACGTTTTCCTATACCTGGTTTGAGGAGCCGACTAGTGCGGCCGAACGTCCCGCTCCACGTGGTTGGAAAGGCGCGCTGGGAGGAGCGCCTTTCCAACCACGTGGAGCGGGACGTTCGGCCGCACTAGTCGGCTCCTCAAACCAGGTATAGGAAAACGTGGTGAAAAGCACTTTGTACCATCACCACGCTGGTGATCAAACAGACTTGATAAAGGGGTCGCCGAGACCCAGGGGTGGGCACTGGCAGTGGGCACACTACAGTCAGTGGAAGTCAGCCTGACACACACTAGCAGGCAAGCAACTGAAATTACACTAAAGTGTAAAAATGAAATGCCTTTTTTTGATGCAAAGTCCTGTGCCACACGGGATGACAGTGGTGGGCACTGGCAGTGGGCACACTACAGTCTGCGGGCCTGCAGCTCCTCACACACCGGCAGGCCAGGCAACTGCAATATATATATGGAGAAAGAAAAAAAAGCAGACTAATGTTGCAGCCCTAAAAGCGGCTTTTTGGGGTGCTGTCAGGACGCTGTCCTTACAGCAGAGGTCAGATGAGTCTTTCAGGACTGGAGTGGACACTGAATACACTAGCCTAGCTATCGATTTCTAAATTAAATCAGCAGCAGCTACACTGTCCCTCCTCTCACTAAGACTCCGGCTTCTGAATGAATCTAAAATGTATGCTGTTCAGGAGATGGGAGGGTCTGGGAGGGAGGGTATGCTGCTGATTGGCTGGAATGTGTCTGCTGACTGTGAGGTACAGGGTCAAAGTTTGCTCAATTATGATGTATAGGGGGCGGACCGAACATCGCATGTGTTCTCCCGCCGCGGCGAACGCGAACAAGCTATGTTCTCCAGGAACTGTTCACCGGCGGATAGTTCGGGCCATCTCTAGTCCCCTGATAGGGGACGTAACAGGGATTAAACTGATAAGAATAGTACTAGTTAACACACCACTCATATAGGGTTGCACAGTACATTGCACGGAGCACACACAGTGCCCCAAATTGGAAGTAAGACAAACGACCAAGCTTCTTTTTCCATCTCCCGGTTCCTAAAATCTATTTGATACACGTCCCCTCATAGGGGACGTAACAGGGATTAAACTGATAAAAATAGTACTACTGATTACTGAACACACCACTCATATAGGGTGGCACAGTACATTGCGTGAGGAAGAGACCTTCAATGACGTCAGTGATGACAAGGAACGGGACATTGCTAGCTTGGTATCCAACCTTGTGGAAATGGGGAGTTTGCGGTTGTGCAAATGGACTGTTTGCGGTTGTTTGCGGTGCGTTAAACGGGGAGTTTTGTCTGTCACAGTTAGGTCTGTCATAGTGAAGCGGGCGTAACCCTTACACTATCTGATCGATACAACATCATACCTGATCGTATACACACACTGGATGTTTTAAAGCACGTTATTCCAAACAAATTAGGAATGTTAGGTGATTTATGCCATTTATGGATTACAACCCGACTCTGTGTCCAAAACGTAATTTTCCATGGGAGTTTTGCCATGGATCCTCCTCCGGAATGCCACAGTCCAGGTGTTAGTCCCCTTGAAACAACTTTTCCATATCTACTGTGGCCAAAAAGAGTCCCTGTGCGTTTTAAAATTCGCCTGCCTATTGAAGTCTATGGCGGTTCGCTCAGTTCGCCCATTCGCGAACATTTGTGGAAGTTCACTTCGCTGTCCGCTAACGGAAAATTTTATGTTCGCGACATCTCTATTGTCTTGTATTAGTGGAAAAAGAAAAATATATTTGCCGTTCTGCGGTGAAGTTATATGTTCTAAATCCTTTTGTGGCGTGTATAAGTGGAAAAAATATATATATATTTGCCGTTCAGCGGTGCTGTTATATATTCTAAAGCCTTATGTTTCGTGTATAAGTGGAAAAAATATATATATATTTGCCCTTCAGCGGTGCAGTTATATATTCTACAGCCCTTTTTGTTGTGTATTAGTGGCAAAAGTAAAATATATTTGCCGTTCAGCGGTGCAGTTATATGTTTTCAAGCCCTCTTTGTCATGTAATAGTGGCAAAATTAAAATATATTTCCCTCCAAACGGTGCAGTTGTATGTTTTAAAGCCCTTTTTGTCGTGTATTAGTGGCAAAAGAAAAATATATTTGCCTATCAGAGGTGCAGTTATATGTTCTAATGCCTTTTGTGGCGTGTATAAGTCAAAAAAAGAAATATATATTTGCCATTCAGTGGTGCAGTTATATATTCTAAAGCCCTTTTTTGTGTGTATTAGTGGGGGAAAAAGGGCTTATTAGCCGTTGTGTGGTGAAGTGAGAAAATTACAGACTTGTTTGGGTTGTTTAATTTCCTTTTTATTTATTTATTTGATCTAACATTATGTCAGACAGAGAAGTGCCAGGCCCTGCACAGGGGAGTGGCAGAGGCCTTAATGTTGCTGGCGCAGGCACAGGTCGCAGCAAAGTAAGGGGAATTGGCAGCAGGAGTCTCAGTGAGAGAGTCTCTAGCGGTTGTATCTTGACCAGCAACCCAGCTGTTCTTGAATGGTTAACTCAATCTTTGACTTCGTCACATGTGACATCAGACACCCCAGCCAAGAGTCGGTGGGTTTGTCAGACACAACCCTTAGTTGTCATGGCCCGGGAGCAGGCCGTGTGCCCTCACCTCTCCTCAACCTGTCTCTCTCCTTTTCTGTTCCCTCAGCCAGAGAAGTATTGTATGCTGTGGGCTCAGCTCCACTATACAGTGAGTCCGAGCTACTAGAAGACAGTCAGCAGCTACTGGCAAGCCAAGATGTGGAGGAGACATCCGCCGTTTCCTCCACTAGGTGGGCAAGTAGTGATGAGGAGAGAGACGATTGAGGAGGACATCAGTGACGTGCAGACAGTACTCGATGATGTTGATGAAGGTTATCGTACTTGGGAGCCGGGTGATTTAGGGGCTTCATCATCATCGGGAGAAGAGGGAGGCAGCT
This sequence comes from Bufotes viridis, assembly GCA_033119425.1. NCBI lineage: Eukaryota > Metazoa > Chordata > Amphibia > Anura > Bufonidae > Bufotes > Bufotes viridis. Next base: position 99,511,646 of record CM065595.1, on the reverse strand, counting down.
TGCCCGTGAGGCAGTAGAGGAGCCAGCAAGTCGCTAGCATGGCCGGGAGTCGGCAGGGTGGCAGCAGTGGGAGGTCGGGAACCAAACATTCCCGGGGTAGACCACCCGCTTCACAGGAGCCTACCTTTCCAGGAAGTAGAGGTGCAAGGGTTCACGGAGGCAGCGGCGGTAGCAGACAGTCATTGCGTAGTATTGGGGGAAAAATCACCTACTTAGCAGTGTGGCAGGTTTTTGTTAAGCCGCCAGAGGAAGTGAACATAGCCATATGTAGAATATGTGGGCAGAAGGTGAAGTGTGGCCAGGGTGTCAATGTTGGCACCACGGCACTGCGTCAACATATGCAGCGTCACCATAATGTAGCCTGGGAGAACCGTGGCTCCGATGTGGTGGTCCAGCCTGTCGCAGCACCCGATGCATCACCCAGTGGCAAGCACCCAATTGCAGACAGTCAAGACTCCACCATCTCAGCCGAAGGGAGCTGTCTGTCCTTCCCATCATCTGCTGGTCCGGATGCTTATGCTCCTCCTCCTACTATTCATTGTCAGTAATTCCGTCAGCAATCGATCACCGAAGCGATTGCCAAGAGATTGCATTCATCCAACGGCGCAGAAGCTTAACCTGCTCCTGGCCAAGGTCCTGGTGCTGCAGTCCCTCCCTTTCCAAGTGGTGAGTTTTCAGCCGACATTTCTTTGCCAAAAAGGCAGTACCAGCCCTGCACTCACATGAAGAACAGAATGTCGGCCAGTCATTGAGCCTGTAGGTGTCTGCCAAATTGCATGGCAGTGGCAATGTGTGGAGCTGTAACTACGGTCAGGGACAATACATGTCCTTTACTGCTTACTGGGTGGATGTGGTTCCTGCACAGCGACACTAGCAACTCGGCCAAGTTACACCTCCTCCACGTTGTTACGCCATTGGTCCAGCAACAATGTCCACCTCTGCCTCCTCATCCTCCACTGTGTCCTCAGCCTCCACTGCAGGGACAATTCACAGTGCCCCTCCAGCATACCACATGTGCAGGGCTATGCGGTGTTACGCTGTTCTGCACCTCGTTTGCCGTTTGCTCAGGCCCTTTGAGGAGGCCACATTATTTGTCATTCACCAGTACTACGCGATGAACAATGTCATTTCACTGTTTCATGTCTTGGAACAGATGCTGGTAAATCTGGCTGGTCAGGGGACTAGAGAAATGGCTCCTACATTGCACTGCCACATGAGCCCTGTAGGGGCTGAACTGGAGGAGGAGGAGGATGTTGGAGCACAAGCAATATGTAGCAAAATGGGTGTTTTTTCTACACACCGAGCAGTCCGAGGAGCTACAGGGTGATGAGGAAGATGAAGCAGAGAACCCAGACACACCGTGGCAGTATGCAGTGGAGATGGAGGCACGTAGTCCCTCTGAGTGACTTACACAAATGGCCTGATGCATGCTCACTTGCTTGTAAAGTGAAAGTTGAATTGTTACCATTCGGCAGAGGGATGACTTCAGGTTCTCCACCTTGTTGGACCCTCGCTACTGGTCCAAAATGGGGGCCTTTTTTAAAACTCCTGAGAGGGAGGACAAATTGAACTAATATAAAGCCTATGTAGTCAGTTGGCCGCTGCCTATCTGCGCCATGGTTCATCCTCTCGCAGCTCTGACTGGCGGAGCCCTCTGTGCTCACGTTCCACTGTCATGGCTGCTGAGGGGTGGGGTGGCAGGAGCAGTAGCAGCTCCATCAGCAGCAGCCTGAGTCTAGAGTCACTGATGAGCAGCTTTCTTTACCCGCATAGTGAAGAAACTACTCACCAGCAGCTAGACATAGATCAGAACCTGAACCAGCAGGTGGTAGCATACTTGGAGTGCACCCTGCCAGCCGTCATTGAAGATCCGCTTGACTACTGGGCAGCCAAACTTGATTTGCGGCCACAACTCGCCAAGTTTGCCCTGGAAAAGCTCTCCTGCCTGGACAGTAGTGTGGCATCAAAGTGGGTGTTTAGTGCGGTGGGGCCATAGTTACCCCAAGAAGAATTTGCCTGTCCACATAAAATGTGGGAGACTGACCTTTGTCAAGATGAATCAGGTGTGGATCATCCAGGATTTTCACCCACCAATGCTTGATGCATCAGACTAGATCATATACGTGGTGCTACACCAACACTTTGACAAAAGAGACCGCTTTCTTCTGGCTACCTGCTTCAGCTACTATTCTGATGCTGCCACCCGCCTGATGCCACACATCTGATTCCAAGTGCTTCTTCTTTCACCCACAATCTTCAGCTGGTACTAGTATTGCCACCCACTTCGCCACTCTGTCATTGGGTCATTCTGTGGTCTTCTGATGCTGCTGCCAACTTCACACTATGTCACCTTGCCACTCTGTCATCTCCTCATGATGCTGCCACCTCCACACTATGTCACTTTGCCACTCTGTGGTCTCCTGATGCTGCTGCCACCTCCACACTATGTCACCTATCCACTCTGTGTCCTCCTGATGCTGCTGCCACTAGTGATGAGCAGGAGGTGCCATATTCGATTTCGCGATATTTCACGAATATTCGATTGAATAGTCGTCATATATTCGTCAAAATCGAATATTCGGCATTATTCTATATATTGCAAATGTTACACGAATTTATATTCGCGTATTACGATTTGAACTTTGAACAGTGTATACAGGCAAATTTCCTATTAGGTTAGCTTAGTAGAATCAACAAAGATATTGAATATAGCACTATATTCTCAATCTTCATTATATTCTAGCAAGCCAATGATTAGGAACTCAGTTCTAAGTTGAATTCGCAATGCGAGTATATGTTCGCATTGCGAATTCAACTTAGACCTGAGTCCCTAATGGTTGTATTGCTAGAATATAACGAAGATTGAGAATATAGTGCTATATTCAATATCCGTTATCTTCGTTACATTCTAGCAATACAACCATTAGGAACTCAGCTCTAAGTTGAATTCGCAATGCGAACATATACTTGCATTGCGAATTCGAATTAGAACTGAGTTCCTAATGGTTGTATTGCTAGAATATAACGAAGATCGAGAATATAGTGCTGTATTCGATATTCGTTAACTTCGTCAATTCTAGCAATCCAACCATTAGGGACCCAGCTCTAAGTTGAATTCGCAATGCGAACATATACTCGCATTGTGAATTCAACTTAGAGCTGAGTTCCTAACGGTTGTATTGCTAGAATATCACGAAGATAACGAATATCGAATATAGCACTATATTCTCAAACTTCGTTATATTCTAGCAAGCCAACCATTAGGAACTCAGCGCTAAGTTGAATTCGCAATGCAAGTATATGTTCGCATTGCGAATTCAGCTTAGAGCTGGGTTCCTAATGGTTGGCTTGCTAGAATATAACGAAGATTGAGAATATAGTTCTATATTCTCAATATTAGTTAATTCTACACAGATGCAAGTTAAATGTGCAATGCGAGCAATACAGGTTATATTAATCGCATTGCGAATACAACTTAGTCAAATTTGTGAGATCGTGATTCTCACATCCCACAGTACATTTTAGTATTGTGATGGGGACGTTCCATGCACACGGGAAGTCAGCAGAAGCGGCAACGGGCATTGACAGGAGCGGGCAGGGAGCTAGGAATCCTCCGGACAGGTAAGAACAGTTTTTGGAAAGTGGGAAGACAACCAGAGAGCAATAGTGATGAGCAGCAGGGGCAATATTCGAATTCGCAATATTTCACGAATATTTGGGCGAATATTCGCCATATATTCGTGAGTTCGCGAATTCCTGATCTTCAGGCATTATTTTCTTGATTGCGAAAATTCGCATAAAAAAATTTGAGATATTCTAAATATTCGCAAGCTCTTAAAGTGCCGATATTTGCAATTAAAATTCGCAATTCGAATATTCGTGATCAACACTAGAGAGCAACAAGCATTAACAACTTTAAAAAAAAATATAGCGAATATATAGCTCCATATTCAAAATATTTACGAATTTGCGAAATGCCGATATTCGCTAAAAAAAATTGCTATTCGAATGTTCATGCTCAACACTAGCTGCCACTTCCACACTGTCATTGTGCCACTCTGTGGCCTCCTCCTGATTCTGCTGCTGCCACCTCCACACTATTTCATCTTGCCACTCTATGTTCTCCTTATGCTGTTGCCACCTTCACACTTTGTCACCTTGCCACTCTGTGGTCTTCTGATTCTGCTGCCACCTCCACACTGTGCCACCTTGACAGTCTGTGGTCTCCTCATGCTGCAGCTACCTCCACACTATGTCACCTTGCCACTCTGTGGTATCCTCATTGAGCTGCCACCTCCACACTATGTCTCCCTGCCACTCTGTGGCCTCCTGATGCTGCTGCCACCTCCACACTGTCATTGTGCCACTCTGTGGCCTCCTCCTGATCCTGCTGCTGCTGCCACCTCACTACTATGTTATAGGGCCACTCTGTGGACTGTTCATGCTGTTCCAACCCTCCCCACTTTATGACTGGGCCACTATTTTTCCTTTTGGCCTGGCTGACATCATCATTTATTTGAGCCTTATTCTGATCTGTCATAAAAAAGGAAAAATGAGACCCACAATGGATCCTGTCTGTGTAGCAGCTGTAAGGCCTACATAGTCCCATCCGAATTGGCTTATGATTTGGTAGCCAAAAGCAGGAGTGGGTACAAAGCACAGAAGACATGCAAATATTCCATTCACATGTCATCTCTGGATCCACTCCAGTTTTTTTTTTGGGGGGGCATTAGCAATACTGATGGATTACTGACCAAATGCTGACCCAGTGAAGGCGGATGCTCAATATACAGGATCCGTTTTTTGGGGGTTATTGCTCTGACGGATCAGAGGAAGGGCAAAATAATCATTGACGTCAACACAAACTTACTGCTGACACCCTCTCCACTCTGTCGGGAGGCTCTACTTGTATAAGCGTTTATAGAACAGATTCTGTAGACATCTATGTGGAATCAGTTGACGATGGTGTAAAATGAGTGCACTTCTTCTTGGTGCTAACATCCACCTGTAATGCTGAGTTAAAACTTTAGTTTTTTGGTCAGTTTTGGCCCCGTGACTTCCCAAATAAGTTAAGTGTGCAGTGAAGAGCGACGCCTTTCATCTTCATGTCATACTGACTCACAGTATTATTTCACTACTACAGCAGACTCCTACGCCACTATAGAACTAGTCTTCAACGCCACTATATAGGATCTCTGAAGCCAGGAAATAGCCATTTTTTAACGCGATTCGCGGCAAATAAATTTGTATTGATCCAAAAAAAAAATATTAAAATTTGGCGAACTGGCTGAATCGAATTTTTAAAAAAGTCTCTCATCTTTAAAAATAATCTTTGAATGGTATCTAATGTCCCCCTGAATGTAGGGGGTGGTAGCAACTGGTGAATAATGTTACATTATTCAATGTACATTATACAATGTAACATTAGGAAAGAACCTAATATTCTAAGAAAGAAAATGGACATAAGTTTAATGAGAAATGGAACATTTTAATGATTCAAACCATATAAATTCATTGGGGTTTTGTTTGTTTAATGTCTCCTCATTGCTCGTATGGGATGTTGGAAGTCTATGGGTTTGACTTATGCATTTACGTATGCATTGTGATATTATGTGATATTGAATTTGATGTATTTTCAATTTTCCATAACAAAAATTAAGATTAGTGCAAGTTAATAATCACAGAATAGGACATGGGCTGCATGACTAATTCTCACATAGTATAGCCTTTTGATATCGCAAAATCAAACCTTTAAATATAATTGCTTTTATAGGGGTAATATTTGTGATTGCCTGATAGCAGTTGCAATAGCATAAAATGACCTTTGTCTTTGTTCTAGACAAAAACTGTGGAAAAATATAATGTATAATACAATATAATTATATTGTAGTAGCAATTGCAATCATATTGTAGTAGCAATTCTGAGACACAAATTTCTATGAAGCTCTGCTCAAGCATTACAGATTACTGCTCCTCAGCCCACTCATGGAGCTTCCACTTAGTAGAAGTTGATGGGGTTCCGTCATTGCTACAATTAATCATCACTGCTCTATGTGGAGACTAAATTATTCTAGCTATAGTCATTTACTCTTAAAGTTTTATAGTTGTGTTGCTTTAATTGTACATCATTAGAAATGTGCATCCAGTCTTACAGTAACATAATCTATATTTTTAGCTTTACTACACATGCCTATGGTGCTTCTAAATAATGCTTGGCCTACGGTATATACTTTAAGGCAAATGAGCAATATTTATTCTGAAGGCATATATGACATTTATACAGGGAAGCAGGTAAACCATTTAATGTAGGTAGTCATTAATGTTTTTTCTTCTTACAGTGCATTCAAAAGTTATCTCTTACATGATCTTCAAGACAAAATAAAATATGCTTTTAAATGACCAGAAGAGGTTTAAGCATTAATAGAATAAACCGCGGCTATATTTAAAGATAATGCCAAGTGGCTATTTATCACCACTCTCTGTATTAAACTCTTCATAAGAGGTAGAAGTTGAGTGCAAAGTATCTTGAGAATCAAGGCAAGTCTAGAGAAACGTAGTGCTCTCTCACAAATGTAGATATGAGATAGCTTTATATACAATCTCATTTACAATCTATTCCATCACTTTCTCTGGAAATTGCAATGGAAAAGAAATCCCCTGGTACTCTGATAAATGTTGGTTTTTGCTTATAATACTTTAATAACATTCTCAGAATGATCTGTAGATGTGAACCCCTGGTGTCTGATTATTACTATTTCCTTTTATTGAAGGAAAGAAAAAGCTAATTCAATAAAAAGACACCTTGTAGCTTAACATTTCTTACTCACATGAGGTTTTTATGATTTAATAACTTTAAAGAATCGGTACTGAATAAGAATACTCTGATCTTTAATTTATGTTATTTAACACAGTTTTGCTATCATAATCCCCATTACATAGTACTAAAATTATTCACTGTAAGAGTCACTATATGCTTGCTAATTATATTGAATCATATAAATGATTTTGCAAAACAATTATAATAATAATTAGAGATGAGCAAACTTTTCAAAAGATAGATAGAGCTGCCCCCCGTCATTGTACCCCTCAGATGCCGTGTTCATACATGATCGCAGCATCTGAGTTTAAAACAGTGTGAAATTAACATAAAAAAAAGTTAAATCAAACTTACTGCATCCATTTGCTCGCAACGGGCCGGCCACCGCCATCTTGCTTGAAGATCTGGCATGAAATATCGCGCTGCGTTAGATTATGTCATCACTCCGGCTGATGTGATGACGTCATATGTCACCATGCAGGGGATTTCGACCGAGATCTTCAATCAAAATGGCGGCTGATGGCCCATCGCGAGCAAATGGAGAAGGTAAGAATGAATTTTTTTGTTTTTCATACTATTTCAGGCTAAATCGATTCACTTACACGAAGCACGAGGAAATTTGCCTTTGATTCAAATCAAATGTATCCTTAAATTCGGATCGAATTCCACTTCGTGGGATTTGTTTCGCTCATCTTTAATAATAATATTAAAAGTGAACAATCATCTTTTTTTCTATACAATCATAATTTCAGTATGACAGCACACCATTAGTTTTTTTGATGCTATTTAATTCATAGTTTGCCGGAAATTATACAATGTTTCGGGCTAATTGACAGCCCTTCATCAGGCTGCAAGAAACAAGACAGGACATACAATCAAATATTTTGCAGAAAATTGGGTATACAGTAATCATTTGCAGATAATGAGCATTACATCCAAAAATCATATGTACGCCATTGCTAAGGGTTATATACATATACTATCAGTATATGATATTATAATTGACATGGTGGTTCAGAGCCCATGTGATCAATTACCCATTGTAGGGTCCGAGAACTGGACTCTGGGTCCCCATGTGGTGGTCCCACAGCTGTATATTGCAATCTGAATCCACATGCGGCTTTTTTAGTACAAGCGCCCTATGGTTTAAAAACCGTTCTATGTGGGTTAAGCCACAAGTGGGTGCAGTTATAGATTTCAAGACAGCAGCATGGTGTAGCAATAAGGTCAATAGAATACTTATACAAATAGTAGGTCTTACCTATGGATTTAGTATTAAGGCATGGACGCCGGCATGTGAGGGGGGTGGCGGCCCGGACCTTTAAATACCTGTAATTGGCGCCCTATGGTTTGTTTAGCCCCACCTATCCCTGCATCAGTGCCGGCCCGGGAGTCCTGCGTCATAGGGAGGCGTCCTCACATACGGCGCCGGAGCCTAGTGCGCATTCGAGTGACGTCACCCAACACGTCAGGGTTCAGGGATGATCGCGTCTGCGCATTACCTTAAGAGCAGCGCGATGCGTCCCATTGTCAGGGTAACCCCACCGGTGCCTGGAATAACATAATCTCAGCACATCTTCCTGTAATTCCACCATTGTTAACTTTATCTACAAACCATTATATTGGTGTAAAATAAGGGGCACACTGTAAATTTTCTAGAGTCACCTAACATCATGCTACTGGTCTCATTCAATGTTGGTATGTAGTGATGTTACCAATAATCAGCACATGATCCACTGTATAAAATACGCAAAAGTCACATCCTTAGGCAGATTCATTTCAATGGTAGGTGTGTTAGACAAAATGGACCGCAGCCGTGCCGATTAGTTTGACATGATCTCCCTGAAGTAAACCCATGCTGTTGTTTATCAATCACCCCATGGGTTTTTAGATGTTCCACAATCCTCTCCTTGAGTATGGTTTCCATTAATTTCCCCACTATTGATGTCAGGCTTACTGGCCTATAGTTGCCCGATTCCTCTCTACTACCTTTCTTGTGAATTGCACAACGTTTGCTAATTTCCAATCTTCTGAGATGACACCTGTTACCAGTGATTGGTTAAATAAATCTGTTAATGGTTTTGCTAGAACACCTCTAAGCTCTTTTAATAGCTTTGGGTGTATCCCATCAGGCCCCTGTGATTTATTTCTATTAATTTTAGACAGCATACTTAGAACCTCTTCCTCTGTAAAGACACATGCATCAAAGGATTCATTAGTCTTCCTCCCTAACTGAGGTCCTTCTCCTTCATTTTCCTTTGTAAAAACTGAACGGAAGTATTAATTGAGGCAGTCAGCTAGTTCTTTATCCTCTTCCATATACCCCTTCTTTCTTTTGTTTTTAATTTTGTAATTCCTTGTTTTAATTTCCTTTTTTCATTTATGTATCTGAAGAATGTCTTATCACCTTTTTTCACTGACTGAGCTAATTTCTCTTCTGCCTGAGCTTTAGAAGCTCTTATAACTTGCTTGGCCTCTCTCTGCCTCATCTTATAGATTTCCCTGTCATTCTCGTTTTGGGTGTTTTTATACTTACTAAATGCCATATTTTTGTTTTTAATGATTTTGGCCACTTCTGCTGAGTACCACAGTGGTCTCTTCCTTTTTTTGCTTTTACTGACAAGCCTAATGCACTTTTCTGTTGCCTTCAATAGTGCCAATTTTAAGTAGTCCCATTTCTCTTGGACTCCATTGTTATTGTTCCAGTCTGATAGGGACTCGTATACCACTGATCTCATTTTAGAAAAGTCTGTTTTCCGAAAATCTAAAACTTTTGTTTTTGTGTGGAGTGACTCAGTCACTGTACTTATAGTAAACCACACTGACTGGTGATCACTAGATCCTAAGCTTTCCCCTACAGTAATATCAGATACCAAATTGCCATTTGTGAATACCAAATCTAAAATGGCCTCCTTCCTGGTTTGCTCCTCAACTACTTGCTGTAGAGATAATCCCAGTAGGGAATTTAGAATGTCTGTACTCCTGGCAGAACTAGCTATTTTGGTTTTCCAGTTTATATCAGGAAGATTAAAGTCTCCCATAATGACAACTTCCCCTTTCAATGTCATTTTAGCTATTTCCTAAACTAGTAGATTATCTAATTCTGATGTTACGTGCCTGCGCCGCCTACTTTATGAATGAAGCAGGCGGCGCAGGCACGTACTGTCAGGGAGTCACGCTGCTACCCGGCCTGCGTTGTACAGAAGCCGTTACTGTGTTCAGTAATATTACAAGTGAGGGGGCATGTTTAATCTTTTAATCACCTTTAATTTAATGAGACATTTTATATTTGCATAATTCAGCACTGGAGCGGCAGGGAGGGAGGGGGGGATCTACGGAGGCCACTTTTATGTGGGACATCTGTGGATGGCACTGTTAAGGGGTGAAGGGGTCTGTGGATGGCACTGTTTTAGGGTGGGGGATCTGTGGATGCCACATATATAACAGTGCCATCCACAGATCCCCCATAACAGTATCATCCACAGATCCCCCATAACAATGCCATCCACAGATCCCCCATAACAATGCCATAATGCCATCAACAGATCCCCCATGGCAATGGCATCCACAGATATGCATAACAATGCCATCCACAGATCCCCATAACAATGCCATCCACAGATCCCCCATAACAGTGCCATCCACAGATCCTCCATAACAGTGTTTCATCCACAGATCCCCCATAACAGTGTGTCATCCACAGATCCCCCATAACAGTGTGTCATCCACAGATCCCCCATTACAGTGCCGTCCCCAGATCCCCCATAACAGTGCGTCATCCCCAGATCCCCCCATAACAGGGACATCCACAGATATCCCCATAATAGTGACATCCACAGATCCCCAGTAATAGTGTCATGCACAGACCACCATTAGTTCCGAACCCACCAAAAGCACACCTTTTGGTTAAAAATTTTTTCTTATTTTCCTCCCCAAAAACCTAGGTGCGTCTTATGGCCGGTGAGTCTTATAGGGCGAAAAATACGGTATACATTCACCGTTCGCTGCTGCACTTATATCTTGAAAAACCTTTATTGATGTATATCATTAGAAAAATAAAAATATATTCAGTGTTCACTGCTGCAGTTATATGTGGTAAAGCCTTTAGTGGCGTATTTCTGTAGAAAAATCAAGATATATTCAGCGTTCAGCGCTGCAGTTATATAGTCTATTTTGAGGTATGGACCAAATTACGTTGTGATGAAATTTTGTATTTACGTTTCAGATACTGAGCGCTAACGTGATGACGTCCATAAGACCGGCGCACCAGTATAGGTGAATACACTATACACTAAATCTTGTTTTCTGGGTTCAGCGCTGCACTTATATTCGGTAAAACCTTTTTTCAAATATTTTGGTGGAAAAACATCTTGTATTCAGCATTAAGCGCAGCACTTATGTGCTGTAAAATCTTTTTTGAAATATTTCAGTGGGGAAAAAATCTTGTATTCAGCATTAAGCACAGCACTTATCTGCTGTAAAATCTTTTTTGAAATATTTCGAAAAACAAAATCTTGTATTCAGCATTAAGCGCTGCACCTATATGCGGTAAAATCTTTTTTGAATTATTTCGGTGGAAAAAAATCTAGTATTGCACATTAAGCCCTGCACTTTTATGCGGTAAAATCTTTTTTTAAATATTTCCGTGGAGAAAGAACTTGTATTCAGCATTAAGCGCTGCACTTATCTGCTGTAAAATCTTTTTTGAAATATTTCGAAAAACAAAATCTTGTATTCAGCATTAAGCGCTGCACCTATATGCGGTAAAATATTTTTTGAATTATTTTGGTGGAAAAAAATCTAGTATTGCACATTAAGCCCTGCACTTTTATGCGGTAAAATCTTTTTTTAATTATTTCCGTGGAGAAAGAACTTGTATTTAGCATTAAGCGGTGCACTTATATGCGGTAAAATCTTTTTTGAATTATTTCGTTGGAAAAAAATCTTGTATTCTTTGTTCAGCGCTGCACTTATATGCGGTAAAATGTTTTTTTAAATAGTTCAGAGGAAAGAAATCTTGTATTCCGCATTTAGTGCGGCACTTATATGCTGTAAAATCTTTTTTTAAATGTTTCGGTGAAAAAAAATCTTGTATTAAGCATTAAGCACTGCACTTATATTCGGTAAAATCATTTTTTAATTACATCAGTGGAAAAAAATCTAGTATTGCACATTAAGCGCTGCACTTATATGCTGTAAAATCTTTTTTGAAATACTTTGGAGAAAAAAAATCTTGTATTCAGCATTAAGCACTGCACTTATATGCGGTAAAATCTTGTTTGAATAATCTTGGTGGAAAAAAATCCTGTATTGCGCTTTAAGCGCTCCACTTATATGCGGTAAAAAAAATTATTTAAAATTTTTTTGTTGGAAAAAAATATTGTATTCTGCATTAACCGCTGCATTTATTTGCAGAAAAATCTGTTTTTTAAATATTTTGGTGAAGAAAAATCTTTTATTCAGCATTAATCGCTGCACTTATATGCGTTAAAATCTTTTTTGAAATATTTTGGTGGAGAAAAAACTTGAAATTAGCATTAAGCAGTGCACTTGACCCAAGAAGAAGTACAACAGCGACTTAAAAAAATTAAAATAGACAAATCGCCAGCACTGGATGGCATACACCCCCGTATCCTAAGGGAATTAAGTAATGTCATAGCCAGACCCTTATTTCTGATATTTGCAGACTCTATACGGACAGGGAATGTCCCACAGGATTGGCGCATAGCAAATGTGGTGCCAATATTCAAAAAGGGTCCAAAAACAGAGCCCGGAAACTATAGGCCGATAGGTTAAACATTTTGGGGAAACTGTTTGAAGGTTTTACTGAGAGATGCTATCTTAGAGGATCTCAATGGAAATAAGCAAATAACGCCATATCAGCATGGCTTCATGAGGGATCGGTCATGCCAAACTAATTTAATCAGTTTCTATGAGGAGGTAAGTTCTAGACTTGACAGCGGCGAATCAATGGATGTCGTATATCTGGACTTTGACACTGTACCACATAAAAGGTTAGTATATAAAATGAGGATGCTCGGACTGGGAGAAAATGTCTGTAAGTGGGTAAGTAACTGGCTGAGTGACAGAAAACAGAGGGTGGTTATTAACGGTACACACTCAGATTGGGCAACTGTCATTAGTGGGGTACCTCAGGGGTCAGTACTGGGCCCTATTCTTTTCAATATATTTATTAATGATCTTGTAGAAGGCTTGCATAGTAAAATATCAATTTTTGCAGATGACACTAAACTGTGCAAAGTAATTAACACTGAAGAGGACAATATACTGCTACAGAGGGATCTGGATAGATTGGAGGCTTGGGCAGATAAGTGGCAGATGAGGTTTAACACTGACAAACGTAAAGTTATGCACATGGGAAGGAATAATGCAAGTCACCCGTACATACTAAATAGTAAAATACTCGGTAACACTGACATGGAAAAGGATCTAGGAATTTTAATGAACTGCAAACTAAGATGCAAAAACCAGTGTCAGGCAGCTGCCGCCAAGGCCAATAAGATAATGGGTTGCATCAAAAGGGGCATAGATGCCCGTGATGAGAACATAGTCCTACCACTTTACAAATCACTAGTCAGACCACACATGGAGTACTGTGTACAGTTCTGGGCTCCTGTGAACAAGGCGGACATAGCAGAGCTGGAGAGGGTTCAGAGGAGGGCAACTAAAGTAATAACTAGAATGGGGCAACTACAGTACCCTGAAAGGTTATCAAAATTAGAGTTATTCACTTTAGAAAAAAGACGACTGAGGGGAGATCTAATAACTATGTATAAATATATCAGGGGTCAGTACAGAGATCTCTCCCATCATCTATTTATCCCCAGGACTGTCACTGTGACGAGGGGACATCCTCTGCGTCTGGAGGAAAGAAGGTTTGTACACAAACATAGAAGAGGATTCTTTACGGTAAGAGCAGTGAGACTATGGAACTCTCTGCCTGAGGAGGTGGTGATGGATTTCAAGAGGGGACTGGATGTATTTCTGGAGTGTAATTATATTACAGGTTATAGCTACTAGAGATGGGGCGTTGATCCAGGGAGTACTTCTTTCCTCTGGATCAACTAGCAGGATGACAGGCCGAACTGGATGGACAGATGTCTTTTTTCGGCCTTATGTACTATGTTACTATGTTACTATGTTACTTATATGGGGTAAAATGTTTTTCAAATTATTTTGTTGGAAAAAAATCTTGTATTCTGGGTTCAGTGCTGCACTTATATGCGGTAAAATCTTTTTTGAATTATTTAATTGTAAAAAAATCTTGTTTTCTGTGTTAAGCGCTGCACTTATATGCGGGAAAATCTTTTCTGAAATATTTCTGTGTAGAAAAAACTTGTATTCAGCATTAAGCGCTGCAATTACATATATGCGGTAAAATCTTTTTTGAATAATTTTGGTGGAAAAAAATCTTGTATTGCGCATTAAGCGCTCCACTTACATGCGGTAAAAAAAATTATTTAAAATTTTTTCGTTGGAAAAAAATATTGTGTTCTGCGTTAACCGCTGCATTTATTTGCGGAAAAATATGTTTTTTAAATATTTCGGTGAAGAAAAATCTTTTATTCAGCATTAATCGCTGCACTTTTAAATCTTTTTTTAAATCTTTTGGTGGAGAAAAAACTTGAAATTAGCATTAAGCGTTGCACTTATATGCGTTAAAATCTTTTTTGAATTATTTCGGTGGAGAAGAAACTTGTATTTAGCTATAAGCGGTGCAATCATATGCGGCAAAATATTTTTGTAATATTTTCTTGGAAGAAAATCTTGTATTGCACATTAAGAGCTGCACTTATATGTGGTAAAACATTTTTTTGAATTATTTTGGTGGAGAAAAAATTGTATTCAGAATTAAGCACTGCACTTATATGCGGTAAAAATGTTTTTGAATTATTTCGGTGAAAAAAAATCTGGCATTGCACATTAAGCACTGCACTTATGTGCGGTAAAATCTTTTTTGAATTATTTCGGTGGAAAAAAAACTTGTATTCAGCATTAAGCACTGCACTTTTATGTGGTAATATCTTTAATTATTTCGTTTGAAAAGATTCTTGCATTCTGCATTAAGCCCTGCCCTTAGGCCCCTTGCAGACGAGCGTTCCTCACGCAGCGAGTCCACAACGGAGCTCCCGGCCTGACCTCCCAGCACTGCCAGGGATCACATAGCATTATATTGATTTATGATGCTATGTAACCCTTACAGTTCTGGAATGTATTGGATAACACTGGCATAATGCTTTTTTGAATTATTTCGGTGGAGAAAAAATCTTATATTCAGTATTAATCTCTGCACTTATATGCAGTAAAAAAACATTATTTGCAATTTTTTCGTTGGAAAAAAATATTGTATTCTGTGTTAACCGCTGCATTTATATGTGGAAAAATCTGTTTTTTAAATATTTCAGTGAAGAAAAATCTTTTATTCAGCATTAATCGCTGCAGTTATATGCGTTAAAATCTTTTTTGAAATATTTTGGTAGAGAAAAAACTTGAAATTAGCATCAAGCGTTGCATTTATATGC
The DNA here is from genome assembly GCA_033119425.1 of Bufotes viridis. Classification (NCBI taxonomy): domain Eukaryota; kingdom Metazoa; phylum Chordata; class Amphibia; order Anura; family Bufonidae; genus Bufotes; species Bufotes viridis. The sequence goes on along the minus strand of CM065595.1, from coordinate 99,496,286 downwards.
GTTAAAATCTTTTTTGAATTATTTCGGTAGAGAAGAAACTTGTATTTAGCAATAAGCGGTGCAATTATATGCGGTAAAATCTTTTTTGAATTATTTTGTTGGAAAAAAATCTTGTATTCTGGGTTCAGCGCTGCACCTATATACGGTAAAATCTTTTTTGAATTATTTCGCTGGAAAAAAATCTTGTATTCAGCATTAAGCGCACACACTTATATGCTGTAAAATCTTTTTTTAAATATTTCAGTGGAAAAAAATCTTGTATAGCGCATTACGTGCTGCACTTATTTGCGGTAACATCTTTTTTGAATTATTTCGTTGGAAAAAAATCTTGTATTCTGGGTTCAGCGCTGCACTTATATGAGATAAAATCTTTTTTTAAATACTTTGGAGAAAAAAAAATCTTGTATTCTGCGTTAAGCGCTGCACCTATATGGTGAATTATTTCTGTGGAAATACAAATTTCCATCTCCTTCATTAACTTCCTCATCTCTTCATTATCATGAAACACACACTAACTTCACCCTTGCCCCCCCAGCTATATATATAAGTGGTGCCAGCTTAGAGCGAATAAAGGTAAATGACACATAGTGGGACACTACATCAAGATGAATCAGGTGTGGATCAGCCAGGCTTTCCACACACCAATGCCTGATGCATCAGACTAGATCATCCATGGTGCCACACCAACAATTTGACAAAAGAGACCGGCTCCTTCTGGCTATCTGCCTCAGCTACTATTCTGATGCTGTTACATACCTGTTGCCACACATCTGATGCCAAGTGCTCCTTCTTTCACCCACCTTCTTCAGCAGGTGCTGCTATTGCCACCCACTTGCACATCACGGAAAAGACAAAAAAGGATACAGAGGATGCAGAGGGGGCAAACGCAAATCTGCCCAACTACAAAAAACTAAGAACCTACCCAACAACATTATTACTGACTAGTCCCAATTACATGAGCACACCTCCAAGATTTCAGATGAATGGCAAAAAGGTATTTTTAACATTTCCAAACACATTTTACCATCAGAAGAGATTACCCTTTTAAGTAAGGGCCTCTCTTTTTGTCCCGCAAATAACCCAGATGAATTTGAACTATTCATTGACCTAAATCAACTGATCAGGCGTCTCACTCTCAAAAGACACTTTACCATAAGGCAGATCCGGGAGTGCAATCCAAAACCCGTCCCTATTTTTGATATAACCAACTCCACTGATCCTACATCCGATGCCACAATTTCCCAGGATGGTACTCTCCCACCTATCCAGGTTTAAAAAATCTATCACATTTTTACCCTCTGGAAAGCAGAGGCTCCCATCTAGAGAGCTTTTTTAACATTGTTCTAGAAGAATTTAAGGATCTCACAAAACAACAGGATAAAATACACCCCAAGGGGAACAAACTAAATAACAACCTCAGCATGCAAGAAAGAAAGGCCCTAACGACCTTAAAAAAGAACAGAGAGATAGTCATAAAGAGTGCAGATAAAGGGGGCGGAGTGGTAATCATGGATCAAGAATATTATATCGCAGAATCTCACCGCATACTCTCTGATCCTGAGTACTATAGGAATTTGGACGAAAACCCCACTCCTGTTTTTAAAAAGTCTCTACAGGATCTGATTGAGCTAGGCTACTCGTCTGGCATTATTGACAAAAAGAGAAACAGTTTTTAACCAATCATCACCCCTCGACAGCCCGATTTTACTTCCTACCGAAAATACACAAAAATCTCACCCACCCTCCTGGTCGACCTATTATTTCGGGGATTAATTCCCTCACGTCCAAATTATCTGCATATGTCTACAAATATTTGCAAAAATATGTACAGCAGGTACCCTCATATCTCCAATATTCCTCAGCCCTCATTAACCTATTAGAACCTATTACATGGGATGACTAATTTCTCTGGGTGACTCTGGACGTGTCATCTCTATATAGCAACATCAAACATGAACTTGGCCTTAAAGCGATTCGATCAGTGTTAGCTAAAGATTCCGAACTACCGCTAATCCAGAAAGATTTTTTATTGAATTCTATTGGTTTTATCTTAAGTCACAACTATTTCACTTTTAACGATAAGTTTTATATCCAAACCAAAGGCACAGCCATGGGCACAAAATTTGCTCCCTCCTACGCAAATCTATTTGTGGGATGTTTTGAGGAACATTTCAACCTTCTCTGTCATCACAATATTATACTTTATCGTCGGTATATTGATGACATCATTTTTATCTGGGCAGGGGGGGTCGAAGAACTGACTTTATTTGTGGAGACACTGAACCAGAATGACTGGGGTCTCCATTTTAGCTCTGAATCTGATCCGTCTGAGGCTTTTTATTTAGACCTACACTTGAAAATTATTAATAATAAAATCCACACAAACACTTTCTTTAAGAAAGTTTACGCTAATAGCTATTTGGAATATACGAGCTGCCACCATTCAAAATGTAAAATAAATATTCCTTACAGCCAAATGAAGCGGATAAGAAGAAACTGCTCAGACAATTCGACTTTTAGTACCCAATTAGATATTTAAAAAAAACGTTTTAAACAAAAAGGTTATCCCAAAAGTCTTATAAAAGCATCTGAGAAAAGAATATTGAGATTAGACCAAAAAACTGCCCTGAAACCCTCTCAGGCTAAAAAAGTTTTATTACCCGGTATAATACGAAACATACAGAAATACGGCAGATAATCATAAACATTAGGGGATCCTCTTAAAAGACCCTATCCTAAGAACGATACTACCTAGACGAACGTCCATCACTTTCCGGCAGGCACAGACCCTAAAAAACATCTTGGCCCCGTCATGTCCAAAATTTCCTGTGGTAAGCCATACGCCGCACCCAGAAAAAGAGGTAACTTTAGGAGCCTATCGTTGTGGAGTGAAGAGATGTAAATGCTGTAGGATGGTCCACCATGGTATCACCCGGATTGAAATAACTCCCGATGAAATGTGGATTTTAAAACAGAAAATGACCTGTGCAACCAGGAACGTTATCTATCTGCTGACTTGCCCCTGCAAATTGAAATATGTGGGCAGAACAACTCAGGCAGTCAGAGATAGGATGACAGAACATAGATCCAACATTAAGAGAGGGGTCACCACACACAGTATCTCTAGACACTTCCTAGAGAAACACAATATGATCCCTCATTGTTCAGAGTGACCCTCATTGAACACGTCCCGCAGTCCCACCAATTGCTCTGTAGGAAGGAGATGCATTGGATATTTTGACTAAACACCCTCTCTCCATATGGTCTAAATGAGACCCTAGAGCAGGCATGTCCAAACTCTGGCCCTCCAGGTGTTGCAGAACTACAACTCCCATCATGCCCTTCTGTAGGTTGATAGCTGTAGGTTGTCCAGGAATGATGGGAGTTGTAGTTTTGCAACATCTGGAGGGCCGGAGTTTGGACATGCCTGCCCTAGAGTATACCAATTACTAACTAGATCTCTATTCCCCCACTATGTAGACAATCCTCCCCAATAACCTAGTGAGATAACACCCTATAATCAAGCGAATGATCTTCTATTACATCACAAATCATAAACGATATAAAGGGACCAGTACACATCACCAAAACACCTTTAAAGGTAGTTTCAGCAGTCAGTACTCCTCCAGTCCTATTAACAAGATTGTTCCAACATTGGGACCCAGGAACTCTTGGGGAGGTTTTTCCTTTCTCATTTCTATGTATGTTTACCATCATCATTTATATGGATGGATTCATTACATCATACAAAGGACTCATTCGGATTAGTATATGTTTTATATATCTAGATGCTCATCATTTTAGTACTACTCCTGATTAATATATGTCTTACACTGTATTTGGAATTGGATGCATTCATCCACTTTATAGGGACATATCCATATTATCTAATTTTTTTTTTTTTATATTTGTTATATATATTTTACATATACATTATATATATATATATTTTGTATTTAATTTCTGGGATACCCCTTCTATACATATACCTTTTTTCACATATACTTCCCATTTTTTATATATAGTATTCTTCCATATATGTACATACATATATCTATTTATCTATATACCCCTATATATGATGCAGTCCACATCTGTGTTCCATATACCGGAAGTGACGCTTCCCTTCCTGTCTCGCGATGTTTCCCACGGCCCTCTATAGAACAGGAGGTGTCACTGCACTTAACATCGACTTGTCCCTTCAACTTTTCAATTACTCTATATGTAGACCCAGACTCTTACATTTGAAACAAGTGGGATATGGATTCACTATAGGCTTTTTTGTATATGTACAACATTTTTTATTCGTCCAGAACATTATGTTTGTAAATGTAACGTCATTTCCGGTGCGCTCCATGCTGGAACGCACGTGGATACCGGAAATTATGTCACCCACAATGGTTTTTGCGGCTTTTTTTCAATATAAATATGTCTTATGTGTCACCCATGTTATTTGTCCTGCAGAAGGGAATTTCTGTTAATTCATCCCCAGAACGTGTTGGGCTCTTCCCTCACCCCTACCCTGTGTGCAATAAACGATTTGGAATCTCAAGATATCCAGGTTTTTGGATTGCTGACTTTCCAGGAGATCCTATAAACGAACCAGGCGCAAAAGGCAGTTGATGAGGGTGTCTTGAGTTTATCCCCCATCACTCCTCCTGGGTGAAGTGAGTACTTGGTTGATTTTACATACAATTTCTCCGTTGATGGATTTTAATGTAAGATTTTTATGAGGAAACATATATATTCATGTAATTATTCAGTTCTCAGAATGTCCATATAACTATTCATATATCACTCTGATCACTTTCTCAGTTGGCGTCCGCTATAGTGGTAGTATTTATTTTCCTCTCCTTGATTCGCATTTTAATCCGTCCGCTGTTTTTGGGCGGATACCTACCACTGGCAGCCTCTGCATCTTCTCCACTTCTGCTGTCTACATCTTCTGACCTTTGGCGCCGTGCTTTATTGGTCCTATTAATAACATAGTGACTAACCCTCTCTTTTTTTCCACGTCTCTGACTTACACTGTATGTCACCTTGCCACTCTGTGGCCTCCTGATGCTGCAGCCATCTCCAGACTCTGTCATTGTGCCAGTCGATGGCCTCCTCATACTGCTGCCAACTGCAGACCCTGTCATTGGGCCACTCTGTGGTCTCCTCGAGGGGCTCTATTTGTATAAGTGTTTAATAGACCAGGTTCTGTAGACATCTATGTGGAATTAGCTGATGAGGGTGTAAAAGGAGTGCGCTTCTTTTTTACGCTAACATCTACTTGTAAGGGCTCATGCACACGACCATTGCTGTTTTGCGGTCCGTTTTTCACGGATCTGTTGTTCCGCATCTGAGTTTTTTTTCTCAGATTTAAGTCCTCTTCCTTTCGGTTATTCCACAAAACAAATATGCATGGTTTGTGTATGCGATCCATTTTTTGCGGATCATAAATGGAAACAGTAACTTATTAATTACCAAACACATGAGCAATATGGGCTGGGCATAGCAGTTCTACGGTATGGATCCGCAAAATATGGCTGAAATACGGATGTGTTCTGTGTGTGTTCCGTATTTTTTAAAGACCCATTGACTTGAATGGTGCCTCAGACCATGATTTGCAGACAATAATAGGACATGCACTACTTTTTTGCGGAATGGCCATGCGGACAAACGGAAACGGAATGCATACGGAGTAACTTTTGTATTTTCTACAGCTCCATTGAAGTGAATAGTTCCCCATATGGGCCGCACAAAAAACGGAACGGAAGCGGAAAGAAAATACAATCGTGTGCATGAGCCCTAAGCCTGAGTTGATACTTGAGTTATTTGGTCAGTTTTGGTCCCCTGCCGCCCAAATAAGTGAAGTATGCAGTGATTCTAAGGCCCCTTTCACACGGGCGTGATTTCCGCGCGGGTCCAATGCGTGAGGTGGAAGCATTGCACCCGCACTGAATCCGGATCCATTCATTTCTATAGAGCTGTGCACATGAGCAGTGATTTTCACGCATCACTTCTGCGTTGCATGAAAATCGCAGCATGCTCCAGTTTCTGCGTTTTTCACGCAACGCAGGCCCCATAGAAGTGAACAGGGCTGCGGGAAAATCGTAAGCATCTGCAAGCAAGTGCGGATGCGGTGCGATTTTCCCGCATGGTTGCTAAGCGACGGGACCCAATCTTTATTATTTTCCCTTATAACATGGTTATAAGGGAAAATAATAGCATTCTCAATAAAGAAAGCTTTGTAGAATGTGATGACGTGTCATGAGTTTTTTATTTTTAACCCCTTAATCCTCCTTCTACAAAGCATTCTTTATTAAGAATGCTATTATTTTCCCTTATAACCATGTTATAAGGGAAAATAATTAATTCACCAGAATACTCAACCCGAAACCGGACTTCAGTGATGAAGTCCGGGTTCGGATCTGGGTACCAAACATGCCGATTTTCCACAAGCGCGTGCAAAACGCATTACAAAAGTTTGCACACGCGCGGAAAAATCGCGCATTTTCCCGCAACGCACCCGCATCCTATCCAGGCGTCAAACGTGACGCCCGTGTGAAAGAGGCCTAAGAGCGGTGCCTGTCATCTGCATCTCATACGGACTGTTTTTTGGGGGTTATTGTTCTGACAAATCAGAGGAAGGGCAAAATAATCAGTGACGTCAACACAAACTAACTGCTGACACCCTCTCCACTCTGTTGAGGGGGGTAGGCTCTACTTGCATCAGTGTTCAATAGAACAGGTTCTGTAGACACCTATGTGGAATCAGCTGATGACGGTGTAAAAGGAGTGCGCTTCTTCTTGTCGCTAACATCGACCTGTAATGCTGAGTTCATACTTGAGATATTTGGTCAGTTTTGGCCCGTGACTGCCCAAATAAATGAAGTGTGCAGTGATTCTAAGAGCGACACCTGTTATCTGCATGTCATACTGAGTCACAGTATTATTTCACTACCAAAGCAGACTCCCTATACATGTTACTGCAAAGCACAGTGTTCTACACCACTATAAAGGCTCTCAGCAGGCAGGAAATAGCTGTTTTTAACATAATTTGCCGCAAATATATTCGGATTGAATCAAATTTTTCCTGAAAAATTTGGCGAACTGGCGAATCAAATTTTTGAAAATTCGCTCATCTCTAGTAGTTTGCCTCTTATATATGTATCAGATTCTAGGCACAGCATGCTGCAAATAAAATGTGAATTTAGCTAAAGTACACCATTTTCATACATAAAAGGTGCACTGTTCAAAATCAGTATGCCAGTCATTGCTGATCCACTTGGTGATCACCCTGTTTTGAGATTTAGTGACCAAGCATTTTTGTTTGATTGTTTAATCATCGCTTTCTAAGGAATATAACTTTTGAATTTTTCTGTTGTAATTTTTAATGCCATTTTAGGGTACACATAACTTACTGATTGTCATTATTTTAGGGTACACTTGTTAGGGTGGGTTCACACTAGCGTTATGGTTTCCGTTATGGCGTTCCGTTATAATGTGGTTATAACGGAACATAACGGAATCCATAAGATGGAAGGACGGATCCGTTCTTTTGCCCATAGACTTGTATTATGACGGAATGCAAAACAGAAGCCTTTAAAAGTCATTCCGTTTGCTTTCTGTCATAATACAAGTCTATGGGAAAGCATAACGGATTCGTCTGGTTCCCATTATGCAAGACGAAAAATAAAGTCCGTCATGATTTATTTAAATCATTTACTAGTCTCCCAAGGAGACTGTGACAGATGATCTTTTGATTGCTTCTATAATACATTGTGCTGTTTATACAGTACAGTTTATTATACTGTCAGTGCTATACTGACAAATAGCAGCAAGCTGTGCTAGAGAGGTGCAGCCTGATATAGATATGCTGCAGGCTCCATGCTGCCAGACAAAGACATCAGCACCCCACAATCTAATTTTCAGGGTGCCAATGAGAGACAGAGGGAGACCTCTCCATGTAAACCACTTAGAGCACTGTGGTTGCTATTGACTACTGCATATAAAGGGTTAAATGGCCAAAATCAAGTCCATTTTTACCATTAGATAGATACATATAAAGTAGTTCACATTTGTGCCTTTCAGATTGCATTAGTTGTATTATGTATACCAAGTAAATTAATTATTGGTTATAGGGCAATTAAACCACTGATAAAGGCCTCATGTACACGACTGTTGTTTTGGTCTACGTCAGAGCAGCATATTTTGCGGCTAGGGGCGCGGACCCATTCATTTCAATGGGGCGGCAAAAGATGCGGACAGCACTCCTTGTGCTGTCCCCATCCGCTGCTCTGTACTGTGGGCCCGCAAAAAAAATAGAGCATGTCCTATTCTTGTCCATTTTGCGGACAAGAATAGGCATTTTTACAATGGGCTGCATTCCGTTCCGCAAATTGCGGAACAGAATGCGGAGCAGCTTCCGTGTTTTGCAGATCCGCGGTTTGCAGACCGCAAAACACATATGGTTGTGTGCATGTAGCCAAAAAGAAATTAAAAGGGCAGCTGCTATTTTCTATTCATACTCTGCATTCTCAAAAAGCTAAGGAGAGCCAATTAAAGCTAAAGGGACAAAGCACTTTTTTCATCAATGTCTTTTTGCCACAGTAATGGAGTAAAATAGTTGGAAATGATGGTGCAATAAATTAGGCGCCTCTCACTCCGGCCCACAGGGATCAAGGCTAGTGTATGGGAATGTCAGTCTTCATAAATATTCCTCATTGTCTTTAATTTTGCACCATTTCTCAATGTGATCCTGAGTAATATTTCTACTTCTACCACTTTTACTACTTTTAATGGAATTAAGTATGCAATAGGTTTGATACCACTTTCCATAGATTTCCATTTCAATTATATAATTCTCAGACAAATGTAAATTTTTCTTAAGTATTCAGAAATTTCAATATTTGCAGTTAATAATATTTTCTCCAAGTACACAATCGTGAACCTCAAATGAAAGGTTCAAGGAGTATAGTGTCCATGAAGAGGCTATGGTAAAGTCTACATTTGATTCTCTAAGGGTAATACATTCTGTGACCCTGAACACACAACAATAAATTATTCGAGGATCACAGCATTGGAAAAGATTCAGTATGGATACTGGGGAGGGGGTCGTGACATTAAGGATGAATAATTATTTTACAACCTTAATAGGTCAAGAAAGCTTTTCTAGAATGGACAGTAAGATTATTTATTGCTATATCACTCCACTCATTCATATTGTATGTTAGTCTAGTGACATAAACCTTCTTTAAGCAGATTAAGTACAGCCATCTGTTTTAATTTTGCTTTAGAAAAGGTCAATGAGGGGGCAGTACTTTATATTGCTTATAATTTGCCATTCCATCGGTTCATTGCATGAATATGTGGAAAGTGATCCTTAAACCTATATAACACCTTTCTCATACAGAGTACATGTAAATATGTGTTACATATATATTAGCTAATCATTATAGAAATACTACAATTAGAGATGAGCAAATCGAAGCTGACAAAGTGGAATTCGGTCCAAATTTCATGAAAAATTAGGTTCGCACCGAATCCGAATTTCCTCGCCATTCGTGGTAACAAATCGCATTTTTTCCTAAAATGACTGCTACACGTGTGAGAACATGATGGAGCAAGGAACTCTGGGAAGGTGGGATCACCCATACTGCCATGCATGCAGCCAATCAGCAGCCAGCCAGCCCTGTGATGTCACAGCCCTATAAATAGCCTCAGCCATCTTGGATTCTGCCATTTACCGGTGTACTTAGTGCAGGGAAGAAAGTCAGAAGGCATTAGGGACACGGTATAGTAAACTTTATTGTTCTAAAAAAAACGATTTACAAGTGCAGGGAAATATTATTCAAGGTGTAGGGAAAGGATAGGGATGAATCATTCCACAGCATTTATGTTGAAAAGGGTTTAGTAGGGGTGGTTACAGCCTGGGTAATAGGAACAATCCTATTTCACCTTGCTGCACTAACTGTGGACCCAAATTGCTATTATAGAGCTCTGCAATTTCAGCAAACCGTTTTTGTTATTGGGGTGCAAGTGCTGATTGGTACAGCCATTAACAGAAATTACTACAAGGAAATATTTCTATGTCTTATTTGCCCTTGTGCGGTGCAGTTATATGTTCTAAAGCATTTTTGGGCTTGTAATAGTGGGAAAAAAGGGCTTATTAGCCATTGCGTGATGAAGTGCGAATATTACAGCCCTTTTTGTCGTGTATTAGAGGCAAAAGAAAAATATATTTGCCGTTCAGCGGTGCAGTTAAATGTTCTAAAGCCTTTTGTGGTGTGTATAAGTGGTAAAAAGAAAAATATGTTTGCCGTTCAGTGGTGCAGTTATATATTCTAAAGGGCTTCTGTCACCCCCAAACATAATTTTTCATTTTTGGACTAAATATAGTCGCTATTGTCTGCCGATTCCATATATACCGCTCTTACCACGGTCTGTGCCTTAATTTATTTAAAAATAGTAATTTTGTCATATGCTAATTTCTTCACTTTCTTCCTTTCTTCCTCCGTCTACAAACACGCCCCCTCCTCCACTTGATTGACAGGGCCAGCGAGCTCTCTCCTCCTCCGGCTGGCCCTGTCTGCAGTTCAAATCCCGCGCCTGCACAGTACCGGTCTTCATTCGGCGTAGGCGCTCTGAGAGATGGACACTCGCTTGGCTGCTCCTTCCTCAGTGCGCCTGCGCCGATGACGTCAGCCCTACACCCGTCTTCTCTTCCAGGAGAAGAAATGCCCATTGAGAAAAAAGGCAGTGTTCTCCTCCCTGTTCCGATGCTAGCAATTAGCATACAGAGCGAAAGAATATACCGGGGGCCACAGTGGGCGAACGGAGCAGCGCCCAGGAATAATAGTGCAGTGAGATCCCTGGGCACTGCGCTACATATCCTGATAGTTAGTTCACAATGTTTTACATGAAAGATCCTCTTTCACAAAGAATAAGCATTACATAACTACATTTTACTGCTGTGCGCAGGGCCCGGTGTATTGGGGATCACTATTTGCACAGGGACACTGTTATGGGGGGATCTGTGGATGACACATATATATCATAAGATGCTATATATGTGTCATCCACAGATCCCCCCATAACAGTGTCATCCACAGATCCCTATAACAATGCCATTCACAGATGCCCCTATAACAGTGCGTCATCCCCAGATCCCCATAAGTGTCATCCCCAGATCCCCCATAACAGTGTCATCCACAGATCCCCTCCTTAACAGTGTCATCCATAGATCCCCCATAATAGTGTCATTCACAGATCACCATTACTTCAAAACCCATCAATAGCACACTTTGGTTCAAAATATTATTTTTTCTTATTTTCCTCTTTAAAAACCTTGCGTCTTATCATCAGGTGTGTCTTATAAAGTAAAAAATACGGTATATATTCTAAAGCCTTTTTTGTGGTGTATAAGTGGACAAAAATAAGGCCCTATTTGCCATTTAGCGGTGCAGTTACCGTATTTTTCGCCCTATAAGACGCACCGGCCCATAAGACACAGCTAGGTTTTTGAGGAGGAAAATAAGACAAAAAATATTTTTAACCAAAAGGTGTGCTTTTGGTGGGTTTTGAACTAATGGTGGTCTGTGGATGACACAACTATGGGGGATCTGTGGGTGGCACTGTTATGGGGGGATCTGTGGGTGGCACTGTTATGGGGGGATCTGTGGATGGCACTGATATGGGGGGGATCTGGGGGGGATATGAGGGGGGCACTTTTATGGGGGGATCTGAGGGGGGCACTTTTATGGGAGGGTGATCTGTGGATGACACTGTTATGGGGGGGTGATCTGTGGATGGCACTGTTATGGGGGGTGATCTGTGGATGGCACTGTTATGGGGAGGGTGATTTGTGCATGGCACTGTTATGGGGGGGTGATCTGTGGACGGCACTGTTATGGGGGTGATCTGTGGATGGCACTGTTATGGGGGGTGATCTGTGGATGGCACTGTTATGGGGGGGTGATCTGTGGGTCGCACTGTTATGGAGGGGGATCTGTGGATGGCACTGTTATGGGGGGTGGATCTGTGGATGGCACTGCTATATATGTGTCAGCCACAGATCCCCCACCCCATAACAGTGCCATCCACATATCCCCCACCTCATAATAGTGGCATCCACAGATGCCCTAATATACCGGAGCTACGGTAAACCTGTGGGAGGGGCCGGTGTCATGCAAATGTGGCGGGGCGGTGTGGTCACTGTACTCCAGCCCCAATGCTCAGTCACTTCCTTATTGCCTAAACATTTTACAATAATAGCTTTCATTGAAGTTCCGATCCCCAGCCCCATCTGTACTACTTACTAAATGTCCTGTAGCAGGCAAAGCAGGGTAGTGGGCGGTCACGTGCCGTTGTGTGTTAAAGTGAGAAAATTACAGCCCTTTTTGGTGTATATTAGTGTATTAACAACTAGCAGAGTTTGAACTGGAAAAGTTATAAATAGAGGTATGCGAACACCTGGATGTTCGGGTTCGAGAAGTTCGGCCGAACTTCTCGAAAATGTTCTGGGTCGGGATGCGAACTAGACCAGAACTTCATCCCGAACCCGAACCCCATTGAAGTCAATGGGGACCCGAACTTTTGGGCACTAAAAAGGCTGCAAAATAGTCCAGGAAAGGGCTAGAGGGCTGCAAAAGACCGCAAATGTAGGTAAATCCCCTGCAAACAAATGTGGATAGGGAAATGAATTAAAATTAAATAAATAAAAATTAAGCAATATCAATTGGAGAGAGGTCCCATAGCAGAGAATCAGGCTTCAAGTCACCCACCAATGGAGAAGGCCACTTTCATTTATTTAGGCCCTAGCACCCAGACAGAGGACAGAGGTCGCATAGCAGAGAATCAGGAGTCATGTCACCCACCAATGGAGAAGGCCACTTTTAGATAATTAGGCCCCAGGCACCTAGACGGAGGAGTAAGGTTTATTCAACTTTTTGTTGCACCGCAATATAATGGTAAAATTAAAAAAAGAGGATTCAATAAAGAAGTGCCCCGGAGTACAAGAATATATGGTTGAGGGGGAGGCAGTTATAAATGTCTAAAATAAAATTGGAACCGCGCTGCTTTTAAAATCGCTTCTCAAAATATCCGCACGTTTTGGATCCTTTCCTGGTGTGAGACTTCCAGCGTCCTGGACACCGAACACAAAACTCCCGTCTCCAGTTAGGCTGAAATCAATATACACATCGTGCAACACCTTTTTGATAAAAACACTCAAGGTTATTTATTGCACTTACAGGATTTCAGAAGTTAAAAGGCATGTCATCAATTAAAAAATCATCATTGCCCGACCCGGGTTTCGCTGACCGGAGCTTCGTCTGGGGCGAAAATCTACCTCATATCCGGGGTGGTGCTTTTTATACACACCCCGTGCATAATCACATATTTCCATACACATACATTACACCTTCATTTGATCATCACCTTTGCGGTCTCCTTAATTCTAACAGGATCCGACCAGATAGCCCGCATTCAAAATCTCTGTTTTCTTTCATAAGTAGATCGCAACCCACTACTATCCTTCATTCATAAATCTCAGATAAACATCATCACCTGGTGTCCACCCCCCCTCTGCTACATCATAGTCACATGTTGTTACTGACCATTCACAAAGAGCATAATAGATCCTTATTTCACCAAGCAGGGTTTTAAATCGAATTCAATATTAAGTCCCCCTGGCTGCAGTGTGGCTGCAGTGTTCCCAGATTATAAATCCATTGCACCTCCTTATGATTAATCTGAGCCGTCGCATCACCTTCGCGCCAGTGCGGGCGGACACTTTCTGGGAATCTGGGAACACTGCAGCCAGGGGGACTTAATATTGAATTCGATTTAAAACCCTGCTTGGTGAAATAAGGATCTATTATGCTCTTTGTGAATGGTCAGTAACAACATGTGACTATGATGTAGCAGAGGGGGGGTGGACACCAGGTGATGATGTTTATCTGAGATTTATGAATGAAGGATAGTAGTGGGTTGCGATCTACTTATGAAAGAAAACAGAGATTTTGAATGCGGGCTATCTGGTCGGATCCTGTTAGAATTAAGGAGACCGCAAAGGTGATGATCAAATGAAGGTGTAATGTATGTGTATGGAAATATGTGATTATGCACGGGGTGTGTATAAAAAGCGCCACCCCGGATATGAGGTAGATTTTCGCCCCAGACGAAGCTCCGGTCAGCGAAACCCGGGTCGGGCAATGATGATTTTATAATTGATGACATGCCTTTTAACTTCTGAAATCCTGTAAGTGCAATAAATAACCTTGAGTGTTTTTATCAAAAAGGTGTTGCACGATGTGTATTTTGATTTCAGCCTAACTGGAGACGGGAGTTTTGTGTTCGGTGTCCAGGACGCTGGAAGTCTCACACCAGGAAAGGATCCAAAACGTGCGGATATTTTGAGAAGCGATTTTAAAAGCAGCGCGGTTCCAATTTTCTTTGGAACGTTTGATTTGGATGCTAGACCCACAGCATTAGAGGAGCCTGCAGCAGCGCAAGTACCTGTGTTAATTTCCTGATTGTCAGAAAAAGTATATTTAAGTTATAAATGTCTATTCTGCACAAGGGCTGGACAGGTCCTGTGGGATCCATGCCTGGTTCATTTTTATGAGCGTCAGCTTGTCCACGTTGGCTGTGGACAGGCGGATGTGTTTGTCAGTAATGACGCCACCTGCCGTACTGAATACACGTTCAGACAAAAGGCTGTCCACCGGGCAGGCCAGCACCTCCAAGGCATAAAAGGCTAGCTCTGGCCACGTGGGCAATTTGGAGACCCAGAAGTTGAATGGGGCCGAACCATCAGTCAGTACGTGGAGGGGTGTGCACACGTACTGTTCCACCATGTTAATGACATGCTGCCTCCTGCTAACACGTTCCGTATCAGGTGGTGGTGCAGTTAGCTGTGGCGAGGAGACAAAACTTTTCCACATTTCTGCCATGCAAACCCTGCCCTCAGAGGAGCTGGCCGTGACACAGCTGCGTTGGCGACCTCTTGCTCCTTCTCTGCCTTCGCCTTCCACTTGTTCCCCTGTGACACAGCGTGCGCTTGTACTCGCGTATCTTCCTATCATGCTCCAGTGCAGGAAGTAAGGTGGGCACATTGTCTTTGTACCTTGGATCCAGCAGGGTGGCAACCCAGTAGTCCGCACATGTTAAAATGTGGGCAACTCTGCTGTCGTTGAACAGGCACTGCAGCATGTAGTCGCTCATGTGTGCCAGGCTGCCCAGAGGTAAGGACAAGCTTTCCTCTGTGGGAAGCGTATTGTCAACTTCCTCAGTATCCCCCCAGCCACACTCCAGTGATGGGCCTGAGCTGTGTTGGGTGCCACCCCGCTGTGAACCTGCTTCATCCTCATCCTCCTCCTCCTCATCCTCCTCGTCCTCCAGTAGAGGGCCCTGGCTGGCCACATTTGTACCTGGAATCTGCTGTTGCAAAAAACCTCCCTCTGAGGCACTTCTAACAGACTGGCCTGAAAGTGCAAAAAATGACCCCTCATCCTCCTCCTCCTCCTGGGCCACCTAATCTTCCATCATCGCCCTAAGTGTTTTCTCAAGGAGACATTGAAGTGGTATTGTAACGCTGATAACGACGTCATCGCCACTGGCCATGTTGGTGGAGTACTCGAAACAGCGCAACAGGGCACACAGGTCTCGCATGGAGGCCCAGTCATTGGTGGTGAAGTGGTGCTGTTCCGCAGTGCGACTGACCCGTGCATACTGCAGCTGAAACTTCACTATGGCCTGCTGCTGCTCGCACAGTCTCTCCAGCATGTGCAAGGTGGAGATCCACCTGGTGGGCACATCGCATATGAGGCGGTGAGCGGAAAGGCCGAAGTAACGCTGTAGTGCAGACAGGCGAGCAGCGGCAGGATGTGAACGCTGGAAGCGCGCACAGACGGCCCACACTTTATGCAGAAGCTCTGACGTGTCGGGGTAGTTGTGAATGAACTTCTGCACCACCAAATTCAGCACATGCGCCAGGCAAGGGATGTGCATCAAATCAGCTAGTCCCAGAGCTGCGAGGAGATTTTGCCCATTATCGCACACCACTAGGCCGGGCTTGAGGCCAACCGGCAGAAACCACTGGTCGGTTTGTTGTTCAATACCCCGGCACAACTCCTGCGCGGTGTGGGGCATGTCCCCCAAATATATGAGTTTCAGAACTGCCTGCTGACGTTTACCCCAGGCTGTGCTGAAGTTGGTGGTGAAGGTGTGTGGCTGAGTGGATGAGCAGGTGGAAGCACAGGAGGAGGAAGCTGAGTAGGAGGAGGAGGTTACAGGAGGCAAAGAATGATGCCTTGCGATCCTTGGAGGCGGAAGGACGTGCGCCAAAGAACTCTCCGCCTGGGGCCCAGCCGTACTTACTGGTCCACGTATCTATGGTTAGGCTGACCTTGCCACAGATGGCGTAGCGCAGTGAACACTTGATTTTATCGGATACTTGGTTGTGCAGGGAAGGCACGGCTGTCTTGGAGAAGTAGTGGCGGCTGGGAACAACATACTGTGGGACAGCCATGGACATCAGCTGTTTTAAGCTGTCTGTGTCCACCAGCCTGAATGACAGCATTTCAAATGCCAGTAGTTTAGAAATGCTGCCATTCAGGCCCAGGGCTCGAAGGTGGCTAGGGGGTAATTTACGCTGTCTCTCCGAGGTTTGTGAGATGGAGAGCTGAACGCTGCCGTGTGACATGGTGGAGATGCTTGGTGACTCAGGTGGTGGTGTCGGTGGCACATCCTCTGTTTAGTGGGTGGCAGGTGCCAACATTCCTCCCAAGGCAGAGGAAGAGGCCGAGGCAGCAGCAGAAGAGGGAGCAGGGGGAGTCTGAGTGAGTTCCTTGTTTTTAAGGTATTTACTCCACTGCAGTTCATGCTTTGCATGTAGATGCCTGGTCATAGAGGTTGTGCTAAGGTTCAGAACGTTAATGCCTCGCTTCATGCTCTGATGGCAGAGCGTGCAAACCACAAAAAGCAGTTCTGCTTTTGCCCCCTGCTCCCTCTTTTGCTACGCTGTTGGCTTAGTCTCACCACTGCCTCTTCCTCTGAACTATGAAAGTCAGTGGCACAGCCTTCATTCCATGTGGGGTCTAGGACCTCATCGTCCCCTGCATCGTCTTCCACACAGTCTTCATCCCTGATCTCCTGTTCGGTCTGCACACTGCAAATAGACGCAGCAGTTGGCACCTGTGTTTCGTCATCATCAGAGACGTGCAGACTCCGATGAGGTGGTATTCCCATGACCTCATCATCAGGAAACATCAGTGGTTGTGCATCAGTGCATTCTATGTCTTCCACCACTGGGGAAGGGCTAGGTGGATTCCCTTGGGAAACCCTGCCAACAGAGTGTTCAAACAGCATAAGAGACTGCTGCATAACTTGAGGCTCTGAAAATTTCCCTGATATGCATTGGGCTGATGTGACAGACTGATGGGCTTGGTTTTCAGGCGCCACCTGTGCGCTTTCTGCAGAAGACTGGGTGGGAGATAATGTTGTGAACGTGCTGGATCCACTGTCGACCACCCAATTGACTAGCGCCTGTACCTGCTCAGGCCTTACCATCCTTAGAACGGCATTGGGCCCCACCAAATATCGCTGTAAATTCTGGTGGGTACTGGAACCTGAGGTAGTTGGTTCACGAGGACGTGTGGCTGTGGCAGAATGGCCACGTCCTCTCCCAGCACCAGAGGGTCCACTAACACCACCACGACCTCGTCCGCGTCACTTACTAGATGTTTTCCCTCATTGTTACTGTTCACCAAGCAAAACAATAAGAAATAAAATATTTGGCACAATGTATTGATTTCAAATTCAGGCCTTTATTTTTACAGGCACCTAACAGTATCTGCCTATTTATTTATGTACCATATTACTCTAATCCAGGCACAGCAGTAACCACTGATTTAGGGAAATATCAATTGTAGGCCTAGAATTTAGGCTCTGGATCAAAGGTATCCTGTTATGGACAGATTTACACTTGGAGATTCACAGTAGCGTGCAAAAAATATGTAGGACTATGCCTTCAGCAATTGTATTTTAACACTTTGTGTAAAATACCCTTTAACGGACAGAAATACAATGGGAGATGCACGGTAGCGTGTGAAGTTATTGAGGATTACCCTCTCAGCACTTGTATATACTCCTTGAGTGTAATATACCCTTTTACGGACAGATTAACACTTGGTCTGCAACAGCTGGAACACCAGATTCAGGGTATTGCTATATTGACAAGCGAATTTCACCTCAGAACAAAAGCTACCCTTGACGGATACTATCAAACTTGGCCAGCCACTGCTGGGACACTAGATTTACGGTATTGCTATTTTGGCAACTGAATTTCACCCCAGAACAAAATATATCCTTTGCCGGACACTATTAAACTTGGCCAGCCACAGCTGAAACCACTGATTTATGGAATTGCTATTTTGGCAATTGAATTTCAACCCATAACAAAATATATCCTTTGCCGGACACTATTAAACTTTGCCAGCCACTGCTGGGACATTAGATTTATGGTATTGCTATTTTGGCAATTGAATTCCACCCCAGAAAATTAACTATCCTTTGCCGGACACTATTAAACTTGGCCAGCCACTGCTGGGACACTAGATTTAGGGGATTGCTATTTTGGCAATTGAATTTCACCCCAGAAAATAATATATCCTGTGACGGACACTATTAAACTTGGCCAGCCACAGCTGAAACCACTGATTTATGGTATTTCTATTTTGGCAATTGAATTTCACCACAGAAAATGATCTATACTTTGCCAGACACTATTAAACTTTGCAAGCCACTGCTGGGAAATCAGATTTACGGTATTGCTATTTTGGCAATTGAATTTAACCCCAGAAAATAATCCATAATTTGCCGGACACAATTAATCTTGGCTAGCCACTGCTGGGACACCAGATTTACGGTATTGCTATTTTGGCTATTGAATTTCACCCCAGAAAAAAATATATCCTTTGCCGGACACTATTAAACTTTGCAAGCCACTGGTGGGACACTAGATTTAGGGGATTGCTAATTTGGCAATTGAATTTCACCACAGAAAAAAATCTATCCTTTGCGAGACAGCAGACTGTATTTCACTTGGCTAGCCACAGCTGGAACACCAGATTCAGTGTATTGCTATTTTGGCAATTAAATTTATCCCCAGAAAATAATATATACTGTGACGGACATTATTAAACTTGGCCAGCCACAGCTGAAACCACTGATTTATGGTATTGCTATTTTGGCAATTGAATTTCACCCCAAAACAAAATATATCCTTTGCCGGACACTATTAAACTTTGCCAGCCACTGCTGGGACACTAGATTTAGGGGATTGCTATTTTGGCAATTGAATTTCACCCCAGAAAATAATATATCCTGTGACGGACACTATTAAACTTTGCCAGCCACTGCTGGGACACTAGATTTATGTGATTGCTATTTTGGCAATTGAATTTCACCCCAGAAAATAATATATCCTGTGACGGACACTATTAAACTTGGCCAGCCACAGCTGAAACCACTGATTTATGATATTGCTATTTTGGCAATTTAATTTCACCCCAGAACAAAATATATCCTTTGCCGGACACAAGTAAACTTGTTCAGTCACAGCTGAAACACCAGATTTACTGTATTTCTATTTTGGCAACTGAATTTCACCCCAGACAATAATAAATCCTTTGCCGGACACTATTAAACTTGTCCAGTCACTGCTGGAACACCAGATTTCTGGTTTTTTTATTTTTACAACTGAATTTTACCGCAGAAAATAATATATCCTATGATGAACACTATGAAACTTGTCCAGTCACAGCTGGAACACCAGATTTACGGTATTGCTATTTTGGCAATTGAATTTCACCCCAGAAAATGATCTATCCTCTGCCGGACACTAATAAACTTGGCCAGCCACTGCTGGGACACCAGATTTGCAGTATTGCTATTTTGGCTATTGAATTTCATCCCAGAACATAATATATCCTTTGCCGGAAACTATTAAACTTTGCCAGCTACTGCTGGGACACCAGATTTACGGTATTGCTATTTTGGTAATTGAATTTCACCCCAGAAAATAATATATCCTGTGACGGACAATATTAAACTTAGCCAGCCACAGCTGAAACCACTGATTTATGGTATTGCTATTTTGGCAATTTAATTTCACCCCAGAACAAAATATATCCTTTGCCGGACACTAGTAAACTTGTTCAGTCACAGCTGAAACACCAGATTTACTGTATTTCTATTTTGGCAACTGAATTTCACCCCAGAAAAAAAATAATCCTTTGCAGGACACTATTAAACTTGTCCAGTCACTGCTGGAACACCAGATTTACGTTTTTTTTATTTTTGCAACTGAATTTTACCGCAGAAAATAATATATCCTATGATGGACACTATGAAACTTGTCCAGTCACCGGTGGAACACCAGATTTACGGTATTGCTATTTTGGCAATTGAATTTCACCCCAGAAAATTAGCTATCCTCTGCCGGACACTATTAAACTTGGCCAGCCACTGCTGGGACACCAGATTTACGGTATTGCTATTTTGGCAATTGAATTTCACCCCAGAACAAAATATATCCTTTGCCGGACACTATTAAACTTGGCCAGCCACTGCTGGTACACCAGATTTACGGTATTGCTATTTTGGCAATTGAATGTCACCACAGAAAATTATCTATCCTTTGCCGGACACTATTAAACTTTGCAAGCCACTGCTGGGACATCAGATTTACGGTATTGCTATTTTGGCAATTGAATTTAACCCCAGAAAATTATCTATCCTTTGCCGGACATCAGACTGTATTACACTTGGCTAGCCACAGCTGGAACACCAGATTAAGGGTATTGCTATTTTGGCAATTAACTTTATCCCCAGAAAATAATATATACTGTGACGGACATTATTAAACTTGGCCAGCCACAGCTGAAACCACTGATTTATGGTATTGCTATTTTGGCAATTGAATTTCACCCCAGAAAATTATCTATCCTTTGCCGGACACTATTAAACTTGGCCAGCCACTGCTGGGACACCAGATTTACGGTATTGCTATTTTGGCAATTGAATTTCACCCCAGAACAAAATATATCCTTTGCCGGACACTATTAAACTTTGCCAGCCACTGCTGGGACACTAGATTTAGGGGATTGCTATTTTGGCAATTGAATTTCACCCCAGAAAATAATATATCCTGTGACAGACACTATTAAACTTGGCCAGCCACAGCTAAAACCACTGATTTTTGGTATTGCTATTTTGGCAATTTAATTTCACTCCAGAACAAAATATATCCTTTGCCGGACACTATTAAACTTGTTCAGTCACAGCTGGAACACCAGATTTACTGTATTTCTATTTTGGCAACTGAATTTCACCCCAGAAAATATTAAATCCTTTGCCGGACACTATTAAACTTTCCAGTCACAGCTGGAACACCAGATTTACGGTATTTCTATTTTTGCAACTCTATTTTACCGCAGAAAATAATATATCCTATGATAGACACTATGAAACTTGTCCAGTCACAGCTGAAACACAAGATTTATGGTATTGCTATTTTGGCAATTGAATTTCACCCCTGAAAATTATCTATCCTCTGCCGGACACTATAAAACTTGGCCAGCCACTGCTGGGACACTAGATTTAGGGGATTGCTATTTTGGCAATTTAATTTCACCCCAGAAAATAATATATCCTGTGACGGACACTATTAAACTTGGCCAGCCACAGCTGAAACCACTGATTTATGGTATTGCTATTTTGGCAATTAAATTTCACCACAGAAAAAAATATATCCTTTGCCGGACACTATTAAACTTGTTCAGTCACAGCTGGAACACCAGATTTACGGTATTTCTATTTTTGCAAATGAATTTTACCGCAGAAAATAATATTTCCTATGATGGACACTATGAAACTTGTCCAGTCACAGCTGGAACACCAGATTTATGGTATTGCTATTTTGGCAATTGAATTTCACCCCAGAAAATTATCTATCCTCTGCCGGACACTATTAAACTTGGCCAGCCACCGCTGGGACACCAGATTTACGGTATTGCTATTTTGGCAATTGAATTTCACCCCAGAAAATAATAAATCCTTTGCCGGACACTATTATACTTGTCCAGTCACAGCTGGAACACCAGATTTACGGTATTTCTATTTTTGCAACTGAATTTCACCGCAGAAAAAATATATCCTATGACGGACACTATTAAACTTGGCCAGCCCCTGCTGGGACACCAGATTTATGGTATTGCTATTTTGGCAACTGAATTTCACCCCAGAAAATGATCTATCCTCTGCCGGACACTATTAAACTTGGCCAGCCACTGCTGGTACACCAGATTTACGGTATTGCTAGTTTGGCAATTGAATTTCACCACAGAAAATTATCTATCCTTTGCCGGACACTATTAAACTTTGCAAGCCACTGCTGGGACATCAGATTTACGGTATTGCTATTTTGGCAATTGAATTTAACCCCAGGAAATTATCTAACCTTTGCCGGACAGCAGACTGTATTGCACTTGGCTAGCCACAGCTGGAACACCAGATTAAGGGTATTGCTATTTTGGCAATTAAATTTATCCCCAGAAAATAATATATACTGTGACGGACATTATTAAACTTGGCCAGCCACAGCTGAAACCACTGATTTATGGTATTGCTATTTTGGCAACTGAATTTCACCCCAGAAAATGATCTATCCTCTGCCGGACACTATTAAACTTGGCCAGCCACTGCTGGGACACCAGATTTACGGTATTGCTATTTTGGCAATTTAATTTCACTCCAGAACAAAATATATCCTTTGCCGGACACTATTAAACTTTGCCAGCCACTGCTGGGACACCAGATTTACGGTTTTACTATTTTGGCAATTGAATTTCACCCCAGAAAATAATAAATCCTTTGCTGGACACTATTAAACTTGTCCAGTCACAGCTGGAACATCAGATTTACGGTATTTCTATTTTTGCAACTGAATTTCACCGCAGAAAAAAATATATCCTATGACAGACACTATTAAACTTGGCCAGCCCCTGCTGGGACACCAGATTTATGGTATTACTATTTTGGCAACTGAATTTCACCCCAGAACATGATCTATCCTTTGCCTGACACTATTAAACTTTGCCAGCCATTGCTGGGACATCAGATTTATGGTATTGCTATTCTGGCAAATTAATTTCACCCCAAAAAAATATATATCCTTTGCCGGACACTAATAAGCTTGTTCAGTCTCAACTGGAACATCAGATTTAGTGTATTTCTATTTTGGCAACTGAATTTCACCGCAGAAAATAATAAATCTTTTGCCGGACACTATTAAACTTTTCCAGTCAAAAGCTGGAGCACCAGATTTACGGTATTTCTATTTTTGCAACTGAATTTTACCGCAGAAAATAATATATCCTATAATGGACACTATGAAACTTGTCCAGTCACAGCTGGAATACCAGATTTACGGTATTGCTATTGTGGCAATTGAACTTCATCCCAGAACAAATATATCCCTTGCCGGACACTATTAAATTTGGCCAGCCCCTGCTGAGACAGCAGATTTATGGTATTGCTATTTTAGCAACTGAATATCACCCCAGAAAATGATATGTCCTTTGCCGGACACTATTAAACTTGGCCAGCCACTGCTGGGACACCAGATTTACGGTATTGCTATTTTGACTATTGAATTTCACCCCTGAACAAAATATATCCTTTTCCGGACACTATTAAACTTTGCCAGCTACTGCTGGGACACCAGATTTACGGTTTTGCTATTTTGGCAATTGAATATCACCACAGAAAAAAATCTATCCTTTTCCAGACAGCAGACAGTATTACACTTGGCTAGCCACAGCTGGAACACCAGATTTAGGGGATTGCTAATTTGGCAATTGAATTTAACCCCTTAATAAAATATCGAAATTTCTATCCTGAGTTTCTAAGGGTGAAAATAAGCATAGCCAAGCCCCTGATGTAGGATATAGCAAAAAATAAAAACCTAGTATTGATGGATTGATGGACTTGGTGGCAGCTTGTACTGGTGCACCACAAGCCACAAAATGGCTGCCGATTTAAGTGACAGAAAAAGCTCTGTGCAGCCTAAAAAGCAGTGAGCAATTAACTAGCAGAAGTTGAATCATTCACAGCTGTAGATCATTTACTTCATTAGGTGTTTTTGCTGACTTTTACCTGCCTAATCTCGCCCTCACAGAGACTGCGTCCTCTCCCTACACTAATCAGAGCAGAGTGACGTGCGGCGCTACGTGACTCCAGCTTAAATATTGGCTGAGTCACATGCTGCACTTGGCAAATTCCAGCCATGCCATTAGTAGGCATGGCTGTGATGGCTTCTTAGGGCAAGAAGTAAAACGCTAGCTGATTGGCTGCTGTGCAGCCCTTCAGAAAGCGGGAAGAAATCGCCGAACAATGGACCCGAACCCGAACTTTTTTGAAAATGTTCGGGTCCGGGTCCCGAACACCCCAAAATTCGGTACAAACCCCTTTCTATGCTCGAACTGTTCGTTCAACCCTAGTTATAAACCCAAACAAAAATAACATAATAGAAAGTCATGCATGGAAGCATTACTGCAACACCGAATCATAAATAGTACACATGTAATATTGACAAAAATCTTTATTCATTATCTCCAAAAAGACATACAATGTAAATATCAGGACAGATAGTAAAAAACAATGCAGGTAAGTGGTGTGAGAGCGATATTCCCACCAAACTCCTGGTCTGCAAAAAGTCCCACTTTATCTAAAGAGAGCACATATATAAGCTGTGACTCCCATCTATATCAGTGTCACAATCATTAATTCATGTTGGTTCAGTCCTCTCCTCTATATAAAGTAATGTGAACATGATAATACACTGGGAGGCATACAGTCTCAGTCATCATTGCCTATTGCTGTGTGAACTAATACCCCTTGCCCTCAAATAACACTGCATAGCATACAAAGGAGTATCCAAAAGAGACCACTGAGGTATGTTAGATATACTGACCAGGAGCAGTAAGGGAAAGGAACCCCCATGTACATTCCGTCTCGCCTTGCTTCTTCTGGGGGCGCTGGAAAAGCTGCCCTGCCCCGCCAGTAGGGTGGCATCAGAGCGGGTGTTTAGTGCCGCGGGGGCTATAGTTACCCAAAGAAGAACTCGCCTGTCCACCCAAAATGTGGAGAGACTGACCTTTGTCAAGATGAAGGAGGCGTGGATCAGCCAGGATTTCCACCTATTTCCACCCACCAATGCCTGATGCATCAGACTAGATAATCCATGGCGCCACACCAAAACTTTGACAAAGGAGACCGTTTTTTTCTGGCTACCCGCCTCAGCTACTATTCTGATGCTGGCATCCGCCTGATGCCACATATCTGATGCCAAGTGCTCCTTTTTCACACACCATCTTCAGCTGGTATTGGTATTGCCACCCACCTCCCCACTCTGTCACCGTGTCTCTCTGTGGTTTCCTGTTTCTGCTGCCACCTCAACACTATATTACATTGCCACTCTGTGGTCTCCTGATGCTGCTGTCACCTCCGCACTATGTCACCTTCCCACTCTGTGGTCTCCTAAAGCTGCTGCCACCTCTACACTGTCATTGTGCCACCCTGTGGCCTCCTTCTGATACTGCTTCAGCCACCTCCATGCTCTGTCATTGTGCCACTCTGTGGCCTCTTCCTGATGCTCCCGTCACCTCCAGACTCTGTCATTGGGCCACTTTGTGGTCTCCTGATTCACGTGTCATCACTGTCTTGGATCCACTCCTGTTTTTGTTTGGCATTAGCAATACTGATGGATTAATGACCAAATGCTGACTGAGTGAAGGCGGATGCTCATCAAGCAGGATCAGTTTTTTGGGGGTTCTTGTTCTTGCTCTGTCATTGTGCCACTCTGTGGCCTCCTGATGATGATGCTGCCACCTCCCCACTCTCATTGTGCAACTCTGAGGCCTCCTGATTCTGCCGCCACCTCCACACTGTCATTGTGCCACTCTGTGGCCTCTTCCTGATGCTGCCGTCACCTCCAGACTCTGTCATTGAGCCACTTTGCGGTCTCCTGATTCACGTGTCATCTCTGTTTTGGATCCACTCCTGTTTTTTTTTTTGGCATTAGCAATACTGATGGATTAATGACCAAATGCTGAACGAGTTAATGCTCAACAAGCATGATCCGTTTTTTTGGGGTTCTTGTTCTGACGGATCAGAGGAAGAGCAAATAATCAGTGACGTCAACACAAACTTACTGCTGACACCCTCTCTACTCTGTTGGGTAGCTCTACTTGTATAAGCATTTAATAGAATAGGTTCTGTAGACGTCTATGTGGAATCAGCTGACGATGGTGTAAAAGGAGTGCACTTCTTCTTGGCGCCAATATCGACCTGTAAGGCTGAGTTCAAACTTGAGTTATTTAGTCTGTTTTGGCCCGTGACTGCCCAAATAAGTGAAGTGTGCAGTGATTCTAAGAGCGACGCCTGTCATCTGCATGTCCTACTGACTGACAGTATAATTTCGCTACCACAGCAGACTCCCTATGCGTGTTACTGCAAGGCACAGTGTTCTATTCCACTAGAAAGGCTCTCTGAAGCCAGGAAATAGAAATTTTTTAATGTGATTAGTCGTGAATAAATTCGGATCGAAAATTTTTTACCAAAAATTTTGGCGAAGTGGCAAATCAATTTTTTTTAAAACTGGCTCATCTCCTACTACAATCAACAACAAGAGATTTCAATAAGTTAGAACATCACAGCATGCTGCATTATTCTGTTCCTGGTTGTCATCCTGCAGGAGATGTTAGTCAGAAAGGGCCATCACTTGCTGCCCTGTGCTGACTTCATAGAGGACATTTTGATGCTAGAATCATTGCACTCCAGCATCTGCCAGAGGGGCCGAGGTGTGCTCTTATTTCCATGCCTCCACTCTGTGCCAATCATTGCACTGGCTGCCTATACACTATGCGATTCAATTTAAACTGCTCATTCTCACCCACAAAGTTCTCCACAGTACTGCACCCCTCTACATCTCCTCCCTCATTTCTGTCTACCATCCTACCCATGCTCTCCATTCAGCCAGACTTACAACTAATATTCACCATAATCTGAACCTCTCACTCCCGTCTTCAAGACTTCTCCGTAGTTGCACCAGTTTTCTGGAATGCCCTACTCCAAGCAATTAGGTTAATTTTTTAGGTTGGCTTATAACATCTACACCTATAAATCGCCCCAATATATCTCATTAATGGCTTTGCCATCAAACAAGCATTACCAACCTAAAAAGTGCTCACCAGGAGCAAAAAAAGGACACAACCAAAATGTACAAAAAATCTATTATAAATTTATTGATAAATTAATAAAGAATCAAACATAATAACATACACAAAAACTGTGCAATTGAGGACAGCAAAAACAGAACCCAGATACCACCCACTGGCGCTAGAAAATAATCCCCACTCAAATGTATCAAATACTGACATAATAGTACACTAACAGTAGGTCTAGAGATCACAGTTAATCCCAATATTAATTATAGCCACATAGCACAAGATTCATAATTAAATGGAACATGTTATACTACAAGTAACATACCGTTAGACATAATGAAGGGGGGACCAGCGCCAGTGAGGCAAACACACCTCGACGCGCGTTTCGCACTCCAGACGCCTCCTATTTATAATTAAACGCCATGATTGGTAAAAACCATGATTGGTAAAAACCATAATTATATAATAATAACCAGCCGTCTCATATCGAGCGAGCTCACCAACATGATGCGGACACGGTCCTCCACGAGGACGCCAACTCTTTAGGAGGAGGAGTGACGCACATCTGGCGCATCAGTCCGGCTCCCAAAGAGACCACACGGCGTTATCACGTGGATCCGCCCGCAGCGCATCACGGAAGCTCGCTACAACAGTTGTCATGGTAATAAAAACAACAATATACAGAGAAGAACGGCATATGAGGCATCCTTGATATATATACATTAAGACACTATGGCCACAAACTTCAGATCAAAATATATAAAAATAAATCTGTGTGATCCTATGATTACATATAGAATGATGGTCGTGTCGGAATCACTCGCCTCAAATCTCTATCTGTAAGTAGAACATGCCAGTGCCTATGCAAAATTTCAAGTTGTTGTCGCCATTGGGCATTGAATGGAGTGACAAATCTCGGATGTTCCGAGCCCTGCCCTTCCAAATTCTTGCCCTTCTTCAAAAGTAATGTATCTCTAGAGACATTCTTGGCTCTCATAAATCTCCTACGGATAGTCTGACGGTTATAACCCCTCTCCTGAAATCTACGGGTCAGATCCGCCGCCTGTTTCTCAAATTTCTCATCAATAGATAAGATCCTTTTTGCTCTATAGAACTGTCCCACAGGTATAGCTCTTATAACCTGTGGGTGGTGAGAGGAGGAAGAATATAACAGAGAATTGGCTGCCGTAGGTTTTCTTTACATATCCATACCTAGGGAGCCACCCTCCACCTGAATCAAAATGTCAAGAAATTCTACTGAATACGGACTATATTTCCACGTGAGTCTGATGTTTAACTCATTATTGTTTAATTCTCGTAGGAACTCCTCGAGGTGGGACGTCAAGCCCTGCCAGATAAACAAAATGTCGTCTATGTATCTTGACCATGAGACTATGGCTTCGTGACCCCTCACATTCAGGACCGTCTCCCTCTCCCACAGCCCCAGGAACAAATTAGCATATGAGGGCGCACAAGTCGCCCCCATATCTGTGCCCCGAAGATGTAGTTAGAAGCAATCCTTGAATGTGAAGGCATTGTGAGTCACTGCAAATTCCAACAAAGTAAGAATCAAATCGACAAGATCTCCATCAAGATTCAACAAATTCAAAAAATGTCTCGACGCTCGCAGCCCATGGTCATGGTTGATGGACGTATACAGGAACTGGACGTCGCACATCACGAGGAGTATGTCCCGATCGAGGTGCAGACCATTCAGACGTCTCAGGACGTCCGTGGTATCCTGAACAAAAGATGGCAGTGTCTCTACACATTTTTGTAGATAAAAATCTACAAACCGACAGATGGTCTCACATACCCCTCCCCCACCCCAGACACAATAGGTTGGGGTGGCCTATAACATCCCCTAATCTAACTCTTCACCACTCTTGCCTCATTCTTCTGAACCTAATCTATTATGAATCACTATCCACCACACCACATGCACTCAGAAGCACTGGTGACTGGCTCATGCAGCTTTATATCTACTCACCTATTTTGTTAAGATAGCTGGACCATTGTAAAAAACAAGCACTTGTTGCCTTCATTGTTCCCCCTATCTTCTCATAGATTTTAAGCAAGACCTTCATTCCTCTTGTTTAATTGTTGACTTACTATGTAATGTATGTTTTTGTTTGTACATAAACTCTCTGATTGTAAAGCGCTACGGAATATGTTGGTGCTATATAAATAAAGTTTATTTTTATTATTATGTGTGTTTGCCACATGGGAGACAGAAAGACTTCCTGTAACATTGAGGGGTGGCCTGGACCTAGTCATCCATGGAGGTCTAAGACTACTATAAAACTAGCGGCAGCCAGCTCCGGCAGGCTGTTCACCCGCCGGACCCATGCTGCCCCTAGTGCACGCATGCCGTCGGAGGTCCGCACCAGCCCCATTGACCAACATGCTGAGAGGCAGTCGGAATAAAACTACGAAATGGAGCACAGCTAATGGGAACCTGTCATGTTCAGCAACATATTATAGACTATAAAACATGTTAGAATAGATAAAGCTGAATAGATTAATATATAGTTTTGTAGGAAACAATTCATGTTATTCATTATTTAATATTTTGCAGTCATTCAGGTCTCAGGAGTCCACTGGCAGTCCTGGTCAGTGATTGAAAGCTATATCTGCACTCACACCCATACAAGAAAGGCTGTCAATCATTAACCCTGCCGGCTGGTCTTCCAGGATGAGCAGGAGCTATCAGCCATTCGGTGTATTTGTGGTTTGGTTCACTGTGCTCTAGGACTCAGTAACAATCTGTGCATTACTGCAACTAGTCAACTGTTATCCTTCTCAACAGTATATGCCTACTTTATGTGAGAAAAAACACTAATCCATGGTATCTCTTCTTGAGCCGGTAGGCATTACTATTACGTACTGTATGAAGACAGTAACCTCCAAGATTCCTGTGCCTCATTGAGTTGATTGTTAATTATACCCTGATACACAGCTGGTCATTAATTACTACTGAGAGGGGCAACTGAACGCAGGGAGACAGTAACTCTGGCAAACAACACTATAGGGTTGGTTCTGTTCCTTTACTATGCTGACAGATTTGCTTTAATGTTTCGACATGAAAAAAAAAAAAAAAAAGATAGTTTGATAAAAGAGAGCACTGTCTTCCATCTAAGATTGCAATACTCAGCAAGCGAGCATGGGTTCATTTTAGTGCTGGGTGAATTGGTTTTGAACGCTATAATTCTGACTTTAATCTGAGGGTGATACCATTTTCTGAAATCAACTCATCAGTTCATCTTGGTGTGACCCAGGGTAAGTTATTTCATCTCTACATTCCACACAAAAAGAGTAATTTTTTGCAACCCTAGCATTTTTTTTCCAGAAAAGGACAAGAGACATACTAGGTGGTTTAGCCCTTGCTTTATTAATTCTAGACAATTGCAATGGAATAGCGTCCTTAATGGTAATACTATATAATAATCCGGTCTGCTCTTCCTACACTTACACTGTTTGAGCATTTGATCTTCTGACCTCAGCTCTGACTGATCTCCTCTTACAGAGTAAACATCTGAGAGGTCTTCATCATGAAGATTGCCATAACATCTTGGTTTGATACACACCAGATAACCAATGATCCCTTCCAGTGGGAAATGAACCCTGCCCCCCAAAATATATCATTGTTAAAGAATACAAAAGCTTAACTAATGAACTTCTCAAATGAACTTGAAATGACCTGCAAGACAAAAGCTGTGTGCACGTTTATTGTGACAGTGAATAGGGAGTTTAGTTGGCGGGAATGGGCACTGGAAGCGAGAGTTTGGTGACTGCAGAAACAGATGCTGAGTTGTAGAGCAAAAAGTGACATATTCACAGAGCACAGCCTAATCTAATCAGAAGCCATTGAATCCACAATAGCTTTCCTTAAAATAAAGGGGTGACATAATACAGAGCATCAAACTGAAAAGGAATTATCTTACGATGAAAAATGGCTACACACTGAATAATGATCATCTTCCTTATTGTATTACGGAAAGTAACTGAATGTATAGTCCCACTTAGCAACCCATAAAATGCATTGTACCAAATCACAATATTAATATATATCTAGTGTTGCTTTTTCTAAAGCTTATGGCCAGCATCTAGCTTTCTATCAGCAAACAAATGCATTATTTTGTACCAACCTTTAAATAAATATAATAACTATTTCAACTGTCAGCTGAATGCAGGCTATATCTGATAAAAAGGCTGGGCTGGAGAAATAATACGGAAGTTATGAAATAGATCCATAATGCATGTTGTGAAGGCTTATCATTATAATCTGTTACATTAATAACATGAGGTTTATAATAAAAAAAAATCAAGCTATACATTTCAGAGTTAAAGATCTGACAATTTACAGCCAATGCCTCGTTTAAATTATCTGCTCTGTCATTCGTACCTAAAGAGACTGGTAGTAATGATTACACCGTTGTGCTGAGCAGCGTTATTACATGCTTATGTTTTATGCCTCTGTTCTCAGGCTAAATAAACACATTTAGCATTAAAATATATAGAACGTGTCACAGTAATTAAATAAGCACCAGATCATTTATCAGAAAGAAAAAAACTGAATTTAATGCTAATTTGTCAGCATTTGTGGTTTTCAAGCACTGCACGGTCATTTGTCTCATTGCTCATTGCTGTACCCTTGAGGTCCTGTGTTATTTTGGCATATAATGGGGAATGTAATATAATGGAGCCCTGTGATTTATAGTCTGCTGGCTATTCTGTTTGACATTACTACAGTGCTAAAACATAAAGTGGCTTCAGGATTCCATGCAAACAGTAGGAGCATTTAGACAGTAACAGTTTTGTATGTGCCAAAGTACCAACTCACATGGACATCTGTTCTCTTTCCCACACATGTATTCATTTTATAATTCAGATTTAGATAATATTGTATTCTTCATCATACAAAACTTAAAGAAAGAAAAGTAAAATGAAGCTAATTTTACTATATTTGTGGTACAGCCAAGAAAAAATAATTATTATTTGTGAAACATTAGTTACAAGTCCATAGACTGCTTTACCCTCTCTGGGGCTGGTATTCTCATTGGTGGAGTATTTAAGTCAGCATTGCAAACCACTCTCACAGACATTGTGTCAAACGTAGTCCAGAAAAATAAGGCAGTTGACAGCCATGGTCCTGGTGAAGAATGAACATACTTTAATACTTAAACTTTGTTCAGCCTTTGACAGATTAATTATCACAATAACTGATATGGAGTATAACGTCCACGTCAATAAGGAATTTATCAGCCTGAAAGGACGTTTAAAATGAAAACAAAAAATATTTTATTCTTGATACAATGTTAAAATGCAGTGAAATGGGGTAAAGTTCACTTTAATTGCTATCAGGCTATAGAGACCAGTGGGTAAGAATGGGATACATTAAATACCATGTACTTCCCACAGCCTCACTAAGGTATCAGATATATCTGACAGGGGCTCCTGTATCGGAGGGTCCCCCCCGCAAATAAATTGCAACCGTAGTATTGATAGAATGACTATAGTTATGTGCCTAAAAGCACTCTCCTATAAGGTGTGCACAGGGGTTATTTCGTGTTTATCAGGTAGTGCACAATGAGGCTTAATCTGCACTCTGCCTCCGGATCACAGTTCAATTGGTGCTACTAGTTATTCCCCAAATAATAGGTGTAGCATCCTGTAATTATGACTGGTCTTGATCACTTATGTGCAACCACCTCAGATGAACTAAATGCTGGTGGTTATCAATATCTCCACCGCAAACCCTCATGCACACACACTATAAACTAATAGTCAGCAGCTGCTTGACCTGACACCACACTGAACACACACCTTGCATCTCATGTGTGCATTAACGAGCACCAGCACATACATTCATTCATTTCTGATGTGATCTCCGCTATGCTCAACGCGTTTCTGTGTGGTTAGTATCGCACCACACTTCCTCAGGAGCTAATATCAGATAAGACTAGCTGTTGCCTGTCTAAGTTAGCAGGCTCTGCACAGTTGTGTGTCAGAGCTCCGGCGCTGTAGTGGCCGTGTCGGGCCGCTCACACGCCGGAAATATATCACTTATCCCCCGCCTGCCGGAGGGAGGAAGCGCTGACGTCAGGCCAATCAGGAATAGGGGCGTGGCTAAGCGTCGCACCCCAATCGGGCTCTCGTCACTGTTGCGGTTTCACCCATCACCAGAGGCGAATACATAACGGTACAGGGGAAATTAGACTGCGGTTACAGAATTTGTCCCATAATTAGTCATTCCGAATCATTCAGGATAACGATCCCTATTGAAGTGTCCTAAGACCTGTTTAATGATCATGTCTGTAACGTGACTGGTCCATGCATAATAATGCCAATGTCATAATGTGGTGTACTGCTGTTCTATACGTAGAGCAGGAACGACCTGACCCGTCTTTAAAACCATCATATAGGCCAACCTTGGGAAAGATATAGACCCGAAATATAAATAGTCTACATACTATTAGATACCTGAATGTATAGGTAGGTAGGTGCCGGTATCTGATACTCCACATTTAATCATTATCACTCCGGGCAGAGTCTCACCTTCCAAACCCACATCACAGGTCGCGGGACAGACCCATATGGGTGTATGTATCTATTTACACCCTGGTATAGCAGACCATATGCCTCTCATAGCTAGATAAAACAGGTAAATGACAGGGCCTCATTCAGCCCTTTTGGGCTAACCGTCTGTAACCTGAAGATCAATTCGCTTCTTTGCGGAGGAGGGTATATCAACATCTCCTCCCGCAATGACTTTTGCAATACATGGATCCCTTGGACTTTCAGTCCCGTCACTACACCACCATGGCATTCATTCACATGGCGCTACCGGTGTGTCACGTTTGTTTCTAACGTCCAGAAGGTGCTCACCAACCCTCCTTCTTAGTTCACGTTTTGTCTTCCCCACGTACTGCAAACCGCAGCAGCACGTGAGCAGATAAATGACACACATAGAAGTGCACCTAATGAGGGAGTTGATTCTAAACCGTTCACCTGTTACAAAGCTTGTAAAGTACTGTCCCTTCTGGATATGGCCACATATAATACAGCCCCCACAGGGAAAAGAGCCCCTGGCTGATGTCTTTAGCCAGGAACTCTGCGTGGGACGTTCATAGAGACTATGCACCAGGCGATCACGGAGGTTGGCATTACGCCGATATGTAATAGCTGGGCGCGTGGGCAAAGTTGGGCCTATGTCAGGATCAGACTGTAGGACTGGCCAATGCTTGGACAAGACATCGCGAATCTCACGGTGAGCCTTGTCAAAGGTGGCAGTAATCCTAACAATGTCCGTTTCTTGTGGTTTCTGTTTTGGGACTAATAATTCAGTGCGATTGGCATACATCGCATGATGGTATGCATCCCTAAGCGGTTTTGTAGGGTAACCCCTATTGCGGAACCTAGTTCTCAGTTCCGAGGCAGCCGCCTTAAATGAGCCAATCTCGGAACAGTTTCTCCTGGCTCTCAGATACTGGCCTTTCGGAATGCCACTTCTCAGGGCCAGGGGTGTCCACTTTCCCAATGAAGGAGACTATTGGTGGCGGTTTTCTTCCGGAATAGGCAAGTACTGAGTTTCCTATCCGGTCCAATTGATATAGTTAGATCCAAGAATGTTATCTGGCTTGCATTTATCTCAGATGTAAAGAAAAGCCCCAGATCATTTACATTCAGTTCCGCCACAAACACATCAAAGGACTCCTTTGATCCTTTCCATAGCAACAGGACATCATCTATGAAACGGATCCAAAGCTGTATGGACGGGAGATGGTGTTCCATGCAGTCACCAAAAACGACTTCCCTCTCCCACCAGCCCAGGTAAAGGTTCGCAAAGGTCGGGGCACAGGGACTGCCCATAGCGACCCCCTGAGCTGGTGGAAGATACGTCCGTCGAAAATAAACACATTGTGTGTCAGTATGAACCTCAAGAGATCCATCACTAGTAGGTTATGGCGTTGATGATGTTCACCCCTCTGGCGGAGAAAATCCTCCACAGCCCGACACCCCTTGTCATGGGGTATCGAGCTGTAGAGGGCCTCAACGTCCAGACTGGCCAGCCAGACATCCTCCTGCACTGTATCCCTTCAATCCGCTGCAGCACATCCATTGTGTCTCGGGCATAGGAGGGTAACTCCTCAACAAAGGGACGTAAAATAAGGTCCACATAGGTACTTACAAATGAGGTAAGACTCCCTATGCCCGAGACTATCGGTCTACCTTTTAAATGATTGCCCTGCTTGTGTAACTTAGGCAGACTATAGAAGGTGGCGAGTAGGATGCCTGGGGAGCAAATAGTTGTACTCAGCCTTGCTGATAAGAAGGTCATCACGAGCCCAATTCAGCAACGACTGAAGCTCTTCCTTAAATGTGGGGGTGGGGTCGCAAGGTAGCGACTATATGTGTCTGCATCTTCCAATAGTCTAAGGCACATGGCATGATACTGCTGATGGTCCATCACTACAATGTTGCCTCCCTTATCGGATGGCTTTATGACAATGTTTCGATTTTGTTCCAGATCGACCAATGCCATACGTTCCTCTGGACTCAAATTATCCGGCCCACAATAACGACCCTCCATTTTTGGAGGTCTCTCGTGACCAGATATACAAAGGTGTCTATAGGTGTATTGTCATTCAAGGGTGGAAATAATTTTGACGGATTTCTAAGTGTAGTGTATGGACCAATGCCCGCATCCATTGTATTTGCCTCTCTTAGTCCCGCCTAATAGCCTTACTCCTTCCAGATCATCGGATTCAATACCCAACTCTTGACATTGCCTTTTATCCTGCATCTTAAAAAATTTCTTCCATTTCATCTTTCTCGCATACAAATGAATGTCCTTAACCCAGTTAAATAGATTAAATTTCTGGAGGGGTACAAATGATAAGCCCTTTTGTAAAACTTGCAACTGGGATGTAGTCAGTGGGTATGTAGACAAATTAACAACTTGAAGTCTATCTATTTCGGCACCTCTCCGATTTTCTTGTGCCGGAGCAGATAGTCCGATACAGGGGGTCTGATCTAAAAACCACCTCTCCCTCTTCTACTGTCTCTCCCACGTACTCTACTACCTCGCCCCTCTGCGGTCCTCTATTAGGGGCTCCACGGCCTCTTGTTGTAGATAACAAGTGGTCCGTGTCCGTCTCACCCTCAGACGAGGATATTTCAGTTTCTATTTCTGACCCTTGTTGCTGTTTAGGTCCGTACTCAAAGATCCTGCCTTCTTTGAAATCAGAGGTGTCAGCGATTGAACTGGAAATGCTTCCGTTCCTTAATCTGCGACGTGAAACGCTCAATGTTTTGCTGTAACTGGGCTTCTTTTTGGCGAAGTCTGAATGATCGGTGAATTTTTTTGTTTGATTAATACTCTCTTTCAGCTCACTATCAGTTTTGACTAGGAGCTTACGTTCTTCATCCAGTAACAATTTCATTAATCTGATAGACCCCTCGATGGACACTTGTTCCCATCGTTTAAGGAACTCACTGAGTACGTACTCTTGCTGATGGGAGGATCGGATTCCGTAGTCCCCTAGGGACAATCTGATTATTGATATACGTCTCTAATGTCTGCACCTCCCACCAGCAGCGTACATGATCTTTGTATATGCGAGTTAAGTTCTTAAAAGATGCTGTGATACTAGTGTGTGCTAATTGTGCAGGAAGCTCTTTTTCTGAGAACACTTCTTTTGGGTCACCTAACCATCGGTCAGAATTAATGTCTAGAGACAAAAAACCTGCCATTCCCCAACTCTATATATCTTACAACTTAATTATCACAATAACTGATATGGAGTATAACGTCCACGTCAATAAGGAATTTATCAGCCTGAAAGGACGTTTAAAATGAAAACAAAAAATATTTTATTCTTGATACAATGTTAAAATGCAGTGAAATGGGGTAAAAGTTCACTTTAATTGCTATCAGGCTATAGAGACCAGTGGGTAAGAATGGGATACATTAAATACCATGTACTTCCCACAGCCTCACTAAGGTATCAGATATATCTGACAGGGGCTCCTGTATCGGAGGGTCCCCCAGTAAATAAATTGCAACCGTAGTATTGATAGAATGACTATAGTTATGTGCCTAAAAGCACTCTCCTATAAGGTGTGCACAGGGGTTATTTCGTGTTTATCAGGTAGTGCACAATGAGGCTTAATCTGCACTCTGCCTCCGGATCACAGTTCAATTGGTGCTACTAGTTATTCCCCAAATAATAGGTGTAGCATCCTGTAATTATGACTGGTCTTGATCACTTATGTGCAACCACCTCAGATGAACTAAATGCTGGTGAGTTATCAATATCTCCACCGCAAACCCTCATGCACACACACTATAAACTAATAGTCAGCAGCTGCTTGACCT
This sequence comes from Bufotes viridis, assembly GCA_033119425.1. Lineage (NCBI taxonomy): Eukaryota > Metazoa > Chordata > Amphibia > Anura > Bufonidae > Bufotes > Bufotes viridis. Next base: position 99,458,627 of record CM065595.1, on the reverse strand, counting down.
GACACCACACTGAACACACACCTTGCATCTCATGTGTGCATTAACGAGCACCAGCACATACATTCATTCATTTCTGATGTGATCTCGCTATGCTCAACGCGTTTCTGTGTGGTTAGTATCGCACCACACTTCCTCAGGAGCTAATATCAGATAAGACTAGCTGTTGCCTGTCTAAGTTAGCAGGCTCTGCACAGTTGTGTGTCAGAGCTCCGGCGCTGTAGTGGCCGTGTCGGGCCGCTCACACGCCGGAAATATATCACTTATCCCCCGCCTGCCGGAGGGGAGGAAGCGCTGACGTCAGGCCAATCAGGAATAGGGGCTGTCCCGCGACCTGTGATGTGGGTTTGGAAGGGGTGAGACTCTGCCCGGAGTGATAATGATTAAATGTGGAGTATCAGATACCGGCACCTACCTACCTATACATTCAGGTATCTAATAGTATGTAGACTATTTATATTTCGGGTCTATATCTTTCCCAAGGTTGGCCTATATGATGGTTTTAAAGACGGGGTCAGGTCGTTCCCGTTCTTACGTATAGAACAGCAGTACACCACATTATGACATTGGCATTATTATGCATGGACCAGTCACGTTACAGACATGATCATTAAACAGGTCTTAGGACACTTCAATAGGGATCGTTATCCTGAATGATTGAATGACTAATTATGGGACAAATTCTGTAACCATAGCCGAATTTCCCCCTGTACCGTTATGTATTAGCCTCTGGTGATAGGTGAAACCGCTAACAGTAGAGCCCGATTGGGGGCGTGCGCTTTAGCCACGCCCTATTCCTGAGTGGCCTGACGTCAGCGCTTCCTCCCCTCCGGCAGGCGGGGATAAGTGATATATTTCGGCGTGTGAGCGGCCCGACACGGCCACTACAGCGCGGAGCTCTGACACACAACTGTGCAGAGCCTGCTAGCTTAGACAGGCAACAGCTAGTCTTATCTGATATTAGCTCCTGAGGAAGTGTGAGTGCGATACTAACCACACAGAAGCGCGTTGAGCATGGCGAGATCACATCAGAAATGAATGAATGTATGTGCTGGTGCTCGTTAATGCACACATGAGATGCAAGGTGTGTGTTCAGTGTGGTGTCAGGTCAAGCAGCTGCTGACTATTAGTTTATAGTGTGTGTGCATGAGGGTTTGCGGTGGAGATATTGATAACCACCAGCATTTAGTTCATCTGAGGTGGTTGCACATAAGTGATCAAGACCAGTCATAATTACAGGATGCTACACCTATTATTTGGGGAATAACTAGTAGCACCAATTGAACTGTGATCTGGAGGCAGAGTGCAGATTAAGCCTCATTGTGCACTACCTGATAAACACGAAATAACCCCTGTGCACACCTTATAGGAGAGTGCTTTTAGGCACATAACTATAGTCATTCTATCAATACTACGGTTGCAATTTATTTGCGGGGGGGACCCTCCGATACAGGAGCCCCTGTCAGATATATCTGATACCTTAGTGAGGCTGTGGGAAGTACATGGTATTTAATGTATCCCATTCTTACCCACTGGTCTCTATAGCCTGATAGCAATTAAAGTGAACTTTACCCCATTTCACTGCATTTTAACATTGTATCAAGAATAAAATATTTTTTGTTTTCATTTTAAACGTCCTTTCAGACAGCCTTTGACAGATCCAAGAAATTACGAAGCCCCAACAGGGCAACCAGACCATCATGGTCCAGTTGTACTCCTGGGAGAGAAGGCCTTCTTGATCACAAATATACTGTACTCCGTGCTCAATGTCAGAACATTGGGGCGTATTTACTACAGACTGACTTCTCATATGTTAATCTTCGTGTATATATATATATATATATATATATATATATATGTATATATATCTTTAGTACATGTGCCATTGTGCAGACTTACTTGTGGAAAAATATGTAGCCTCCAGCAAATTAGAGCTTTATATTTCCAATGTTTAGTTTGTCAATGGGTACCAAGCGTTGGGTGTGCTATCCCAATATGTGACCTTAACTGACTTTCAAAAGATTGCATCATAGAGAAATTGCATCACCATGAATATCATTGTACCACAGACTATATTAGACATTCCACAAGATGGAAATATATAAACTTTCACCTCAAATATATAAACTTTCACAAGTTGTTGGTATGCCATCTTTGACCATTTTGCAAGGTAACCATGCAGGTCATTGATAGGTAACCAATTTATTTGTCTGCCTAAAGGACCTGTCAGCAGAGGAAGCAGTTGGAGATCACGTTATGTCTGCTCATAGCAGATTACATTACTCTAGCAATGTTTAATTAGCACAGTAGAATACTCTGAGTACATTTAGTTATTTCTCTAACATTCCGAATTTAAATTAAAACACTCCTTTGTACAGTGTAATTGTAACCTTCCCCCATGTCTTTCACAAGGAATAAAAATCCCAGTTATATTGCCATGGTAACAAATGTTGTTTTCTTGAGAAAATGATTATGCTGTGAAGATGCTATTAACATAAAGGGGCAGTAAAAATAGCTATAAGGGACATATTTTCTGAACAAACAAAAATGATCTTTTGATTTGATTTTTTTCCAGTGTACAGCTCTGAGTATTTTTGATAAGGAAAATTATATTTGAAGAGGTATTCTGGTTCATTCTAGTTATCCACTATCCACATGATGAATGGAGCATGAATCCACTCCATTCATCTCTATGGGACTGTTTTCCAGCAGAGTGGTTGAACTCATTGTGCATGTGTGTGGCAGTGTGCATGCTCGACCTGCCATTTAATTAATTTTGGGGTCCCTGCAGGGAACAGGGGGCCATGTTCTCATGATCATTGGGGTCCCAGTGATAAGAATCCCACTCCCCTACCCTGTCGATAGGGGTAGCTTGAAATAACTGGAATACCTCTTTACAGTTTCTGCACTGATTGTTTTATGTGATGTAAATAAAAGACAGCATGTGTGATTACTGCACAGAAGCCATGTTGCTAGCATAAGCATAAAGACAAGAAACTGTCAACAGTAGTGTTTATCGAACAGTTCGACCATAGTTCGGGTTCGGACCGAATTTTGGGGTGTTCGGGACACGGACCCGGACATTTTCAAAAAAGTTCGGGTTCGGGTCCGTTGTTTGGCGATTTCTTCCCGCTTTCTGAAGGGCTGCACAGCAGCCAATCAGCTAGCGTTTTACTTATCACCCTAAGAAGCCATCACAGCCATGCCTACTAATGGCATTGCTGTGATTGGCCAAGTGCAGCATGTGACCCAGCCTATATTTAAGCTGGAGTCAGGTAGCGCCGCATGTCACACTGCTCTGATTAGTGTAGGGAGAGGATGCAGCTTCTGTGAGGGCGAGATTAGGCATGGAAAAGTAAGCAAAAGCACCTAATGAAGTTATAGATCTACAGCTGTGAATCATTCAACTTCTGCTAGTTAATTGCTCACTGGTTTTTAGGCTGCACAGAGCGTTTTTCTGTCACTTTTTTTTGGGGTGATCGGCGGACATTTTGTGACTTGTGGTGCACCAGCACAAGCTGCCACCAAGTCAATCAATACTATTATTTTTTTTTTTTTGCTATATCCCACATCAGGGGCTTGGCTGTGCTTATTGTCACCCGTAGAAACTCAGGATAGAAATTTCTATACTTTATTAAGGGGTTAAATTCAATTGCCAAAATAGCAATCCCCTAAATCTGGTGTTCCAGCTTTGGCTAGCCAAGTGTAATACTGTCTGCTGTCTGGCAAAGGATAGATTCTTTTCTGTGGTGAAATTCAATTGCCAAAATAGCAATCCCTTAAATCTGGTGTCCCAGCAGTGGCTGGCAAAGTATAATATTGTCCGGCAAAGTATATATTTTGTTCTGGGGTGAAATTTAATAGCCAAAATAGAAATACCGTAAATCAGTGGTTTCAGCTGGGGCTGGCCAAGTTTAATAGTGTCCGGCAAAGGATATAATTTTTTCTGGGGTGAAATTCAATTGCCAAAATAGCAATACCATAAATCAGTGGTTATCAGCTGTGGCTGGCCAAGTTTAATAGTGTCTGGCAAAGGATATATTATTTTCTGGTGTGAAATTCAATTGCCAAAATTGCAATACCGTAAATCTGGTGTCCCAGCAGTGGCTGGCCAAGTTTAATAGTGTCCGTCATAGGATATATTTTGTTCCGGGGTGAAATTCAATTGCCAAAATAGCAATCCCCTAAATCTGGTGTTCCAGCTGTGGCTAGCCAAGTGTAATACTGTCTGCTTTCTGGCAAAGGATAGATTATTTTCTGTGGTGAAATTCAATTGCCAAAATAGCAATACCGTAAATCTGGTGTCCCAGCAGTGGCTGGACAAGTTTAATAGTGTCCATCTTAGGATACATTTTGTTCTGGGGTAAAATTCAATTGCCAAAATAGCAATACCGTAAATCTGGTGTCCCAGCAGTGGCTGACCAAGTTTAATAGTGTCCAGCAAAGGATATATTTTTTTCTGGGTTGAAATTCAATTGCCAAAATAGCAATATCACAAATCAGTGGTTTCTGCTATGGCTGGCTAAGTTTAATAGTGTCCGGTAAAGGATATATTATTTTCTGCGCTGAAATTAGGTTGCAAAAATAGAAATACAGTAAAACTGTTGTTCCAGCTGTTTCAGGCTTCGTTTAAATCTGTCAGTAAAAGGTTATATTATTTTCTTGAAAGTCAGTGGCAAAAATAGAAATACGGTAAATCTGGTGTCCCAGCAGTGGCTGGCCAAGTTTATTAGTGTACGGCAAAGGATATATTTTTTTTCTGGGGTGAAATTTAATTGCCAAAATAGCAATACCCTGAATCTTGTGTTCCAGCTGTTGCAGGCCTAGTTTACATATGACCGTAAAAGGGTATATTTTTTTCTGGGGTGAAATTCAGTTGCCAAAATATAAATACAGTAAATCAGGTGTTCCAGCTGTGACTGGACAAGTTTAATAGTATCCATCAAAGGATAGATTTTGTTCTGGGGTGAAATTCACTTGCCAATATAGCAATACCCTGAATTTGGTGTTCCAGCTGTTGCAGGCCACGTGTTAATCTGTCCGTAAAAGGGTATATTACACTCAAGGTGTATATACAAGTGCTGAGAGGGTCATCCTCAATAACTTCACATGCTACCGTGCATCTCCCATTGTATTTCTGTCCATTAAAGGGTATATTACACAAAGTGTTAAAATACAATTGCTGAAAGCATAATTCATACATATTTTTTCGCACGCTACTGTGCATCTCCAAGTGTAAATCTGTCCATAAAAGGAAACCTTTCATCCAGGGCCTAAATACTAGGCCTACAAATGATATTCCACCAAATCAGTGGTTACTGCTGTGCCTGGATTAGTGTAATATGGTACATAAATAAATAGGCAGATAGTGTTAGGTGCCTGTAAAAAAAGGCCTGATTTTAAAATCAATACATTGGGCCAAATATTTTTTTTCTTATTGTGGTGCTTGGTGAACGGTAACAATGAGGAAAACATCTAGTAAGGGACGCGGACGCGGTCGTGGTGGTGTTAGTGGACCCTCTGGTGCTGGGAGAGGACGTGGCCATTCTGCCACACGTCCTAGTGAACCAAATACCTCAGGTTCTAGTACCCGCCAGAATTTACAGCAATATTTGGTGGGGCCCAATGCCGTTCTAAGGATGGTAAGGCCTGAGCAGGTACAGGCGCTAGTCAATTGGGTGGCCGACAGTGGATCCAGCACGTTCACAACATTATCTCCCACCCAGTCTTCTGCAGAAAGCGCACAGGTGGCGCCTGAAAACCAAGCCCATCAGTCTGTCACATCACCCCCATGCATATCAGGGAAACTGTCTGAGCCTCAAGTTATGTAGCAGTCTCTTATGCTGTTTGAAGCCTCTCCTGGCAGGGTTTCCCAAGGCAATCCACCTAGCCCTTCCCCAGTGGTGGAAGACATAGAATGCACTGATGCACAACCACTTATGTTTCCTGATGATGAGGACATGGGAATACCACCTCATTGGAGTCCGAACGTCTCTGATGATGACGAAACACAGGTGCCAACTGCTGCGTCTTTTTTGCAGTGTGCAGACCAAACAGGAGGTCAGGGAGATAGACTGTGTGGAAGACGATGCAGGGGACGATGAGGTCCTAGACCCCACATGGAATGAAGGTCGTGCCACTGACTTTCATAGTTCAGAGGAAGAGGCAGTGGTGAGACTGAGCCAACAGCGTAGCAAAAAAGGGAGCAGGGGGCAAAAGCAGAACAGCCGCCAAGAGAGTTCGCCTGCTACTGGCCACCGCCACCAGAGACCGAGCACCCCAAAGGCAGCTTCAAGGAGTTCCCTGACATGACACTTCTTTAAACAATGTGCTGACGACAAGACCAGAGTGGTTTGCACGCTGTGCCATCAGAGCCTGAAGCGAGGCATTGACGTTCTGAACCAACAACCTGCATGACCAGGCATCTACCTGCAAAGCATGAACTGCAGTGGAGTAAACACCTTACAAACAAGGAACTCACTCAGGCTCCCCCTGCTACCTCTTCTGCTTCTGCCTCGGCCTCTTCTTCCACCTCGGGCAGAATGTTGGCACCTGCCGCCCACCAAACAGAGGATGTGCCACCGACACCATCACCTGCATCACCAAGCATCTCCACCATGTTCAGCTCTCCATCTCACAAACCTTAGAGAGAAAGCGTAAATTCCCACCTAGCCACCCTCGAGCTCTGGGCCTGAATGGCAGCATTTCTAAACTACTGGCATTTGAAATGCTGTCATTCAGGCTGGTGGACACAGACAGCTTCAAACAGCTGCTGGCCATGGCTGTCCCACAGTACGTTGTTCCCAGCCACCACTACTTCTCCAAGACAGCCGTGCCTTCCCTGCACAACCAAGTATCCGATAAATTCAAGTTTGCACTGCGCAACGCCATCTGTGGCAAGGTCCATCTAACCACAGATACGTGGACCAGTAAGCACGGCCAGGGACGCTATATCTCCCTAACTGCACACTGGGTAAATGTAGTGGCAGCTGGGCCCCAGGCGGAGAGTTCCTTGGCGCACGTCCTTCTGCCGCCAAGGATCGCAGGGCATCATTCTTTGCCTCCTGTAGCCTCCTCCTCCTACTCGGCTTCCTCCTCCTCTGCTTCCACCAGCTCATCCAGTCAGCCACACACCTTCACCAACAACTTCAGCACAGCCCGGGGTAAACGTCAGCAGGCCATTCTGAAACTCATATGTTTGGGGGACAGGCCCCACACCACTTCACCAGCAATGATTGGGCCTCCATGCGAGACCTGTGAGCCCTGTTTCGAGTACTCCTCCAACATGGCCAGTGGCGATGACACCGTTATCAGCGTTACAATACCACTTCTATGTCTCCTTGAGAAAACGCTTAGGCTACATTCACACGACCGTATTTTTCATTCCGCATCCGATTCGCATCCGTTTCCGTTTTTTGCGGAATAGATACGGTCCCATTCATCTCTATGGCCTTTTAAAATTTGCGGACAACTTTCCGTAAGTTATCCGCATCCGTGTGTCCGCATATTTCATCCGCAAAAATATGAAGCATGTCCTATAATTGTCCGCAAAAATCGGTCCGCAGCCCCATAGAAGTCAATGTGTCCGCAAAAAACGGATAACATACGGAAAGGTTTCCGTATGTTATCCGTATTTTGCGGATCCGTTTCCGTATTATTATTAGAATATTTTATTGAAGAACATATTTTTTTTTTCCCTCCCTCCAGTTCAGTATTTTGCGGATCCGCAAAAAACGGAAGACATACGGAAGCCTTCTTCCGCAAAATGCGGACATACGGCTTCCGTTTTTTGCGTCCGTAAAATACGGATAAAAAAATACGGTCGTGTGAATGTAGCCTTAGGGTGATGATGGAAGAGGAGGTGGCCCAGGAGAAAGAGGAGGAGGAGGATGAGGGGTCATTTTTAGCACTTTCACGCCAGTCTGTTAGAAGTAGCTCAGAGGGAGGTTTTTTGCAACAGCAGAGGCCAGGTAAAAATGTGGCCAGCCAGTGCCCACTACTGGAGGACGAGGAGGATGAGGAGGAGGAGGATGAAGCAGGTTCACAGCGGGGTGGCACCCGACACAGCTCAGGCCCATCACTAGTGCGTGGCTGGGGGGATACGGAGGACGATGACGATACACCTCCCACAGAGGACAGCTTGTCCTTACCTCTGGGGACCCTGGCACACATGAGCGACTACATTAGTGATGTCGCGAACATAAAATTTTCAGTTCGCGAACATCGAACGCGAACTTCCGCAAATGTTCGCGAACGGGCGAACCGGGCGAACCGCCATTCAATTGGCAGGCGAATTTTAAAACCCACAGGGACTCTTTCTGGCCACAATAGTGATGAGAAAGTTGTTTCAAGGGGTCTAACACCTGGACTGTGGCATGCCGGAGGGGGATCTATGGCAAAACTCCCATGGAAAATTACGTAGTGGACGCAGAGTCGGGTTTTAATCCATAAAGGGCATAAATCAACTAACATTCCTAAATTGTTTGGAATAACGTGCTTTATAACATCCAGTGTGTGTATACGATCAGGTATGATGTTGTATTGATCAGGTAGTGTAAGGGTTACGCCCGCTTCACTGACATTGACAGACCAAACTCCCCTTTTAATGCACCGCAAACAGTTCATTTGCACAACCGCAAACTCCCCATTAGCACAAGGTTGGATACCAAGCTAGCCACGTCCAGGTGATGTCATTGAAGGTTTCTTCCTCCACCCAGCCACGTACAACACCAAGGGTCCCCAGAAGGTGATTTGAATTGATTTTTCGAACGGTGAGATGGTTAAAAAAACGCTGGCTCCCTCCCCTTTGTTTTTATCCACGGTGACTGCGTCTGCGCCGTGCAATTTACTGTCACACCCGATATGAGTATAATTTTCTGTAGTACTATTCTCATCAGTTTAATCCCTCTAACGTCCCCAATCTGGGGGCCATTTATTGAATAGATTTTTCGAACGGGGAGATGGTTAAAAAAACGCTGGCTCCCTCCACTCTGTTTTAAACCACGGTCACTGCGTCTGCGCCGTGCAATTCACTGTCACACCAGATATGAGTGGTATTTTCTGTAGTACTATTCTCATCAGTTTAATCCCTCTAACGTCCCCAATCTGGGTGCCATTTATTGAATAGATTTTTCGAACGGGGAGATGGTTAAAAAAACGCTGGCTCCCTCCACTGTGTTTTAATCCACGGTGACTGCGTCTGCGCCATGCAATATACTGTCACACCCGATATGAGTGGTATTTTCTGTAGTACTATTCTCATCAGTTTAATCCCTCTAACGTCCCCAATCTGGGGGCCATTTATTGAATAGATTTTTCGAATGGGGAGATGGTTAAAAAAACGCTGGCTCCCTCCACTCTGTTTTAAACCACGGTCACTGCGTCTGCGCCGTGCAATTTACTGTCACACCAGATATGAGTGGAATTTTCTGTAGTACTATTCTCATCAGTTTAATCCCTCTAACGTCCCCAATCTGGGGGCCATTTATTGAATAGATTTTTCGAACGGGGAGATGGTTAAAAAAACGCTGGCTCCCTCTACTCTGTTTTAATCTACGGTCACTGCGTCTGCGCCGTGCAATTTACTGTCACACCCGATATGAGTGGTATTTTCTGTAGTACTATTCTCATCAGTTTAATCCCTCTAACGTCCCCGACTCCCCAATCTGGGGGCCATTTATTAAATAGATTTTTCGAACGGGGAGATGGTTAAAAACGCTGGCTCCCTCCACTCTGTTTTAAACCCACGGTGACTGCGTCTGCGCCGTGCAATTTACTGTCACACCCGATATGAGTGGTATTTTCTGTAGTACTATTCTCATCAGTTTAATCCCTCTAACGTCCCCAATCTAGGGGCCATTTATTGAATAGATTTTCGAACGGGAGATGGTTAAAAAACGCTGGCTCCCTCCACTCTGTTTTAATCCACGGTCACTGCGTCTGCGCCGTGCAATTTACTGTCACACCCGATATGAGTGGTATTTTCTGTAGTACTATTCTCATCAGTTTAATCCCTCTAACGTCCCCAATCTGGGGGCCATTTATTGAATAGATTTTTCGAGACGGGAGATGGTTAAAAAACGCTGGCTCCCTCCACTCTGTTTTAATCCACGGTCACTGCGTCTGCGCCGTGCAATTTACTGTCACACCCGATATGAGTGGTATTTTCTGTAGTACTATTCTCATCAGTTTAATCCCTCTAACGTCCCCGACTCCCCAATCTGGGGCCATTTATTAAATAGATTTTTCGAACGGGAGATGGTTAAAAAACGCTGGCTCCCTCCACTCTGTTTTAAACCACGGTGACTGCGTCTGCGCCGTGCAATTTACTGTCACACCCGATATGAGTGGTATTTTCTGTAGTACTATTCTCATCAGTTTAATCCTCTAACGTCCCCAATCTGGGGGCCATTTATTGAATAGATTTTTCGAACGGGAGATGGTTAAAAACGCTGGCTCCCTCCACTCTGTTTTTAATCCACGGTCACTGCGTCTGCGCCGTGCAATTTACTGTCACACCCGATATGAGTGGTATTTTCTGTAGTACTATTCTCATCAGTTTAATCCCTCTAACGTCCCCGACTCCCCAATCTGGGGGCCATTTATTGAATAGATTTTTCGAACGGGGAGATGGTTAAAAAAACGCTGGCTCCCTCCACTCTGTTTTAAACCACGGTCACTGCGTCTGCGCCGTGCAATTTACTGTCACACCCGATATGAGTGGTATTTTCTGTAGTACTATTCTCATCAGTTTAATCCTCTAACGTCCCCAATCTGGGGGCCATTTATTGAATAGATTTTTCGAACGGGGAGATGGTTAAAAAACGCTGGCTCCCTCCACTCTGTTTTAAACCACGGTCACTGCGTCTGCGCCGTGCAATTTACTGTCACACCCGATATGAGTGGTATTTTCTGTAGTACTATTCTCATCAGTTTAATCCCTCTAACGTCCCCAATCTGGGGGCCATTTATTGAATAGATTTTTCGAACGGGAGATGGTTAAAAAACGCTGGCTCCCTCCACTCTGTTTTAAACCACGGTGACTGCGTCTGCGCCGTGCAATTTACTGTCACACCCGATATGAGTGGTATTTTCTGTAGTACTATTCTCATCAGTTTAATCCCTCTAACGTCCCCAATCTGGGGGCCATTTATTGAATAGATTTTTCGAACGGGAGATGGTTAAAAAACGCTGGCTCCCTCCACTCTGTTTTAAACCACGGTGACTGCGTCTGCGCCGTGCAATTTACTGTCACACCCGATATGAGTGGTATTTTCTGTAGTACTATTCTCATCAGTTTAATCCCTCTAACGTCCCCAATCTGGGGGCCATTTATTGAATAGATTTTTCGAACGGGGAGATGGTTAAAAAACGCTGGCTCCCTCCACTCTGTTTTAATCCACGGTCACTGCGTCTGCGCCGTGCAATTTACTGTCACACCCGATATGAGTGGTATTTTCTGTAGTACTATTCTCATCAGTTTAATCCCTCTAACGTCCGACTCCCCAATCTGGGGGCCATTTATTGAATAGATTTTTCGAACGGGGAGATGGTTAAAAAACGCTGGCTCCCTCCACTCTGTTTTAAACCACGGTCACTGCGTCTGCGCCGTGCAATTTACTGTCACACCCGATATGAGTGGTATTTTCTGTAGTACTATTCTCATCAGTTTAATCCCTCTAACGTCCCCGACTCCCCAATCTGGGGGCCATTTATTGAATAGATTTTTCGAACGGGGAGATGGTTAAAAACGCTGGCTCCCTCCACTCTGTTTTAAACCACGGTGACTGCGTCTGCGCCGTGCAATTTACTGTCACACCCGATATGAGTGGTATTTTCTGTAGTACTATTCTCATCAGTTTAATCCCTCTAACGTCCCCAATCTGGGGGCCATTTATTGAATAGATTTTTCGAACGGGGAGATGGTTAAAAAACGCTGGCTCCCTCCACTCTGTTTTAATCCACGGTCACTGCGTCTGCGCCGTGCAATTTACTGTCACACCCGATATGAGTGGTATTTTCTGTAGTACTATTCTCATCAGTTTAATCCCTCTAACGTCCCCAATCTGGGGGCCATTTATTGAATAGATTTTTCGAACGGGGAGATGGTTAAAAAACGCTGGCTCCCTCCACTCTGTTTTAAACCACGGTCACTGCGTCTGCGCCGTGCAATTTACTGTCACACCCGATATGAGTGGTATTTTCTGTAGTATTATTCTCATCAGTTTAATCCCTGTTACGTCCCATATCAGGGATTGCCTTTTGTGAAAAAAAATTTAGGCCGGGTACCTTCGACTGCCTTCACAGTGACAGACCAAACTCTCATACACTAAACTGAATTGATTTCAGGAACCGGGAGATGGAAAAAGCAGCTTGGTCGGTCCTCTTACTCCCAAATTGGGGCACTGCGCGTGCACAGAGCAATGTGCTGTGACACCCTATATGAGTGGTGTCTTAACTAGTACTATTCCTATCAGTTTAATCCCTGTTACGGACCCTATCCGGTCGAATTGATTAACCATTGTCGAATTAGCGAACCATTACGACATCATGAAATAATTTAGTTCTGAGCTCTGTACTTGCTTTGTATTGGAATTGATGGGGATTTTTTAATTGCCTGCATCATTTCTAATAAACTATTAAGAGACTTTATTATGATTTTTATTTTATGTATTAAAAACCCATACAACATATAAAAAAAAAGGTAAATTAATGTTTTTCTATGAAATATTATCCAGCCGTCCGATCGCTTTTGGTCTGACCATAATGAAGCAACGGCCTTATCATCTGGGGTGTGGCAACATTGCCAACACACTTATAGAGGTGATGATTGCTTCATTGTGATACATAAGCCCCTTCACCACAACAAGGTAACGATCACGAAGGGGAATTGACACTTGTATGTGCCTTTTTTTTGGTTTGTTTTTGCAGCCACAGTGCTGCACCATAGGACAGAAAAATTAGGCATGTACACATGCCTGAAAAATAATGGCACTGTTGCAGCCGCTATTGTAGCAGCGGCCGGAAAAATTGATGTTTTCCAGGCAGAAAAGTGACTAAAACATTGCGGCTTGAACCTAGTTGGTGGTGGAGAATTCACGAAAGTCATCCGGTATGCAGACATTAAATACAGCAGCGTGGGGACCATTTTGAGGCCAAGGCATGTAATCAGGCCTTTTGTTAGTCAAGCGTATCCCCACTGTCAGTCCCTTCGGGATCCATGCCTCATTCATCTTTATGAAGGTGAGGTAATCAACACTTTTTGACCGAGGCGACTTCTCTTGTCAGTGACAATGCCTCCTGCTGCACTGAAGGTCCTTTCTGACAGGACACTTGAAGCAGGGCAGGCCAGAAGTTCTATCGCGAACTGGGATAGCTCAGGCCACAGGTCAAGCCTGCACCCAGTAGTGAAGGGGTTCATTGCTCCTCAGAGTGTCGATATCTGCTGTTAAGGCGAGGTAGTCTGCTACCTGTCGGTCGAGTCGTTCTCTAAGGCTGGATCCCGAAGGGCTGTGGCGATGAGTAGGACTGAAAAAGCTCCGCATGTCCTCCATCAACAACACATCTGTAAATCGTCCAGTCCTTGCCGCCGTGGTAGGAGGAGGATTACACTCACCTCTTCCCCTGTTAGATTCCCGTTGTGCTGTGACATCCCCCTTATAAGCTGTGTAAAGCATATTTTTAGTTTGGTTTTGAACTGCTGCATCCTTTCCGACTTTCGGTAATTTGGTAACATTTCTGCCACTTTCTGCTTATACCGGGGTCTAGTAGCGTGGCCACCCAGTACAGATCGTTCTCCTTTATCCTTTTTATACGTGGGTCCCTCAACAGACATGACAGCATGAAAGACCCCATTTGAACAAGGTTGGATGCAGAGCTACTCATTTCCGTTCCTCGTCCTCACTGATGTCATTGACGGTCTGTTCTTCCCCCAGCCACGTACAACACCATGGGTCCCAGATAGGTGACAACAACGAGCACCCTGGGGTGCCTGCTGTGGTTGGTCTTCCTCCTCCTCAAAGCCGCCACATTCCTCCTCTGACTCCTCTTCCTCATACTCCTCTTCCAGCGTTGCTGCAGGTCCGACAAGCGATGATGACAAGGCTGTTTCTGGTGGTGATGGTGACCACAACTCTTCCTCTTCCTCTTCACGCTCATCTACAGCCTGATCCAGAACTCTTCGCAGGGCACGCTCCAGGAAGAAAACAAATGGGATGAGGTCGCTGATGGTGCCTTCGGTGCGACTGACTAGGTTTGTCACCTCCTCAAAGGACGCATGAGCCTACAGGCATTGCGCATGAGTGTCCAGTAACGTGGCAAAAAGATTCCCAGCTCCGCAGAAGCTGTCCTAGCACCCTGGTCATACAAATACTCGTTGACGGCTTTTTCTTGTTGGAGCAGGCGGTCGAACATTAGGAGTGTTGAATTCCAACGTGTCGGGCTGTCGCATATCAAGCGCCTCACTGGCATGTTGTTTCGCCGCTGAATATCGGAAAAGTGCGCCATGGCCGTGTAGGAACGCCTGAAATGGCCACACACCTTCCTGGCCTGCTTGAGGACGTCCTGTAAGCCTGGGTACTTAGACACAAAACGTTGTACGATGAGATTCAACACATGTGCCATGCACGGCACATGTGACAACTGCCCAAATTTAATGCCGCCAACAGATTGCTTCCATTGTCACACACCACTTTGCCGATCTCCAGTTGGTGCGGGGTCAGCCACTGATCCACCTGTGCGTTCAGGGCGGACAGGAGTGCTGGTCCTGTGTGGCTCTCTGCTTTCAGGCAAGTCAACCCCAAGATAGCGTGACACTGTCGTATCCGGGATGTGGAATAGCCCCTGGGGAGCTGGGGGGAATCAGTTGATGTGCAGCCAGGCGCCGCAGCAGAAGAGGACTCAGCCGAGGAGGATATTGAAGAGGATGGAGTAGGAGTAGAGGAGGTGGCAGTAGGTCTGCCTGCAAGTCGTGGTGGTGTCACCAACTCCGCTGCGGAGCCACGCATTCCATGCTTGTCAGCCGTCAGCAGGTTGACCCAATGCGCAGTATACGTGATATACCTGCCCTGACCGTGCTTTGCAGACCAGGTATCAGTGGTCAGATGGACCCTTGCCCCAACACTGTATGCCAGAGATGCCATGACTTCCTTTTCAATGACATGGTAGAGGTTTGGGATTGCCTTTTTGAAAAAAATTTCGTCCGGGTACCTTCCACTGTGGTGTCCCAATAGCGACAAATTTTTGAAGGCCTCAGACTCTACCAGCTGGTATGGTAAAAGCTGGCGGGCTAAGAGTTCCGTCAAGCCAGCTGTCAGTCGCCGGGCAAGGGGTGACTTTGTGACATTGGCTTCTTATGCTCAAACATGTCCTTGACAGACACCTGACTGTGGGCAGATGAGCAGGAACTGCTGAAGGTGAGAGATGGAGTGGCGGGTGGTTGAGAGGGGCAGGGAGGACAGCAGTGGTTGACGTGGCTGAAGATGCTGGACCAGGAGGAGCATGGTGGCTTTGAGTTTGTGTGCTGCTTGTACTCATGTGTTGATCCCATAGGCGTTTGTGATGTGAGATCATGTGCCTTCGCCAAAGCAGTTGTACCAAGGTGGGTGTTGGACTTCCCACGACTCAGTTTCTTTTGGCACAGGTTGCAAATGGCATTGCTTTTATCAGAGGCAGACACACAAAAAAATGCCACACTGCTGAGCTTTGCAATGACGGCATTCTAGTGGTGGCAACAGCATGCGTTGACTGGCGTGCTGTCTGGCTGACCCCAGGTGCCGATACATGCTGTCTGACTGTGCCACTAACTCCTTGCGGCGACCTCCCCCTGCTTCCAACTCGTCTCCTCATTCTCTCTGTCTCCCCTTCAGAACTTTCCCCCTCTTCTTCTCTTCGAGCAGGCACCCACGTGGCATCCGTGGACACATCGTCATCATCAACCGCTTCACTTGTATCTGACACCTCAGCAAAGGAAGCAGCAGCGGAGTACAACATCATCATCATCATCATCACACTGTACGTCCATGTGTGTAATCCTGCCTGACTGAGACATATCCCCGTAATCTACATCATCTGGCAATAATGGTTGCGCATCACTAATTGCATCCAACTGATGTGTAAATAACTCCTCTGACGGATCAAGTGAAGCGGCTGTGGTGGCTGTGGTGGTAGTGGTGGTGGTGGCGGCGGGCGGGTGCGTGGTAACTTGAGAGCAGGTGACCGAAGCTGAGCTGGAGGAGGATGGTGCGTCAAGGTTCTTAGCGGAAGCTGTTGAAGATTGGGTGTCCTGTCTAAGCCAGTCAACTACGTCCTCTGAATTTTTCGGGTTCAGGAGTGCGTGGCCTCTGAAAACTGGGCATTATTCCAGGGACAGTGGAAATCACAGCACCACGACCACGACGGCCCCTGCGAGTGTGGCCTGCCTCTGCCTGTCATTTTTTTAGATAAGTGGTACTACGCGTGCTAGGTACTGTGCCACCCGGTATGAGTGGTTGGCACTGGCAGTGGGCACACTACAGTCAGTGGAAGCGGGCCTGACACACACTGGCAGCAGGCAAGCAACTGAATTTAGACTACTGTCTAAAAATTAAATGCCTTATTTATCGGCAAGCTACTGTGCCACCCGGTATCAGTGGTTGGCACTGGCAGTGGGCACACTACAGTCAGTGGAAGAGGGCCTGACACACACTGGCAGCAGGCAAGCAACTGAATTTAGACTACTGTCTAAAAATTAAATGCCTTATTTATCGGCAAGCTACTGTGCCACCCGGTATCAGTGGTTGGCACTGGCAGTGGGCACACTACAGTCAGTGGAAGAGGGCCTGACACACACTGGCAGCAGGCAAGCAACTGAATTTAGACTACTGTCTAAAAATGAAATGCCTTATTTATCGGCGAAGCTACTGTGCCACCCGGTATCAGTGGTTGGCACTGGCAGTGGGCACACTACAGTCAGTGGAAGTCAGCCTGACACACACTGGCAGCAGGCAAGCAGCTGAAATTACACTAAAGTGTAAAAATTAAATGCCTTTTTATGCAAAGTCCTGTGCCAGCCGGTATGAGTGGTGGGCACTGGCAGTGGGCACACTACAGTCAGTGGAAGTCAGCCTGACACACACTGGCAGGCAACTAACCTTAGATTAAAGTGTAAAAATTAAGTGCCTTTTTTTAAGCAAAGTCCTGTGCCACACGGGATGACAGGGGTGGGTACTGGCAGTGGGCACACTACAGTCAGTTGAAGTCGGCCTGACACACACTAGCAGCAGGCAAGCAGCTGAAATTACACTAAAGTGTAAAAATTAAATGCCTTTTTTATGCAAAGTCCTGTGCCAGCCGGTATGAGTGGTGGGCACTGGCAGTGGGCACACTACAGTCACTGGAAGTCAGCCTGACACACACTGGCAGGCAACTAACCTTAGATTAAAGTGTAAAAATTAAGTGCCTTTTTTTATGCAAAGTCCTGTGCCACACGGGATGACAGGGGTGGGCACTGGCAGTGGGCACACTACAGTCAGTTGAAGTCGGCCTGACACACACTAGCAGCAGGCAAGCAGCTGAAATTACACTAAAGTGTAAAAATTAAATGCCTTTTTATGCAAAGTCCTGTGCCAGCCGGTATGAGTGGTGGGCACTGGCAGTGGAGCACACTACAGTCAGTGGAAGTCAGCCTGACACACACTGGCAGGCAACTAACCTTAGATTAAAGTGTAAAAATTAAATGCCTTTTTTGATGCAAAGTCCTGTGCCACACGGAATGACAGGGGTGGGCACTGGCAGTGGGCACACTACAGTCTGTGGGCCTGCAGCTCCTCACACACAGGCAGGCCAGGCAACTGCAATATGTATATAAAGAAAAAAAAAAGCAGACTAATGTTGCAGCCCTAAAAAGGGCTTTTTGGGGTGCTGTCAGGACGCTGTCCTTACAGCAGAGATCAGATGAGTCTTTCAGGACTGGAGTGGACACTGAATTCACTAGCCTAGCTATCGATTTCGCAATTAAATCAGCAGCAACTACACTCTCCCTCCTCTCACTAAGACTGCAGCTTCAGAATGAATCTAAAATGGATGCTGTGCAGGAGGTGGGAGGGTCTGGGAGGGAGGGTATGCTGCTAATTGGCTGGAATGTGTCTGCTGACTGTGAGGTACAGGGTCAAAGTTTGCTCAATGATGATGTATAGAGGGCGGACCGAACATCGCATATGTTCGCCCGGCAGAGGCGAACGCGAACAAGCTATGTTCGCCGGGAACTGTTCGCCGGCGGATAGTTCGGGCCATCTCTAGACTACATGCTGCAGTGGCTGCGCAACGACAGCAGAGTTGCCCACATTTTACGTGTGCGGACTACTGGGTTGCCACCCTGCTCGATCTCTGGTACAAAAACAATGTGCCCACCTTACTTCCTGCACTGGAGCGTGATAGGAAGATGCGCGAGTACAAGCGCACGCTGGTAGACGCGCTCCTGAGAGCATTCCCAAAGGTCACAGGGGAAAAGGTGGAAGCCCAAGGTGATGGCAGAGGAGGAGCAAGAGGTCGCCAACGCAGCTGTGTCATGACCAGCTCCTCTGAGGGCAGGGTTAACATGGCAGAAATGTGGAAAAGTTTTGTCTCCATGCCACAGCTAACTGCACCACCACCTGATAAGGAACGTGTTAGCAGGAGGCAGCATTTCACTAACATGGTTGAACAGTACGTCTGCACACCCCTCCACATACTGACTGATGGTTCAGCCCCATTCAACTTCTGGGTCTCCAAATTGTCCACGTGGCCAGAGTTAGCATTTTATGCCTTGGAGGTGCTTGCCTGCCCGGCAGCCAGCGTTTTGTCTGAACGTGTATTCAGCATGGTAGGGGGCGTCATTACATACAAACGCAGAGCCTGTCCACAGACAACATGGACAAGCTGACGTTCATAAAAATGAACCAGGCATGAATCCCACAGGACCTCTCCCTCCCTTGTGTATAACTGCCTCCCCCATAACCATGTATTCTTGTACACCGGGGCACTTCTTTATTGAATCCTCATTTTTTTTACCTTTAGCATGATCTTGCGGTGCAACCCAAAGTTGAATGAACCTCTCCTCAATCTGGGCGCCGGGGCCTAAATAACTGAAAGTGGCCTGTTACAATGGGGGGTGACATGAAGCCTGAACCTCTACCATGCGACCTCTCTCCTCTGTCTGGGTGCCGTGGGCTAAATATCTTTAAGTGGCCTTCTCCAGTGGTGGGTGATATGACGCCTTATTCCTTGCTGTGGGACCTCTCTCCTCTGTCTGGGTGCTGGGGCCTAAATAACTGAAAGTGGCCTTCTCCAGTGGTGGGTGATATGAAGCCTGATTTTATGCTATGGTACCTCTCTCCTCTGTCTGGGTGCTGGGGCCGAAATAACAGAAAGTGACCTTCTCCATTGGTGAGTGACTTGAAGCCTGATTCTCTGCTATGGGACCTCTCTCCAATTGATATTGGTTAATTTTTATTTATTTTATTTTAATGAATTTCCCTATCCACATTTGTTTGCAGGGCATTTACCTACATTTTGCTGCCTTTTGCAGCCCTCTAGCCCTTTCCTGGACTATTTTACAGCATTTTTAGTGCCCGAAAGTCCGGGTCCCCATTGACTTCAATGGGGTTCAGGTTCGAGATGAAGTTCGGGTCGAGTTCGGTTCCCGAACCCGAACATTTTCGGGAAGTTCGGTCGAACTTCTCGAACCCGAACATCCAGGTGTTCGCTCATCTCTAGTCAACAGGAAACAGGAAGTAAGCCCCACAGTGATATATTATAGAGTTGCACCCACACAAACATAACATCCATAACATCTCCCCCTTTTTAGTGCTAATAAATGAGCAATGTAAATTTTGAAGAGACATAACAATAACACATTTGATATTCTATAGGTTAAGTCTCATAGGTGGTTTTGAACATATGCCACTACGGGTGACGACTGGCCCTTGTAGACAGAGTCCATTAGCCCTCTCGGTAGTTACTGGGCTCTTCTGACCTCCTACTGGCATGTTCTGCGCGTGGCTGCTGGTAGATGTACTACCTTGCTCAGAATTGCCAGTACCATTGGTCTGTGGCCCCACCTCTGTACATTCCCCACAGTCAATGGGCACACATGTCCCTGTTATACCAAGCAAGTCTGGCTTATCAATGAGATATTGCGTTTTTTTTGCCACTCGTAAATCCACACGATTGTGACGATAAAGAGTTCCGTCAACGTCCACTAGATACTAGTATGATGCAACTTTTTGCAAACAAGTACCCATTCTCTAATGGCCTGTTCGAACCCCAGGTAAAGGTTTCATACGGATTTGTTCTCCAATAGTCAACTCTGGCAAATCCCTGGCCGATGCATCATATTGAGCCTTTGACATTTGTCTCTTAAGCCTTATCTTTTCCGCAACACCTTGTACAACACAAGGTTCCAGAGGCTTATTCGCTGCCAGTAAGGAAGTCTTTAGCCTCCTTGACATCAGTCTTTGTGCCGGACTACTATCCATGCCTTCGTTTGGAGTGTTTCTCCAATGCAAAATGGCCTTCCACGAGTATTTACCATCACTGTGTGCTTTCTTGCATAAGTTCTTAACAATCTTTACAGCTGCTTCAGCTTTGCTATTCGACTGTGAATGACGTGGTGAGGAAGTAACGTGCTCAAACTCCCATTCAATGGCAAATCTTCTAAATTGCAAGCTTGAAAACTGAGGGCCATTATCAGAGATCACTTTATCTGGTTGGCCATAACGGGCAAACTGAGCCTTTTACCGCTTAATTGTGGTTTCAGAGGACAAATCAGAAAAAAGGTCGATTTCCCAGAAGTCCGAATAATGGTCAACTAATATCAGGTATTCTTTGCCTGCGTAGTTGAATAAGTTCATACTAATGATCTGTCATGGACGTGTCGGTGTCTCATGCGACATCATAGTTTCCTTTTGTTGTAAGTGGGCATATTCATTGCAGATGGGACAATTACTGACAAAATCTTTGATTTCACCTTGCATGTTAGGCCAGTAAAGCATATCATGAGCTTGTCTGTAGCATGCTTCACTTTCAATGTGGCTAGAGTGTATTCGTGATAACATCTCTGCTCTCAGTGATTTTGGCACTATGACCCTTGTGCCGTTGTACAAGATACCATTTTGTACGCTGATCTCATCTCTGAAGGACCAATATTCCCGTAGAGTTGCAGGAATTGCCTCTTTATCATCTGGCCACCCACTCAAGACAACTGACTTCAAAGCTTGTAACATTGTGTCACCGTCAATGTGTTGTATGAGTTGCTGCAGACGCTGAGCAGTGACATTAAGATAGTCTGCCTGATTGATATCGACAAACAAAATTTGTTCCTGTTGCAGCAAATTGTTTGACGCTCGTGCTCACTAGTGATGTCGCGAACATAAAATTTTCAGTTCGCGAACAGCGAACGCGAACTTCTGCAAATGTTCGCGAACAGGCGGACCGGGCGAACCGCCATAGACTTCAATAGACAGGCGAATTTTAAAAACCAAAGGGACTCTTACTGGCCATAATAGTGATGGAAAAGTTGTTTCAAGGGGACTAACACCTGGACTGTGGCATGCCGGAGGGGGATCCATGGCAAAACTCCCATGGAAAATTACGTAGTGGACGCAGAGTCGGGTTTTAATCCATAAAGGGCATAAATCAACTAACATTCCTAAATTGTTTGGAATAACATGCTTTAAAACATCCAGTGTGTGTATACGATCAGGTATGATGTTGTATCGATCAGGTAGTGTAAGGGTTACGCCCGCTTCACAGACATTGACATACCAAACTCCTCTTTTAATGCACCGCAAACAGTCCATTTGCACAACCGCAAACTCCCCATTTGCACAAGGTTGGAAACCAAGCTAGCCACGTCCCGGTGATGTCATTGAAGGTTTCTTCCTCCACCCAGCCACGTACAACACCAAGGGTCCCCGAAAGGTCAATTGAATTGATTTTTCGAACGGGGAGATGGTTAAAAAAACGCTGGCTCCCCCCCCTTTTTTTAATCCACGGTCACTGCTTCTGCGCCGTGCAATTTACTCTCACACCCGATATGAGTGGTATTTTCTATAGTACTATTCTCATCAGTTTAATCCCTCTAACGTCCCCAATCTGGGGGCCATTTATTGAATAGATTTTTCGAACAGGGAGATGGTTAAAAAAACGCTGGCTCCCTCCACTCTGTTTTAATCCACGGTGACTGCCTCTGCGCTGTGCAATTTACTGTCACACCCGATATGAGTGGTATTTTCTGTAGTACTATTCTCATCAGTTTAATCCCTGTTACATCCCATATCAGGGATTGCCTTTTGTGAAAAAAAATTTAGGCCTGGTACCTTCGACTGCCTTCACAATGACAGACCGACAAGGTGGTCTCAGTTCAGGCAGGTTCCTATGCTAACCTATTCATGCTGTGGCGCATTTTTCAGGAGCACAGTCCCCGCAAATATGGTGTGCTGCCCCTTGTTACCTCCATTTCCCTCTGCAACCGGCGGGAGGAGAGAGACACACATACCTATATGTACTACCTTAATCAAGGTCACCTATTAGATAGATGGGGCAAAAGTGCACTTTAATATCACTCCTAGTATAGGAGTGTATTCACACATGAAGGTGCCACTCCTTCAAGACAAATCAAACAAATCACAGAAAAAAACTATATATAAACCATCCTGCATGATATGGTATTAAATGTGTGGATGTATATGGCTACATTTATAAAATAACAAAAAATAATGCACTATAAAAATAGATGCAAGCATAACACATATAGTCTTGGGTGGGGCTCACAGCCTTCTCCCTCCTCCCATTGCAGGCATGGTTACATGCTGGAGGTAACTGAGGAGTCTGCTGTGAGTCGGCCTAATACATTCCTGTAATTTTGCCCACTGACCCCTGGTATTGCCCATTTAGCACAGGTAGGTGAGTGTTAGGTCCCGAGCTACTTGAGAGACCTTGGCGTGGTGCTCGGGCTTAAGACATGTCCTCCACTGTAGGACGACATGTTGACTAACCTCTCAATTTTAACATTAGTTTGAGGGCTTAGTAAGACCGCAGTGTGCACCTGTTTTGTCATTTGGTATCGCTATATTGTTATATTATTTATCACATCCACACTATTGCCATTTATGTGTAGGATGTCTATTGTGGTACTTGTGGTCCACTGCGGGCATCCCCCACCGTATGAATTTTTGCTGGGGATCGCCGTTAGCAATGAGCCACAAGTGCAGGATCTGCTCCCCTGTATATATATGCACAACTGCATTTTTGGGTTGAGCACATCCTGCTTCATGCCACCTTTCAGTTGATTTAAGCATAACATATGGACTAAGCCCTCACTCTTGATAAAAACAGAGACAGTTGGTCAATACATTTTGATCAAAATACATCTAAGCCCACCTACCGCCGACAAGGTGGTCTCAGTTCAGGCAGGTTCCTATGCTAACCTATTCATGCTGTGGCGCATTTTTCAGGAGCACAGTCCCCGCACATATGGTGTGCTGCCCCTTGTTACCTCCATTTCCCTCTGCAACCGGCGGGAGGAGAGAGACACACATACCTATATGTACTACCTTAATCAAGGTCACCTATTAGATAGATGGGGCAAAAGTGCACTTTAATATCACTCCTAGTATAGGAGTGTATTCACACATGAAGGTGCCACTCCTTCAAGACAAATCAAACAAATCACAGAAAAGAACTATATATAAACCATCCTGCATGATATGGTATTAAATGTGCGGATGTATATGGCTACATTTATAAAATAACAGAAAATAATGCACTATAAAAATAGATGCAAGCATAACACATACAGTCTTGGGTGGGGCTCACAGCCTTCTCCCTCCTCCCATTGCAGGCATGGTTACATGCTGGAGGTAACTGAGGAGTCTGCTGTGAGTCGGCCTAATGCATTCCTGTAATTTTGCCCACTGACCCCTGGTATTGCCCATTTAGCACAGGTAGGTGAGTGTTAGGTCCCGAGCTACTTGAGAGACCTTGGCGTGGTGCTCGGGCTTAAGACATGTCCTCCACTGTAGGACGACATGTTGACTAACCTCTCAATTTTAACATTAGTTTGAGGGCTTAGTAAGACCGCAGTGTGCACCTGTTTTGTCATTTGGTATCGCTATATTGTTATATTATTTATCACATCCACACTATTGCCATTTATGTGTAGGATGTCTATTGTGGTACTTGTGGTCCACTGCGGGCATCCCCACCGTATGAATTTTTGCTGGGGATCGCCGTTAGCAATGAGCCACAAGTGCAGGATCTGCTCCCCTGTATATATATGCACAACTGCATTTTTGGGTTGAGCACATCCTGCTTCATGCCACCTTTCAGTTGATTTAAGCATAACATATGGACTAAGCCCTCACTCTTGATAAAAACAGAGACAGTTGGTCAATACATTTTGATCAAAATACATCTAAGCCCACCTACCGCCGACAAGGTGGTCTCAGTTCAGGCAGGTTCCTATGCTAACCTATTCATGCTGTGGCGCATTTTTCAGGAGCACAGTCCCCGCACATATGGTGTGCTGCCCCTTGTTACCTCCATTTCCCTCTGCAACCGGCGGGAGGAGAGACTCACACACATCTATATGTACTACCTTAATCAAGGTCACCTATTAGATAGATGGGGCAAAAGTGCACTTTAATATCACTCCTAGTATAGGAGTGTATTCACACATGAAGGTGCCACTCCTTCAAGACAAATCAAACAAATCACAGAAAAGAACTATATATAAACCATCCTGCATGATATGGTATTAAATGTGCGGATGTATATGGCTACATTTATAAAATAACAGAAAATAATGCACTATAAAAATAGATGCAAGCATAACACATACAGTCTTGGGTGGGGCTCACAGCCTTTTCCCTCCTCCCATTGCAGGCATGGTTACATGCTGGAGGTAACTGAGGAGTCTGCTGCGAGTCGGCCTAATGCATTCCTGTAATTTTGCCCACTGACCCCTGGTATTGCCCATTTAGCACAGGTAGGTGAGTGTTAGGTCCCGAGCTACTTGAGAGACCTTGGCGTGGTGCTCGGGCTTAAGACATGTCCTCCACTGTAGGACGACATGTTGACTAACCTCTCAATTTTAACATTAGTTTGAGGGCTTAGTAAGACCGCAGTGTGCACCTGTTTTGTCATTTGGTATCGCTATATTGTTATATTATTTATCACATCCACACTATTGCCATTTATGTGTAGGATGTCTATTGTGGTACTTGTGGTCCACTGCGGGCATCCCCCACCGTATGAATTTTTGCTGGGGATCGCCGTTAGCAACGAGCCACAAGTGCAGGATCTGCTCCCCTGTATATATATGCACAACTGCATTTTTGGGTTGAGCACATCCTGCTTCATGCCACCTTTCAGTTGATTTAAGCATAACATATGGACTAAGCCCTCACTCTTGTTAAAAACTGAGACACTTGGTCAATACATTTTGATCAAAATACATTTAAGCCCACCTACCGGCGACAAGGTGGTCTCAGTTCGGGCGGGTTCCTATGCTAACAGGCTTAGTGACATCATAGTATTTCACACTAGTGCAGACGTGACCAAACGTTTAACCACTTCAGCCCCCCTAGCTTAAACACCCTTAATGACCAGGCCACTTTTTACAATTCTGCACTACGCTACTTTCACCGTTTATTGCTCCGTCATACAATTTACCACCCAAGTGAATTTTACCTCCTTTTCTTCTCACTAATAGAGCTTTCATTTGGTGGTATTTCATTGCTGACATTTTTACTTTTTTTGATATGTTACTTTTTTGACGAAATTTTTGCAAAAAAATGACATTTTTCACTTTCTGTTGCAAATTTTTTTTTCAAGCTACATTTCTATATAAATTTTTCGCAAAATTTATTGTTCTACATGTCTTTGATAAAAAAAAAATCCAATAAGTGTATATTTATTGGTTTGGGTAAAAGCTATAGCGTTTACAAACTACGGTGCAAAAAAGTGAATTTCCGCATTTTGAAGCAGCTCTGACTTTCTGAGCACCTGTCATGTTTCTTCAGGTGCTAGAATGCCAGGATAGTATAAATACCCCCCAAATTACACCATTTTAGAAAGAAGACACCCCAAAGTATTCGGGGAGGGGCATGATGAGTTCATGGATCATTTCCTTTTTTTTACAAGTTAGCGGAAAATGAAACTTTCTGAGGAAAAAAAATATATAATAAAGTTTCCATTTCTGCTAACTTCTGGCAAAAAAAAAAAAAAAATCTCACACGGACTCACTGTGCCCCTCAGTGAATACCTTGGGGTGTCTACTTTACGAAATGGGGTCATTTGTGGGGTGTGTTTACTGTTCTGGCATTTTGGGCGGGGCTAAATTGTGATCAGCCATGTAAAACCTAAAGGTACTCATTGGAATTTGGGCCCTTTTGCGCACCCAGGCTGCAAAAAAGTGTCATTCATTGGTATCACCGTACTCAGGAGAAGTAGGGCAATGTGTTTTGGGGTGTATTTTTACATATACCCATGTTGGGTGAGAGAAATATCTCTGTAAACTGACAACTTTGTATAAAAAAATTAAAAAGTTGTCATTTGCAGCGATATTTCTCACACCCAGCATGGGTATATGTAATAATACACCCCAAAACACATTGCCCTACCTCTCCTGAGTACTGCAATACCACATGTGTGACACTTATTTGCAGCCTGGGTGCACAAAGGGGCCCTAATTCCAATGAGTACATTTAGGATTTCACAGGGCATTTTTACGCATTTAGATTCCAGAATTCTTCTCACGCTTTAGGGGCCCCTAAAATGCCAGGACAGTATAAATACCCCATATGTGACCCCATTTTAGAAAGAAGACACCCCAAGGTATTCCGTGAGGGGTATGGTGAGTTCATGTAAAATTTTATTTTTTGTCACAAGTTAGTGGAATATGAGACTTTGTGAAAAACAAAAATAAAATAAAATATCAATTTCCCCTAACTTGTGCCCAAATTTTTTTTTCTGTGAACTCGACATGCCCCTCAGGGAATACCTTTGGGTGTCTTCTTTCCAAAATGGGGTCACTTGTGGGGTATTTATACTGCTCTAGCATTTTAGGGGCCCTAAAGCGTGAGAAGAAAAATGCGTAAAAATGCCCTGTG
The DNA here is from genome assembly GCA_033119425.1 of Bufotes viridis. Taxonomy (NCBI): domain Eukaryota; kingdom Metazoa; phylum Chordata; class Amphibia; order Anura; family Bufonidae; genus Bufotes; species Bufotes viridis. Next base: position 99,431,502 of record CM065595.1, on the reverse strand, counting down.
AAATCCTAAAGGTACTCATTGGAATTTGGGCCCCTTTGCGCATTTTGGCTTAAAAAAAGTGTCACACATGTGGTATTGCCGTACTCAGAAGAAGTAGGGCAATGTGTTTTGGGGTGTATTTTTACATATACCCATACTGTGTGTGAGAAATATCTCTGTAAATGACAACTTTTAAAAAAAAATTATACAAAGTTGTCAATTTACAGAGATATTTCTCTCACCCAGCATGGGTATATGTAAAAATACACCCAAAAACACATTGCCCTACTTCTCCTGAGTACGGTGATACCACATGTGTGCCACTTTGTTGCAGCCAAGATGCGCAAAGGGGCCCAAATTCCAATGAGTACCTTTTAGGAGGGCATTTTTTACGCATTTTTTTTCTCACGCTTTAGGCCCCTAAAATGCCAGGGCAGTATAAATACCCCACATGTGACCCCATTTTGGAAAGAAGACACCCCAAGGTATTCCGTGAGGGGCATGGTGAGTTCATAGAAGATTTTTTTTTTGGCACAAGTTAGCGGGAATTGATTTTTTATTGTTTTTTCTCACAAAGTCTCCCTTTCCGCAAACTTGTGACAAAAAGTTCAATTTTTCATGGACTCACTATGCCCCTCAGCGAATACCTTGGGGTGTCTTCCTTCCAAAATGGGGTCTTTTGTGGGGTGTTTGTACTGTTCTAGGATTTTGGGCAAATTGTGAACAGCCATGTAAAACGTAAAGTTACTCGTTGGAATTTGGGCCCCTTTGCGCACCCAGGCTGTAAAAAAGTGTCACTCATGTGGTATCGCCGTACTCAGGAAAAGTAGGGAAATGTGGGAGAAGTAGGGACACTTTTTTGCAGCCAAGATGCGCAAAGGGGCCCAAATTCCCATGAGTACCTTTAGGATTTCACAGGGCATTTTTACGCATTTGGATTCTCACGCTTTAGACCCCTAAAATGCCAGGGCAGTATAAACACCCCACATGTGACCCCATTTTGGAAAGAAGACACCCCAAGGTATTCCGTGAGGGGCATGGCGAGTTCACAGAAAAAAGTTAGCGGAAATTGTTTTTCTTTTTTTTTTTTTTTTTTACAAAGTCTCATATTCCACTAACTTGTGACAAAAAATAAAATTTTACATGAACTCACCATACCCCTCACGGAATACCTTGGGTGTCTTCTTTCTAAAATAGGGTCACATGTAAGGTTTTTCTACTGCCCTGGCATTTGAGGGTCTCCGCAATCATTACACGTATGGCCAGCATTAGGAGTTTCTGCTATTCTCCTTATATTGAGCATACGGGTAATTTTCTGGGCTGAAAAAAAAAATGAATGAACGGCACAGATCTTTTCATTCGCATCGATCAATGTGGATGAAAAAATCTCTGCCAAAATCAGTGACTGCGGTGCGGTGGGCTGGGCGCCAACTACCTAACAAGTAGCTAACTAACTGGCGGTGATAAGGGACCCTTATGCCCCATTCACACGTCCGCAATTCTGTTTGCGGAACGGAATTGCGGACCTATTCATTTCTATGGGGACATACTTTGTCCCGCTCGGATCCGGAATTGCGGATCCGCACTTCCAGGTCTGCACTTCCGTTCCACAAAAATATAGAACATGTCCTATTCTTGTCCGCAATTGCGGACAAGAAAAGGCATTTTCTATATAGTTCTGGCAATGTGCGGATCTGCAAAATGCGGAAAGCACATTGCTGGTGTCCGTGTCTTGCGTATCCGCGGATCCGCAAAACACATATGGACATGTGAATGGAGCCTTACAAGGGGGTGATCAGTGACAGGGGGGTGATCAGGGAGTGTAGATGGGGTGAACAGGGGTTAACAAGGGGTTAATAAGTGACAGGAGGGGGTGTAGTGTGGTGCTTGGTGCTACTTTACATAGCTACCTGGTCCTCTGGTGGTCGATCCCAGCAAATGGGACCACCAGAGGACCAGGTAGCAGGTATATCAGATGCTGTTAACAAAACAGCATCTGATAAACCTCTTTGATGCGATTTATTTCGCATCTACAGCCTGCCAGCGATTGATCATCGCTGGCAGGCTGTAGTACAACTCCTGAGACGTGATCTTCTGTGAACGCGCGCGCGAGTTCACAGCAGATCTCGCCTCTCGCGAGATGACGCGCCACCGCGTCATAGAGGAACAGACCTGCCGCTGCCTGGATGCATCCCTGCGTTAGGCGGTTGGCAGGCAGTTAATATCCTCTACTGCCTGGTCATGTTTGGGAAGCCAGTGCCATACTGCATCTCTGTCCACAAGTCGTCTTAACGGCTCACACACCTCAGATAAATGTGGCAGAAATTTTGCTAGGATGTGGCATATCCACAATGGCTTTAATCTTGTCCGGGTCAGCTTTTAAGCCTTGTGAAGACAGGATATGCCCATGGAAATTGACTTCTTGCACCTTGAACTGCAATTTCTTCACACTAAGTCTCAGCATCACCTGTCTGCAATGATCTAGCAGCGCTATTAACTTTTTGTCATGGTCCCTCTCAGCTTCTTCATCAGTGTTACCACAGCCAACTCAATAATTTATGCTGCTTACGCTGGTAGATCTCTGGTGCCACGGAAACCCCAAATTGAAGTTTAAGCCACCTCTTTCTGCCCCAAGGAGTCCAGAAAGTTGTCATGTAACTACTTTTTTCATCTAGTTTGCACTGTAAAAGGGCATCTCTTGCATCGACAAATGTGAAAATACACGCTTTTGGAAGTTTGTGCAAAATGCCATCGAGCGTAGGCATTAGGTAGTGTGACCGCTTCAGGGCCATACTCAGGAACTTGGGGTCGATACAGATTCTAATCTTTTCAGGCTTTCTGATAACCACTATGTTGCTTATCCAATCCGTGGGTTCTGATGCTGAAATTAGATGTCGCTCAGCTTCATACTTGTCCAGTTGTGCTTTGACCTGTGGCTTAAAAGCTATTGGTACATTCCGTGGGGCACATTGAACTGGTGGAATGGCAGGGTCAAGTTCAAAGCACACCACCACTTGAACAGATACTACCGGGCCCTCAAACACATCACTGTAGACATCAATAATTTGCTGTTTTGTCAGCGGCCTCGTCAGAGATTTATCTGCTGATTATCAACATTGTGCAGCTCAGCAGGAATAGTGAACTGCAGCAGTCCCAGGTGCTCACATGTTAAACCAGATAATTGCGGCTTCTAATCAACTTCCACAATCTCAAAGTGCAATTTGTGTACACAATCACGTTTACTGCATTTTGTTTGGTAAAAACCCAACGTTTCCATTATTTCCCCTGAATACAGCTTTAGTTTAGAGCTGCTAGGCTGAAGGGGTGTTCTGGGCGCCAGTCTCATTTTGTCCTTTAAACTCATTACATCACATGTTGCACCTGAATCCATCTGACAAGGTTGGATTATATTATTTAAATTGAAGTTTACAAACCATTTCTTGTCTTTTGTGTTTACAGCACCAATGCATTCTGAGGAGAAAAGCATACCAGTGCTAAACAGTTGTGCATCCTCAGAATCAGGCATTTGCTGAATTGTGTGTAGCTTCCTTACTTTCATGTCACGGGAGAGACACAACCTTGTAAAGTGATTTGGCTTACCGCATGCAGTACAGAATTTGCCATATGCAGGGCACTTTTCTTTCACTCAGACATGCAAACTTCCACAATACTTGCATGATGCAGGCTTCTCCTCAGGTGAGTTGTGTAAGCGACTCTTGTGTTGAAACTTGTGCTGTTGTGAAGAGGCTACCTTGATATTTTTTGTTCGTTTTATCCTGCTCCATAGCTTTTATATGCTTGTCAGTAAGTTCTGCGGTATGACTTATCTCAAGACCTGTTTGCAAGTCTAAATCGCATTTCCTCAACAAGTGGCAGCGTGTGTTTTTATCTATGATACCCAGAACCAATTTATCACAGAGATTTTTCTCTTAGCCGTGTGATAAACTAGTCTAAGGACTCACCGTCTTCTTGCTTGCAGCAGCCAAATATATATCTTTCATACATGACATTTTTAGAGGGCCTGAAGAATGTTTCTAATGCATCCAGGGTGGCTTTGGTGTCACTCTTTTGCTCCTCTGTGAGGTTTAGATTATGCTTGTAAACATGGAGGCATTCACTGCCCATCACCCTCCTCAGAGTGGCTGCTTGCACTGCTGCAGGCTTCTCATTTAACCCTGTGGCAAGGCAGTAGTCATCAAACTCAGCCCTGAAAGTGTTCCAGTTATCACAAACCTTGCCGCTTACCCTCATCGGCTCAGGCAGTGGAATGCTGTTAGCCGCCATGATGCTGCTATTGCTTGCGTCAAATGCTTAATTCCACGGTCAGGAGACACGATCACGCTGCAAGGCTGGCAGGCTCTTAGCGGCAAAGTAGCACAGATCCAGATACTTCTGACACCATGTTTCATGTGATGTAAATAAATGACAGCACGCGGGATTACTGCACAGAAGCCATGTTGCTAACACCGACATGAGATGAAACTTTTCATTAAGCATGTGTTAAAAATAAATGTCACAATTATTTTTTGTAACTATACTTTATTAACATTGCCCAGTATTAAACTTTGTTTCAAATCTGTTTATATTAATAAAAGAACATGAGTACAAATACAAATATGTTCTCACAAGGAGGATGTATACAAAAGTGGATAAAATAGACAGACTCAGTATACAGGAAATGCAGTTATGACGGTTACATCACTTGGTGACCACAGTATCCTAGTAGAAGATATAAAATAAATGATGGGAGGGCAGAAGGGGTGGGGTGGGTCAGGTTTACTCATTGGAGTTTTGAGGCTGCGCCCTAACTAGCGCTCAAAGAAGCCACAATCCTCAGCCTCCATTCTAGTGTAAAGAGCTATGTTCTTTTTATATCTTAAGTCTGGCCATGGAGTCCACATCTGAAGATACCTTGTTCTGGTGTGGGACTCCCAGCCTGCAAACTCCTCCAATCTGCAAATTTGGTGCACTTTGTTGATCCATTGATCTAGGGTGAGGCGAGAAGTTGACCGCCAGTGCACTGATAAGTGAGGTTATGAGTAGAGTTGAGAAGACACCTGGATGTTCAGTTTCGAGAAGTTCGGCCAAACTTCACGAAAATGTTCGGGATCCGAACTTGACCCCAAACCCCATTGAAATCAATAAAGATCAAAACTTTTGGGCACTAAAATGGCTGTAAAATAGCCCTGGAAAGGGCTAGAGGGCTACAAAAGGCAGCACAATGTAGGTAAATCCCCTGCAAACAAATGTGGATAGGGAAATGACTTAAAATAAAATAAATAAAAAATAACCAATATTAATTGCCAACTTGGAGGAGGAGGTGGAATAGGAGGTTGGGGTGGCATCAGGTGGGATTGCTATGGGAGTTGAAGTTCTCATCACTGCCATATTCATTCTGCCTGCAGGGCCACAGGCCTCATTCACAGCTTCAGGCCCAAGGCAGCCATACATGGGAGTTGGAGAAGTTCTCATCACAGCCAAAAAGGATTCATGCTTGCCTGCAGTGTCACAGGCCTCATGCACAGACTCAGGCCCCTGGCACTCACAAATAGGAGAGTTCAAATCACGCAAAAACAGTATTGATTTCACCCAGCAGTGCCGCAGGCAACAATCACTCATTCAGGCCCATGGCTCCCGCAAAGAAGAGAGCGGTCCGGTAACAGCAACACAGGCCTCAGGTCAACCTGCAATATAACAGGCTATTATCATTTATGTAGGCCCTAGCACCCAGACAGAGGTCAGCGGTCCCATAACAGCAACTCAGTCCTCAGGTCAACCTGCAATAGAACAGGTCATTATCATTTATGTAGGCCCTAGCACCCAGACTGAGGTGAGCGGTCCCATAACAGCAACTTAGGCCTCAGGTCAACCTGCAACCTGCTAAATACACATACTGCAAGGCAGGCCAGCACCTCCAAGGCATAAAGGGCAATCTCTGGCCATGTGGACAATTCGGAGACCCAGAAGTTGAATGGGGCAGAACCATCAGTCAGTACGTGTAGGTGTGTGCACACGTACTGGTCCACCATGTTGTTGAAATGCTGCCTCCTGCTAACACGTTCCCCATCAGCTGGTGGTGCAGTTTGCTGTGGCGCGGTGACAAAACGTTTCCAGATCTCTAACCCTATCGCTATCTGAGGATCTGGCTGTAACGCAGCTGCGTTGGCGACCTCTTGCTCCTCCTCCGCCTCCGATTTCGCCTTGTGCTTCCACTTGTCCCCCTCTGTCAGTTGGGAATGCCCTCAGGAGCGCGTCTTCCAGCGTATCGTCCTATCACACTCCAGTGCGGGAATTAAGGTGGGCACGTTGTACTTGTACCGGGAATCCAGCAGGGTGGCAACCCAGCAGTCAGCACAAGTTAAAATGTGGGCAACTCTGCTGTCATTGCACAGGCACTGTATCTGCCTGCATATGCCGGACACAGAACTGTGAGTGCACTGATGCTAATCTGAGTTAGGACATAGTGGAAGAGGATTTAGTTAGTGCACAGTAGAAGTGCACCCCGGGTAGCGGGGACAGATAGGAATATCTAGAAGAGAGTAGCCTGCCATTTTTGTACTTGTGTTTGCGATTCAGTTGTGTCTTTATGCAAATTTCTATTATCATTATTGTGAATTCTCAAGCTGTTCATACTGTTAATCTGATTTTCCGGCAGTTAGAGTTCTCTTTTAACCTCTTAAGGATGCAGGGCGTACATGTACGCCCTAGCGTCCTGGTACTTAAGGACTCAGGGCGTACATGTACGCCCTGAGAAGTTCCGATCACCGCAGCGCTGCGGGTGGTGATCGGAACAGGATGCCTGCTGAAATCATTCAGCAGGCATCCTGTGACAATGCCGAGGGGGTCATGTGACCCCCCCGTGTTGGCGATCGCAACAAACTGCAGGTCAATTCAGACCTGCGGTTTGTGCGTTTCGAGTACATCGCGTCACCTGTGACCCGATTACCCGGAAATGACGGTGATCGGATGGCGTGAGGACACCATCCAATTACCGTCATGCATGTCTGGAGGCGGTGGAGGAGAGGGGGCCCTGTGATTGGCTGCCGGGGGGCCCCTGTGATTGGCTGCCGGGAGGGAGGTGGCTGCTGAGGCGGCAAATTCAAATCTCCTCCTCTCTTCCAGCAGCTTCCTTTCGGTTCCTGCTCTTGGAGAGAGGAGACGTGCCGTGCAGCCCCCCGCAGCCCCCCCCGCAGCCCCGATCCTCAGGGTAAGTCAGGGACAGGGTTTGGTCAGGCAGGGTCAGTTTAGGGACAGATATTTTTTTTTTTTTTTGCAGTTAGTTGGTGTCTGGGGTCCACAGCACACTCAGCTGTGAGACCCTAGACCCTGCCGTAGCTTGAGCCCCCATTTAGTTGTGCAATTTTTTTTTTTTTTTGTGTGCACTGATTTTGGTCGGCGCTCTTTAGTGTCCGGCCACTATTAGTGCATCGCACAACTGACCGCTGATCAGTTTTCTACTGATTAGTGAGTTTGACTTTTTTTTCACACCTCCCTTTTTTTAGTTAGGTTTTTTTTTCTTTAGTGGTACATTTGTACGTGAACACCCGGCCCCACACACACGCACACTAAATAAAGTTTATTTTACACGCACGCACACACACACACGCACAACACACACACCCATGGCCCGCCGGCTGTTCACGGTGGAGGAGGCATACGCCCAGATGCTCTCCGACACCGAGAGCGCCAGTGAGGATGAGGATGACCCCACCTTCCTCCTGTCGTCCTCATCCTCATCATCATCATCTGATGATGATGAGCCCCCAAGGCGGCGGAGACGCCGCCAGGCGGAGCCAGGGCCCTCACGCGCTAGGGACCCCGTGGCCCATCCCAGTACGAGGACATGGTGTAAAAAAACCAGTCCTGCAAAATCTGCCATTCAAAACCCATATGGCGCTCCCCTCCTTCTATGTCCTGTGGTTTGGCGAAACAGTAGTTCAGCACCACATATGGGGTGTTTTTGCAAACTAGAGAATAAGGGCAACCCATACTGAGTGTTGTTTGGCAGTTAACCCTTACTTTATTACTGGAAAAAATGTTTTTATTGGAAACTTTTCCAAAAAATTAAAATTTCAAAATTGTTTCTCCATCTGCCATTAACTCTTGTGGAGCACCTAAAGGGTTAACAAAGATTGTTAACCCAGTTTTGAATACCTTGAGGGGTGTACTTTCTTAGATGGAGTCACTTTTTTGGAATTTCTATGCAAGAATGCATCAGGGAGGCTTGCAATAGGACATGGTGTAAAAAAAACAGTCCTGCAAAATCTGCCATTCAAAACCCATATTGCGCTCCTCTCCTTCTATGCCCTGTGGTTTGGCCAAACAGTAGTTCAGGACCACATGTGGGGTGTTTTTGCAAACTAGAGAATCAGGGCAACCCAAATTGAGTTTTGTTTGACACTTAACCCTTGCTTTGTTCCTGGAAAAAATTGATTATAATGGAAAATTTTCCAAAAAATCGAAATTCTGAAATTTCATCTCCATTTTCAATGAATTCTTGTGGAAGACCTAAAGGGTTAACAAAGTTTGTACAATCAGTTTTGAATACCCTGAGGGGTGTTCTTTCTAGAATGGTGTCATTTTTGGGTGGTTTCTATTCTGTAAGCCTCACAAAGTGACTTTAGACCTGTACTGGTCCATAAAAAGTGGGATTTGGAAAATTTCTGAAAAATTTCAAAATTTGCTCCTATACTTCAAAGCTACGTAACATCCCCAAAAAATAAAATGGCATTCCCAAAATGATGGAAACATGAAGCAGACATATGGGGAATGTAAAGTAATAACTATTTTTGGGGGTATTACTATGTATTAGAGAAGTAGAGAAATTGAAACTTTGAAATTTGCAAATTTTTCCAAATTTTTGTTAAATTTGGTATTTTTTTATGCAAAAAATTTAACTTTTTTGACCCGATTTTAGTAGTGTCATGAAGTACAAAATGTGACGAAAAAACAATCTCAGAACGGCCTGGGTAAGTAAAACCGTTTTAAAGTTATTCAGACATAAAGTGACAGTGGGCAGATTTGCAAAAAATGGCCAAGTCCTTTAGGTGAAATAGGGCTGAGTCCTTAAGGGGTTAATAAAGCAGGTTTGTGCTTCAGCCTCCTTGACTGCTGCACTGTACTTGAATCCTGCTCTACGGTCTCTTCCTCTGCTGACCATTACAATCGCACACCACCAGGCCGGGTTTGAGGCTCACCGTCAGCAACCGCTCATCAGTCTGCTGTTCTATGCCCCTCCAATGCTCCTGTGCGGTGTGGGGTTTGTCACCTAAACACAGGAGTTTTAAAATCGCCTGCTGACGTTTATCCCAGGCTGTGCTGAAGTTGGGGGTGAGGTTCTTTCGATGACCGGATGTGGGGGTGGTAGAAATGGAGGAGGAGGAGGATGATGTGGAGTAGGAGGAGGAAGCAACAGGAGGCAGCGAATAATGCCCTGCAATCCTCGATGGTGGAAGGACATGCGCCAAACCGTTATCCACCTCGGGCCCAGCCGCCACTACGGTTACCCAGTGTGCAGTTAGGGAGATATAGCGACCCTGGTTGTGCTTACTGGTCCATGTATCTGAGGTTATGTGGACCTTGCCACAGATGGCTTTGCGCAGCGCACACTTGATTTTATCCTCCACTTGGTTGTGCAGGGAAGGGACGGCTCGCTTGGAAAAGTAGTGGCGGCTGGGAACAACATACTGTGGGACAGCCATGGACATCAGCTGTTTGAAGCTGTCTGTGTCCACCAGCCTGAATGACAGCATTTCAAAGGCCAGTAGTTTAGAAATGCTGGCATTCAGGCCCAGGGCTCGAGGGTGGGTAGGTGGGTATTTCCTCCTTCTCTCCAATGTTTGGGAGATGGACAGCTGAACGCTGCCGTGTGACATGGTAGAGATGCTTGGTGATGGTGTCTTATGTGAAACATCCTCTGTTTGCTGGTCGCCAGGTTCCACGGTGACGCCAGAGGCCGAGGCAGCAGCAGAAGAGAGAGCAGGAGGAGTCTGAGATGATTCCTGGTTTTTAAGGTGTTTTTCCACTGCAGTTCATGCTTTCCATGTAGATGCCTGGTCATGCAGGTTGTGCTGAGGTTAAGAACGTTTATGCCTCGCTTCAGGCTCTGATGGCACAACATGCAAACCACTCGTGTTTTGTCGTCAGGACATTGTGTGAAGAACTGCCACGCCAATGAACTCCTTGGAGCAGGCCTTGGTCTGCTCGGTGCCTGGTTGCGGTGGACATTAGCAGGTGTACTGTCTCTGGAACGGCCGCTGCGCTTTTGCACCCTGCTCCCTCTTTTGCTGTGCTGTTGCCTCTGTGCGACCACCGTCTCTTCCTCAGAATTGCACGCCTCACTAGCACGACTTTCAGTCCAGTCTGGGTCTAGAACTTCATCATCCTCCACATCATCTTCCAACATGGCGTCATCAGCACTGGCCTTGTTGGTTGAGTACTCAAAAGACCGCAACAAGGTACACAAGTCTCGCATGCAGGCCCAGTCAATGGTGGTGAAGTAGTGCGGATCCGCAGAGCGACTGACCCGTGCATACTGCATCTGAAACTCCACTGGTGGGCATGTCGCATATGAGGCGGTGAGCAGGAAGGCTGAAGTTACGCTGCAGCGCAGACAGGCGAGCAGCAGCAGAGTGAGAACACCGAAAGCTCGCACATACGGACCGTACTTCATCTTCCACCCATTCATGACCCCTGCCCTCCTCGTTGGTCTGCACATTGCAGAAAGCCACAGCAGTTGGCACCTGTGTTTCGTCATCAGAGACGTGTTCAGGCGGTCTTCCCATGTCCTCATCCTGCAACAAAAGTGGTTAAGTCATCAAAAGCATGAGACTTTCCTGCATGATTTGGGGCTCTGACTGCTTGGCTGATTTGCAAGGGGGTGAGGTGGAAGACTGATGGGCATGGGCTGCAGGTGCCAACTCTGAGATTTCTGCAGAGGACTGGGTGTTAGATACTGTGAAGGAACTGAAGACACGGTCAGCCACCCAATCTACTATCGCCTGTACATGTTCTGGCTTCACCATCTGTAGAGCGGCATTTGGGCCTAACAAATAATGCTGCAAATTCTGTCGCCTACTCGCACCAGAGGAAGGAGTTTGACTTGGAGCGGTAGTTGGCGCCCAGCAACAGGAGCTCCACCAACACTACCATGCCCACGTCCCTTATTTGATGTTCTCCTCATTATTTGCGTTCACCCACCAAGCTGAAAGATTGGTGTCAATTTACCTACCACTAGTCAACAATTACGTTCGCTTGGTCAGTGTCTAAAAAATGCCCTGTGGACCCAGAACAATGTTTTTTTGGCCCAAAATACACTGATTCTCAATTGCGGAAATGTAAAATATTTTTGGTACTCTGTATGCCAAGTGGTTTGTGGAACAAGAACAAGTATTTTTGTAATAGAATACAGAAAAAGACAGAATTACTCTTACCGGTAATTGGATTTTCCTTTAGCCTCCACAACGGCACTACGTGGAGGTTATCCCGCCTTCCCAGGGACAGGAAACGACTTGAGACCAGCCAATAAAGGGTCCCCTCCCTCTTACCTCTCCAGTTAGTAACTTAGTACTCAGAGATACATGTAAATAAACAAATTTAATAAGAAAACAAAAATTCATTGTACAGTCAGAACCTCTGAAAATAAAGTCATGTTAACTTCACATGCAAAGAGGTGACAATCAGAAAAGCTCCCTTTTTATTTTTTGGGTGGGAATTCCCTGTGCCGTTGTGGAGGCTAAAGGAAAATCCAATTACCGGTATGAGTAATTCTGTCTTTTCCCCACGCCTCCACAACGGCACTACGTGGAGGAATAAGAGTAAACAAATCAGAGTGGGACAACAGCAGATAAGACCTTGCGTCCAAAGGATAGATCTCTATTCGTAGAGATATCTAGTTTGTAATGTTTGAAAAAAGTACATGGGTTGGACCATGTGGCTGCCCGGCATATCTCCTCTAGAAAGGCTGAGGCACCTTCAGCCCAGGATGCCGCTAGAGCTCTAATAGAATGGGCTTTTAGTAATGGTGGAGCATGGACTCCCTCCGTCTGGTAGGCTTAAATGATGCAGGACTTGATCCATCTGGATTTTTAAGTTTTGCTAGCTGCTTTGCCTTTATGTAATCCCAGATATTGAACAAACAGCTGGTTGTTTTTTCTTATATCATTCGTGACCTGCATATACTGCAGAACTCATCTCCTAACGTCCAGGTTGTGAAACAGTTTTCCTTTGTCTGACGTAGCAGCTAGACCTTTATCAAGTCCTGCCTGAAGGAAGTCCAAGATTAGCACCACCTGTGGTTCTCCGGAAGGGTCATATCTGCTTTCTCCAAAACGCAGAAAGGTGTTCCAAGCTCTTAGATATATCTTTGAGGTGATTGTTTTTCTACTCTGTAATCAAGTAGATATTACTTTTTCTGAGAACCCTTTGTTTCTCAGGATGTGCCTTTCAGTCTCCAGGATGTCAATTGAAGTTGTTCGACTCGGGGGTGAGTTATTGGGCCCTGATATAGCAGATCCAGACAAGGAGGGAGTATCCAAAATTCTTATTTTAGCACTGGAAACCATGTTCTTCTGGGCCAAAATGGTGTAATCAGGATGACCTGGGCTTTTTCCTCTATGATCTTGGCTATGACTTTCTGTATTAATGGAAATGGAGGAAAGGCATAGAGAAGTTGTTGGGGCCATGGTGCTGACAGAGCATCTACCCTCAGAGGTTGATCCGGTATCGACAGGGAATAACATTTCTGGACTTGTCTGTTCTTTCTCGTGGCAAACAGGTCGATCCCCGGGGTGCCCCATCTGGAACAAATTTGTTGGAAGACCTTTTGGTTCAGGGTCCACCCTCCTGGTTTTAGCCGGTCTCTGCTGATGAAGTCTGCAACCAGATTTTCTTCTCCATTTACTTGGACTGCCGATAAGGACGGTAGGTTTTTCTCCGCCCAGTCTAGGATTTTTTTGTTAACAGGGAAAGAGAGCGACTTTTTGTTTCCCCCTGTTTGTTTAGGTAAGCTACAGTTGTTGAATTGTCTGATAGGACTTTTACATCTTTCTGTTGTATGGAGGAAGCAAACGCTCTTAGGGCTTTCCATACTGCCGTCAATTCTCTTCTGTTTGATGAGGCCTGTTGTAGGTCCTCTCTCCATTGACCCTGTGTTAATTGTGTCTCCATGTGGGCTCCCCACCCCTGTTGGCTGGCATCTGTAGTAATGACTACTTGATTCGAAATTCTCCATGGTACACCTCTGGATAGGTTTTTTTCGGTTTATCCACCAGATTAAGGATGTCTTCACAAATTCTGGAATTTTTACCTTTTTGTTTAGGGATATTTGCTTCTTGTCCCAGCTCTTTAACAGAAAAGACTGAAGAGTCCTTGTATGGTACTGAGCCCATTTTACAGACGGGATTGTTGAAGTCATGAATCCTAGTTTTTTTCTTATTTCCCTGAAAGAGGAAAACTTCTGTCTACGGAATTTGTTGATGTTGTAGATCAGGCTGTCCTGCTTCTCTTCCAGGAGAAAGGAGGTCATCCTTTCTGAGTCCAACAGAACTCCCAGAAAGTTCATTTGGGTTGAGGGAAGTAGACAAGACTTATCCAGATTTATTATCCATCCCAGGTTGGTCAGAGTGGTCTGAATAAATTTGAGCTGTTGAAGTAGCAGTTTTTCTGAAGAGGCTGTGATTAAAAAGTCGTCCAGGTAGGGAATAAATAAAAATTTCTGCCAAATGAAAATATTTTGCTACCTCCGTCATGACTTTTGTGAATAATCTGGGAGCTGAGCTGAGGCCAAAGGGTTACCTGAAATTGGTAATGACATAGAGACCCCTGGAACCATATAGCCATCCTCAGAAATTTTTAGTCTTTTCTTCTTATCGGGATATGGTAATAGGCATTTGCCAAATCCAATGTCACCATGTAATCATTTTTCGGAAGGAGATCACTGATCGTACCGTCTCCATCTTGAACTTTTTGTACACTATGTATTTGTTCAAGGCCTTTAAATTTATTATCGCTCTGTGGGATCCATTTGGTTTCTTTACCAGAAAGATTGGGGAGTAAAACCCCTTTTTTTGTTGTTCTACTGGGACTGGAATGATGGCTTTTTTCTCTAGTAGGAGCGATATCTGTTGATCCATAGCTCCCTGATTTCCTATTTTCAAATTTGCGTTTTCCATGTACCGGTCTGGTGGATAGAAGTGAATTCCAGACCGTATCCTTCTCTGATCACTGTTAGTACCCAGGGGGATGCTTGTATTTCTTCCCAGGCAGCGTAATACAGATTTAGTCTTCCCTTCACAGCACTTCTGGCGTCATTGTGAGGATGTGCGGGCGGGTTTTTCAGGATTGAATAGGAATCCTTTACCTTTACTTTTAGCTGGTTGCCATGATGATTTTGAGTCTTTTTTCTTCTGGTCAGGTCTACCACGTCTCTGAGACCAAAAGGAGAGCCTCTGGTGGTAAAATTTTTATTCGGTGGAAAACCCCTTTTTCCTGTCCGATGCCTTTTCAAGAATATCATCGAGGGCTGTGCCGAAAAACCCTATCGCCTTCACAAAGTAAAGAACACAGTTTATTTTTTGATGCTGTATCCCCCGACCAGGTACGTAACCATAAGAGGCATTGGATAGGGCGGCCATTCTGGCTGATAGTTTCACTTTATCTGCAGAAGCGTCGGCAATAAAATTGGCAGCTTGTTTCAGCATAGGTAAGGAAACAAGAATGACCTCTCTAGAGGTACCAGATTCAATATTTTCCTCTAGTTGTCCCAACCATAGAGATAGGGTTCTGGCAGTGTAGGTCGCTCATATTTCAGGTCTTAATGTAGCAGTGGAGGACTCCCATGTTTTTTTACGTAAACTCTCGCATTTTTTATCCATGGGGTCTTTAAGAAGCCCCAGGTCCTCAAATGGTAAGGCTGATTTTTTTGAAATTTTTGCCACTGGAGCGTCTACTCTAGGGGTTCTATCCCAAGTGGCCGAGTCTTCCTCTGCAAAGGGATATTTTCTTTTAAATATTTTGGAGGCTGACCTTCTTTTTCAGGGTCCCTCCATTCTGTCTGGATTAAAGCACTGATATTCTCATGGACAGGAAAGACTCGTTTTCTCTTGTCACCTAGACCTGCGAACATTGGGTCCTGTACTGAAAGTGGTTCTCTTGGTTCCTCTAAGTTAATGGTGGCTCTGATTGTTTTTAATAAAGAATCAGTTCCTTCAATAGAACATAGTGGTTTGCCAAATGCTTCATCTGAGATGTCTGACTCCGAACAAGATGAAATCTCGCCTTCATCTAAGTCAGAATCCTGTTCCAAATTAGAGGCGCTTGAGGTGGAAGGCCTTGGCATTAAGGTAGATAACTTCGCCTCTACCACTGCCCCCACTTTTTTAATCATACTTCTCAGGTTCTCCACTAAGGAAGAGGTTTCTTCTGAGACCCCCTTGTCACAGCATTTTTGGCACAACGGTTTTTTATATCCACCCGAGCGCATCTCTTTTTGAGTGACGGTTCCTTTTTTGTCGGATTTCTCCCCTAGGAGACATAAGAGGATGGTGGAATAATCAGTTGAAATCAGTTTTTTTAGGAACCGCCACCAAAAAAGGAGGACCCACGTGTAGGACTTGCTTACATAAAAGTGCACTAGCCTGACATATATAATAGTAGGGAGGAGGCTTACCGGGCTAGAGGGCCTGAATACTTCTGTGGGCTTCCTGGGCGAATCCTCTGGATGCTGAGACATCTTCTCTGCAGGAGCGCTAGTAGAGATGCACGAGGACGCCGGCAGCAAGCTCTCCTTTCACTTCCTGATTCGGTGATGTCATAGTTCCGCCCCTTCCTACCCGGCACGCGCCGCAAGTTTGGAGATGCTATAGCTTGCGTCATTGCGGCGCGCGTGCCGGCTTAGTAGGAGGTCTATTCCTGGGAGCGCTCCGAGGCCCAGGAACGCTCCCCAGCCATACAGGAATGCCGCTCCCCTCAGGGTCACGGGATTTAGAGCCCGGGGTGACCAGCCTGTGCTGGAATTACACCAGAGAGAAAGGAGGGACTGTCGGTACTGCCTCCCGTGACACTTTCTCCTGCGACGGTCCTCTGGCAGCTCCGGGACAACAAACCTCAAAGGCTGCGCAAATCTTAAGCTGGTCCACGCTTCCCGATCCTTCTGAGAGACAGGAAACAACCGGAGAGGTAAGAGAGAGGGGGCCCTTTATTGGCTGGTCTCAAGTCATTTCCTGTCCCTGGGAAGGCAGGATAACCTCCACGTAGTGCCGTTGTGGAGTCGTGGGGAAAATTTGTATTTCACTGCTGTAAATTGAAATTAATTATTTATACGCCGGATGCACAACTGTTTTTTTGGCCTAAAACTCGGCTTTTTTCAATAAAACCCCCAAATGCAGATTTTAACTGCTGTACATTAACAGTAGATATGTATACTATGTATGGACACCAGAATTGGGGACCCAGAGCACAGATTTGGTCACCAATATTCACAAATGCAGTAATTGACTGCTATAAATTGGAAATAATTATTTAAACGATAGATACACAACTGTTTTTTCGGCCTAAAACACGACTTTTTTCAATAAAACCCCAAAATGCAGTTTTTAAAAGCTGTACATTAACAGTAGATAATTTATACTATATATGGACACCAGATTTGGGGACCCAGAACAAGGATTTGGTCACCAAAATTCACAAATGCAGTATTTAATCGCTATATATTGGAAATAATTATTTAAACGATGGATGCACAACTGTGTTTTCGGCCTAAAACACAGCTTTTTTCAATAAAACCCCAAAATGCAGTTTTTTACTGCTTTAAATTTAAATTAGATATTTATACCGTGTATGTACAACTGCTTTGTGAAGCAAGAATATTGCTTTTTTACCACAAAAAAATAATAATTTGCTATTTCTCAGCTGTAATGTGAAATCGGTATTTAACAACTTGAAGACCACAGGTTTATACCCCCCTAGTGACCAGGCCCTTTTTTACAAATCTGCACTACACTACTTTCACGGTTTATTGCTCGGTCATGCAATTTACCACCCAAATGAATTTTACCTCCTTTTCTTCTCACTAATAGAGCTTTCATTTGGTGCTATTTCATTCTTGCTGACATTTTTACTTTTTTTTAAATTTTACTTTTTTTGATGAAATTTTTGCAAAAAAATGACATTTTTCACTTTCTGTTGGAAAATTTGTCAAATAAAACTACATTTCTCTATACATTTTTCACTAAATTTATTGTTATACATGTCTTTGATTAAAAAAATTCTATAAGTGTATATTTATTGGTTTGGGTAAAAGTTATAGCGACAACTTGTGACAAAAAATAAACTTTTACATGAACTCACCATACCCCTCACAGAATACCTTGGGGTGTCTTCTTTTTCTTATTTTTACTGCCCTGGCATATTAGGGGCCCCTAAACGTCAGAAGCAGTTTGGAATCCAAATGCGTAAAAAATGAGCTGTGAAATACTAAAGGTACTCATTGGATTTAGGGCCCCTTTGCGCACCTTGGCTGCAAAAAAGTAGCACACATGTGGTATCGCCGTACTCAGGAGAAGTAGGGCAATGTGTTTTAGGGTGTATTTTTACATATACCCATACTGGGTGTGAAAAATATCTCTGTAAATGACAACTTTTTCCATTTTTTTATACAAAGTTGTCCATTAACAGAGATATTTCTCTCACCCAGCATGGGTATATGTAAAAATACACCCCAAAACACATTTCCCTAATTCTCCTGAGTACGGCGATACCACATGTGTGCCACTTTTTTGCAGCCAAGGTGCGCAAAGGGGCCCTAAATCCAATAAGTACCTTTTAGGAGGGCATTTTTACGCATTTTTCTTCTCTCGCTTTAGGGCCCCTAAAATGCCAGGGCAGTAGAAAGAAGACACCCCAAGGTATTCTGTGAGGGGCATGGCGAGTTCATAGAAGATTTTTTTTTTTTGGCACAAGCAGAATTAGAATTTTTTATTTTTTTTTCTCACAAAGTCTCCCTTTCCGCTAACTTGTGACAAAAGGTTCAATCTTTCATAGACTCAATATGCCCCTCAGCAAATACCTTGGGGTGTCTTCTTTCCATATGTGATGTGTTTGTACTGCCATTGCATTTGAGGGTCTCCGTAATCATTACACGTATGGCCAGCATTAGGAGTTTCTGCTATTCTCCTTATATTGAGAATAGCGCATCTGCAAATTTGGATGACAAATGGTCTATGAGGGGCCAAAATTTATGGAGCCGGTCATTAACAGGGTGGCCTCTTGGATGACAGGTTTCATTGTCAGTAAAATGTATAAAGCTCATGATGACCTCAAACCGTGCCCTGGACATTGCAGCAGAGTACATGGGCATGTAATGTATTGGGTCTTTAGACCAATATGACCGCAATACATTTTTTTTAGTTATGCCCATGCTGAGGGTAAGGCCTAAAAATGTTTTATATTCGGAAAAGGTGACTGGTTTCCACAGGAAAGGCTGGGCATAGAAGCTTTCCTGGACTGGCGGTTATATATTGTGTGGCGTATCGGTTGGTTTAGTCGTAGAGATCCGCGGTGAAGAACAGCTCAAAAAATTCAAGGGCCGATCCGAAATTGGCTGTCTCCATGCGAACTCCTGACTGGGCGGTGAAAGGGGGCAATACTGGTGCGGCGGAAGGAGGGGATTGCCAATTATGGTTTGCCAGCACCCCTGGGAGACTAAGTGGTCTATGGGCCTAAGAACGAGGTGGCCACCGTACCAGCAACTGCCCTTCTGGTGCTCGCCACTTCACCAGGCAATACGGCAGTGCTGGTAGAAGGTCCAGGATGTGCTGCGCTGCCGGTGTATGCCTCACCATAAAAAAATGTCAGCGCTAGCGCCACTCTGCTGCATATGAGGATCATCACGCGGGGTACGCATGATACTGACATGGGGTCGGGTACGCCTGACCGTAGCAGGGACCTCAACCTCGTCATCTTCGCTAGCGGTTAGAGTGCCACTGCTGTCTACAGGTTCATATTCTGAACCACTGGATTTAGCGGATGCAGCGTCACCATCGCTTTCATCCAACAGGGCCAGAATCCTGTAGGCCTCTTCAGCGGAATACCCCTTTTTTGCTATTTTGGAGTAACTAAATTTAGGGGGTATTCCTCTGAGACTACCCAGGAAAAAGAGCACACCTACCTAGTAAAAGGGAGTGCTTGCAAAGTAACGCTGCAATCGCTAATAATGACCCAATAACTCAAAAGTGATCTTTTATAGCGGTGCAGAGATTTTACTGTGTTTTTGCAGTGATCAGAAGAAAAAAAAATTCTGTCACTGCGGTGGGCAGACTGAACGCAAGTGTGCGCACAAGATCAGGCCTGATCAGGCGAACAATGTGTTTTTTATAGAGCCTAAAGTGACCCTAATGTACTGATATAGATCTGATTGCGATCAGTCTTGATCACTTACAGATACTATATTAGTATTAGTGCTGATAAGTGACAGTGATGACGCTAATCAGCGACTAATAAGTGACTGTGCGGTGCGGTGGGCTGGGCGCTAACTACCTAACAAGTAGCTAACTACCTGATGGTGATTAGGGACCCTTATAGGGGGGGGGGGTGATCTATGACAGGGGGGTGACGGAGGGTGATCAGGGGGTTTATATGGGTAATCAGTGGCTACTAAGGGGCTACTAAGGGGTTAATAACTGACAGGGGGGGTGGTGTGTAATGTATGTGTGGTGATTTGGTGTACTTACTGAGCTGCCCGTGTCTTCTGGTGGTGGATCCAGCAAAAGGGATCACCAGAGGACCAGGCAGGACTTATATCAGACGCTATTTTGTAAATAGCGTCTGATATGCGATTTTCATAGGACGATTTAAAAAATTACAGCCTGCCAGCCAATGATCGCGGCCGGCAGGCTGCAGTTTAGCTTCTTCTCTATGCGTCACAGTGAACGCACGCGCGTTCATGCGAAATCTCGGGTCTCACGAGATGACGCCAATAGGCGTCAGTGAGACCTGAGAGAGCCGCCGCGCTGACGCCTATAGGCGTTAGCATGGCGGCAAGTGGTTAAGCGGTGTATTTCCAGATGCTCTGTGGATCAGGATTACCAGTTTTGTCAAAAAAATACACTTATGCTGTATTTCACAGTAGTAATGTAAAATAGGTGGTTGGAATGGGTATTTCAGACTGTTTGGTGGACCTTGGATAACGTTTTTTTTTCTATAAAAAACAAAGCAGCACTATTTCCCTGCAGAAATATAAAATATGTAGTTAGACGGTGTATGCAGAACTGTTTTGTGGACAAGGAATACGGTTTTTCCCCCAAAATTGCACGTATTCTCTATTTCACCGCAGAAATGTCAAATATATATTTTGTTAATATAAAATAGGCTTGGTGGATCAGGATGACCACTTTTTTTTAACTAAAATACACTGATGTACTATTTGATAACTGAAATTGAATATACGGTTTAGTGCATAGTATACAAAAGTGCTCTGTGGCAACACAGGTCCCAGACTAGACAAATGGACTATGTCACAGCTTTTGTCACCAAAATTAACAAATGCAGTTTTTTACTGCTGTAAATTAAATGTAGGTATTTATACAGTGATATACAACTGCTTTGTGAAGCAGGAATTTCGCTTTTTTCACACAGAATGCACTATTTCTCAGCTGTAATGTGAAATCAGTATTTAGGCGGTGTATTTCAAAATGCTCTGTGAATCAGGATTTCCACTTTTTTGTCAAAAATTACAAAGATTACACTCACCGGCAATCACTTTTCCATGAGCCCATGACAGCACCCTTGAGAGAGCCCGTCTCTATCTGGACAGGAAACAGGAACTTCAATTGAAAGCTTCTTAAAGATGGATCCAACCCCAAGCCACCAGTCCTTATCAAGAACTTGTCCTGGAACATATAGAGCAAAAAAGCCTTCTCTTTTTTTTTTTTTTATGGGAGGGATTAATAGTGGGTGCTGTCATGGGCTCATGGAAAAGTGATTACCGGTGAGTGTAATCTTGTATTTCCTTTACGCCCATGACAGCACCCTTGAGAGACGACTAGACTAGTAACCATCTAGGGGGGGGGGGGGGATAACTGCCTGCAGCACCTTTCTCCCAAAGGCTAACTGACTTTTGTTATCCAAGTCTAGTTTGTAGTGACGGAAGAACGTGCAAGGTGACTTCCAGGTGGCAGCTCTACATATCTGCACTAAAGAGGTATCTGCCTTCTCTGCCCAAGAGGTGGATAAAGCTCTGGTTGAATGAGCGCCGAACCCATCTGGGCACGGTTTGCCTAATGATCTGTACGCTAAGGATCTGGCCGCTACTATCCATCTGGAAAGGGTTCTAGAAGTAACTCTATCGCCCTTATTCTTCCCTGCAAATTGTACAAATAGTCTGGAGGACTTACTCCAAGGTTCTGTAACCTCCAAATATCTTAGTAAACATCTTCTGACATCCAAACAATGCAGACTTTCTTCTTTTTCATTTTTTGGATTCTGACACAATGAAGGGAGGACTATGTCTTGCGATCTGTGTAAGAAAGAGACAACCTTGGGAAGAAAAGAGGGATCTGGCTTGAGAACTACTCTGTCTTCTAAAATCTTTGTGTAGGGAGAGGAAGTAGAAAAAGCCGAGATCTCCCTTACTCTCCTCGCCATAGTAATAGCTACCAAAAACACAGTTTTTAGAGTTAAGATTTTAATTGGTAGATCTAGTAAGGGTTCAAAGGGCGCTTTAACTAAACTAGACAACACTAAATTTAGATCCCAGGGAGGAGCTACATCTCTCGGAATGTGACTAACCCGGCTAACAGCCCTAAAAAACCTTCTCACCCATGGGTGATTAGCCAGGGAACAATCAAAGTAAGCGCTAAGGTCCGAAATATGAACCTTGAGACTACTGACTCTTAGCTTTTTTTCCCACCCCTTCTGCAGAAAATCTAAGATTAACGCCATAGGGGGAGAGCTCAAAGGGTCTATAGGAGTACCAGCAAATAATATAAAGTTCTTCCATACCCTATCATATATTGAGGAAGTAACATCCTTTCTGCAAGAAAGTAGAGTATTGACCACCTCTTTGGATTAGCCCTTCTGTTCTAGTATGGTCCTTTCAGAAACCACGCAGAGAGATGCAGATTGTTTACTTGTGGATGGTATATTGGACCCTGATGCAAAAGGTCTTTCCTGTCTGGCAGAATCCATGGATCCCCTGTTGATAGTTTGCGCAGCCATGTGAACCAAGTCCTTCTTGGCCAAAAGGGGGCAATTAGGATCACTTTGGTTTTGTATAGACGTACTTTCTGAAGTACTAATGGAATTATCTTGATTGGAGGGAATGCATACAGTAGCTGGCTCGGCCAAGGGTGAGAGAAAGCGTCTATCGCTGTGGGGACGTCTTCTGGATTTAGAGAGAAAAACCGCCTGCATTTCCGATTTTTCCTGTTTGCAAACAAGTCTATTGTGGGAGAGCCCCAAAGTTGAACTATCTGGGCAAATACTTCCTGGTTTAGGCACCATTCTCCCTGATCCAGACGGTTTCTGCTTAGAAAGTCTGCAATTGTGTTTTCTGTTCCTTTTAAGTGGACAGCTTTCAGAAATGGAATGGAAGGAATTATTAATGAAAAAAAAATTTCTGCCAAAGACATCAAATCTGCGGAACTTGTTCCACCTTATCTGTTTAAATATGACACCACTGTGGTGTTGTCCGAGAAAATTTTTACTATCTTTCCTCTTATGATTGGGAAAAATTCCTTTAGGGCCAGAAGAACGGCTCTTAGCTCCCTCATATTTTGTGACTGGATTCTTTCATGAGCGGACCATACTCCTTGAGCTACTGCATCCTGACAGAAAGCCCCCCATCCCTCCGGACTTGCATCTGTCGTTATGGAGATTTCTTCCTGCATAATCCAAGGAAGACCCCGAGAGAGGTTCACTGGATCCAGCCACCACTGTGAAGACTGAATTACCCCTGGGGAGAGATGAAGGAATCTTTCTAACGGTTGAAGGCCTTGCCATACGTTGAGAATTTGCCACTGAAGACCTCTGGATTTCAACATTGCCCATCTCACTGCTGGAATTGAAGATCTCATCCTGCCCAAAACTGCTATCCCTTGTCTGATAGTTCTCTTTTCTGAGGAAATCAAAGATTGAACCCCCTCCTGAATCCTGAGAACTTTTGGCTGAGGAAGAATACAGCTCTGACTTACTGAGTCCAATATAAGGCCTAGAAAAATACAAGATCTGGACAGAACTAGGGTCGATTTTTTCCAATTTATGCACCACCCCAGCTTTTCTAGGATACTTATTACCAGAGCCAGATGAGAAGACATGTTGTTTTCTGAATCTGCCACAATCAGAATGTCGTCCAGGTATGGGACCACAAGAATGTCGTTTTCCCTTACATGGGCCATCACCTCTGCCATGAGTTTGGTGAAAAGACGCGGAGCCTGGGCTAACCCGAAAGGAAGGGCCCTGTACTGAACATGGAGTATCCGGGCTCCCGTAGAGATTGCTATCCTCAGGAATTTTTGAGAATCTTCGTGTATAGGGACATGATAGTATGCCTCCCGAATGTCCAAGGTGGTCATTACACAGTTTGGGAAGAGGTATTTTAAGGTGGATTGGATCGACTCCATTTTGAATTTCTTGTATTTTAGGTATTGGTTCAGGAGTTTCAGGTTTATGATCATCCTGAGGGATCCGTCTGGTTTGGGAACCAGAAAAAGGGAGGAATAAAACCCTCTTCCTTTCTCTGACTCCGGAACCTCTACCAACACATTCTTGTCTATTAGGGAACAAATCTCTGATCTTAGAGCCTGATTTTTTACGGAGTCTACTTCTAGATAGGTAATTTTCATTCTTTCCGGTGGAAGGGAGGTGAACTCCAGACGATAACGGTCTCTTATCACGTCTCTGATCCAAGGGCTTGCGGAGATATTCTCCCAAGCGTCCTGAAAAAGAGTTAGCCTCCCCCCTACCGGAAGAACACCGTCATTGCTGGGAGGATTTGGAACGGTTACTGGACTGGGAGTTAAAGATGAAGCCTTTTTTTTTTTTTTTTTTTCACACCAAAACCTTTTTCTTTTCTGCTGAAAACCCTCTCTACGGTTACCCCAAAAAAACTCCCTCTTCTTTGGAGGGGGCTTGGTTGAGGGAAAACCCTTTTTATCGTCTGCTGCGTTGTCCAGGAGATCGTCAAGGACTGGGCCGAAAAGGAAGTCGCCCTGACAAGGAATAGCACAGAATTTATTTTTAGATCCCGTGTCCCCAGACCAGCTCTTTAACCATACAGCACGTCTAGCAGAGTTTGATAGTGCCGCCGACCTAGCGCTAAGCCTAAGGGGGTCTGCAGAAGCATCGGATATAAAATCCACGGCTTTAAATATGGTTGGAAATACTTCTAGTAGCTGATCCCTTGGTGTCTTATTCCCAATATGAGATTCCAATTCCTGGAGCCATATCTTAAGGGACCTGGCGGTGGAAGTGGCAGCTATATTTGGCTTGAAGGCCTGAGTAGCCTCCCAAGCATTTTTTAAGTATATCTCCGCCCTTCTATCCATAGGGTCTTTTAATGCCCCCATATCTTCAAAAGGTAAGGCCGAATGTTTAGAAATTTTCGACACAGGTGCGTCTAATTTAGGAGGTCTATGCCATGATGAACATTCACCTTCTTCAAAGGGATATTTCCTTTTTAGGCTTCTGGGAACAAAAAACTTTTTATCGGGTTTTCTCCACTCTTTTTGAATTAACATCTTAATGTTTTCATTAACCGGGAATACCCTCGATTTCTTTTGTGCTAGGTCCCCAAACATAATTTGTTGAACCGTTTTTTGCTCTTTAGCTTCGTCCACTTTCATAGTAGCTCTAACTCCCTTGAGTAAAGCATCCGTGTCTTCATATGAAAAAAGCGGCTTGCCTGCTGGCTCTTCCTCAGATGAAGAAACCGAACCGTCATGAATCTCCCCTAACTCAGCCTCATTCTCCGAGGAGTCTGAATCTGAGTAGCAGTTTGAGTGACTCTATCTTTCAGATGGAGAAGAGGGTAGAAGTCTTTTGAATTCTTTTAAGGAATCCGTAATCTCCGTTCTCACCATACTTTTAATACTCTGCATAAAAGTAGGCGATTCTTCCTCCAGCATTTTATCAATACACCGCTGGCATAATAATTTTGTCCAGAAAGGGGATAGTTTCTTCCTACAAGTAGCACATTCTTTCCCTCTGGTTTTAACAGTCGCCTTTCTGGGACTCTTTTTTACATTCTGAAAATACATAAGCATAAAAATCCCTGCTTAGCAAACCCTCTACTCATAAAAAGTAGTTGGGGATTAACCCCCTTACCCCACCAGGAATACCGGACATGAATCATTGGCGTCCTGGTCATCGGTGCGCTGCACTGCGTCCTCCATGTTTAATACTAGGGGCGCAGGGGCTTCCATATACTGCTCTTCTGCAGTGTGGATCCAGGAATGGCTGGCTGGCACCCCTCCACCGGTGCACACTGAGGTAATATACCTCCAGATAGGTCCTTCCTGGGGCGCTGGTTGCGGCTTGTAACAGCACTTCCTGAACGCTATGTGTACCAAAGGCCAGAAGTGACCTTGCGCGCCACTTCCGGTGCGCGCGCTTCATGCTGTAAAGTACGGACTCCGCCCCCAGCCTCTGTAATGCTACAGACAGCTCAAATCTATGGCGGACAGGCCCCAGAACTCCCGAACACCGCCAGTACCTCCTGGTACCGCCGAGACTGCAACTGCGCTGCACAGAGTAGCACAAGCCAGGACCGGAGGGGTGTGCTCAGACTTAAAGGCGGCTCCTCCAGGAGACTTATGCCGTACCAGGTAACCCTCTTGGTTTAGATCCTACCACGGGGCCCTGCAGCAATGACAGCTTTCCATCTTCAAAAGGCCCGTCCTATCCCTAGGACAGAAAACAGGAACTGGTGGCTTGGGGTTGGATCCATCTTTAAGAAGCTTTCCATTGAAGTTTCTGTTTCCTGTCCAGATAGAGGCGGGCTCTCTCAAGGGTGCAGTCATGGGCGTAAAGGAAAAATGCACTTATGCTGTATTTCACAGCAGCAATGTAAAATAGGTGGTTGAAATCTGTATTTCAGACTGTTTGGTGGACCCTGAATACGTTTTTTTTTCTATAAAAAACAAAGAAGTACTATTTCCCTGCAGATATATAAAATATGTTGTTGGACGGTGTATGCAGAACTGTTTTGTGGACAAGGAATACGGTTTTTCCCCTAAAATTACACGGATTCTCTATTTCCCCTCAAAAATGTCAAATATATATTTTGGCGGTGTAAAATAGGCTTGGTAGATCAGGATGAACCCCCATGACACTCTCCCTCCGGAGAACGCGCATGTATGCCACAAACTGCAGACTATACATGCCGCACCCTCTTTCGAAGGCAAGAGGCTGCGGAGCCACTAATTGTTATAATGTTACGGTGGGGAGTGGGGGAAATCCCCCAACGTACAATGTCCGAGGCCGCTGGGCCGGAATGCAGGAAAAAGGGAGCAGGTCACCTCCTGACGAGTCCCTATGACTGCCCCTAGAATCCTAGTGCATGAGCCACCTCAGATGGTAAGGAGGCTCATGCCCACGAACCTGGAGCCCTAGGAATCCCTGCATAGTCCTAGAAGATAGAGACTGGGCATAGACCACATGCTCATCCTAGACCACGGATGAGCGGTGTCTCCGGAGGCCCAGCAGCTGGCCACCAACTAGACAGGGTTCACAGCCGAACGACAGGTAAGTTCAACAAGGCAACAGACAACATAAGTTACCAACACTTACCTGCCGCCGCCGAGATGGACGGGAAACGCACTCTCTAGTTGTTTGCTTAAACCCCTCCGGGAAAGCAACCCCCTTTCGGAGGAGACATACCACAACACAAACCTCCAAACAAAGCCCACAACATAACAACATACACCACAGAGCAAGGGAAACAATATAACAATTAGGGGTGGCTCACACAGACATAACATTCTGCCAGGAAGCAGAGCTCCTAGACAGACAGACAGACAAAACCAAACTGACCTCAGGCTCCACCACACCAACATATAAGGAGACCTGAGGTCACACCCATCACACCTAACACACTCATCTTAACCCCGTGCACACCAAACGGGGGAAGTGCACACATACAAGAATGTGTCAAGCATGCCACACCACATGTTGCCAGCGGGAACCGGGCGTGGGGCGACCAGGTATCAACCCACACATGCGGCAACCAGAAACAGAGCCGCTGGGGAAAACAAACAGGCATGCTCAAATCAACCGTGTTGCCAGTGGCAACCGCACGTGAGGCTACCACATAATAGCCCAAACGTGCTGCAACCAGAAACCTCGCCGCTGGCAACCGCATGCGGCGCAACGAGTCACGACCATGCCCATGGTTGTGACACTATGTCACCCCTTAAACATACAAAAGGCAATATAGGGGACTTGAGCAGCCAGAAAAAAAATGTTTTTTTTCCTTCACTGAGCTACAAAATAGGATTAGGCTGATGTCCCTGGCTGGCTGGCACACATGCAGTACACTGCAGTGGCTAAAATGGCAGCCGATTTCCCTGGCAGTGGCTGGTTACAGAAATGTTGGATTGCTGAAGCTCCCTCCCTCTCTATTTGCTGTATTTTGTGGATTAAAGTAGCACAGGTTCTTCTAATTTCTGCCCTATTCTGTCCCTGATCGCAGCACCAGCATCCTCTCCATAAGCTCAAATCAGCAGAGTGACGTGCGGCAGTACGTGACTCCAGCTTATAAAGAGGCTGGGTCACATGCTGCACTCAGCCAATCACAGCGATACCATTAGTAGGCAAGGCTGTGATGGCTTCTTAGGGCAAGAAGTAAAACGCTTGCTGATTGGCTGCTGTGTAGCCCTTCAGAAAGCGGGAAGAAATCGCCGAACAATGGACCGAACGGAAACTTTCTTGAAAATGTTTGGGTTCGGCTCCGTATCCCGAACAACCCAAAATTCGGTACGAACCCGAACTATACAGTTCGGGTTCGCTCAACTTTAGTTATGAGATCATGTTTGGAGGGGTGGAAGGGGTCGTTCATGAGCCAGAGGAGGATCAATTCTTTGTCTAAGGTGACCTGGGCACCAGGGCAGATCTGGTGTAATGCTCCCTCCAGGTCCGCCCAAAATTGTTTAAGCAGTTTACACTCCCAAAATATATGTGAAAGAGTGCCCACATTGTCACTACATCTCCAGCACACATTACCTGTGGAAACCCCAATTCTGAAGATATAATCCGCTGTTCTATACCAATGAGTAACAGTTTTAAATGTGTTCTGTATTTTTACAAATCTAGAAAACCCATAAGAGCGAGGGAGGATTGTGGATATCTCCTTCTGTGTGAATGTACAGTTGAGCTCCCTCTCACATCGTGTGATGAATGCAGGTTTGGGAATAATACGGTCCCTAAGTAGGGTTGAGTAAATCTTGGAGAGGAGCTTAGGAGGCGGGGAGTCAAAAAGAGTATAGTTCTCTAACCAGGTTGGATCAAGTTTATGATCAGTACTTTTAAGCTTAAATTTGCAAAGAGATGTAAAGAGATCAAAAGATTGTAAGCTAGAGAGTAGTGGGCCTGAATGTTAGTTGATGAGGGACAGTAGAGCCACCTTCATGGGAGCTCTGATGGCTTCTGTAATTTGTATGTCAGGAAGTGAGTCCCATCATGTGGGACTTCTTTATTTATAATAGCTGATGGTATAGTACTCAGGGGTGCTAGGGGAGAGACCAGACCCTTAGACAATGAAAGGGTGGGGTGGGCTCTGCATACCTATAACATGACCTGTGTCATATCACTGGGCACAAGGTTAGGGCTCAGGGGTAGTAGTTAGGGCCGGAGCGGTAGCCCGGGGGCACATGTTCACTAGTGGCAGGACGGATCCGACAGGCTGTTCACCTGACGGAACAGCCTGCTGGAGGTCATGAATGTGTGAATGTACAGTTGAGCTCCCTCTCCCATCGTGTGATGAATGCAGGTTTGGGAATAATACAGTCCCTAAGTAGGGTTGAGTAAATCTTGGAGAGGAGCTTAGGAGGCGGGGAGTCAAAAAGAGTATAGTTCTCTAACCAGGTTGGATCAAGTTTATGATCAGTACTTTTAAGCTTAAATTTGCGAAGAGATGTAAAGAGATCAAAAGATTGTAAGCTAGAGAGTAGTGGGCCTGAATGTTAGTTGATCAGGGACAGTAGAGCCACCTTCATGGGAGCTCTGTTGGCTTCTGTAATTTGTATGTCAGGAAGTGAGTCCCACCATGTGGGACTTCTTTATTTATAATAGCTGATGGTATAGTACTCAGGGGTGCTAGGGGAGAGACCAGACCCTTAGACAAGGGTGGGGTGGGCTCTGCATACCTATAACATGACCTGTGTCATATCACTGGGCACAAGGTTAGGGCTCAGGGGTAGTAGTTAGGGCCGGAGCGGTAGCCCGGGGGCACATGTTCACTAGTGGCAGGACGGATCCGACAGGCTGTTCACCTGACGGAACAGCCTGCTGGAGGTCATGAATGTGTGAATGTACAGTTGAGCTCCCTCTCCCATCGTGTGATGAATGCAGGTTTGGGAATAATACAGTCCCTAAGTAGGGTTGAGTAAATCTTGGAGGAGGAGCTTAGGAGGCGGGAGTCAAAGAGTATAGTTCTCTAACCAGGTTGGATCAAGTTTATGATCAGTACTTTTAAGCTTAAATTTGCAGAAGAGATGTAAAGAGATCAAAAGATTGTAAGCTAGAGAGTAGTGGGCCTGAATGTTAGTTGATCAGGGACAGTAGAGCCACCTTCATGGGAGCTCTGTTGGCTTCTGTAATTTGTAT
Source organism: Bufotes viridis (assembly GCA_033119425.1). Lineage (NCBI taxonomy): Eukaryota > Metazoa > Chordata > Amphibia > Anura > Bufonidae > Bufotes > Bufotes viridis. The sequence continues at coordinate 99,401,709 of CM065595.1, read as the reverse complement.
GTCAGGAAGTGAGTCCCACCATGTGGGACTTCTTTATTTATAATAGCTGATGGTATAGTACTCAGGGGTGCTAGGGGAGAGACCAGACCCTTAGACAAGGGTGGGGTGGGCTCTGCATACCTATAACATGACCTGTGTCATATCACTGGGCACAAGGTTAGGGCTCAGGGGTAGTAGTTAGGGCCGGAGCGGTAGCCCGGGGGCACATGTTCACTAGTGGCAGGACGGATCCGACAGGCTGTTCACCTGACGGAACAGCCTGCTGGAGGTCATTGCCGCTAGTGTGAAACTAGCCTAATTTGGCTAATTAGGGATGTCAGCTCTTTTTTGCTCATTTTTCTAGGCCGTCTGCCCAATGCAATTAATTCTCCCCAAAATAGGGTGGGAAATGGCTGGATTTTCATTAGTCCAAAAGTAAGATTCTAGCTTTTGGGTTAGGGATTGTATGTGGGATGGACTATCTAGGATTGTAGTATTCCATGTCCAAGCTTTAGGAGGCAGGCTGGGAAGATGCAGTTTTACAGAAACGTGGGCATGGTCATCATTAATAGTTATCTGAGCTATTTGGGCAGAGACAATGTTAGAGAGAGAATGTACGGGAACAAATATGTAGTCTAGGCGGTGATAGGTACCATGTGTATTGGAATAGAATATAAAGTCTTTGTTATCTATATGTACTGTGCGCCATGCATCTACCAGAGCCATATCTGAGAGCAGTATTTTTAATCAGATAAAAAGTTTCCTAGACGTCGATTGAGAAGTGGAGGTAGAGTCCAAGTAAGGATCTAGAGCTACATTGAAGTCTCCTCCAAGTAATAGTGTGCCAACTGAATAAGTTCTAATGAGGCTAAGGGTCTTCAAGGGCCATAAAATCTGGCGGGTGTTAGGGCATAAACATTAGCTATAGCTACTGTTTGGCCACACAGAGTGCCTATCACAATTAGGTATCTGCCCTCAGGATCTGTGATGAGGGATGTCATTTGAAAAGATGTGGACACACCTCTAGATGCTGAGGAGTGTGTACTATGGTAACATTGAGAGTACGTCCTGGTAAGCAATGCGGGAATGTGTCTATGGCGAAAATGTGTCTCTTGGAGTAATAGGAAATCTGCCCTCTCCCCACAGAGGGGTCTAAACATCTGGTTTCACTTTTGCGGTGTGTTTAAGCCCCTAGCGTTAAAGGACACAATATTCAGAGTTGCCATAGTAAATGGGGTAAGGTAAGGTGATGGAATAGCCCTCTCGCTAGACACCTGTAGCATTTACCAAAAGTACAATACAAAGTAACCCAAAAGAACATAAAGGAACTTAGTGAGTGTGTAATAAACATCAATGTGAGGAAGAGGAGCGCCTTCAGGACCCACAGGCTGCCAGTAGCGGCCCGGGGAGCCCCAGGGGGGACCTCATGTGGAGTGGGAGGTGGGTGGCTCATAAGGTGACTGTCATGCACCTCCACCTCTACATGTGAAATAACAAGTACTTATCAGAAAGAGTCCACATGGTAAGTTATTCAAGTGTGCAGGTCATCAAAGGTCAGTCCCAGAACTTAGGCTCCCAATAGAAAAAAGAGATCAGCAGCATATCTAGTGTTCTGGAGTGAGAAAGAGGAAGAGGAAGAGAGAAAAATAAAGAGAAAAAGGACAAAGCGAATCAGGCTCTCAGATTGCAGCGATCTTCTGGGTAGCTTGTTCTTTCCAACCACTGACCAGACCTGTGACTGAGGTAGCTTCGGGAAATCAGATGGAGACGATATGGGAAGCCAATGTTTATAGGATGAATTTCTAGCTTTTCCCAAGTCTGATCGAGGTCCTCAGGAGAACGTATGAGGATCTGATGGCCTCCCTTCATAACAGCAAGTCTAAATAGGTAGAGCCAGCATATAGGGATGCGTTGCCCACTGAGAGTTTTTGTGAGGGGCTTCAGGATGCGTCTTTTCGCCAGCGTGCTGGCTGCTAGATCTTGGAATATTAGTATGCAAGCCCCCTCATAGGAGATTTCTTTAGCTTCTCGGGCGGCTCGCAGTACAGCAGCCATATCCAAATTGCTGAGAAGTCCACAGATAATGTCTCTAGGGAAGTTGTCTGGTATCAGCTTGGGCCTGAGGGCTCTATGCACACACTCAATGACAACTTGGTGGGCTCTTTCTTACCCTAATAGCTGAGCGAAGATTGAGGAGACTGCCTGTGGGATAGCTTCTGTGCCAAATAAGTAGGCACCGAAGCCTAATGTTCTAGTCATCAATCAACAGAAGAGAGTGAGTTATATGATCTCGATAAGAGAGGGTGATTGTCTCCAGCATCTCGCTGTGTTGTATAAGCCCTGACTGGGATTCCTCCAGCAAGGATACTCTGTGTCCCAGGTGTTTCATGTTGGCCTTTATGTCTGCCAGGTCTCTCATCACTGGGGCGATAGCCTTTTTGAGTGCCTTGGTTAGGAAGGACTTAGAGATATGTGAAAGGTCCGACTCACCAGTCACGTTCCTCATCTGAGACTCCCCTCGTGGAAGGCGGAGAAGCGTCTTTCGGCGCCATTTTAGGTCTCCCGGCCGAGGAAGCATGTTTCTTTTGGAGGTATCTGTCCATGTCAGACTGCAGTTTTTCTGGTTTAGGGGCAGAGGGAACAGTCCCCTGCTTCTCTCTTCCGATTTTGACCATCTCATGGGTTATGTGGGCTCAAATTACTCTAGGTGGAGGTAATTCAGCCAGGAGCACTGCAGTTATGTGGCCATTACACACCACAGCAAGCTCCGTCCCGCACCAGTATTATACTTTGGATACCCTGATCACACACTTCTATTTTATACCACGTTACTGTCTGACATTCTCTGTAGTTCGCGCCACATAATTTGGTGTCTATTCAAGTGCAGCAAAAATCCAAATCTCCATGAGGGTTTGAAGGGCTTAATATAAAATATAAATCATATTCACCTCACCCATCCTCCTCTGCTTCTGTTCTGGTGCTTCCTGCTGCTTCTTCTTGTCTGCTTCCTGGTCCCTCTCAACACAGGACCATTCAGCCTTCACTTAGATGCTGTGGTGACTTTCCTCAACCAGTAATTATATGAGTCACATTTTTGTGTCAAAAGGGACCAAGAATAAGGGCGCATCCACGTGACCGTTGCCAGGCCGTTGCCGTATTGCGGCCCGCATACAGGGGGTCTGCAATACACGGGCATCGGCCGTGTGCACCTAACACCACGAATCGCGGGTCCATTCACTTGAAAAGGTCATCAATCAACGGAGATGCGGAACGGAGACACGGATTGGAAGCCGACGGAAGCACTACGGAGTTCTTCCGTGGTGTTTCAGGCCATGCCTCCGCACCGCTAAAAAGTACTGCAAGCACTACTTTTTTGCGGTGCGGATCGTCGGATGGCGATTGCGGACCCCATTCAACTAAATGGTAAAAAACTTTAATGAATGACAAGAATTATAAATAGAAAAAAAGTAATTTTCAAAGGGCTGTCAGCTTTGGACTATCCTTTTTATTTCTGGGGTCTCTTAAAGAGAATTATGTTTAGATAAAGTCATCGCTTATCCATAGGATAAGGGATTACTATTGGACTGAAGGGGCTTCCTATGTTCTGTAGAGGTGGCAACTTCAGTTTATTGACTTGCATCATCCACCTTGCCCACTCCCGCACAAGATGGAAAGGGTGCTGTAAGGAAAGAGGGGCACACAACATGGAAGAGGTCCTGTGGAGGACGGGGGCTTGTGTCTCCTCCCTGGCCAGTACCAGCTGGCATGTTCTGCCTCTTCTTCCTCTAGTTGTCTGTAAGTAAGAAATGAAGAAGCTAACTAAGGAGGTGAGATGCTGGAGACAGCACTGTGTCAGCTCTACCTTCAGCATGCTGCCTGGTCTTTCACTGCTAATAAACAATCAAACATACCTGTGAATACAGCAAAAGATACCTCTTACATCTAGTAGCATGGTGTAGAGGTACTCCCACCTTATCTTCTTTATTTAAAGGACCTGTTACCATAAAATGCAATGCAATCTGAAAGCACCATGTTATAGAGCAGGGGGAGCTAAGCAGATTGATATATATTTTTGTGGGAAAAAATTGTGTAAAACCAGTGTGATGGACCGCCTGCCACCCCGACTGGAAAGAATATGGAGAGAGGAGGCACATGCAATGGGATTATCTCCTGAGTGTATCAGAGGGTGATCTACAGTACTCCTCTACATTGGAGTCAGCTACTTAATCCCATCACTAACACAACAGAATAAAGGGACAAATTAACTAACACCTTCTTTGGGAGCCTCAGTTCAGAGACTCAGAGTTAATCCTTTTTGTTTTCACCCCTGCACCTTTAATGGGCAATAGGAATGATATGGCCTATAAACTCCACACATAAATCATGGTTAATAGTTCCTTGTAACCCCAAGAGGTCTGAGGGGGTCTCCATAGTTCTAGATCCATAGTCCCTAGAAAGGAGGCTAGCCCTCAGGCTTTACCAGTAGCCCCAGTGACTGTTCAGTCTGTCACAACCAGTAATTTATACATTTATATCTTTGCTTTTGTACAGCCCCATGAAGAAGGAGGTGTTATAAGTGATTGTTTATAAGTGTGCATAAGAGATGCCTATCAGTCACTGATAACACCTTCTCTCTGTACTAATAGTTGTTAGAAAAAGCAAAAACATATACGTATGTAGAAAATATTAATTTTACTCAACTGAAAAAAGTTATATATATATATATATATATATATATATATTACAGAAGAACGAATTTTTCAAAATAATTCGGTTCGATTGAGTTTATTTGCGACAAATCGCGTTAAAAAACGACTATTTCTTGTCTTCAGAGAGCCTTTATAGTGGTGTAGAACACTGTGCCTTGCAGTAACACGCAGATTGAGTCTGCTGTGGCAGTGAAATAATACTGTGAGTGAGCGCTCTAGCAGTGAAATATTACTGTGAGGTGTCGCTCTTAGATTCACTGCACACTTCACTTATTTGGGCAGTCACGGGGCTAAAACTGATCAAATAACTCAAGTATGAACTCAGCCTTACAGGTCGCTGTTAGCGCCAAGTAAAAGCAAACTCCTTTAACTCCGTCGTCAGCTGATTCCACATAGATGTCTACAGAACCTATTCTATTAAACGCTTAGTAGAGCAGTAAGTTTGTGTTGACGTCACTGATTATTTTGCCCTTCCTCTGATCCATCAGAACAATAACCCCCAAAAAATGGATCCTGTCTGTTGAGCATCCCCCTTCACTCGGTCAATATTTGGTCAGTAATTCATCAGTATTGCAAATACCAAAAAAACAGGAGTGGATCCAAAACAGAGATGAAACGTGAATGGAATATTTGCATGTCTTTTGTGTTTTGTACCAACTCCTGCTTTTGGCTACCAAATCACAAGCCAATTCTGATGGGACCATACAGGCCATACAGCTGCTACACAGACAGGATCCGTTGTGCATCTCATTTTTCCTTCCTTCTGAAAGATCTGAAGAAGGGTCAAATAAATGATGATGTCAGCCAGGCCTAAAGACAAAATAGTGGCCCAGTCATGAAGTGGGGAGGGTGGAAACAGCATGAAAAGTCCACAAAGTGGCTCTTTGACATTGTGGTGAGGTGGAAGCAGCATAAGGAGATCACAGAGTGGCCCAATGAGAGATTCTGGAGGTGGCGGCAGTATCAGAAGGAGGCCACAATGTGTCACAATGACAGTATGGAGGTGGAGGCAGCATCAGGTGGCCATAGAGTGGCGCAATGACAGAGTGTAGAGGTAGGGGCAGCATCAGGTGGCCATAGAGTGGCGCAATGACAGAGTGTGGAGGTGGCGGCAGCATCAGAAGGTCACAGAGTTGGACAATAACAGAGTTTGGAGGTGGCGGCAGCTGCAGCATCAGGAGGAGGCCACATAGTGGCACAATGACAGTGTGGAGGTAACAGCAGCATCAGGAGACCACAGAGTGGCAAGGTTACATAATGTAGAGGGGACAGCAGCATCAGGAGACCACAGAGTGGCAAGGTGACATAGTTTGGAGGTGGTAGCAGCATCAGGAGACCACAGAGTGACCCGGGGACAGAGTGGGGAGGTGGCAGCAGCATCAGGATACCACAGAGTGGCAAGGTGACATAGCGTGCAGGTGGCAGCAGCATCAGGAGACTACAGAGTGGCAAGGTGACATAGTGTGGAGTTGACAGCAGAATCAGAAGACCACAGACTGGTTAGGTGACATAGTGTGGAGGTGACAGCAGCATTAGGAGACCACAGAGAGGCAACATGACATAGTGTGGAGGTGGAAGCATTATTAGGAGACCACAGAGTGACCCGGTGACAGAGTGGGGAGGTGGCAGTAGCATCAGGAGACCACAGAGTGGCAAGGTGGCATAGTGAGAAGACGGCAGCAGCATTAGGAGACCACAGAGTGACTTGGTGACAGAGTGGGGAGGTGAGTGGCAATATGAGTACCAGCTGAAGATGGTGTGGGAAAGAAGGAGCACTTGGCATCAGATGTGTGACATCAGGCAGGTGGCAGCATCAGAATAATAGCTGATTCATGTAGCCAGAAGAAACCGATCTCTTTTGTCAAAGTGTTGGTGTGGTACCATGGATGATCTAGTCTGATGCATCAGGCATTGATGGGTGGAAATCCTGGCTGATCCACGCCCTATTCATATTGACAAAGGTCAGTCTCTCCACTCTCTTCTTGGGGTAACTATGGCCCCCACCGCACTAAACACACGCTCTGACACCAAATTACTGGCTGGGCAGGACAGACTTTTCACCTGCTGGTTCAGGTCCTGCTCCAGGTCTAGCTGCTGCTGTTGGTGAGTAGTTTCTTCACCATGCGGGTGAAGAAAGCTGCTCATCAGCGACTCTAGACTCAAGTTGCTGCTGATAGAGCTGGAAAAGGTTTTAGAACATATAACTGCACCGCTGAACGGCAAATATATTTTTCTTTTTCCTCCTATACACTCTACAAAAAGCTTTAGAATGTATTACTGCACAGCAAATATATTTTTATTTTTTCCTCTTATACACTCCACAAAAGGCTTTAGAACATATAACTGCAGTGCTGAACGGCAAATATATTTTTCTTTTTTCCTCTTATACACTGCACAAAAGGCTAAAGTAATTAACACTGAAGAGGACAATATACTGCTACAGTGAGATCTGGATAGATTGGAGGCTTGGGCAGATAAGTGGCAGATGAGGTTTAAAACTGACAAATGTAAAGTTATGCACATGAGAAGGAATAATGCAAGTCACCCGTACATACTAAATGGTAAAACACACGGTAACACTGACATGGAAAAGGATCTAGGAATTTTAATAAACAGCAAACTAAGCTGCAAAAACCAGTGTCAGGCAGCTGCCGCCAAGGCCAATAAGATAATGGGTTGCATCAAAAGGGGCATAGACGCCCGTGATGAGAACATAGTCCTACCACTTTACAAATCGCTAGTCAGACCACACATGGAGTACTGTGTACAGTTCTGGGCTCCTATGAACAAAGTGGACATAGCAGAGCTGGAGAAGGTTCAGAGGAGGGCAACTAAAGTAATAACTGGAATGGGACAACTACAGTACCCTGAAAGATTATCAAAATTAGGGTAATTTACTTTAGAAAAAAGACAACTGAGGGGAGATCTAATAACTATGTATAAATATATCAGGGGTCAGCACAGAGATCTCTCCCATCATCTATTTATACCCAGGACTGTGATGTGACGAGGGGACATTCTCTGCATCTGGAGGAAAAAAGGTTTGTACACAAACATAGAAGAGGATTCTTTACGGTAAGAGCAGTGAGACTATGGAGCTCTCTGCCTGAGGAGATGGTGATGGTGAGTAGAATAAAGGAATTCAAGAGGGGCCTGGATGTATTTCTGGAGTGTAATAATATTACAGGCTATAGCTACTAGAGACGGGTCGTTGATCCAGAGAGTTATTCTGATTGTCTGATTAGAGTCGGGAAGGAATTTTTTACTCCCCTTAAGTGGGGAAAATTGGCTTCTACCTCACAGGTTTTTTTTTTTTTTGCCTTCCTCTCCTCTGGATCAACTAGCAGGATGACAGGCCGAACTGGATGGACAGATGTCTTTTTTCAGCCTTATGTACTATGTTATGTACTATTTTAAAAAGGGCTTTAGAACATGTAATTGCACCGCTGAACGGCAAATCGGCACTTTTTTTTTCCTTTTTCCTTATACACTCCACAAAAGGCTTTAGAACATATAACTGCACCACTGAATGACAAATATATTTTTCTTTTGCCACTAATGCACGACAAAAAAGGCTTTAGAACATGTAACTGCACCGCTGAACGGCACCTGGGCACTTATTTTTTTCCACTTATACACAACACAAAAGGCTTTAGAACATATAACTACACCACTGAACGGCAAATATATTTTTCTTTTGCCACTAGTACACAACAAAAACGGCTTTAGAACATGTAACTGCACCACTGAAAGGCAAATAGGCACTTATTTTTTTCCACTTATACCCTCCCCAAAAGGCTTTAGAACATATAACTGCACCGCTGAATGGCAAATATATTTTTTGCCACTAATACCTGACAAAAAGGACTTTAGAACATATAACTGCACCGCTGAACAGCAAATTGGCACTTACTTTTTTCCACTTATACATGACACAAAAGGATTTAGAACATATAACTGCACCGCTGAATGGCAAATAGGCCCTTATTTTTTTCCACTTATACATGACACAAAAGGCTTTAGAACAAATATCTGCTTTGCTGAACGGCAAAAATATATATATATTTTTTCCACTTATACACCTCAAAAAAGGCTTTTGAACATATAACTACACCACTGAATGGTAAATATATTTTTCTTTTGCACTAATACACGACAAAAAGGGCTTTAGAACATATAACTACACCGCTGAAGGCAAATAGGTCCTTATTTCTTTCCACTTGTACACGACACAAAAGGTTTTTTGAATATATAACTACACCGCTGAACGGCAAATATATTTTTCTTTTTCCGCTTATACACTCCACAAAAGTCTTTAGAATATATAACTGCACTGCTGAACGGAAAACATTTTTTTCTTTTTTCAACGTATACTGTACACTCCACAAAAGGCTTTAGAACATATAACTACACTGCTGAACGTGAAATAAAAGAAAAATTTTGTGCCACTAATACACGCCAAAAAGGGCTGTAATTTTCGCACTTCACCAGTCAACGGCTAATAAGTCATTTTTTTCCCACTAATACAAGCCAAAAAATGCTTTAGAACATATAACAGCACCGCACAAGGGCAAGTAAGACATAGAAATATTTCCTCGTAATAAACCCTTTTAAGGCTGTATCAAACAGTACTTGCACCCCAATAACAAGAATGGTTTGCTGGAATTACAGAGCTGTATAATAGCAATTTGGGTCCCCAGCCAGTGTAGCAAGGTGTAATAGGATTGTTCCTATTACCTTGGCTATAACCTCCCCTACTAAACCCTGTTCTACATAAATGCTGTGGAATGATTCCTCCCTATCCTTTCCCTATACCTTGAATAATCTTTCCCTGAACTTCTAAAAAATTTTTTAGCACAATTACGTTTTTTCTCGCACTATCCCTTTCTCCTGCTGACGTCTCTTCCTGCACTAAGTACACTGGAAAATGGCAGAATCCAAGAGGGCTAAGGCTTATATATAGGGCTGTGACATCACAGGGCTGCCTGGCTGCTGATTGGTTGCATTCATAGCATTATGGTCATCTCGCCTTTCCAGAGTTCCTTGCTCCATGTCATCACACATGCAGCAGCCATTTTAGGAAAAAATTTTATTTGTTACCACAAATCATGAGAAAATTTGAATTCGGTGAGAATAGAATTTTTCCTGAAATTCGGATTCCACTTAGTCAACTTTGATTCGGTCATTTCTAATATATATATATATATATATATATATATATATATATATATATATATCTTATATATATAAAATGATTTTCTGTCTGTCTGTCCTTTATACGTGACCAAACGACTGGACCGATCTTCACCAAATTTGGCACATAGGTACATCAGGTGTCCGGGAAGGTTTGAGACCAGGTCTCTGCTCTCTAGGATGTACGGTTTCCAAGATATTCCCCAAAAATGACCTGCATAGGCCAATACAAGCCTACAAGTCTTTCTCTTCATATCCTAACTGCCATACACACGGTCACATGTCCCTTATCAGCCAATAGAAGCTCGTAGGCCCTTAGTCTCCACATACAGGTCAGCTTTAGGCTAGGGCTACACAACAACATGTGTTGCACGACAATTTTATTTGTCTATGATGTTGCACTGTGACATGTGACATGCTGCGACTACTACACAGCTCAGCAGACTGTATCACACAATAGACTTAGATACACAGCAGACAGTATCACACATGCTAGGATTAGATACACAGCTCAACAGACAGTATCACACATGATAGGATTAGATACACTGCTCAGCAGACAGTATCACACAATATAAGATGAGATACACACCTCAGCAGACAGTATCACACAATAGACTTAGATACACAGCAGACAGTATCACACATGATAGGATTAGATGCACAGCTCAACAGACAGTATCACACATGATAGGATTAGATACACAGCTCAGAAGACAGTATCACACAGGATAGGTTTAGATATATAGCTCAGCAGACAGTATCACACATGACAGGATTAGATACACAGCTCAGCAGGCAGTATCACACAGGATAGGATATTATATACACAGCTCAGCAGACAGTATCACACAGGATAGGATTAGATACACAGCTCAGCAGACAGTATCACACAGGATAGGGTTAGATACACAGCTCCGCAGACAGTATCACACAGGATAGGATTAGATACACAGCTCAGCAGACAGTATCACACAGGATAGGGTTAGATACACAGCTCCGCAGACAGTATAACACAGGATAGGATTAGATACACAGCTCAGCAGACAGTATCACACAGGATAGAATTAGATACACAGCTCAGCAGACAGTATCACACAGAATAAGATTAGATACACAGCTCAGAAGACAGTATCATACAGGATAGGATTGGATACACAGCTCAGCAGAAAAACACACATATTGCAGCTCGACACCGTAGCCTACCATTATAAAAATTGTTGAGCCAAAATGTCACACGACATATGTCATCGTATAGCCCTAGCATTAAATGGGCAGGATGCTGTAGAAGTCACTGTTAAAAGGGGCACTGTGGAGGTCAGTGTTAAAGAGGCATTCACTGTGGATGTTACTGTTAAGCGGATAGGCCGCTGTGGAGGTCATTGTTAAAGGGTGGACACTGTTGAGGTCAATGTTAAGGGCGCAGGGGCCACTATTAAAGGGGCAACTGCTGTGGCGGTCAATGTTAAGTCAGCAGGGTACTGTGAGGTCACTGTTAAGGCAGCAGGGTACTGTGAGGTCACTGTTAAGGCAGCGGGGTACTGTGGAGGTCACTGTTAAGCTGCGGGCTGCTGTGAAGGTCAAAGTTAAGGGGATGGGTTGCTGTGGAGGTCCCATTTTTCAAGTGGAGGAGCACTGTGGGGGGTCAGTGTTAAGGGGGCAAGTAAAAACAAAAGAATACTCACCTGGGTCCTATTCCACAATGCTGACTGCAGTGCAAGCCACAGACTTCTTCTGGTCTGTGGCCTGAAATGCTTGTGTCCCAACGCAGGTGATTACAATGATGTCATTGCATTGCCCGAGTCAATCTACTACCTCATAAGTCCATGCCTAGTGGCCCAAGCCCTATAGGGGGGAATGGAAGGACAGGGAGCCATTGCCTCCTGCAGGCATCTGTGACTGCCAGCTGAGTATATAAGCACCTGATACTCCAAGGCCTAGCATGAATTAATGCTGAGAACATTAGATAGTTATGTGCCTAGCGGAAGCCATAATGTGTGTTCAAGTGGCCCTATTGACCTTGAGCTTCTAGGAATTTTCCCAGTGGGGACTATGGCCAGTCCACCCCTGGGTGTGTCTGACCTCGTATCTGTATTGGACCTTGGCTCTGGATGTGGGAGCTAGCAATCTTCTAAATGCCCCTATGCTCCTGTCTCTACTCCTCTGCAGTGCCCAGCTGCATCTTTACAACTAAGGCAAGATGGCAGCATGCTTTGCTTTATCTAGTCCCCAAGGTGAAGCAAGAACTTGGTCCTCCACTTATCCCATCATATTCCCTTCTACCATGGTCTATACATTTTAAAACTGTCCTTTTTGCACTCTGTCCCGTTTCTGTGCCTCTGCGAAATTCTCTCCTCTGTGTTTGTATACAAGCATCACTTCTGGTTCTGCTTTCTTCTGGAACTGCTACTGTATGTCAGCGATTCCCATTGTTTCATATGCAGTCTTAGATCATCCCTCCACCTTTGAACTATATATTAAGCCACTCCACTTGTGCCTGCCATCTTGCTGTCCCAATTTACACTCTTTTACCTGGATACCACCACTACCCCTATATAATAAGTAAATGCCCTCCCGAGTGTGCAGGCCAAAATCTCCTCATCTGCTCCCAATGTATTTGCAATGGGGATTCAGAATGGTGCATGCATTAGCTAGGCATATCAGGTCAAAGTAAGAGGATTTGGCCAGTGTTGCCATGTGACTGCTCCGAAGATCTCAGAACTGGCGCAATTGTGAGTTGCCACTCTCCATCTTAGCCTGTCTTGTCTCATCCTGAGGTTCTGCCTGAACTACTACTACACCCCTGGGAAAACGTTCCAACTTGTTAGCAAAGACTTAGCCCAGCCTAGGCATTACCGTACAGTTAACCCTTCACTGTAAGCAATGCACCTAAATAAACAGGTGATTATACTATGCAAATAAACAGTGCCAAATATAACATATACAGATTGGACCATTTGGAATGCCCTTTGACCTTGACATCATCAATACCTATTTATGCCATGGCCTCAATATATCCATAAATAGAGTTGAGCGAACACCTGGATGTTCGGGTTCGAGAAGTTCGGCCGAACTTCCCGAAAATGTTCGCGTTCGGGATCCGAACTCGACCCAAACTTCACCCGAACCTGAACCCCATGGAAGCCAATGGGGACCCGAACTTTTGGGCACTAAAAAGGCTGTAAAATAGCCCAGGAAAGGGCTAGAGGGCTGCAAAAGGCAGCAAAATGTAGGTAAATCCCCTGTAAAACAAACAAACAAATGTGGATAGGGACAGAGAAAAATAATAAATAAACATCCTAAACTTGAGCCCAAGTGAGTGACAGTGGCACCTGTCACCCAGCAAACAGAGGATGTGGCAGCAACGCCACCACATCTGTCATCGTCACCAAGTATCTCCACCAAATCCCATGAAAGTGTTCAGCTATCAGCTTTCCATCTCCCAAACACTGGAGAGAAAAAGAAATAGAAAGAGGAAGTACCCCCCTACTCATGGCTCTGAATGCCTTATTTCAAACTTCTTGGTCCTTTGAAATTCTGTCATTCTGTCTGGTGGACAGTTTTAAAAACCTTATGGCGGTGGCTGTCCCACAGTACGTGTATTCCAGCCGCTGCTACTTTTGCAGGCGAGCCATCCCTTCCCTACACAACCAAGTGGCGGACAAAATCAGGTGTGCACTGCGTAATGCTATCTGTGGCAAAGTCTACATAACCAACAACATAGTGGGTAAATGTAGCGGCTGGCCCAGAGGCCGATAGCAGTTTTGCGAATGTCCTTCTGCCCCCGAGGATTGCTGGGCATTTCTCTTTGTATCCTGTTACCTCCTCCTTCTACTCTGCTTCCTCCTCCTCCCCCTCCTCTACCACCCCCTCATCCACTCAGTGTAACACCTTCACCACCCACAGCAGCACAGCCAGGGGAAATGACAGCAGTCTGTTTTGAAACTTGTGTGTTTGTGGGAAAAAAAAACACAACGCACAGGAGCTGTGGACAGGCATGGAACAACAAACGGATGATTGGTTGGTGCCATTGAGCCTTCAGCCCGGCCTGGTGTTGTGCACTAAAGGGGCAAAATGTAATAGTAGGTCTGGGCATAGCTAGTTTGAGGCACATCCCCTGCCTGCCACATGTGCTGAATTTGGGGTGAAGAAATTCCTAAACACCAGGCAGTGAAAATCAATTCAGTTAATCGTACACACACAACACCCCCCCTTTCACTCAAACGATTAACAAACTATTTACAAATTTACTTAAAAACATATTAAAATAACTATAATGCAGCTAAACTAACCATACAAACAAACAAAACTATATACACGCCTTATCCTTAACTTAAGGCCAGCCAATTACAAGTGGCTCGGAGAGTGGGTTCCTGCACCAACATAGGCCCTGGCCTGGAACACAATTGTCCAGCCAGGGCAAAGTTCTGGAGGATGAGGAGGATAAGTGGGATGAGGAGGAGTTGGAGGAACCGTGTTCTCAGCAGGGTGGCACCCAAGCCAGCTCATGGGCAGCTGGGTCACCATCAGCACCTCAGAAGGCCGGGTTAGCATTGGCGAAATGTGGGAAAGCTTTGTCATCACGCCACAACAACCTGCACCACCAGCAGATCTGGAATGTCTTAGCAGGAGGCAGCATTTTAGCAACATGGTGGAAGAGTACACATACTGACTGATGGGTTTGCCCATGGGCGTAGCTACAGGGAAGCAAGGGAAGCTACTGTTTTGGGTCCCAGACCTATAAGGGGCCCATCCAGGAGGAGGAGGAGAACTAAAAGACTTTCTCAGGGCCACCTCAACAGTATTATACAATGAAATTATATACAGTTACAGCATAGACAGTATAGAAAGCGGATGGAAAATTACCCCAAACAGCCTCACGCCCTACACACTCAACACCCCTGCCCCCTTTCACTCAAACCATTAACAAACTATTTACAAATTTACTTATAAACATATTAAAATAGCTATAATGCAGCTAAAGAAACTATATAAACAAACAAAACTATATACACGCCTTATCCTTAACTTAAAGCCAACCAATTACAAGTGGCTCGGAGGGTGGGTTCCTGCGCCAACATAGGCCCTGGCCTGGAACACAATTGTCCAGCCAGGGCACAGTTCTGGAGGATGAGGAGAAGTAGGAGGAATGCTGGGGGATACAGAGGACACAGACGATATACCTCCCTCAAAGAGAATAGCTTGTCCTTGCCTCTGGGCAGACATGAGCAACTACATGCTGCAGTGCCTGCGCAACGACCGCCCAGTTACTGCCACATTCTAACTTGTGCTGATTACTGGGTGGCCACCCTGCTGCATCCCGGTTACAAGGACAAAGTGCCGTCCTTAATTCCCTCACTGGAGTGTGATAGGAAGATGAGCCCACTAGTAGACACGCTGCTGATGGCATTTGCATCTGACACCGTGGACTTAGTGGAAGCACAAGGTGAAGGCAGAGGAGGACCTAGAAAGGGCCCATCCAGGAGGAGGGGGAGGAGTAAAGGACTTTGCCATGGCCCCCTCAACAGTATTATACAATGAAATTATATACAGTCGCAGTATAGACAGTGTAGAAAGCGAATAGAACAGCTGCTGGGCCTGGTCTGAGAGAGCGATCTTTAGTAGCCACAGGCATTACGGCATGAAAGGAAGGGGTTGCGCAAAAATTACTGGGGGAGGGGGGCCCTATTCAAAAATTTGATTTTAACCCCAGAAAAAAATATATGCTTTAACGGACACTATGAAACTTGTCCAGTCACAGCTGGAACACCAGATTTACTGTATTTCTATTTTTGCAAATGTATTTCACCACAGAACAAAATCAATCCTTTGACGGACACTAGGGAAATTGTTTAGTCACAGCTGGAACACCAGATTCGGGGTATTGCTATTTTGGCAATTGAATTTCACCCCAGAACAAAATCTTTCCTTTGACAGATACTATTAAACTTGTTCAGTCACAGCTGGAACACCAGATTTACTGTATTTCTATTTTTGCAACTATATCTCACCATAGAACAAAATCTATCCTTTGACGGAAACTAGGGAAATTGTCCAGTCACAGCTGGAACACCAGATTTATGGTATTGTTATTTTGGCAACTGAATTTCACCCCAGAAAATAATAAATCCTTTGCCGGACACTATTAAACTTGGCCAACCACTGCTGGGATACCAGATTTACGGTATTGCTATTTTGGCAATGGAATTTCACCCCAGAAAATAATAAATCCTTTGCCGGACACTATTAAAATTGGCCAGACACTGCTGGGACACCATATTTACCGTATTGCTATTTTGGCAATTGAATTTCACCCCAGAAAAAAATATATCCTTTGCCGGACACTATTAAAATTGTCCAGTCACAGCTGGAACACCAGATTTACTGTATTTCTATTTTTGCAAATGAATTTAACCGCAGAAAATAATATATCCTATGACGGACACTATGAAACTTGTCCAGTCACAGCTGGAACAGCAGATTTGCGGTATTTCTATTTTTGCAACTGAATTTAACTGCAGAAAATAATATATCCTATGACGGACACTATGAAACTTGTCCAGTCACAGCTGGAACACCAGATTTACAGTATTGCTATTTTGGCAACTGAATTTCAACCCAGAAAATAATAAATCCTTTGCCGGACACTATTAAACTTGGCCAGCCACTGCTGGGACACCAGATTTACAATATTGTTATTTTGGCAATTGAATTTCACCGCAGAAAAAAATATATCCTTTGCCGGGCACTATTAAACTTGTCCAGTAACAGCTGGAACACCAGATTTACGGAATTTCTATTTTTGCAACTGAATTTCTCCGCAGAAAATAATACATCCTATGACGGATAGTGATGAGCGGCAGGTGCCATATTCGATTTCGACGAAATTCGCGAATATTCGAATGAATATTCGTTTCATATTCGTCGAAATCGAATATTCGTCATTTTTTCTAGTTATCGCGATTAACATGCGATTTAAATAATCGCATATTGCGATTTGTACTTAAGGCTACTTTCCTATTGGTTTCATATCTAGAATTAGCGAGGATGACGATATGACGAATGTATTCGTCATATTCCTCAAAGCGAAGATAACGGAGTATTCCACATCTTCGTTTTAGCAACCTATTCGTCAACTTCGCTAATTCTAGCAATCAAATAGGAAGGTTGACTTACAGACAGCTGTGTTAAATTCAGCTATGCGTTTTTTTTTTTTTAAATACAATAATTATATTACTTGATAAAATTATTATAAGTATTCTATTTATTAAAAAAATAATAAAAAAATCGCATAGCGAATTTAACTACAGCTGTCTCTATAGTCAACCTTCCTATTTGATTGCTAGAATTAGCGAAGTTGACGAATAGGTAGCTAAACGAAGATGTAGAATACTCGTTATCTTCGTTTTGAGGAATATGACGAATACATTCGTCATATTGCATCCTCGCTAATCTACCAAGCCAACCATAACTTCCTTGCTCATGGAGCGTCCCCATCACCATGGGAACGTCTCCATATACTAAAATGTACTGTCGGATTTGAGGAAGTACGTTGAAATCGCAATGCGATTAATTCAAGTTATATTAATCGCATTGCGATTTCAACTTAGAGCTGGGTTTATAATGGGTCAGCTTGCTAGAATTAACGAAGTTAACGAATATGGAATATAGCAGCAGTGCTAAGTTGAAATCGCAATGCGATTAATTTAACTTAAAGTATTCGCATTACGATTCCATCTTAGAGCGGAGTTCTAATGGTTGTATTGCTAGAATATAATTGAAGATTGAGAATATAGCGCTATGTTCTCAATCTTCGTTATATTCTAGCAATACAACCATTAGGAACCCAGCTCTAAGTTCAATCGCAATGCGATTAATATAACCTGTATTACTCGCATTGCGATTACAACTTTACGAAGACTGAATTCCCAATCTTCGTTATATTTTAGCAATACAACCATTAGGAACCCAGTTCTAAGTTGAATTCGCAATGCGATTAATTTAACTTAAAGTATTCGCATTGCGATTCCATCTTAGAGCGGAGTTCTAATGGTTGTATTGCTAGAATATAATTGAAGATTGAGAATATAGCGCTATGTTCTCAATCTTCGTTATATTCTAGCAATACAACCATTAGGAACCCAGCTCTAAGTTCAATTCCGCAATGCGATTAATATAACCTGTATTACTCGCATTGCGACATAACTTTTACGAAGACTGAATTCCCAATCTTCGTTATATTTTAGCAATACAACCATTAGGAACCCAGTTCTAAGTTGAGTTCGCAATGCGAACATATACTCGCATTGCGAATTAAACAGAGCTGGGTTCCTAAATTTTTGTTAGTTCTAGATAGCCATAGCCAAACAATAGTGAAGTAAGGGCTCTTTCACACTGGCGTTTTATCTTTCTGTCCTAGAGTTCCGTCCTCGGGGCTCTAGGACGGAAAGATACTGATCAGGATAATCCCAATGCATCCTGAATGGAGAGAAATCCGCTCAGGATGCGTCTGGATATCTTCCGTTCAGTACTGAGACTTTTTTTTGCCGTAGCAAAATCTGGAGCATGATGCAGATTTTTCTCCGGACCCAAATCCTGAAGGCATGCCGGAAAGAAGGATCCGGAATTAATGGCCATTGAAAAGCATTTATCCAGATCCGGCTTTAAGCTAAACGTCGTTTAGGCACATCGCCGGATCCGACGTTTAGCTTTTGTGAATGGTCACCATAGCAGCCAGGACGCTAAAGTCCCGGCTGCCATGGTAGTGTAGTGGGAGGCAGGGGAGAAGTATACTTACCATCTGTGCGGTCTTCGAGTCCCGGGGCCCTCCACAATGAATGATGTCAGAGCTGCTCCATGAGCATGGATCACATGATCCATGCGCGTATGGCTCTCTGACGTCATTGTGGAGCACCCCGGAGCCGCACGGACTGTAAGTATCTGCTCCCTCGGCTCCCCACTACTTACTATGGCAGCCGGGACTTTAGTAGAGTCCTGGCTGCCATGGTTACCTAAAAGCATATTGAAGATTGATCAGTATTCCAATGCTTTCTGTTGTCTTGCGTTAGACGGATCCGGCGGGCATTTCTTGCGACGGAAGTGCACGCCGGATCCTCACAAGGCAAGTGTGAAAGAGGCCTAAGTTGCATATACCCCAATGCAAGAATATTACTTTGCATACTTTATTTTTTTAAGTACATGTCTCTCTTAAAGGGGTGGTCACTCTTAAAGGGCAATGCCGGGTCATCATCAGCTAGGAGATGGCCAAAAGCACCGTAAAGGGATGCAGAAAATGGAGGAGCTACTTTCCCAACTCACAATGTTCCCATAGAGGCCTTTTTTTATTTTGTTAATAAATAGTTTTTTCTGAGTTATAACGCGTGATTTCAGTTTTTTATAATGTTATGTTATGGTGTAATTCTTACTGATAACTTTATTTATTGTAAGGCCCCACCATTAACAAAGACTGCTGCTATTATCCTCACCACTATGAGTTCTGTGTAGGCCTATACTACCTGCGGTTGCTGTATGTCATCATACTGATGAGTTTTGGATGGAAAAAAATTGCCTTAATGTAACCAGAGTTGTTAAAATAAAACAGAAAACCAAAAATGATTTAAAACCAAACCAAACTTTATAAATAAAATAAAAAAATTGTTTAAAGAAACATAAAATAAAAATTAAATAAAACTAAGGCAGGGCTTTAAGGACATCATGCTGGTTGATCAGCTCCGTTATGGCCTTCTGATGCCACTCCTCCATGGCCTTCATTTCTTGGCTGATCTTCAGCTGCAAAGCCCTCATCCGCCTGGAGTGCTCCCGCTGCAGCAGAATTATTTTTTTTCATGTCTTTTATTACTGTACAAAAAAATAATATATTAAAAATCAGATTAAATAACTTTTATTGATTAGTGTATAAAGGAGCTGGCCATTAAAATCACAATCAGTTATATAGTTCTTTACTTAGGAATATTTCAATAGAGTATTTTATTTAAAATATTTGTGGGATCAGTTGACTGTTTGATTGGTACTATTTTGGGGTGCATACGTCTTTTTGATCGCTTGGGTTTGGAATTTATGTCATGGAACGTTACAAAATATGTATACTGTATAAAATATGTCTGTTTTTGACAGTTTTAAAAAGAAAATATTTGTATGGGATTTGCCAAAGGGGTAAGAACACGCTATATTGTTATAGAGCTGCTTTTTACGGATGCGGCTATACTAATTATGTGCACTATATTATTTATGTAATTTTTAGATTACATAAATGAATATATATGAGAAGACGATTTCTAATTTATTCTTCTTTAAAAAAAATTTTTAGTCTTTTTTGTCTTTCAATTTTTTTAATTTTGTTTTATGTATCTATTTTCTTTTTATCAAAAACCATCTGCATAGTCTATTGTAATACACTGTATAGTCAGTGCCACACTTACACTAAGGCTGATCAGACCTCAGGGTCTGATCGGCCTTAGGTAAATGAGCAACTAGGACGCCATTTGTAAGGCGTCCGGGTGCCATGGAAACCATCTTGCCGCTGCGGAAGCAGCAACGGCAAGATGGAAGAGAGAGGGAGCTTTCTTCCTCTCAACCACATAGATGTCGCTGGCCTGAAACAGGCTTTTTTAAAGTGCTGCGCTACGATTGGTTAGTCTGCAGAGACAAAACAATCAGAGTGCTTACTAGCAAGGGAACACTCTGATTGGTCCCTTGCCGGCTTACCACTTGTGTCTGCTCCTGGGGAGCTGGATTCCGGGCTGTGACACTTTATAGTGTCACAGCCCCAGGAGCAGTTTGGGCGTGGCCGTACATCAAAATGCAGCAAGTCACTTGTTATTTGGTCGTACAGTTATGTCAGAAAGCATGAAGGGGTTAAAGGATAAAGATTTAACATGTTTGTTATGGTTTTCTGGAAGAAACTGACACCAGTGACTGAGTTAAAACACCCACAACACATATTATTTACCCTCCTGGCGGGGGTGGTCACAAGCTCATCCTCCTCCTCCTCATGAGAACCGGGATGGTCTGAGGGTCCGGCATCCTCATGCTGTGGGGTAGGGGCAGAGGGTCCTGCCTGCTCCTGCTCCTCCTCCTCCGACACCTCCTCCTCCACCACCACTGCCTTTTTTGAAGGCCTGCGGCGGACTGAGGGGACGGGATCACCTATAATGGCAAAATTTTCTTAAGTTATTAAAACCTCGTAAAGCATAACTGTACCTGTACATTACAGAGTGTTGCTGAAAGATACAAGAGTCATGTAAGCATTGTACCTGGGCAGATTTTGTTCCGTATCTCAGTGATCCGATCCTGGTGTCTCCTCTTCAGGTCGGACCACTTTTTATAATGGCCATCCGCTTGTGTGTGACATTGTGGTCACGATATAGCTCATAACCGATCCTCCTCAGGATCCGCTGCTTGTCCACGCGGGACCTGGTGGTGTCATACTTCATCTCTAGCATTCGCTGCAGGATAAAAATGCAACCATATAATCCCAAATTTGTCAAATAAAAGTATTAGAAATGAATGTCATCATCTCAACACAACAAAAATGTTTCAGTGTTTGAAAGTAAAACATTAGATTTAACGTTACAGTTATACAATCAAATTATATTTAAATTGTATGTGTGTGTAGTATGAGCAATCGGATATTGGCCATCTGAGGAGAGATGTACCCGTCTAGTGAGGTGACGGTACGGTATGGGGTGTACAGCTGGTCCGCCTCCACATGGTGCACCCTGGGTAACGCTAAATGAACCAGCAAATAATGGCGGTCAAACATTACTTCTCCTGACCAACCAGACGCATATTAGAATCCAAAGACTATGTGTGTGTGTGGAGGGATATACACTGTGGGGTATACGGTGTGGAGTATACGATGTGGGGTATGCACTGTGAGGCAGGAAAATGGATGTGCATTGTGCATATGAGAGATGTTTCTCAGCTGTCCAATGTGTCCATACATACATGCTACCAGACATAGTGGTGTGATGTCTTAACAGTACTTAGTGCACCTATCATTAACCCCTTCACGCCCAATGACATAGCTGTACGTCATCTGGCGGTTGTGGCACTCTTTGGAGGTGCGCTACTGGAGGTCGGGTTCCCACCCCTTAGTATCAAGAAGGAAATAAACTCCAGTTTATGCGTTGAAGATAAGTTTCTTTTAATCAGAAGTGCGGTAAATCATATACATGCGTGTGACGTTTCGGCCACAATACGGCCTTCATCAGACTGATACCGCTCTGAGGACTGTTTGGAAAATGGGCGTGTTGGTAGCAAAAGTAGACCACTGTCTATGTAGATATGCGGACGCAGGCCTTCCCTGCTATCGGGTCCCCATTACAGCAGCACGGTGACCCGATAGCCACCGCACTCCGCCCCCAATTACACGCAAAAGCCGCAAACCGCAGGTCTGAATTGACCCCGCGGCACATTGTCCCAAGGTGCCTGCTGATTGATTTCAGCAGGCACCCAGTTCTGATCACTGCCCGCCGCGTAGCGGTGATCGGAACTATACATGATGTACCGTTGTGTCATGTGTCCTTAAGGGGTTACAAACCCGTAAAAATGGCGTGGCATTGCTTTTATTTTGCAATTTTTGGACATTTTGCATTTTGTTTGGCTTCCCAATACATCTTATGCAATATTAAATGGCGGAGTTAGAAAGTACAACTTGTCCCGCAAAAACAAGCCCTCATATGGCTATGTGAACAGGCAAATAAAAAGTGATGGCTCTTTGAAGGCAGTGAGCGAAATAAGAGGCTAACAAAAAAACTCTGGCTTTGACAGGGTTAATATGCCCTGAAGCAAGAAAAATGAGAATTTGTATAAATACATTGGAATAACAAGCCTGTGATATGTAATACAGTGCTGTAATGTGGAATTACTTACAGTAATCAGGAGATCTTCCTCGACTTCTTTAAAATTGCTTGAGACCATTTTCATGCGCGTCACACACGAGTATTGCACTGCGATTCAACCTTCCTCCTGTCAACAAACTCGCAAGACAAAGCCACGCCCGTATAGGCTCACACGAATATTTCAATGACGATTCTCGCGATAGAAACACCATGTGCATATTGCGAATGCAACTTAGGCAACTTCCTATTGGTTGTCTTGATGGAATGAAGGATTATTGACAATATACTCGCTGTAAGTTAGATGCGCAATGCGAGTAAACTTACTCAAATTACTCGCATTGCGCATCCAACTTAGTTCTGTGTATAGGCAACGCCCTAACAATGGTTGGCTTGCTAGAATAAACGAATATGACGAATACGAATATAGCGCGATATTCTCTATATTCGTTAAGTCTAGCAAACAACCAATAGGAACGTTGCCTATACACAGAAATAAGTTGGATGCGCAATGCGAGTAATTTAAGTAAGTTTACTCGCATTGCGCATCCAACTTAGACAACTTTCCGATTGGCAATAGTAGTTGCCGCCTATGCCTAAAGCCTATTCCACGCTCTAAGTTGGATGCGCAATGCGAGTAATTTAAGTAAGTTTACTCGCATTGCGCATCCAACTTAGACAACTTTCCGATTGGCAATAGTAATGCCTATGCCTAAAGCCTATTCCACGCTCTAGTTGGATGCGCAATGCGAGTAAACTTACTTAAATTACTCGCATTGCGCATCCAACTTAGTTGCCTTGCTTGCTAGATTTAACGAATATAACGAATACGAATATAGCGCTATATTCTGTATATTCGTTAATTCTCGCAACCCAAGTACCCTCGCCCTACCATTAGGATTTTGACTATACACAAAATTAAGTTGGACGCGCAATGCGAGTGATTTTAGTAAGTTTACTCGCATTGCGCATCCAACTTTTACCATGGTCTAGATAACCGTGATTCTCAAATCCGACAGTACATTCTAGCATGGAGGCGTTCCCATGGTGATGGGGACGCTCCATGCGCAGAGGAAGTTGGCACTCGGCAGACGGGCACTGACTGGAGCGGGAGGGGAGCAAGGAGTCCTCGGACATGTAAGAATAAATGCTTTTGGGAAGTGGGAGGGAACAACTTAAAAAAAAAAAAAAAAAAAAGCGAATATTCGAATTTGCGAATATATAGCATTATATTCGAAATATTCGCGAATTAGCGAAGTGCCGATATTCGCGATTTAAATTCGCTATTCGAATATTCGCGCTCAACACTAATGACGGACACTATGAAACTTCTCCAGTCACAGCAGGAACACCAGATTTGCGATATTACTACTTTGGCAATTGAATTTCACCCCAGAACAATATCTATCCGTTGCCGGACACTATTAAACTTGGCCAGCCACAGCTGAAACCACAGATTTACGATGTTGCTATTTTGGCAACTGAATTTCACCCCAGAAAATAATATATTCTTCTGCCGGACACTATTAAACTTGGTCAACCACTGCTGGCACACCAGATTTATGGTATTGCTATTTTGGCAATTGAATTTCAACCCAGAAAAAAAATATATCCTTTGCCGGACACTATTAAACTTGTCCAGTCACAGCTGGAACACCAGATTTCGGTATTTCTAGTTTTGCAACTGAATTTCACCGCAGAAAATAATTTATCCTATGACGGACACTATGAAACTTGTCCAGCCACAGCTGAAACCACTGATTTATGTTATTGCCATTTTGGGAATTGAATTTCACCCCACAACAAAATATATCCTTTGCCGGACACTATTAAACTTTGCCAGCCACTGTTGGGACACCAGATTTAGGGGATTGCTATTTTGGCAATTGAATTTCACCACAGAAAAAACTATATCCTTTGCCGGACACTATTAAACGTGTCCAGTCACAGCTGGAACAGCAGATTTACGGTATTTCTATTTTTGCAACTGAATTTCACCTCAGAAAATAATGTATCCTATGACGGACACTATGAAACTTGTCCAGTCACAGCTGGAACACCAGATTTACGGTATTGCTATTTTGGCAACTGAATTTCACCCCAGAAAATATTAAATCCTTTGCCGGACACTATTAAACTTGGTCAGCCACTGCTGGGACACCAGATTTACGATGTTGCTATTTTGGCAACTGAATTTCACCCCAGAAAATAATATATTCTTCTGCCGGACACTATTAAACTTGGTCAACCACTGCTGGCACACCAGATTTATGGTATTGCTATTTTGGCAATTGAATTTCAACCCAGAAAAAAAATATATCCTTTGCCGGACACTATTAAACTTGTCCAGTCACAGCTGGAACACCAGATTTCGGTATTTCTAGTTTTGCAACTGAATTTCACCGCAGAAAATAATATATCCTATGACGGACACTATGAAACTTGTCCAGCCACAGCTGAAACCACTGATTTATGTTATTGCCATTTTGGCAATTGAATTTCACCCCACAACAAAATATATCCTTTGCCGGACACTATTAAACTTTGCCAGCCACTGTTGGGACACCAGATTTAGGGGATTGCTATTTTGGCAATTGAATTTCACCACAGAAAAAAATCTATTCTTTTCCAGACAGCAGACAGTATTACACTTGGCTAGCCACAGCTGGAACACCAGATTTAGGGGATTGCTATTTTGGCAATTGAATTTAACCCCTCAATAAAATATAGAAATTTCTTTCCTGAGTTTCTAGGGGTGACAATAAGCACAGCCAAGCCCCTGATGAAGGATATAGCAAAAAAAAAAAAAAATAGTATTGATGGATTGATATACTTTTTGGCAGCTTGTGCTGATGCACCACAAGACACAAAATGGCTGCCGATCACCCCAGAAAAAAGTGACAGAAAAAAAAACGCTCTGTGCAGCCTAAAAACCAGTGAGCAGTTAACTAGCAGAAGTTGAATGATTCACAGATGTAGATCGATCATTTCATTAGGTGTTTTTGCTGACTTTTGCCTACCTAATCACACCCTCACAGCAGCTGCGTCCTATCCCTACACTAATCAGAGCAGAGTGACGTGCGGCGCTACATGACTCCAGCTTAAATAGAGGCTGGGTAACATGCTGCACTTTGCCAATCACAGCCATGCCATTAGTAGGCATGGCTGTGATGGCTTCTTAGGGCAAGAAGTAAAACTCCAGCTGATTGGCTGCTGTGCAGCCCTTCAGAAAGCGGGAAGAAATCGTCGAACAACGGACCCGAACCTGAACTTTTTTGAAAATGTTCGGGTCCGGGTGCTTGTCCCGGACACCCCAAAATTCGGTACGAAGCCGAACTATCCAGTTCGGGTTCGCTCAGCCCTATCCATAAATATATTGACCCACAGTAGTGCACAACATTCATCTAATCTACCCACATCAAATCAAGCTACCTTGCTGTCATCTCTCAGCGGCATTCAATTATTGTGACACAATATGGCATATCACATGCCATATCACAGTGTAACTGTAAATGACTGGGCCCCACATCAAATTTTTGAATGGGGCCTCCACAGCAACTTCTTCGCAACCCTCCTTGGCACAATACATAAATATAATGCTGATGTGTCCTTAGCTAATAGTCACATAAGTTCAGCAACCATTTCATCCATCAGTGGTACGGTTTTACAAAGCCTTTATCTTTGCATCATCAAAGATGCTTGTGATTCCCTGTAGAGGCAGAAGGAAGTGAAAAAGTCAGAGTATTCAGAAGAGCTGGGAATTCTAGAATTAGGCTACCAGCAGTTTACAATAAAAACTGCACTGAATAATATTTGGGTGGCTCTTGTTGTCCATTCACTCAATCACAGTTAATGGTCATTTGTGTACATAGTACAAAAACAAAGGGAAACATTGTAGTAATTTGTACTAGATTTATCAAATGCACACAATATTTGATTTTTATGGCATTATGGGCAGAGTTGAGCGAACACCTGGATTTTCAGGTTCGAGAAGTTCGGCCGAACTTCCCGAAAATGTTCGGGTTTGGGATCCGAACTCGACCCGAACTTCATCCCGAACCTGAACCCCATTGAGTTAATGGAGACCCGAACTTTTGGGCACTAAAAAGGCTGTAAAATAGTCCAGGAAAGGGCTAGAGCGCTGCAAAAGGCTGCAAAATATAGGTAAATGCCCTGCAAACAAATGTCGATAGGGAAATGAATTAAAATAAAATAAAATAAATAAAAATTAACCAATATCAATTGGAGAGAGGTCCTATAGCAGAGAATCAGGCTGAAAGTCACCCACTAATGGAGAAGGCCACTTTAATTTTTTTAGGCCCCAGCACCCAGACAGAGGACAGAGGTCACATAGCATAAAATCAGGCTTCATATCACCCACCACTGGAGAAGGCCACTTTGAGTTATTTAGGCCCCAGCACCCAGACAGAGGAGAGAGGTCTTACAGCAAGGAATAAGGCATCATATCACCCACCACTGGAAAAGGCCACTTTCAGTTATTTAGGCCCCAGCAACCAGACAGAGAAGAGAGGTCCCACAGCAAGGAATAAGGCGTCATATCACCCACTATTAGAGAAGGCCACTTTCAGTTATTTAGGACCCAGCACCCAGACAGAGGATAGAGGTCCTACAGTAAGGAATAAGGCGTCATATCACCTACCACTGGAGAAGGCCACTTTCATTTATTTAGGCCCCAGCACCCAGACAGAGGAGAGAGGTCCAACAGCAAGGAATAAGGCGTCATATCACCCACCATTGGAACAGGCCACTTCCAGATATTAAGCCCACGGCACCCAGACAGAGGAGAGAGGTCGCACGGCTAAGGTTCAGGCTTCATGTCACCCACCATTGTAACAGGCCACTTTCAGTTATTAGGCCCCAGCACCCAGACTGAGGAGAGAGGTCCCACAGCAAGGAATAAGGCGTCATATCACCCACCACTGGAGAAGGCCACTTTGAGTTATTTAGGCCCCAGCACCCAGACAGAAGAGAGAGGTCCGACAGCAAGGAATAAGGCATCATATCACCCACCACTGGAGAAGGCCACTTTCATTTATTTAGGCCCCAGCACCCAGACAGAGGAGAGAGGTTCAACAGCAAGGAATAAGGCGTCATATCACCCACTACTGAATAAGGCCACTTTCAGTTTTTTAGGCCCATGCGCCCAGACAGAGGAGAGGGGTCCCACAGCAAGGAATAAGGCGTCATATCACCCACCATTGGAGAAGGCCACTTCCAAATATTTAGCCCACGGCACCCAGACAGAGGAGAGAGGTCGCATGGCAGAGATTCAGGCTTTATGTCACCCACCATTGTAACAGGCCACCCAGTGCAGGAAGTAAGGAGGGCACATTGTCTTTGTACCGGGGATGCAGCAGGGTGTCAACCCAGTAGTCCGCACACGTTAAAATGTGGGCAACTCTGCTGTCGTTGCGCATGCACTGTAGCATGTAGTCGCTCATGTGTGCCAGGCTCCCCAGAGGTAAGGACAAGCTGTCCTCTGTGGGAGGCGTATCGCCATCGTCCTTCGTATCCCCCCAGCCACGCACCAGTGATAGGCCTGAGCTGTGTCGGGTGCCACCCCGCTGTGAACCTGCTTCATCCTCATCCTCCTCCACCTCATCCTCCTCGTCCTCCAGTAGTGGGCCCTGGCTGGCCACATTTGAACCTGGCCTCTGCTGTAGCAAAAAACCTCCCTCTGAGCCACTTCTAAAAGACTGGCCTGAAAGTGCTAAAAATTACCCCTCATCCTCCTTCTCCTCCTCCTCCTGCGACACCTCATCTTCCAATATCGCCCTAAGCATTTTCTCAAGGAGACATAGAAGTGGTATTGTAACGCTGATAACGGTGTCATCGGCACTGGCCATGTTGGTGGAGTACTCGAAACAGCGCAACAGGGCACCCAGGTCTCGCATGGAGGCCCAATCATTGGTGGTGAAGTGGTGCTGTTCTTCAGTGCGACTGACGCGTGCGTGCTGCAGCTGAAACTCCACTATGGCCTGCTGCTGCTCGCACAGTTTCTCCAGCATGTGCAACGTGGAGTTCCACCTGGTGGGCATGTCGCATATGAGACGGTGAGTGGGAAGGCCGAAGTTCCGCTGTAGCGGCAGGATTTGAACGCCGGAAGCACGCACAGACGGCCCGCACTTTATGCAGCAGCTCTGACATGTCAGGGTAGTTGTGAATGAACTTCTGCACCACCAAATTCAGCACATGCGCCAGGCAAGGGATGTGCGTCAAACTGGCTAGTCCCAGAGCTGCGACGAGATTACGCACATTATCGCACACCACCAGGCCAGGCTTGAGGTCCACCGGAAGAAACCGCTCGTCGGTCTGTTGTTCAATACCCCGCCACAACTCCTGCGCGGTGTGGGGCCTGTCCCCCAAACATATGAGTTTCAGAATGGCCTGCTGACATTTACCCCGGGCTGTACTGAAGTTGGTGGTGAAGGTGTGTGGCTGACTGGATGAGCTGGTGGAAGCAGAGGAGGAGGAAGCCAAGTAGGAGGAGGAGGCTACAGGAGGCAAAGAATGATGCCCTGCGATCCTTGGTGGCGGAAGGACGTGCGCCAAGGAACTCTCCTCCTGGGGCCCAGCCGCCACAACATTTACCCAGTGTGCAGTTAGGGAGATATAGCGTCCCTGGCTGTGCTTACTGGTCCACGTATCTGTGGTTAGGTGGACCTTGCCACAGATGGCGTTGCGCAGTGCACACTTGATTTTATCGGATACTTGGTTGTGCATGGAAGGCACTGCTCTCTTGGAGAAGTAGTGGCGGCTGGGAACAACATACTGTGGGACAGCCATGGACATCAGCTGTTTGAAGCTGTCTGTGTCCACCAGCCTGAATGACGGTATTTCAAAGGCCAGTAGTTTAGAAATGCTGGCATTCAGGCCCAGGGCTCGAGGGTGGCTAGGTGGGAATTTACGCTTTCTCTCCAAGGTTTGTGAGATGGAGAGCTGAACGCTGCCGTGTGACATGGTGGAGATGCTTGGTGACCCAGGTGGTGGTGTCGGTGGCACATCCTCTGTTTGGTGGGCGGCAGGTGCCAACATTCCGCCCGAGGTGGAGGAAGAGGCCGAGGCAGCAGCAGAATAGGGAGCAGGAGGAGCCGGAGTAATTTCCTTACTTTTAAGGTGTTTACTACACTGCAGCTCATGCTTTGCATGTAGATGCCTGGTCATGCAGGTTGTGCTAAGGTTCAGAACGTTAATGCCTTGCTTCAGGCTCTGATGGCACAGCGTGCAAACCACTCGGGTCTTGTCGTCAGCACATTGTTTAAAGAAGTGCCAAGCCAGGGAACTCCTTGAAGCTGCCTTTGGGGTGCTCGGTCCCTGGTGGCGGTGGCCAGTAGAAGGCGAACTCTCTTGGTGGCGGCTGTTCTGCTTTTGCCCCCTGCGCCCTCTTTTGCTATGCTGTTGGCTCGGTCTCACCACTGCCTCTTCCTCTGAACTATGAAAGTCAGTGGCACGAACTTCATTGCATGTGAGGTCTAGGACCTCACCATCCCCTGCATCGTCTTCCACACAGTCTTCCTCCCTGACCTCCTGTTTCCATCTGCACACTGCAAAAAGACGCAGCATTTGGCACCTGTGTTTCGTCATCATCAGAGATGTGCGGACTCCGATGAGGTGGTATTCCCATGTCCTCATCATCAGGAAACATCAGTCGTTGTGCATTAGTGCATTATATGTCTTCCACCACTGGGGAAGGGCTAGGTGGATTCCCTTGGGAAACCCTGCCAGCAGAGTCTTCAAACAGCATAAGAGACTGCTGCATAACTTGAGGCTCAGACAGTTTCCCTGATATGCATGGGGGTGATGTGACAGACTGATGGGCTTGGTTTTCAGGCACCACCTGTGCGCTTTATGCTGAAGACTGGATGTAAGATTATGTTGTGAACGTGCTGGATACACTGTCGGCCACCCAATTGACTAGCGCCTGTACCTGCTCAGGCCTTACCATCCTTAGAACGGCTTTGGGCCCCACCAAATATCGCTGTAAATTCTGGCAGGTACTGGAACATGAGGTAGTTGGTTCATTAGGATGTGTGGCTGTGGCAGAATGGCCACGTCCTCTCCCAGCACCAGAGGGTCCACTAACACCACTACAACCATGTCCACGTCCCTTACTAGATGTTTTCCTCATTGTTACCGTTCACCAAGCACCACAATAAGAAAAAAAAATATTTGGCCCAATGTATTGATTTCAAATTCAGGCCTTTTTTTACAGGCACCTAACACTATCTGCCTATTTATTTATGTACCGTATTACACTAATCCAGGCACAGCATTAACTACTGATTTAGGGGAATATTAATTGTAGGCCTAGTATTTAGGCCCTGGATGAAAAGTATACTTTTATGGACAGATTTACACTTGGAGATGCACAGTAGGGTGTTAAAAAATATGTGGGATTATGCCTTCAGCAATTGTATTTTAACACTTTGTGTAATATACCCTTTAACGGACAGAAATACACTTAGAGATGAACGGTAGGGTGTGAAGTTATTGAGGATGATCCTCTCAGCACTTGTATATACACCTTGAGTGTAATATACCCCCTTTACGGACAGAATTACACTATGAGATACACAATAGTTTGCGCAGATTTACAGGATTATGCTTTCAGCAATTAAAATGTAACACTTTTTGTAAAATACACTTTTACGGAAATAAATATACTTGGAGTTGCACGCTGAGTGTAATTTACCCTTTTACGGACAGTTTAACAATTGGCCTGTAACAGCTGGAACACCAGATTTAGGGTATTGCTATTTTGGCAATTGAATTTCATCCATGAAAAAAAAATATCCTTTGCCGGACACTATTAAACTTGGCTAGCCAAAGCTGAAACCACTGATTTATGGTATTGCAATTTGGGCAATTGAATTTTACCCCAGAAAAAAAAATATATCCTTTGCCGGACACTATTAAACTTTGCCAGCCACTAGTGGGACACCAGTTTTATGGTATTGCTAGTATACCAATTGAATTTCATCCCAGAACAAAATATATCCTTTGCTGGACACTATTAAACTTGGCCAGCCAAAGCTTAAAACACTGATTTATGGTATTGCTATTTGGGCAATTGAATTTTACCCCAGAAAAAAAAAAATATCCTTTGCCGGACACTATTAAACTTTGCCAGCCCCTACTGGGACACCAGATTTACGGTATTACTATTATACCAATTGAATTTCATCCCAGAACAAAATATATCCTTTGCCGGACACTATTAAACTTGTCCAGCCACAGCTGGAACAACAGTTTTAATGTATTCATATTTTTGCAACTATATCGCAGAAATTAATAAATCCTTTTACGAACAATATTAAACTTGGCCAGCCACAGCTGGGGCACCAGATTTACGGTATTGCTATTTTGGCAATTGAATTTCACCCCAGAAAATTATCTATCCTTTGCCAGACACTATTAAACTTGGCCAGCCACTGCTGGGACACCAGATTTACGGTATTGCTATTTTGGCAATTGAATTTCACCCAAGAAAATAATAAATCACTTGCCGAACACTATTAAACTTGTCCAGTCACAGCTGGAACACCAGATTTACGGTATTTCTCGTTTTGCAACTAAATTTCACTGCAGAAAATAATATATCCTTTTCTGGACACTATTAAACTTGGCCAGCCTCTGCTGGGACACCAGATTAACGGTATTGCTATTTTGGCAATTGAATTTGACCCCAGAACAAAATATATCCTTTGCTGGACACTATTAAACTTGGCCAGCCACTACTGGGACACCAGATTTACGGTATTGCTATTTTGGCAATTTACTTTCATCCCAGAACAAAATATATCCTATGACGGACGCTATTAAACTTGGCCAGCCACTGCTGGGACACCAGATTTACGGAATTGCTATTTTGTCAATTGAATTTCACCCCAGTAAAGAATATATCCTTTGCCGGACACTATTAAACTTGGCCAGCCACAGCTGAAACCACTGATTTATGGTATTACTATTTGGGCAATTGAATTTCACCCGAGAACAAAATATATCCTTTGCCGGACACTATTAAACTTGTCCAGGCACAGCTAGAACACCAGATTTACTGTATTTCTATTTTTGCAACTGTATTTCACAACAGAAAATAATATATCCTTTGAGGGACACTAGGGAAATTGTCCCGTCACTGCTGGAACACCAGATACAGGGTATTGCTATTTTGGCAATTAAATGCCACCCCAGAAAAAAATATACCCTTTTACGGACAGATTTAAACTAAGCCAGCTGGCCAAACTTGGCCAGCCACAGCTGGGGCACCAGATTTACTGTATTACTATTTTTGCAAATGAATTTCACCGCAAATATTAATAAATCCCTTCAAGGACAATATTAAACTTGGCCAGCCACATCTTGGGCACCAGACTTACGGTATTTCTATTTTTGCAACTGAATTTCACCCTAGAAAATTATCTATCCTTTGCCGGACACTATTAAACTTGGCCAGCCACTGCTGGGACACCAGATTAACGGTATTGCTATTTTGGCAATTTAATTTCACCCCAGAACAAAATAAATCATTTGCCGGACACTATTAAACTTGTCCAGTCACAGCTGGAACACCAGATTTACGGTATTTCTATTTTTGCGACTGAATTTCACCGCAGAAAATAATGTATCCTTTGCCGGACAGTATTAAACTTGGCCAGCCACAGCTGGGACACCAGATTTACGGTATTGCTATTTTGGCAATTGAATTTCACCCCAGAACAAAATATACCCTTTTACGGACAGATTTAAACTAAGCCTGCAACAGCTGGAACAACAGAATTACTGTATTTCTATTTTTGCAACTGAATTTCACCACATAAAATAATAAATCCTTTTACGGACACTATTACACTTTGCCAGCCACTGCTGGGACACCAGATTTATGGTATTGCTTTTTTGGCAATTGAATTTCACCCCAGAAAATAATAAATCCATTGTCGGACACTATTTAACTTGTCCAGTCACAGCGGAAACACCAGATTTACGGTATTTCTATTTTTTGCAACTGACTTTCACCACAGAAAATTATCTATGCTTTGCCGGACACTATTAAACTTTGCCAGCCACTGCTGGGACACCAGATTTATGGTATTGCTATTTTGGCAAGTGAATTTAACACCAGAACAAAATCTATCCTTTGACTTACACTAGGGAAATTGTCCAGTCACAGCTGTAACACCAGATTCAGGGTATGGCTATATTGGCAAGTGAATTTAACACCAGAACAAAATCTATCCTTTGACGGGTACTATTAAACTTGTCCAGTCACAGCTGGAACACCAGATTTACTGTATTTCTATTTTGGCAACTGAATTTCACCCCAGAAATAAATATATCCTTTTACGAATAGATTTAAAGTAGGCCTGCAAGAGCTGGAACACCAGATTCAGGGTATTGCTATTTTGGCAATTAAATTTCACCCCAGAAAAAAATATATCCTTTGCCGTACACTATTAAACTTGGCCAGCCACTGCTTGGACACCATATTTACTGTATTTCTATTTTTGATACTGACTTTCACCCCAGAAAATAATATACCCTTTTACGGACAGATTTAAACGAAGCCTGCAACATCTGTAACAACAGTTTTACTCTATTTCTATTTTTGCAACTGAATTTAACCGCAGAAAATAATATATCTTTTTCCGGACACTATTAAACTTGGTCAGCCACAGCTGAAACCACAGATTTATGGTATTGCTATTTTGGCAATTGAATTTCACCCCAGAAAATAATAAATCATTTGCCGGACACTATTAAACGTGTCCAGTCACAGCTGGAACACCAGATTTACGGTATTTCTATTTTTGCAACTAAATTTCACCGCAGAAAATAATGTATCCTTTGCCGGACAGTATTAAACTTGGCCAGCCACAGCTGGGACACCGGATTTACGGTATTGCTATTTTGGCAATTGAATTTCACCCCAGAACAAAATATATCCTTTGCCGGACACTATTAAACTTTGCCAGCCACTACTAGAACACCAGATTTACGATATTGCTATTATGGCAATTGAATTTCACCCCAGAACAAAATATATTCTTTGCCAGACACTATTAAACTTCTCCAGCCACAGCTGGAACACCAGATTTACTGTATTTCTATTTTTGCAACTGTATTTCACCCTAGAAAATAATATATCCTTTGACAGACACTAGGGAAATTGTCCAGTCACTGCTGGAATACCAGATAAAGGGTATTGCTATTTTGGCAATTAAATTTCACCCCAGAAAATAATATACCCTTTTACGGACAGATTTAAACTAAGCCTGCAACAGCTGGAACAACATATGTACTGTATTTCTATTTTGGCAATTGAATTTCACCCCAGAAAATAATAAATACATTGCCGGACACTATTTAACTTGTCGAGTCACAGCGGAAACACCAGATTTACGGTATTTCTATTTTTGCAACTGAACTTCACCACAGAAAATTATCTATGCTTTGCCGGACACTATTTAACTTGGCCAGCCACTGCTGGGACACCATATTTACGGTATTGCTATTTTGTCAATTGAATTTCACCCCAGAAAAAAATATATCCTTGGCCGGACACTATTAAACTTGGCCAGCCACAGCTGAAACCACTGATTTACGGTATTGCTATTTTTGCAACTGTATTTCACCCCAGAAAATAATATATCCTTTGACGGACACTATGGAAATTGTCCAGTCACTGCTGGAACACCAGATACAGGGTATTGCTATTTTGGCAATTAAATTTCACACCAGAAAAAAAAAATACCCTTTTACGGACAAATTTAAACTAAACCTGCAACAGCTGGAACAACAGATTTACTGTATTTCTTTTTTTGTAACTGAATTTAACCGCAGAAATTAATAAATCCTTTTACGGACAATATTAAACTTGGCCAGCCACTGCTGGGACACCAGATTTATGGTATTGCTATTTTGGCAATTGAATTTCACCCCAGAAAATAATAAATCATTTGCCGAACACTATTAAACTTGTCCAGTCACAGCTGGAACACCAGATTTACGGTATTTCTCGTTTTGCAACTAAATTTCACTGCAGAAAATAATATATCCTTTGCTGGACACTATTAAACTTGATATAAAACAAAAAGAAAAAAGAGGGAAGGAGCATTAATCTCCAAATGGGGAAATTGGATGAGGAGTGGTCCTGTAATTTCCTCAATGGAGAGAGCGCCAGGGGACAGGGAGAAAAGGGTGAGAGGGAAGGAGACTGAAAGGGGGGCTGGGAAATAGCTGGTTGTGGAGGAATAGGGGGGTTTTTGAGGGAAGGGTATTAGGCAGCTGGCAATGCAAACAGGGTTAAACTTCAGTGGATGAAGTGGCCCTGGTGTGGAAATGCAGCAAGAAGGAGAAAAGGGGATTGCAATGCCCTATGGTAGCGCCAGATACCGGGGTAGAGTGATGGAAGAGGGAATTAAAGTGTTACTGTGGGTAAAACCCTGGGTCAGTGAGGAAAGGGAGTGATGAACAAATCCTGATAGGTAGTGGTACTTTACTCACTTTACTGGGAGGGGTGGTAAAGGCACTGAATTGAGTGTCTGTACCAATGAACCCCTCCCCGCCTGGATAACTGATGGGTGAACTTCAGTCGTGATGCATATGACAAGATGAAGATTGGGTGTGACCCAAAATAGCAGAGGATTTTTGAAGAAACAATGATGATGGTATCACTTACTTTACCGGGAGGGGTGGTGTAAGATAAGCTCAAGACACTTACACCTGTGCCCCTCCCCGCCGAGGTCGCTTGTAGATGTTGACTCTGTCTATTGGTCCCCAGATGAATGGAAAGCAGGGGCTTCTCTTGTTCATTCAGGTGGTCTTTATTTGGTAAAAGTTATATAGCTCGACGCGTTTCGGGGGTAAGGAAAAATCCCCCTTCCTCAGGAGCAAAAATAAACTAAAATACACACAAGTATTGCAGGTTTAAATAGATGATTCCCTTAGAAAAAGGGCGGGAAGTGCAAATGAATTGAAAACCGGAAGTGACGTATACCTGGTTCACTTCCTGGATTAAAATGAATTAAACTATTACCTCAAATTATATGTGGCGAAAATATAGTTGTATAGAGGTACATGCATATACAACATAATTGTAATGTAGCAGATAGAGCTTTACTTTAATCAGAGTTTTCAATGATTAGGGGCGCTGCGGGTGCCCGGACACGGCCGATGGTTTACTTCCTGGATGTGGAACGCACATGGGATCGCGTGCGTTCCAAGAGGTTACTTTTAGTAGTGGCGGGATTGCGCCGCCTCCTGAACGTGGAACGCACACGTGACCCCGTGCGCTCCAGGAGGACGTTAGTTGAGTTTACCTTGTAGTGGCGGACATGTGCTGGTATGGGGCTTCCGGTTTGTGGAACGCACCTGATACTATGTGCGGTTCAAATGGTCGGATCCCTAATTGATAAAGTAGAATGTGGGAAGTGTACAGAAAGTGAATGGGATATGCAAGATATATCACATGTACGTAAATAAAGAGGGTTATGTGGCATAAAATTATATAAATATATATATAAAAAATATAAAAATATATAAATAAATACGTATTGTTTAGACATTATATGAAAATTACATAGTATTGTGGTCATCCATAAAATACTAAAAGGTATACAAGTATAGTTAAAATTCATAATTATGTATATATAGATATATGTAGATCAATACAACTGAATAAAACTGAATAAAAATGGATAAGACAAATGTGAATAGGACTGTAAATAAGTTAATTGCATGGTATTTGATGTCTGGATGTTAATGAAATATCCATGAGCTTAGTGGTGGTTATACTCAGATGCTCGTTTAGGCCCGCTGATGTGCGGGTCCAATGTATATAAAAATATATATATAAAAGAATATATATATAAAAATATATAGATAATATATATGTTAAGATGTAAAAATAGATGATTTGATAACTGGATAAACATTTAAGAGTTTAGTAATGGTTATGCTCAAGTGATTCATTCATGCCAAACGGGGATAGGGTGTTCATCTTAAAAATCCAGAACATCTCACGTCTACATAGTTGGGAGTGTGAGTGTGGGACGATTTCGATTGGAGTTATTCTGAGGCCTGAAAAATTCCCTGCGTGGAGTTCTGCAAAGTGTCTGGATACTCCGTGTTTTAAGAATTGTTTATTAATGTTGGAACGATGGTTATTTAATCTGTCCCTTAGTGTTTGAGTGGTGCGCCCTACATATTGTAGTTTGCAGGGGCATTCTATTAGATAGATAACATTTTTTGAAGAGCAATCCATATGATGTTTTAGTGTGAATACTTCGCCTGTGTTATTTGCCGTTATTGTATTCCTCTTGTCTGTTATGCTGGTACAGCACAGGCAGCGTTTGGTATTGCACTTATATGAGCCCGTTGTTTTATTGGCACACGGGCTTGATTCAGTCTTTCCCTCACAGGTTTTCGGGCAAGAAGGGGCTAAAATATTTTTCAAAGTATGTGCACGACGGTAGGTGACCCTTGGTCTTGTAGGGATAACCCTATTGAGAATGGGGTCTTCCTGTAATATGGACCAATGTGTCTGTAATATGGATTTGATGGAGTGATGATGGGAATTAAACCTTGTAAAAAAGTTAAGCTGAATGTTATTTGTGGTGAGGATATCTTCTTTACTGTTCCTTGGTTGTAGACATTCTAGTTGGCTGGATTGTAAGGTTCGACGTCTAGAATCATGGATTAGTTTTTTAGGGTAGCCCTTTGTTATGAATCTTTTTTGTACGATGGCCAATTGTTTTTTCAAGATGTTATTGTTTGAACAATTTCTTCTAATCCTCCTCATCTGGCCATATGGTATGTTCTTTTTCCATTGTGAGTAGTGGCAACTAGTATAATCTAGGTAACTATTAGCATCCACTTCCTTGAAGTGGGTGCTAGTACTGATTTTGTTGCCAGAAATTTGTAAATGGAGGTCTAAAAAACAATGGAAGTTTGATCAATGTGAGAGGTAAAGGTTAGGTTCCAGTCGTTATGGTTGAGGTGACTAATGAAGGTGGTTAATGAGAGGCTGTCCCCTTTCCAAATTAAAATAATGTCGTCAATAAATCTTTTGTAAAAGACGATGTTTTCATGTGCTAGTAGTCCCTCATTCTGCTCAAAAGCCCCCATGAAGAGGTTGGCATACGAGGGCGCAAATTTGGTACCCATAGCTGTTCCGCAGTTTTGTAGGTAAAAGGTATTATTATATTTAAAATAGTTGTGGGTTAGTATAAATTCAATCGCATTGAGAATGAAGTTCCTTTGATGCTCGGGTAAGTATTGGTCTTCAACTAAAAATTGGTCCACTGCCTTCAAACCTAATTCATGTTTGATGTTGCTATACAATGCTGATACATCAAGCGTGGCCCAAAGGAAATCGGTTTCCCATTGAACGTCTTGGAGGAGCGTGATAAGGTGGCTGGAGTCCCTAAGATAAGAGGGTAGATGGTGGACATATCTTTGAAGGGTGGAGTCTACATATGCAGATAGGTTGGATGTAATAGAGTCAATGCCTGAAATGATGGGTCGTCCTGGGGGGTTATTGAGGGATTTGTGGATTTTAGGTAAAATATAAAAGTACGGAACGGAAGGAAAATTTATTTTCAGGAATTGGCTTTCTTTTTTGTTTATAACCTTATCTTCTCGTCCTTTATCTAAGAGAAAATTTAATGCTTTTTTATAGGTTTCTGTTGGGTCATTGATTAAGGGTGTGTAATACATCGTGTCCGATAGGATGCGCAGGGCTTCCTTGTTATAATCTTCAGTGTTCAAGACTACTATGCCCCCCCCCTCGTCAGCATTTTTTATAATTATTTTGTTATTCATTTTCAGTTTAGTCAAGGCCTTTCTCTGTGGTAGTGTGAGGTTGTATTTAG
Organism: Bufotes viridis; assembly: GCA_033119425.1. Lineage (NCBI taxonomy): Eukaryota > Metazoa > Chordata > Amphibia > Anura > Bufonidae > Bufotes > Bufotes viridis. Next base: position 99,362,076 of record CM065595.1, on the reverse strand, counting down.
ATGGATTACCAATTTTGCAGGATTCAGTTAAATTTTTTAGATCCTTTAAGACTAGGTTATAGAAGGTTTCTACATGTGGGCCTCTATATTCAAGGGGATAGAAAGTGGACCGTGGTTTGAAGGAGGTCTGGATTGGATTGTTAAAGAGGTCCTCTAATAAATCGTCTATGATGTCTTCCCCTTCTCCCTCCTGTCCTGTTTTAGTGCCCCCCTCTTTATAGATGTTGTTAGTTAGTTCTTTGTGGTGGAAATATCTCTTCAGTGTCAGTTTCCGTATATACTGATTAAGGTCCACAAATAATTCAAACATATCTGGTCCTTTTGTAGGGCAGAAGGATAGGCCCTTCCCTAGGACCTCGATCTCCTGCTTATTTAGTGTATAGTTAGACAAATTAAAAATTCCTATGGTTTTAAGTGTAGAATTATTTTCAAATGAATTATTTACAAGGGTGAGTTGATTTTGGATTTTTGGATTTTCTGTTTTCTGATTTTGACTCTCCTCCCTCCTCTGCATCCTCTTCAGTCGGATATTAGTCTTTTGTTTTTGCGAGGAGTTGGATGTATAGGACTGAAGAATTGGGTTATTTTGAGATTTCGCTGTAGGCGGAGGTTCTGAAAAGAATTCGTTTGGGCCTCTGGGGTCTGGGGTAGGTATGGGGATAGTAGTTGAATGCTGGAAATAGTTGGTCTTCCCCTATTGGGGTTCCACAGTAGATGGACCTATCAGAGATGTTTGTGGGGAGGGCCAGAAAGGGTTCGGGACTGGATGAGTTGTTACTACTGTAAGTGGATATGTTACACAATGGTGAGGTTGGGGAAAGGGGTATCTTTAAATGGTCCGTTGTTCTTTGTTCAGAGCAATGATTGGGGGTAGGGGGTAACCTTGTGATGGTGTGTGAAATATCGTGATTTCTGAGGTTGGATGGCTACATGTACTGATAGGGAGTTCAATGTTTGAGACTAATTTAATTCTGGGTGTGCGAGGGGGTGTTTGGAGTGGGAGAATGGTTGATATGAGGATTATGATCTAGTTCGATTTCGCTCGGGCCCATTTCTGGATTTATTTTCCAGTTTGTTTGAGGGCGTTTTAGTGTGTATTAAATGGCTGGTTTGATTTCGGGTGTTAGATGTTGTTGGAACCAGGGGTTTTGCTGTCTTGAGGGAAAGGGGAATGAGGTTCGGTTGTATAGATAGGGTGACCGATTTTTTGGATAAATCCTCCTTGGAGTTTCTACTTGCTTTGTGTGTATAGAAATTTGATTGGGATGTTGGAGGTGTTTTTGTTGTAGTGGGCCCTGAGGCTGCCCGAGGTGTGGGACCGGTAGTGTTATTGGATCTACGTTGGCTGCGGTAGAAAATCCTGCTCTGAATGGTGCCCATGAGCGGTGGAATGACATGTGTTTTGGCATTTTTTGAGGGTATAGCTTTTTCTTCTGAGGGTCGGTTATGATTATGGTGGTGGTTTTTATTACTGGTTTTTACTTGGTGGAACCTGGTTGATGCTTGGTGGGACCTGATTTGAAAGTTGTCCATAAGTGGTGGAATGTCATGGGGTTTAATGTTTTTTAAAAAAATGGGTGTTGTTTCCATAGGTTTTCTTTGGGACTTATTGTTAGTATTGATGTATGGTGGGTGGGGCCTGGTTTGTGGGCGGTTATACTCCCATTTCCTAGTGCAATTATTCTGGTAATCGTGTACGTCACGTAACAGTTTTTTGCACTTTTTTCTGACTTCCATGTATTCATATTTTCTAAAGTAGTGTCTTGGCGGTAAAGGGAGTTGGTCTATATTAGTGGCATGAAGAATGATGGATTTGAGTCCTCTATACCTGTTCTGTCTGGCCTCTATTAATAGTGTCATAAGGGCTTTGGAACAAGTGTCCATATGATTAAACCAGTCTGTGGTAAACTGATTCTCATTAGGAAATACAGACTGGAAATTGATCCGTAATCCCCTGGGAATCAGGCCCAATTTCAAATATAGATGTAGAAACATGCAGTCTATTCGGTGATGGATGTAGTCTTTTAGATCTTTGAGTAGAGTTCGTTTTACACCTATGTTATGATTGTTGTTTCCACCAATCTCCTTAGGGGGGTCGCCTTCTAGTAGGTTGTGTTCCCATGAAGTTAGTTTTTCTGGACCATAGGGTAATTGTAAGCTTCTGACTTCTCTGAAGACTCTGGTGGTTAGATCCGGTAGGTCTTCGTGTAGATAAAGATGTCCCATGTCTGCTCTTATTGCTCCACCCGGCTTGTCCATGTAGGATAACCGGTAGACGTTTGATATAAAACAAAAAGAAAAAAGAGGGAAGGAGCATTAATCTCCAAATGGGGAAATTGGATCAGGAGTGGTCCTGTAATTTCCTCAATGGAGAGAGCGCCAGGGGACAGGGAGAAAAGGGTGAGAGGGAAGGAGACTGAAAGGGGGGCTGGGAAATAGCTGGTTGTGGAGGAATAGGGGGGTTTTTGAGGGAAGGGTATTAGGCAGCTGGCAATGCAAACAGGGTTAAACTTCAGTGGATGAAGTGGCCCTGGTGTGGAAATGCAGCAAGAAGGAGAAAAGGGGATTGCAATGCCCTATGGTAGCGCCAGATACCGGGGGTAGAGTGATGGAAGAGGGAATTAAAGTGTTACTGTGGGTAAAACCCTGGGTCAGTGAGGAAAGGGAGTGATGAACAAATCCTGATAGGTAGTGGTACTTTACTCACTTTACTGGGAGGGGTGGTAAAGGCACTGAATTGAGTGTCTGTACCAATGAACCCCTCCCGCCTGGATAACTGATGGGTGAACTTCAGTCGTGATGCATATGACAAGATGAAGATTGGGTGTGACCCAAAAATAGCAGAGGATTTTTGAAGAAACAATGATGATGGTATCACTTACTTTACCGGGAGGGGTGGTGTAAGATAAGCTCAAGACACTTACACCTGTGCCCCTCCCCGCCGAGGTCGCTTGTAGATGTTGACTCTGTCTGTTGGTCCCCAGATGAATGGAAAGCAGGGGCTTCTCTTGTTCATTCAGGTGGTCTTTATTTGGTAAAAGTTATATAGCTCGACGCGTTTCGGGGTAAGGAAAAATCCCCTTCCTCAGGAGCAAAAATAAACTAAAATACACACAAGTATTGCAGGTTTAAATAGATGATTCCCTTAGAAAAGGGCGGGAAGTGCAAATGAATTGAAAACCGGAAGTGACGTATACCTGGTTCACTTCCTGGATTAAAATGAATTAAACTATTACCTCAAATTATATGTGGCGAAAATATAGTTGTATAGAGGTACATGCATATACAACATAATTGTAATGTAGCAGATAGAGCTTTACTTTAATCAGAGTTTTCAATGATTAGGGCGCTGCGGGTGCCGGACACGGCCGATGGTTTACTTCCTGGATGTGGAACGCACATGGGATCGCGTGCGTTCCAAGAGGTTACTTTTAGTAGTGGCGGGATTGCGTCGCCTCCTGAACGTGGAACGCACACGTGACCCCGTGCGCTCCAGGAGGACGTTAGTTGAGTTTACCTTGTAGTGGCGGACATGTGCTGGTATGGGGCTTCCGGTTTGTGGAACGCACCTGATACTATGTGCGGTTCAAAAGGTCGGATCCCTAATTGATAAAGTAGAATGTGGGAAGTGTACAGAAAGTGAATGGGATATGCAAGATATATCACATGTACGTAAATAAAGAGGGTTATGTGGCATAAAATTATATAAATATATATATAAAAAAATATAAAAATATATAAATAAATACGTATTGTTTAGACATTATATGAAAATTACATAGTATTGTGGTCATCCATAAAATACTAAAAGGTATACAAGTATAGTTAAAATTCATAATTATGTATATATAGATATATGTAGATCAATACAACTGAATAAAACTGAATAAAAATGGATAAGACAAATGTGAATAGGACTGTAAATAAGTTAATTGCATGGTATTTGATGTCTGGATGTTAATGAAATATCCATGAGCTTAGTGGTGGTTATACTCAGATGCTCGTTTAGGCCCGCTGATGTGCGGGTCCAATGTATATAAAAATATATATATAAAAGAATATATATATAAAAATATATAGATAATATATATATGTTAAGATGTAAAAATAGATGATTTGATAACTGGATAAACATTTAAGAGTTTAGTAATGGTTATGCTCAAGTGATTCATTCATGCCAAACGGGGATAGGGTGCTCATCTTAAAAATCCAGAACATCTCACGTCTACATAGTTGGGAGTGTGAGTGTGGGACGATTTCGATTGGAGTTATTCTGAGGCCTGAAAAATATCCCCCGAAACGCGTCGAGCTATATAACTTTTACCAAATAAAGACCACCTGAATGAACAAGAGAAGCCCCTGCTTTCCATTCATCTGGGGACCAACAGACAGAGTCAACATCTACAAGCGACCTCGGCGGGGAGGGGCACAGGTGTAAGTGTCTTGAGCTTATCTTACACCACCCCTCCCGGTAAAGTAAGTGATACCATCATCATTGTTTCTTCAAAAATCCTCTGCTATTTTTGGGTCACACCCAATCTTCATCTTGTCATATGCATCACGACTGAAGTTCACCCATCAGTTATCCAGGCGGGGAGGGGTTCATTGGTACAGACACTCAATTCAGTGCCTTTACCACCCCTCCCAGTAAAGTGAGTAAAGTACCACTACCTATCAGGATTTGTTCATCACTCCCTTTCCTCACTGACCCAGGGTTTTACCCACAGTAACACTTTAATTCCCCTCTTCCATCACTCACTATTAAACTTGGCCAGCCACTGCTGGGACACCAGATTAACGGTATTGCTATTTTGGCAATTGAATTTCACCCCAGAACAAAATATATCCTTTGCTGGACACTATTAAACTTGACCAGCCACTACTGGGACACCAGATTTACGGTATTGCTATTTTGGCAATTGACTTTCACCCCAGAACAAAATATATCCTATGACGGACGCTATTAAACTTGGCCAGCCACTGCTGGGACACCAGATTTACGGAATTGCTATTTTGTCAATTAAATTTCACCCCAGAAAAGAATATATCCTTTGCCGGACACTATTAAACTTGGCCAGTCACAGCTGAAACCACTGATTTATGGTATTGCTCTTTGGGCAATTGAATTTCACCCAAGAACAAAATATATCCTTTGCCGGACTCTATTAAACTTGTCCAGGCACAGCTAGAACAACAGATTTACTGTATTTCTATTTTTGCAACTGTATTTCACCCCAGAAAATAATATATCCTTTGACGGACACTAGGGAAATTGTCCAGTCACTGCTGGAACACCAGATACAGGGTATTGCTATTTTGGCAATTAAATTTCACCCCAGAAAAAAATATACCCTTTTACGGACAGATTTAAACTAAGCCTGCAACAGCTGGAAAAACAGATTTAATGTATTTCTATTTTTGCAAATGAATTTCACCGCAAATATTAATAAATCCTTTTACGGACAATATTAAACTTGGCCAGCCACATCTGGCGCACCAGATTTACGATATTTCTATTTTTGCAACTGAATTTCACCCTAGAAAATTATCTATCCTTTGCCGGACACTATTAAACTTGTCCAGCCACTGCTGGGACACCAGATTAACGGTATTGCTATTTTGGCTATTGAATTTCACCCCAGAAAATAATAAATCATTTGCCGGAAACTATTAAACTTGTCCAGTCACAGCTGGAACACCAGATTTGCGGTATTTCTATTTTTGTGACTGAATTTCAACGCAGAAAATAATGTATCCTTTGCCGTACAGTATTAAACTTGGCCAGCCACTGCTAGGACACCAGATTTACGGTATTGCTACATTGGCAATTGAATTTCACCCCAGAACAAAATATATCCCTTGCCGGACACTATTAAACTTTGTCAGCCACTACAAGAACACCAGATTTACGGTATTGCTATTATGGCAATTGAATTTCACCCTAGAACAAAATATATCCTTTGCCAGACACTATTAAACTTCTCCAGCCACAGCTGGAACACCAGATTTACTGAATTTCTATTTTTGCAACTGTATTTCACCCTAGAAAATAATATATCCTTTGACAGACACTAGGGAAATTGTCCAGTCACTGCTGGAATACCAGATAAAGGGTATTGCTATTTTGCCAATTAAATTTCACCCCAGAAAATAATATACCCTTTTACGGACAGATTTAAACTAAGCCTGCAACTGCTGCAACAACAGATTTACTGTATTTCTATTTTTGCAACTGAATTTCACCACAGAAAATAATAAATCCTTTTACGGACACTATTAAACTTTGCCAGCCACTGCTGGGACACCAGATTTATGGTATTGCTATTTTGGCAATTGAATTTCACCCCAGAAAATAATAAATCCATTGCCGGACACTATTTAACTTGTCCAGTCACAGCGGAAACACCAGATTTACGGTATTTCTATTTTTTGCAACTGAATTTCACCACAGAAAATTATCTATGCTTTGCCGGACACTATTAAACTTGGCAAGCCACTGCTGGGACACCAGATTTACGGTATTGCTATTTTGGCTATTGAATTTCACCCCAAAACAAAAAATATCCTTGCCGGACACTATTAAACTTTGCCAGCCACTGCTGGGACACCAGATTTATGGTATTGCTATTTTGGCAATTGAATTTCACCCAGAACAAAATATATCCTTTGACGAATAAAACAGTTCCGCGGCACTCACCATCCGATAATTTATAATTTCTTTACTGCAGAGTTGCTGAAATCGCAGGGGTACAGACTTCACAAGGACATGTAACAAACAGCAACGGCCGTTTCGCGGAGTGCCCGCTTCTTCCGGCTGTTTCACAAACAAATCGCGTCTGCGCCGATTATAAGCGTCATCCAGGGGAGGGTACTTCGGCCCATCTCCTGACAACAGTTGGACGCTGAACAACCAGCGCATGGGCATTACACATTATATCAATTCGAAAAGACAAAAAATCGCACATCCGATGCATTCATAAAATCGCATGACAATCGTTTCTTCAGAAAAATCGCACGTCCAATATATTCATAAAGTCATATGACAAGCGCTTCTTTCAGAAAAATCGCAATTCTTTCTATTGTACGATATACCTACATATACAAGTGGGAATGGAGCAATTTCATATTCAATAAATTTCAAACAAAGACTGACATGTCATTCCGTTCATTCAGGCCCAGTTGGCCCATAGCATCCGTTCTGATTATGTATCTGGCCTCCTTCTGGAGTAACAGGCGATGTCTATCACCCCCGGTCACAACCGAAGGGATATGTTCTAACCCCGCAAATTTCAGGACATCCACATTGCCACCATGTTGGCATCTTACATGTTCGATTAAACGTGTCCTCCCTTTTCCAGTTTTCACTGAATTGCGATGTTCGCGTATACGCTCCAGGAGGGGCCTTTTGGTTTTTCCAATATAAAAGAAACCAAAAACACAGATCAACACATAAACGATAAAACTGGTTCTACAGGAAATGAAATTATTTACATACTGTTTTATACCCCCAAAGAAAAGATGCCGACCCTGGAGTATAAAATTACATAGCGAACAAGTGCCACACCGATGGTTACCAAATGGTCTTCTCAAGGATAGCCAGTCATTTTCCCTTAGTTCACTGTACCGACTCCTGACTAGGATGTCCCTGAACGTTCTACACCTTTTGAATGCCAACATTGGTTTCTGTTCCACTAAGTAACCCAGACTCTCCTCCGACCTCAATATCTCCCAATTATCAAAGATAGATTTCCTTATATTATCCGCCATCGGGCCATGCTCAAACACAAAGACAAATCTATTCTGGTCCTCCACTTTTTTCTTCTTCCTACAAGCATTGTGTGTCAACAATATTTTTTGTGAGTGATTTCTGGCCCTCTCCAAAGCGGCCTCTAAACGTTCTTGTTGGTAACCGCGTTGGATTAGTCTATTCTTCAACTCCTCGGCCTGTTTCAAGAATATTTCATCATGACTATTGATTCGTCTCAGTCTTAAAAATTGTCCATAAGGGACTGCCTCCTTAACGCTACGCGGATGATAGCTGTCATGGTGTAGCAGGGTGTTGGTGACAGTGGGCTTTCGGTACCCTTCGGTACACAATGCACCATCTATCACGGAGACGCGAACGTCCAGGAACTCGATGGCCGACCCCCCAAAATTGAGGGTGAACATCATGTTCATGTCGTTCGCGCCATTCAGATGGGCTACGAACTGCTCATACTGCTCCTGCGTCCCTGCCCACACCATGAAGACATCATCCACGTAGCGCAGAAAAAGGCGTATAAAGCCGAGGAAGGGATTAGATGTTGAAAAAATGTATCTATCTTCAAACCTACCTAAGAAAATACTGGCGAAGGTGCAGGAGACGGGTGTCCCTATGGCAGTTCCAAATGTCTGCCTATACCATTGGTCTCCAAATTGGAAAACATTGTTTTCAACAACAAATAATAATGCCTCTTCTACAAAACCTCCAAATAATGGGCTCCTCCCTGAATGTTCGATGAGCTCAATAACTGCGTTCACACCAGATCTCTGAGGAATGCGCGTGTATAGGCTCACCACGTCCAGGGACACCAAACTCCAACCTTCCCTCCACTGGAAGTTCTCCAGTGCCAGGAGGAAGTCGCCGGTGTCACCCAAGTAAGTGGGGAACCTACACAAAATGGGGTGCAGTAACCAGTCTAAGTATCTCGACAAGGGTTCAGTCACTGACCCAACCCCCGAGACGATAGGTCGCCCAGGGGGATATGTCGGCGACTTGTACACCTTGGGGAGAAAATACCATGTCGGCCTTTTAGGAAAAGGAGGGACCAATTTGTCAATAGCACTGCCATGGAGGACACCCGCCCCCATGTACCTCTGCAATAACTCCACCAATTTAACACTGATCCCTGAAACAGGGTCCCCAGGAATTTTCTCATAGGTGGAGCTATCATTCAACTGCCTCCCTGCCTCGGATGTATAAAATTTGCGTGACATCACCACAATATTGCCCCCCTTGTCCGCCGGCTTGACGATAAGGTTAGAATTACGCAGCCATTGTACCGCGGCCAGCTGCTTTGTATTCAAATTCCCTTTATCCTTCGGGTATATCAAAGCTTTTGTATCTCTTAAAACTCTTTTATGGAAAATATCAATCGCCGAGCCGGCGGGCATAGGGGGGCAAAAGGATGATGGAATACCCCCACGGAAGTCTTCACTGTCTGTCACGGGAGCTTGGTCAGGGGTTAATCTGGTGTTGGTCATAAATTACAAACACTTTACCTCTTGTGCATCAAAGGGTTCAGATATATTATACCCCATTGGGTCTAAGTACACTGGCTTTTCTCCTTCCCTTTTCGGGGTCTGAACAACCGGAATGCCATTAAAATGCTTCTTCAGGTGTAATTTACGAACATATCCTTTGACTTACACTAGGGAAATTGTCCAGTCACAGCTGTAACACCAGATTCAGGGTATTGCTATATTGGCAAGTGAATTTAACACCAGAACAAAATCTATCCTTTGACGGGTACTATTTAACTTGTCCAGTCACAGCTGGAACACCAGATTTACTGTATTTCTATTTTGGCAACTGACTTTCACTCCAGAAAAAAATATACCCTTTTACGAATAGATTTAAACTAGGCCTACAACAGCTGGAACACCAGATTCAGGGAATTGCTATTTTGGCAATTAATTTTCACCCCAGAAAAAAATATATCCTTTGCCGTACACTATTAAACTTGGCCAGCCACTGCTTGGACATCAGATTTACTGCATTTCTATTTTTAATACTGACTTTCACCCCAGAAAATAATATACCCTTTTACGGACAGATTTAAACGAAGCCTGCAACATCTGGAACAACAGTTTTACTCTATTTCAATTTTTGCAACCGAATTTAACCGCAGAAAATAATATATCTTTTTCCGGACACTATTAAACTTGGTCAGCCACAGCTGAAACCACAGATTTATGGTATTGCTATTTTGGCAATTGAATTTCACCCCAGAAAATAATAAATCATTTGCCGGACACTATTAAACTTGTCCAGTCACAGCTGGAACACCAGATTTAAGGTATTTCTATTTTTGCGACTGAATTTCACCGCAGAAAATAATGTATCCTTTGCCGGACAGTATTAAACTTGGCCAGCCACAGCTGGGACACCAGATTTACAGTATTGCTATTTTGGCAATTGAATTTCACCCCAGAAAAAAAAAAATATCCTTTGCCGTACACTATTAAACTTGGCCAGCCACTGCTTGGACACCAGATTTACTGTATTTCTATTTTTGCTACTGACTTTCACCCCAGAAAATAATATACCCTTTTACGGACAGATTTAAACGAAGCCTGCAACAGCTTGAACAACAGTTTTACTGTATTTCTATTTTTGTAACTGAATTTAACCGCAGAAAATAATATATCTTTTGCCGGACACTATTAAACTTGGCCAGCCACAGCTGAAACCACAGATTTATGGTATTGCTATTTTGGCAATTTAATTTAACCCCAGAACAAAATATATCCTTTGCCGGACACTATTAAACTTGGCCAGCCACTGCTGGGACACCAGATTTACGGTATTGCTATTTTGGCAATTGAATTTCACCCCAGAACAAAATATATCCTATGACGGACGCTATTAAACATTGCCAGCCACTGCTGGGACACTAGATTTATGGTATTGCTATTTTGTCAATTGAATTTCATCCCAGAAAATAATATATCCTTGGCCGGACACTATTAAACTTGGCCAGCCACAGCTAAAACCCCTGATTTACGGTATTGCTATTTTTGCAACTGTATTTCACCCCAGAAAATAATATATCCTTTGACGGACACTAGGGAAATGGTCCAGTCACTGCTGGAATACCAGATACAGGGTATTGCTATTCTGGCGATTAAATTTTACCCCAGAAAAAAATATACCCTTTTACGGACAGATTTAAACTAAGCCTGCAACAGCTGGAACAACAGATTTTCTGTATTTCTATTTTTGCAACTGAATTTAACCGCAGAAATTAATAAATCCTTTTGCGGACAATATTAAACTTGGCCAGCCACAGCTGGGGCACCAGATTTACGGTATTGCTATTTTGGCAATTTAACTTCACCCCAGAAAATTATCTATCATTTGCCGAACAATATAAAACTTGGCCAGCCACTGCTGGGACACCAGATTTACGGTATTGCTATTTTGGCTATTGAATTTCACCCCAAAACAGTAAATATTCTTTGCCGGACACTATTAAACTTTGCCAGCCACTGCTGGGACACCAGATTTACGGTATTGCTATTTTGGCTATTGAATTTCACCGCAGAAAATAATAAATCATTTGCCGGACACTATTTAACTTGTCCAGTCACAGCTGGAATACCAGATTTACAGTATTTCTATTTTTGCAACTGAATTTCACCGCAGAAAATAATATATCCTTTGCTGGACACTATTAAACTTGGCCAGCTACTGCTGGGACACCAGATTTACGGTATTGCTATTTGGGCAATTTAATTGCACCCCAAAACAAAATATATCCTTTGCCGGACACTATTAAACTTTGCCAGCCACTGCTGGGACACCAGATTTACGGTTTTGCTATTATGGCAATTGAATTTCACCCCAGAAGAAAATATATCCTTTGACGGAGACTATTCAACTTGTCTACACACAATGCTTTGCACTAAACTTCTTGTTCAGTTTTCAGGGCTGTGGATCGGGTTCCCACTCCAAATTAACTGTAGAATAGTAGATCACAGCCCAATAGTTGAAATAAATTCAATTTTTATTTGTAGTAAGCTTGAAAATGTGGCCAATATTGTGCGTGCAATGCATTCTCAAGCTTACTACAAATAAAAATTGAATTTATTTCATCTATACGGCTGTGATCTACTATTCTTCAGTTAATTTGGAGAGGGAACCCGATCCACAGCCCAGAAAACTGAACAAGCAGTTTAGTGCAAAGCATTGTGTGAAGACGTTAGTATCTCTACTTTGCACAAGCTTCTGCGATAAGAACAATGGCGGAGAAAACCCTGTATTATACAGAGGAAGAAATCTCAATGATTTTGTCACAAGTCACCCAATCTGGTGAGTTCCTCCAGACTCCAGTAGCTGACCTGAAGGCCAGAGATCTGGAGAAAGAATCCAGAAGATTCCAAAGCTATGAATTACACAGCACAACTTTTGCGGAATATATCAAGACAATGCGTATCCCAAGGGGTCTCAGGATGAGGACTAAACCAACCTTCTTTAAAGATAATAAGGACTACTGTTCCAAATTTGAACACATCTTGAACAAATGCTCTTTCGATCTAATGACTTTAACCTTAGAATATCTACAGACGGCGATCACGGCTATCAAGACTAAAATCCGTGCAATAGAAAGCCAATTGCAGAACATCATACCACGGGAAGACTACAACAAATTACAAGAAAAAATATCCAATACACTAGCAATGGCAAGGAAAGACATGGAGATGACCAAAAGAAAGAAATATCTACGAGATTGCGATGACTACCACAACAATAGAGTTTATACCTGGACAGACTTCGGACCGACTATAAGAACAAGATCCGGATCAAGAAACACACAGAAATCAACATCAAGGGTGACAACCGATCACAACAACGAAGTCATACGCAGAGAAAACCACGTACAATGAATCGGGGACAAAGACAAGGACCCACCATGATGACACGCTCGCAGGTAGATATACCACCTACTATTACACATTCATTAGTGGTGAATATCTCCTCGATGTCCCGAAGCCCAGCTGAAATGAAACTACTACAGAAAGGGTTATCCTTCTGTCCTTCATATGGTCTGGATACCTTTCAGCTGGACTTGGATCTTCGACGCTTTTACAGGAACATCCGGCTAAAGGCTCATTTCTCAGAATCCACCCCTTCTAAGACACAAGACCTAACATCTAAAATCTCTATTAAGGAATTAGGCCTTAGGAACAAAAGTGCCTATTCTCCACCCAAGACATACTCAGCGATTGAGACGTACATTGCATTAGTGGAGAAGGACATAAATCAGTTCAAAAATGAGACATATAGAGGCAAATACAAATTTAAAAATAACATCACTAACACTGAAAAACGAGCCCTTCAAGCCTTTACTAAAAATAAGGACCTAATATTTAAACCAGCGGACAAAGCGGGTGCTCTTGTCATAATGGACAAATCCCATTACATCAGGGAGGTAAATCGGCAATTAACAGATAAGGCAATATATAGGAAACTTGACCACAATCCTACACCAATCATCGCCAAAAAAATACAAGACTCATTACAATACCACCTACAACGAGGTACCATTGACAGTAAAACTGCAGCTTTTCTCACTCAGGCATTTCCAATTATTCCGGTCTTCTACATACTGCCAAAAATACACAAGGACCTCATGAACCCCCCAGGCCGCCCAATAGTTGCCTCCACTGAATCACTCCTATCTCCATTATCCATATTTCTGGAGAAATTATTAACACCTCTGATCAAACAAACAAAATCCTTCTTACTGGACACTACAGCCTTTTTACAACAACACTTGGGACCACTCCCACCAGACAGTAGTCTGGTTACCTGGGATGTCACTAGTCTGTACACGTCCATTAAACTTTAAAAAGGAATTGAAGCAGTACACAAATTACTGACAAGAACAGGTCAAGATAATGACATAATCTCACTATGCACAGATCTTCTAAAACTAGTCCTGTACAACAATCATTTCATGTTTCAACAGCTTCTATGTACAATTACAGGGAACAGCCATGGGATCAAACGTGGCCCCTCCCTACGCCAATTGCTTTATGGTGGAACTGGAAGACACACACATTTACAACAATGAGTTGTTTCAAACACACAACTTAATGTGGAAATGGTACATAGACGATATTTTTTGTTTATGGCACGGACCTCTGGACACACTGACGACATTCCACCAGCACTTAAACAACATTTATCGAGAACTGGATTTCACAATACACTATGATTATTCATCTATCAGTTTTCTTAATACCATAGTACTACAAGATGAGATGGGTAATCTCACTACAGATATTTTTCTAAAACCGACAGACAGAAATAACCTGTTACACTTTGATAGTTTTCATCCCTCCAACACCAAGAAAGCACTTCCAGGCTCACAATTGAAGAGAGTACACAACATTGTCACAGACCCCAGCATTAGGGACAAAAGGGAGAGGGAGATGAAAAACCGCTTTCTAGAAAGAGGCTACCCGGATAAAATCATAAAAATTCAGGATAAAAAACAGAATAAATTACCAAAACTAAAATGAATACCATTCGTACATAAATTCCATCCGAGCACCATGAAGGTTGTCAATATTATCAAATCACATTGGTCCATTCTACACAAAGCATTTCCAGAGGTAGAGGAGTTTGCCAATCCAGTCTTACCATGTAATCAGAGACCCAAAAACTTGAGGGATTTTCTAGTTAAGGCCGACATTGGACCCTCTAGGCCCCCTCCAAGACAACTTCTCCTACACAGTTAGAGAACAGGCACTTTCCCGTGCCTACAGTGCGCACAATGCACGAACATACAAAAAGGTCCTACAATATCACATCCTCATACAGGTAAACCAATAAAAATCTGAGGTTTTTTCACCTGCAACTCAGACTATGTAATATACACCATAAAATGTCCATGTGGACTAATGTATGTAGGTGAAACTACACAATGCATAAGAGACAGGATATGCCAACATAAATCCACCATTCGACGCGAAAACCTTCTATTACCTCTGCCATTCCATTTCAAACAAGCCCAACATAATATTTCGCAATTGAAATTTCAAGTCATTGAATATGTCCCTGTATCCAGAAGAGGAGGAGATCGTTCCAAGAGGCTTAAGTATAGAGAGGCATATTGGATACACACATTTCAGACATTATCACCAAAGGGTCTAAACAGAGAATACGAGGTCCAAGGCTTTATTTGATCCCCAGGGGATACAGATGGACGATTTTCATTCACATCAATTTACTGGATTTTATTTAATACCAACCGTTTGCAATTGATGTCAACATGTTTACTTTCAAGGTCGCATATATGGGGAAATACTAGTTAGAATTGATATAGCAAGATAAGGAACTATTGAACATATATTATGAGCTAATCCATTTTTCTATATGTCTCACAGGCTCCATAATATCAAGATAACACTGCCGATGCAGCCATATAGGAGTATCCTTTACTGTCTTTATTCTTACCTCCAAGTTTTATCATCCCCTCTTCTATACTTCTTCTAATGGGACACAACATGATCCCACATCGCGTCCCACTGTACACTACTTCCTGTCTGTGGAACGCACTTGCGTTCCACTTTACACCATTTCCTCCCTGTGGAGCGCACATGCGTTCCACTGCGTTCCTCACTCAATTCTCCTGGCGCGCTGACGTCACTACCAAGCGCAGCCAGATACTTCCGGCTCATGAAACGCACGCCAAGGCCCTTAATGATACATGCTGCCTCGTACTACTCCTATAAAATAGGAGCGCAAGGTCTCTTCAGCCACACCATTTCTTTGGGCGGCAAACATGCCCCCTCTTCTCTCTTCTGAGTAACCTATTGGTGTCTTTAGACTACTGGCTCTTTCCTCCTTTGGCGGCACAGGTAAGCAACATAGTATAGTCCCCATGAATGTAGCCATCTCAAGTATATATTATGCATTTCTAAGCATTAGATCATGAACAGTATATGTATATATGTATGTATATAAATGTATATATGGTATGGATATGCACTATAGATTTGTGAATAATACTCACCAGGATGGATAATAGATAACATATAAGTGTATATGAATTTGATCATATGTATGAACCTTAACTAGCAATTCACAGTCTTGCTGTTGTTTCTTTATCTTTCTTTCAGATTACTGCAAATATCTCTTATTGTAATATAACGGCATGTTAATGATAACACTTATATACATGTTTTTCGTAATAATCAATGACAGACTATTTATGTTCCATATGTCTATTGTACAATTTCAGTGCCTGACGAAGGCCATAAAGGCCATATTTACTGTATTTCTATTTTTGCAACTGTATTTCACCCCAGAAAATAATATATCCTTTGACGGACACTAGGGAAATTGTCCAGTCACTGCTGGAACACAAAATACAGGGTATTGCTATTTGGCAATTAAATTTCACCCCAGAAAAAAATATACCCTTTTACGGACAGATTTAAACTAAGCCTGCAACAGCTGGAACAACAGATTTACTGTATTTCTATTTTTGCATTTAAATTTCACCACAGAAAATAATAAATCCTTTTACGGACAATATTAAACTTGGCCAGCCACAGCTGGGGCACCACAGTTACGGTATTGCTATTTTGGCAATTGAATTTAACCCCAGAACAAAATATATCCTATGACGGACACTATTAAACTTGGCCAGCCACTGCTGGGACACCATATTTACGGTATTGCTATTTTGTAAATTGAATTTCACCCCAGAAAAAAATATATCCTTTGCCGGACACTATTAAAGTTGGCCAGCCACAGCTGAAACCACTGATTCATGGTATTGCTATTTTGGCAATTGAATTTCACCCCAGAACAAAATATATCCTTTGCAGGACAATATTATACTTTGCCAGCCACTGCTGGGACACCAGATTTAGGGGATTGCTATTTTGGCAATTGAATTTCACCACAGAAAATAATCTATCCTTTGCCAGACAGCAGACAGTATTACACTTGGCTAGGCACAGCTGGAACACCAGATTTAGGGGATTGCTATTTTGGCAATTGAATTTCACCCCAGAAAAAAATATATCCTTTGCCGTACACTATTAAACTTGGCCAGCCACAGCTGAAACCACTGATTTATGGTATTGCTATTTTGGCAATTGAATTTCACCGCAGAAAAAAATTATGTCCTTTGCCGGACACTATTAAACTTGGCCAGCCACAGCTGAAACTACTGATTTATGGTATTGCTATTTTGGCAATTGAATTTCACCCCAGAAAAAAATATATCCTTTGCCGTACACTATTAAACTTGGCCATCCACATCTGAAACCCCTGATTTATGGTTTTGCTATTTTGGCAATTGAATTTCACCCTGGAAAAAATGATATCCTTTGCCGGACACTATTAAACTTGGTCAACCACTGCTGGCACACCAGATTTATAGTATTGCTATTTTGGCAATTGAATTTCAACCCAGAAAAAAAAAATATCCTTTGCCGGACACTATTAAACAGTAGGTGCTTTTGCTGACTTTTCCCTGCCTAATCGCGCCCTCACAGAAGCTGCATCCTCTCCCTACACTAATCAGAGCAGTGTGACGTGCGGCGCTACATGACTCCAGCTTAAATAGAGGCTGGGTCACATGCTGCACTTGGCCAATCACAGCCATGCCATTAGTAGGCATGGCTGTGATGGCTTCTTAGGGCAAGAAGTAAAACGCTAGCTGATTGGCTGCTGTGCAGCCCTTCAGAAAGCGGGAAGAAATCGCCGATCAATGGACCCGAACCCGAACTTTTTTGAAAATGTTCGGGTCCGGGTCCCGAACACCCCAAAATTCGGTACGAACCCGAACTATGCTCGAACTGTTCGCTCAACACTAATTATGGGTGATCTCGCATTTCCGGGTGGTTGTTTTTTTTTACTTTTGCTTTGTAACACGTGCAGCTGCCATTTTAGGAATACCTGATTTGTTACCACAAAGCTTGAAGAAAATTGTGAGGCTTCGTTGCGAATCAAAGTTTAAACTTCAGACCGAATTCCTCTTCGAATGCTTTGCTTCACTGAACTAGTAATAATATCACAGGTTATAGTTATTAGATTTCTGGAGGTCCAAGGCGTATTCTAACTGCCTGATTGGACTCGGGAAGGAATTATTTCCCCCTAAAATGAGGAAAATTGCCTTTCTCTGGATCAGCTTGCAGGATAACAGGCTGAACTGGATGAATGTCTTTTTTTCAGCCTTACAAACTATTGGGGTCATTTGTCAAACTGGTGTAAAGTAGAACTGGCTTAGTTGCTTGTAGCAACCAATAAGACTCAACCTTTCATTTTCCAAAGGAGCTGTTAAAATTGAAAGGTGGAATCTGATTGATTGCTATGGGCAACTAAGCCAGTTCTACTTTACACCAATTTGATAAATGACCCCATATGTTACTATGTACAATTCTTGCATACAGTGCTTGATGAATTTCCCCCTATTATTAATTACTTGAGAGCTGCTAAACATAATTTCTGTAAAAATAAAAAAAAAAGCTGAAATATTTTTCAAACTGTATTCACTCACAATTGTTTTCCCAGAGTGGATGGTATTGCTTAGTAGTGTTGAGCGTGAATATTCGAATAGCGAATTTTTTTTTGCGAATATCGGCACTTTGCTAATTCGCGATTATTTCGGATATAGCGCTATAAATTCACTATTTCGAATATTCGTTTTTTTTTTTAGTTATATTTTTTTCTTTCCCACTTCCCAAAAGTAGTTCTTACCTGTCCTGAGGATTCCTGGCTTCCTGGCTGCTCCAGTCAGTGCCCGTTGCCCCTTCTGCCGACTTCCGTGCTCATGGAGCGTCCCCATCACCATGGGAACGTCTCTATACTAAAATGTACTGTTGGATTTGAAAATTACGCTGAAATAGCAATGCGATTAATTCAAGTTATATCAATCGCATTGCGATTACAACTTAGCAGTGCACTGCTATCTTACATATTAGGCTAGAATTAACGAATATGGAATATAGCAGCAGTGCACTGCTAATTAGAAATTGCAATGTGATTACTCCAAGTTATATTAATCGCATTGCGATTTCAACTTAGCACTGCTATATTCCATATTCGTTAACTTTGTTAATTCTAGCAAGCTGACCCATGATAAACTCAGCTCTAAGTTGAAACCGCAATGCGATTAATATAACTTGAACATGGTTTACTATGGTTGCTAAAACGAAGATGGAGAATACTTCGTTATCTTCGTTTTGAGGAATATGACGAATACATTCATCATATTCGCTAATTCTACCAAGCCAACCATAGTAAACCAGGTCTAAGTAGAAATCGCAATGCAATTAATTCAAATTATATTAATCGCATTGCGATTTCAACGTAATTCTCAAATCCGACAGTACATTTTAGTATGGAGACGCCATGGTGATGGGGACGCTCCATTAGTATGGTTGGCTTGGTAGAATTAGCGAATATGACAAATGTATTCGTCATATTCCTCAAAACGAAGATAACAAAGCATTCTCCATCTTCGTTTTAGCTACCTATTCGTCAACTTCGCTAATTCTAGCAATCAAATAGGAGGGTTGACTGTAGAAACAGCTGTGTTTAATTCTCTATGCGATTATATTATTATTATTATTTTTAATAAATAGAATAATTCTAATAATTATCAAGTATTATAATTATTCTATTTATTTAAAAAAAAGCAAAGTAATATAATCACATAGCGAATTAAACACAGATGTCTCTATAGTCAACCCTCCTATTTGATTGCTAGAATTAGCGAAGTTGACGAATAGGTAGCTAAAACAAAGATGGATATTTGGATGATACTTCGTTATCTTCGTTTTGAGGAATATGACGAATACATTCGTCATATTCGTCATCTTCGCTATAATTCTAGATATCAAACCAATAGGAAAGTAGCCTTAAGTTAAAATCGCAATACGCGATTATTTAAATCGCATATTAATTGTGATAACTAGAATAATGACGAATATTCGATTTTGACGAATATGAAACGAATTTCGTCGAAATCTAATATGGCACCTGCCGCTCATTACTATTGCTTAGTGGGAGCACTAATTAGGAGGAGTACAGAGACTGATTCCACAGCCCCTCCTACACAAACCAGCAGCGCAATGTGTGTCAGAACATCCTGCTGCTCGAAGTGCTCTCTGTTTCACCATTACAGTCAGCTGTCTTTGCGTCCTATGGGACCAGAGACTGTTGAGAGTGGGACATAGCTCAGCTGTTCTAGGACAACTTGTTCGCGTTCGCCACGGTGGGCGAACATATGCAATGTTCGGTCCGCCCCCTATAGGTCATCATTGAGCAAACTTTGACCCTGTACCTCACAGTCAGCAGACACATTCCAGCCAATCAGCATACCCTCCCTCCCAGACCCTCCCACCTCCTATCAAAAGCAAGGACGGCAGCCATCTTAGATTCATTCTGAAGCTACAGTGTTAGTTACAGCAGGGAGAGTGCCGCTGCTGCTAAATTAATAGGGAAAGTAGGGAAAGCGTTAGCTAGTCCAGTGTTCTGTGTCCACTCCAGTTCTCAAAGACTCATCTGCTGTAAGGACAGCGTCCTGACAGCACCCAAAAAGCCCTTTTTAGGGCTGGTACATCAGTCAACTTTTATTTATTTTTTCTATATATATATTGGAGTTGCCTGCCCGTGTGTGAGAGGCCACAGGCCCACAGACTGTACTGTGTGCCCACCACTCATATCGGATGGCACAGTACCTTGCAGATAAAAAAGTCATTTCATTTTTACCCTTTAATATAATTGCAGTTGCCTGCCAGTGTGTGTCAGGCCCACAGACTGTACTGTGCCCACTGCCCACCACTCATATAGGATGGCACAGCACCTTGCAGATAAAAAAGTCATTATATTTTTCTTCTGTAATATAATTTCAGTTGCCTGCCAGTGAGTGTCAGGCCCACTGACTGTACTGTGCCCAGTGCCCACCACTCATATAGGGTGGCCATAGTACCACTGTGGTTGCAAAAACAAAACAAAAAAAAGGCACATACATGTGTCAATTCCCCTTCTTGATCGTTACCTTTTTGTGGTGAAGGGGCTTGCGTATCACAATGAAGCGATCACCTCTATGAGTGTGTTGGCAATGTTGGCACACCCCAGATGTTAAAGTCGTTGCTTCATTGTGAAGATGTGATCATCTAAGGTGATCATTAAAGCCTACTAGGCCAACAATGGGCCCACACTGCAGAATCATTGTTTTCTGGGTCACTTAACTGTCACTGAACTACATCAGCACGACCATAGGCTTTGAAAAACCGCCATCGCCTGCAATCTCCCAAACCTGCGCACGAGCACAATCATCACTACACCAAGATTGACGCACAGAGGAATAAAATTTGTGTCATGAGTGTGTCAACTTCAACTATTGACAACTCTTTGTGATTGTTTGTGGTGCTTTAAACGGGGAGTTTGGTCTGTCACTGTGAAGAGGGCGTAACCCTTACACTAACTGATCGATACAACATCATACCTGATCGTATACACACACTGGATGTTTTAAAGCACGTTATTCCAAACACTTTAGGAATGTTAGGTGATTTAAGTCCTTTATGCATTAAAACCTGACTGGGCGGTCCGCCCAGTTTGCCCGTTCGCGAACAGAAAATTTTATGTTCGCAACATCTCTAACAGCCACTGAAATCCAGAAATGTCCTGCCATATCCGGGAGGCATGCACAATGCCCACAGTGCTTGCAACGTCCTGACACCAGCCTAGCATCAGGATGTTCTATGCTGGGCTTAAATCTGGCGCTGCCTCCTCCCTCTTACTGCAGGTGACATATCCTACATTACCTATATTCTGAGAGTTATCCCTGTGTTATCTGTAGTGTTAAATAGAATTGCAATTGACACCTACTACCTTAGCTATACTCTTAGAGTTATCACTAGAGATGTCACAAACATAAAATTTTCCGTTCGAGAACGGCGAACTTCCGCAAATGTTCGTGAACCGGGCGAAACGCCAAAGACTACAATAGGCAGGCGAGTTTTAAAACCCACAGGGACTCTTTCTGGCCACAATAGTGATGGAAAAGTTGTTTCAAGGGGACTAACACCTGGACTGTGGCATGCCGGAGGGGGATCCATGGCAAAACTCCCATGGAAAATTACGTAGTTGACGCAGAGTCGGGTTTTAATCCATAAAGGGCATAAATCACCTAACATTGCTAAATTGTTTGGAATAACGTGCTTTAAAACATCCTGTGTGTGTATACGATCAGGTATGATGTTGTATCAATCAGGTAGTGTAAGATTTACGCCCGCTTCACAGTGACAGTCCAAACTCTGACAGACCAAACTCCCCATTTGCACAAGGTTGGATACCAAGCTAGCCATGTCCCGTTCCTTGTCCTCACTGATGTCATTGACGGTCTCTTCCTCCACCCAGCCACGTATAACACCAAGGGTCCCCGAAAGGTGACAACAAGCCCCTTGGGACTCCTGCTGTGGTTGGTCTTCCACCTCCTCAAAGTCACCTTCCTCCTCTGACTCCTCTTCTTCAGACTCCTCTCTCTGCGTTGTCGACGACAAGGCTGCTTCTGGTGGTGATGGTGACCACAACTCTTCCTCTTCATGCTCATCTACGGCCTGATCCAGCACTCTTCGCAGGGCACGCTCCAGAAAAAAACGCATATGTGATGAGGTCGATAATGTTGCCTTGGGTTTGACTGACCAGGTTTGTCACCTCCACAAAAGGATGCATGAGCCTACAGCCATTGTGCATTAGCATTAAGTAACGCGGCCAAAAAATACCCAGCTCCGCAGAGGCTGCCCTGTTTTTTTTTTACATTAAAAAAATCTGTTCTTACCAGTTTAATCTCTGTTTTGTCCCCTATCAGAGGCCGGTGTATGGAATAGATTTTAGGAACCGGGAGATGGAAAAAGATGGTTGGTCGGTCCTCTTCCTCCCAATTTGGGGCACTGAGCATGCGCCATGCACTGTACTGTGACACCCTATATGAGTGGTGGGCAGTGGGCACAATACAGTCTGTGGGCCTGACACACACTGGCAGGCAACTGCAATTATATTAAAGGGTAAAAATTAAATTACTTTTTCACTAACCCACGAGTGTCCGTGCCAAACCTACTTCGGGAACTCAACACCTACGCGCACCTATCGGATTTCAAAATAAATTACCAGAAGTCGGAGGCGTTAAATCTCACTCTTCCCCCGAAAACGTCTGCAGAGCTGTAAGACTCTTTCCCGTTTAAGTGGGAGCAGACTTCCCTCAAATACCTTGGTATCCACTTGACACCCCCCCTGTCATACTTATATCCGGTTAACTACCTTCCTCTACTGTGGCGGATACAGTCAGAACTAGAGCGATGGCGCTTGGGGACGTTCTCCTGGTTTGGTAGGATTGCTATTTTTAAAATGAATATCCTACCTAGGATTTTATACTTTTTTCAAGCCTTACCAATACACATCCCTAGATTGTACTTTCACTCCCTGTTGAAATCCCTAACACACTTTGTGTGGGCCAGAAAGACCCCTAGAATTGCACACTCGATTATTTTTCGCCCAAAACTCAACGGTGGTCTGAGTCTACCGGATTTCATCTCCTATCATAGGGCCTCTCACCTTCTGAGAATCGTGGATTGGTGTAGACACCAACCCAATAAACAATAGGTGCAGTTAGAACAATCGTTCATCCACACTCCGTTGTCAACAGCGCCATGGCTGGACTCTCACGTTCCGCTAAAAGCGCGGCTACACCCTACTATTGGCCCCACCCTGAAGTGCTTTTCTTCCATTAGATCAAATTTAGACATATCTCCCTCCCCATCCCTGATGTTCCCGGTCCTGGGCTCTCCCACAGTTCCCTCCAGGGCTTGAACAAGGCCTATTCAAAGACCTATTCAGGAGACACATTTTTAGAGCACATCACTTCATTTCCTCGGACTCTTGGTCCCTCTCTAACTCTGACACAGCGACGGACGTTCCATTGTCCCTTCCCGCATAGCAAACACAACAATTACAACACTTTTTCTCTACCCTACCTCCGGTAACAACTTTTCGTAAGACCAAAACAGAGTTCGAACTTTGCTGCGAACAGAGGGGTTCGATTAGACATGTCCTTTCCAGAATGTATGGTCTCTTGGTCTCGCCTTCGAATCAATCACCTCCAAATTATATACTTAATTGGGAACGGGACCTCGGCCTATCGTTTTCAGCTGAGCAGAGGGACAGACTTTATGCCTGCACACATAAATCCTCAATGGCCAGCAACATCCAAGAGGCGGGTTTCAAAACTATCTCTAGGTGGTACAGAGTACCAACAAAACTGAATTCCCTCATTCCTACAGTCTCTCCACTCTGTTGGCAGCGTGGTGATGCCAGGGGAACGATGCTTCATATCTTTTGGGAGTGCCCGGTCCTACAGAATTTTTGGGAAGGGGTGTGGCGTATAACATCAAAATTTACCTCTATAGACTTGCCAAAGAAACCGGAGGTCTTCCTGCTCCATCAGTGTGACTTGTCCATGTCTACTTACAAAAACTCTGTGGTGCGCCATCTGATAAACGCAGCGAGAGCTTGCATCCCCTGTATGTGGAGACAAACATCCGCTCCCACTCTAGTCATGTGGATCGCTAAAATACAGGAGGTTATGAGGATGGAGGATCTCACGGCTTCCATGAGGGACACTGAAAACAAATTTCTCAAAACTTGGAATGGTTGGATCGCCTTCCAGGACTCGCAGGAATTTAAACTTCTCTTAACTGGTTGTCACTAGTGATGACCGGCCATAGATCTTTTTGCACCTTATACTCGTTCTGTTTTTCTTCGGCTCTCCTCTTTCATCTTTCCTTTCTTTCTCCTCTTTCCCTTTCTCCTCTCTCCCCTCTCAAGATGATCTTCTTATACCCTACTGTCCCAGTATCTGCCTAGCTGTTTGCTGAGCTTTCATGTTGGGACTTGCCATCGCCCTTAGGGTGGGCTCACACTAGCATTAGGCATTCCGTTATTGCTTTCCGTTATAACATAAATAACGGTAAATAACGGAAAATAATGGAATGCCCAGACAGAATGCAAAACGGAAGCCTTTAAAAAGCATTCCGTTTGCTTTCCGTCATAATACAGGTCTATGGAAAAGCATAATGGATCCGTCTGGGTCCCGTTATGCAAGACAGAAAACAAAGTCCTGTCCACGGATCCGTCCTTCCGTCTTATGGATTCCGTTATGTTCCATTATAACCACGTTATAACGGAAGGCCATAACGGAAACCATAACGCTAGTGTGAACCCACCCTTACTGGTAACTACCTCATGCAGCACATCTGATTACATAGAAGGGTGTCGTATATAATGCCATGTTTTTCTATTTCGCATTTTCCTGTTAGAGCAAGTGATAGTATGCTTACTGAGTTATCACTGTGTTATTTGTGGTGTTACATAGGACTGCAGGTAAGATGATTGTGGCATATCCACTGGAATCAAATAGATTCAGGACCCTTCACCAGTCCCACGGAGAGAGCCAAGCATGTGGAGCCACCACTACAAACACTGCAGTAGGCAAATGAAACTCTGTGCTTGAGGTAGGGTCTGCATCTATTAGACATCTATTATGGTATAGCCAAAGAAAAGTCAGAGATGGGATTACCCATTTAAATAACGGTAGCAGATTCAACCCATGGTTGATATATTAACATATACAGTATCCTACCTTTCACAATGTATTGCTTTAACTACCTACCTAACTGTTCTACTTTTGTAGTTTCACAACAACTGGAGTGCCAGAGATTGCTGACTCCTGCATTAATCTAAATATGCACAAACCCTTGCACTGACCGCACTAGTGGTCAACTATCATGTGAAAAAAAGGAACATGGTTTACCTGTGGCAGAAGGGTAACAAAAGAAAAAAGGTGGAATTAGCTCACCACTTGTATCTCTGGTAGGCTACATGAAGACCTGGATGCACGAATCCTGAACCAGAAACAAGCACCAATTTGTAAATCCAACGTAGAAAAAGCGGCTTCTCCAGCACTTCATTAAATCTCAATCCTTTATTATGAACTTATTAAAAACATCTTGTAAAAAAGATTAAAAAGCATATCTACACTCTTTGAACATAGTAAAACTTGTTTTTACTCATAGCAAAATGGTTTTCTCTTTATTCTCAGTTCTTTGATAATGCACTAAGATTAAAGGTATAAGAGAACTGATTAAGAGAAAACCATTGTGCCATGAGTAAGGACACGTCTAACTATGTCTAAAACACATAGGTATGTTTGACTGCATGCAAATTGACTGCATACAAATTGTGAAACACTGTCAAAAATGACAATGTGAGGGGGGGAGTGGCCAACCTTGATGGAGTGAGGACGCGCTCACTGTGAGCTCCTCTGCACCCCTGGCATTATCCATAGCCATCCAGCCGCTCCTGATGGGGAAGACGCTCAAAAAGGGTAGAGCCCGACCATCGGCTCCCCTTGCAGCCTCTCAGGGGGATCTACCCCTATTTTTCGCCCGGCAGATATCACCTACAAGCTCCTGCCTGGCCAACCCGCAGGCCGGATCGCAAGATGGCGCCGGTGACCAAGCCGCGCTTCCACCTGCATCACGCCCGGCTCCCTCGGCGGCTCCTGCCGCGCAACTCCAGAGGCTCCGCTCCTCTTCGGTACCTCCTCGGCCCTGCTCTTCACCCGAAGTACCCGCCGCGAGCTCCCGGGACCGGACCTCGTCTGACTGCACGCCGCCATGCTCCCCGCCGCCATCGGGCCTCCTGGAGCGCACCACCTCTCAGTGCACACCAGCCCACAATGCGGATGCAGTGCCGGCCACATCCATCCAGCAGGTCAGGTGTGGGGCCCCCCACTTGACTTACCTAACGGGGGACAGGTCCCAGATGATATCCGCAGACTGGCTCATTAAAGCCTCAGGCCTCTCCTTTCTGGCCTTATCGACCACCCTCCAGTAGTGGGGTTACTCCCAATTCTCAGGGGGACCCTCCAGCCTCCTCAATCTATGTGGAGCACCCAAGCACGGACTTCCACCATGATAAAGGCCCCCATTCTGCCCAGGACCCCTCCCACCCCCCCTCACGCTCTCCTGGGCCCTGTCTGGCTGCCTCCCCGCATTGGTCCACCAGATCCTCATGGGACGGATCCCGCCATCACTTGTTAGAAACGCCTCCCAAAAGATCGGTCCCTACACATGCCTCTTGTGTGCAGCAACCCCATCTGCTTCAGCTGCTCTGTTTAATGATTACGCCAAGCCACCAACAATGGCTGACTTGCGCACTCTTATCTGCTCCCTCCCCACCAAGGCGGACCTGTCCAGTTTTGCCGCTGATATCTTGCAGGAATGCAAGCGCGAATTCTCACAAGTCCGCTCTGAAATGACGGTGCTGGATTCCAAAATTGACTCTGTTGCTCAGGACCATGCGTCTTTAGTGACCACGGTGTCTACCCTTCAAGAAACGATCCAGACTCATGAGCTCCAGCTGAATTCTCTACATCAACATCTGGACGACATTGAAACCTTAGAATACGTGGCCTTCCAGAATCTGTAAAGGCTCCTGACCTGTTAAATGTCATTACGGGACTGTTCAATAGACTCCTGGGTCGACCTCCGGGCTCTCATATTGAGATTGATAGGGCTCATCGGGCCTTCAGACCCCCTGGCCCAGATGGCTCCAACCCGAGAGATGTCATCTGTAGGATCCACTTTTACGTGGTCAAGGAACAGATCTTGAATAGGGCCAGAAAGTCCTCGCCACTATCATTTGACGGCGCTCCCCTTCAACTCCTTCAGGAACTTTCCCGCTGTACTCTAGCTCAAAGAGCTGCCCTGCGACCTTATGTAGATCTTCTCAGGGAGCGAGTCATTCCCTACCGGTGGGGATATCCATTTTCCCTCTATGCAGGTCCCAAAGGCCAAGCAGCGACACTTCGCATACCAGCGGACCTTCCTGAATTCCTCCGTCTTCTGGATCTTCCAATGGTCAAATTGGGCCCCTGGCCCTCTCTGCTACAGCCTACACCAGCCCGGCGTGGCCCGATCCACCCTCTTTTGCCTGCCACTTCCAGCTCACCGATGACGACGCTGTCGACCCCTTCTGGGCAGAAAAGACGCCGCTCTTCGCCTCGTGTTGGCAGATCCTACGCCATTACGAACTTAAGTTCCTGAGATCGGACCTGTGGCGTCACCTGGGACTTCTGCTCTGCCGCCTCTAAGGCGCTTTGTATTGTCATCCTTTAGTGTCCCCTTAGTAGCTGGCATGGTTACCACTGTTTATGTTTTCTCTTATTTGCCAGGGCCTGCAGTAGGCTCGCTTTTTCTTAGTTGTCATCTTCCCCAAATAGTTTGAGACACCCACTGGGGGCTGTTTTCTCCTCCGGCGATTGTCTCTTTGGACCTACTTGGTCCGAATAGTTGCTTGCCCTCCCTTTCTGCTTTGCTTCTCGATCTTTTCTTTTCTTTTTTCTCTTACCCTTTTCTTCCGTGTTTGTCTACCAGTCCCCCTGTCCCCTGTGTTTCTTTCCTTTGTTTCAGACATGACGTCACTCAAGATTGCATCATTCAACGCCAAGGGCCTCAACACGCCCGAAAAGAGATCCCAAATACTTTATCACTTCCATCGTCAAAGGGCGCAAATTGTGTGCATCCAGGAGACTCACTTTATGGAAGGTAAGGCCACTGTTATCCGCAACAGACACTACACGTCCTCGCACCTTGCGAACAACCCAGGAGGTAAATCTAAAGGGGTTGCCATAGCAATCCACAGATCTTTGACCCACCAGGTGCTGGGCTGTGTGGTTGACCCTGGGGCGCGATACCTGATCCTCACGCTCCTCATTGGTGATAGGGAATTTACTATCCTCAACATTTACACTCCTAATAGCCACCAAGTCTCCTTCCTTGTAGATGTACTTGACAAAGTCACGCCCCTAGTACGCGGTACCCTTGTGTTATGTGGTGATCTAAACCTTACACTTGACCCCACGCTTATACCGCAATTAAACGGTTCAAAAGAGCGCTACTTCACTTGCAACTATGTGACCCGTGGCGCATTCACCACCCAGCAGATAGAGACTACACCTTTTTTTCAGCCCCCCACTCCTCCTACAGCAGGATAGACTATGTCCTTGTCCAGCAATCTGCCCTTTCCTGGACAGTTGCCACATCTGTTGGCAATATTCTATGGTCCGATCACGCCCAGTTTTTTTGCTCGCTAGTGCTCCCCTCTTTGGCTAGGACTGAATGGACCTGGCGTTTAAATGAATCCCTCTTACTAGACGCAGCGTGTGCCGCTAATCTATGCGCCACTGTGTCTAACTTCCTATCTGACCACTCATCGGACCAGACCCCTCTCCCCACGCAATGGGAGGCCCTAAAGTGTGTCCGTAAAGCACGGCCCCCGACTTAAAAAAGAAAAGGCCATTTCTCTGCAGAATGCTCTGCAGAAGGTCGCATCCCTGGAGCTCCTTTACAAGCGAGCCCTCTCCCAATCTGTCCTTGGGGACCTTCAGAACGCACGCATGGATGCGTGTCGCCTTCTGGAAGCGTCATACAAGCGGATGGTTCAAACCTGTCGCAGCAAACTTTATGAATATGGTAACAAATGTGGACGCCTGCTTGCGAGAGCCCTCAGAGGTCACATTGCGGCTTCTCATGTCTCAGCTATAAAAAACTCTGCGGGCCGTACACCAACGAAGACATAGTCTCCGCCTTCCAGTCGTTCTACTCCCAGCTGTATAACCTCCCTGATCCTCCGGACGGGGCGCCTGATCCATCCTCCTGCGCCCCTTCTCGTGGCCCTAAACTTTCTGCCGAGCAAAAAGCCAGCTTGGAGACCCCTTTTACTGAGACAGAACTGCAGGAGGCAATCAAGTCCTTGCCAACCGGCAAGAGCCCAGGTCCTGACGGCCTCACAGCCAGTTTTTACAAGTCCCTCTCGTCCTCTCTCATCCCTTTCCTGTCAAAGGTCTTCAATGCTGTGTCCCCTGGGTGCCCATTTCCAGCGCAAACGACTATGGCCCATATTACAGTTATTCCCAAACCTGACAAGGACCCACACCTTTGCCCAAGCTATCGGCCCATTTCCTTGCTAAATGTGGACCTTAAGTTATTTGCCAAGCTCCTCGCCAACCGTCTAAACGCGTTCTTGCCCCACTTAATCCACCCCGACCAAGTAGGTTTTATACCTGGAAGGGAAGCCCGCGACAACACCCTTAGGACCCTAGATATAATCCATTATGCTAAAAAGGCCGATACCCCTCTCATGATCTTATCCCTCGATGCGGAAAAAGCCTTCGATCGTGTCTCCTGGCAAGCAATCCGATCTTCCCTCTTAGAGTTAGAGATAGGCGAGGAGTTCCTGGAAAAAGTGTTTAGTCTGTATCAGCATCTTTCTGCCCGTGTTAAGATAAACGGCACGCTTTCCCTTCCACTCCTCATCCGCAATGGCACGCGTCAAGGCTGCCTGCTGTCTCCTCTCCTATATGTTATAGTGATGGAACACCTTCTCGCTTCGATCCGTGAGAATCCGGATATCACCGGAGTCAAGATAGGTGAAACGGTGCACAAGTGCGCTGCCTTTGCGGACGATCTCTTATTGTACATAACCAACCCGCGGATTGCACTCCCGTTCTTACTCCGGGAACTTGCTCGTTTCGGCAACTGGACAAACTTTAAGATAAATATGTCAAAATCGGTAGCCCTGAATGTCTCCCTGCCCCGGGAGCTGCTCACCTCCCTCCAAGCCTCCTTCCCGTTTGCTTGGCTGGCCTCGGGTATAAAATACTTAGGCATTAAAGTCTCGGCGGACCTCTCTCAGCTCTTCCAGTTGAATTTCGCTCCGCTCCTCCGACGGTTTCAGTTGGATCTTGACTCCTGGCATCACCGCGACTTCTCCTGGTTTGGCAGGGTCAGTATCCTTAAAATGAACCTGCTACCGAAATTGCTCTACCTCCTGCAGACCATCCCTATCCCAATGCCCGCGGCCTACTGGACGCATTTGAAGCGTTGCTTCACGCGATTTGTATGGGCTCCGGGCAGACCACGGATAAAGCACGAGCTATTGATCAGGTCTAAGGAGTCGGGCAGGATAGGTCTGCCGGATTGCAAATTGTACTACTTTTCCTCGGCATATGCCAGGCTACTGGATTTGCTGAGAGTGGACTCTACCAAGACGTGGGTCCATATGGCTAGGGTTTCCTCTCCCACTTCACCCTCAATGCTTCTCTGGCCGATACACTCGTCTAGTGTCTCTGCCCCGACCCCCTCCTTCACGGTTGATCATACCCTTGCGACACTTGACTCCACACGCGGCCATCACTCCCTCATTGACCCTAATAGCCCCCTGACTCCAAATACCGATCATCCAGCCTTCCATCCGGGACACTCCTCGCGCACCTTTTTAACAGGTACAGGCTTACGCCCCCTCAGATTTCATCATGTCCTGCGCGGTTCCTTTCTGAAACCCCTTGACCAAATAATAGAACGCTCCGCCGTCCGCCCCAGGCACACCTTTGAATATCTTCACCTTCAACACTTCTATTCGACCCTGCGCAAAACCCACGATCTGTCCAGAACCCTCACTGCGTTTGAACACATGTGTTTAGCCCCTTCATCAGTGTTTAGGGACATCTCCACTATATAGGTATAAGAAAATGGCCAGCACTCGCTTGTAACGTTGCACGGGACAGGACCAATTCCACACGTAGTAAGATAGAAGGTCCCAGCAACTAATCTTGAATGTTCAAGAAGGTTTATTTAGAAAATAATATAGTCCATAAGCACAGGACGCGTTTCGGCCATCTCCACTATATACACTTTGTTCATTCAACGGCATTCTTCCCACCTTCCCAGCGCTCCCTCCTGTCATTCCCTGAGCCGGGCCCCGTCAGAGCGCTCTCTCACCTCCATTATGGTCACTGCTTCAGGCCTCCAGCATCAGGCCCCGCTGCCTCTAACTAGAAACACAGTAAGCAGGTTGGCGGAGCCTAACGGACCTCCGTTAGGCTCCGCCCACCTGCTTAATGTATGGCAGCGCTGGGTCCTGATCCGGGAAGCCTGGAGCAGCGAACATAATGGAGGTGAGAGGAGCGCTCTCAGGGGGTCCGGCATTAAGTACAGTGAAAATGCGGGCCCCCTTACATGAAGTCTGTGACAACATGGGGGGCAGAAAGAGCATGACAACATGGGGGGGTATAAACAGCATTAAAGGTGGGGGAGAATGACAGGGGGCAGAAAAAGCATGACAAGAAGAGGGAATTATGACAAGAGGGGGAGAATGACAAGAGGGGAGAGCATGACAAATTACTATGTGGGGGCACTGCTGTGTGGTTGAGGGGGTGTGGCGGACATTACTGTGCGGGGGCAGTGTGGCGGACATTACTGTGTGGGGGCAGTGTGGCGGACATTACTGTGTGGGGGCAGTGTGGCGGACATTACTGTGTGGGGGCAGTGTGGCGGACATTACTGTGTGGGGGCAGTGTGGCGGACATTACTGTGTGGGGGCAGTGTGGCGGACATTATTGTGTGGGGGGCAGTGTGGCGGACATTACTGTGTGGGGGGCAGTGTGGCGGACATTACTGTGTGGGGGGCAGTGTGGCGGACATTACTGTGTGGGGGGCAGTGTGGCAGACATTACTGTGTGGGGGGGGGAGTGTGGCGGACATTACTGTGTGGGGGACACTACAGTGTGGGGTGGCATTATACAAAAGCTGTGCAGATGCAACTCCCATGTATTGAGTCACCACAATTTGGGTGGTCATTCACTAAATGAACCCTGTTATGGGGAGAATAACGCTCACTGGATATAATCTTATTAACCATATAACTGTAGTAAATCACTACAGTTATATAGTTAAGATTATATACAGTGTGGGGGGGGGGGTGTAGTAGAATACAGTCACTTCACGGGCCCTGCTGGCACTGTCATCAAAAAAGCAGATACAACCCCACAGCCTCACCCCTTGTATTGGTGGTCAGTCCTACACGGACCCTGTTATGGGGAGGGGGGATCTGTGGATGACACAAATGTGTCATCCACAGATTCCCCAATAACAGTGTCATCCATCACAGATCCCCCATAGCAGTGTCATCCACAAGTTGGGGGGGGGGGGGGCGCACTTGGGCAGCTCAGCCTCTGTTGGTGGTGGACCTTGTCCCAGCCCTGCAACCAAGCACTGTACATATATGGTACTTGATGTTGCGCATCAATCTGAAGGTGCATATATGGGACTGGTTTAAAGCTTCTTCTCCTGCAGTGTAGCAGGAGCTGGTCGGGTCCCCAGCAGTCAGTGACAACCAAGGACCCTGAGTAGAACACCCGAGCATGTTATTACCATTTCTATCTTTTTCTTTCTTTGGTGCATAGTGCTCGATCATTATTTGATGGCTAGGTGTCTTGGGCATAGGAGAGCTGCACCCACATGGAGCTGTTTTTCCCTGTAACTGGAGCTCCTTTAAGTTTAAAAAAATAAGTAAAAAATATAATAAAATACAAATACAATTTAAAAAATAAAAATGGCAAACCTACCGAAATCATAAATTTTTTTGCCCATTTATGCAAAACTATATATATTATATATTAAAACGACTGACACAAAGGGAAAATGTATTTATTTTTTATATGGTGTCATTTTGCATATGTAAAGAATAAAGACCTGTAAAAAATGACCATTTAGAATTTTTCCCACACAGTTTTGCCCAATAAAACTAAAAAACAAAAACAAAACAACCATAAAAATGTAATTAATAAAAAGCCCATTGGTCCACATATACTGTAATTGAACCAAAAATCTGTCTCAAAAGTTACGAAATTTGGTGCATCTCGGGTTTCTATACGTTTTCTTGACATGCTCAGCCAGGGGCAGAGATGATCTGAACGGGGCGTGGTCTTCACAAGAAATGGGTGGCGGCATGTGCACCATTTTGCTCTAAAATTGCTTCATAATTCTGGTGTAAAATCTGTCTCAAAGTAAGTCAACCAATAGCTGCTACAGAGACAGAGAAAAATGTATTTTCCTGCCCCACATTTATCATCCAGTCTGAGCCCCTGCGATAAATCTGGTGCAAGTCTAGAGTCTGTCTAAGCTAACACCATCTATAAGATTAGTAAATATGGGACATTGTCTCCAACTAGTAGAAATTCAAAGTGCTTGCATGCTTGCGTGTTTTAAAAGAAGCAAGAAAGGCAAGAAAAAAAATCCCAGTAGCAAAAAAGGGCTTTCCCACAGACCTTAAGTTAACATCAGGAGTTTGTGTTTTTGCCGCAAAAAGTTGAGGAAAAAATGCAGATGATCAAAATACCAATAAAAACACAAAGGTAGTCATTTACTATTTAGAAATACGCCTATATTAGGCCAATTCTGGCGCAGATTTCTGTGACTTTTCCCAGCTTACACCAGGTCTAAAAAAGTGGGCATGGCATGGGCAGGGAAAGGAACGGGCCAAGCGTGGAAAATGGTCTAAATGTAAGCCAGCAATGAATCTGGCTTAATTTTAGACTGGCGCTGGATATGCCGAAGTTATGTAGAGGAAGGCTCCTCTTCATAACTTCGGTTGATCCAGCAATAGGGGTTATTCAGACAGATGTCTAAAACACTGTTCTTAAGAAATGACTCCCAAAATTGAAGAAAAAGCCCACCAAAAACCAAATTGTCAAAGCTCTCTTAAAATGATGCAGAAATCCTGCTATTGTGGCATAAAATGAAATAGTCATTGTACTGGATTAGTAGGAATTAGACAAGCGCTGGATGGATCTTTCATTTTAAATTTTCTAGCCTCTTATTTTTGTCTTCAAGATAATGGTTTCAATTTCCGTGTTAAATTTGTTGAAACATTTTAAAGAGGACCTGTCACCTTTCCAGATATGTCTGCTAGTGAATGCATCCAAAGTGGAGTTCGAACCAAAGTTTAGGAAAAATTGGATTTGCCATGATTCCGAATTTCCTTGCGCTTCATGGTAACAAATTGTTCTTTCTCCTAAAATGGCTGCTGCACGTGTTACAAAGTGAAAGTAAGAAGCCTGGGACTGCGATATGATGCATAATGCCGTGCAGCCAGTCAATCCACAGGTTGCCATCAACTCTGATGTCACAGCCCTATAAAAGCTTTATTCAGCACAGTCTCTGCCATTTCACTGTTAGCTGAGCCTAGGGAGAGACATGACAAGTGTTTATGTGCAAGGGACAGTGTTGCAGAAAGCTATTAATATTGGAATATTGAATAGGGACAGTTAAGTGACAGTGTAGGCAAATAAAAGGGAGCATTTTAGAGACTGTAAGGAGAGCGTAGGGAGACAGCAGGGACAGAGCAGGTTGAGTATAATCGCCTTGTACATCTTATTGAATTGCTGCCACATTCCCAGTTATTTGTTAGTTTATACATTGAATTACTGTGACTCAGTATTAAAGGTAGGTGTAATATTTTGCATTGTGCATCCTGTTGAGCTGCTGCCCAATTTCCAGTTAATCTGTTAGTTTATACATAGAATTACTGTGTCTCAGTATTAAAGGGCGGTGTAATATATCACCGTGTGCATCCTGTTGAACTGCTGCCACATTCTCAGTTAATCTGTTAGTTTATACATAGTATTACTGTGTCTCTGTATTAAAGGGC
This sequence comes from Bufotes viridis, assembly GCA_033119425.1. Classification (NCBI taxonomy): domain Eukaryota; kingdom Metazoa; phylum Chordata; class Amphibia; order Anura; family Bufonidae; genus Bufotes; species Bufotes viridis. Next base: position 99,326,732 of record CM065595.1, on the reverse strand, counting down.
GGTGTAATATATTTCGCTGTGTGCATCTTGTTGAACTGCTGCCACATTCCCAGTTAATTTGTTAGTTTATGCATAGAATTACTGTGCCTCATTATTAAAGGGTGGTCTAATACAGATGTATCCAGCATTAAAATCAAACCTGATGCGTTATCCCACTGGTTTATCTAACTTGGTTGAACTTGATGGACGTATGTATTTTTGCAACCCTATTACCCATACAACTTTAATTATGCGCAAAGCTTCTAAAGCTTAAAGGTGGTGTTGGGTTACATTAAGGCTCGGACTGGCCCACAGGGGTACAGGGGAATCCCCCGGTGGGCCCCTGAGCAAGGTGGGCCCCTAGTCTTCCACCCCCTGCACAAGTGGCACATAACACAGTAGACTTACTGCACTACATACATATATTCAATGCACAGTACCTCAACCAGCCTATGTTCATATAAAAACTTGTTCGATTTTTATTATATTTGAATGTTTCCGTATGTGGGCCCCCAAAATAAATTTTACTGGTGGGCTCTAGGTACCCCAGTCCAACACTGGTTACATTCCTGGGATGGCACGCTATTCCACTGATTTTGGTGCTGGCTACTTCTTTATATCGCCGTGAGCTGCAACATTCCCAGTTAATTTGCTAGTTTATACATAGAATTACTGTCTCTCAGTATTAAAAGGTGGTGCAGAGTTTCTTGTTCAACTCCTGCCACATTCTTAATACGTTACATTACTGATACAGTTACTGTACAATATGGCCAACATATAGTTGCCTGGGCCCTCCAAAGGAATGGGCAGTGGCAAAAATTATGCTGTTGCCAGCACAAGTAGCATTGGTAGCAGCTGCAGCAACAGGCAAGAGATGCCACAGTCATCCAGTGGTTGTGTTTTGACCAACAATCCAAATGTACACGAATGGTTGACTCGCTCTTTAACATCATCCTGACAGCCAGGAATCGGTCAGTTACTCTGACCCATGCTTGATTGGCATAGCCCAGGAACTGTCTCTGTGCCCTCACATGTCCTGAACCCACCTATTGCTTTTGTTGCTCCTTCTGCTAGCAAGTAATGTATGCCACTGGATTTGCTCCATTTTTCAGCGAGGATGAGCTTTTTAAAGACAGTCAGCAGTTATAGGCCACCACAGACTTAAAGTAGAGGTCCGTTGCAGACTGCTATAGGAGTGAGGGTCAGGTCAGGGATGTGCGCAAGAGACAGGTGAGAGTGACACAAGATGAAACCAAATAGATGTAGATGATTATGTAGCCAATGGCACGTGGGAGTTGGGTGAAGAGGGGACATCGTCATCATCAGGCAGTAAGGTGGCAGCATGCCCATGAGCCAGCAGGGTGGAAGCCTGCCCATGAGACAGCAGGGTGGAAGCAGTGGGAGATCTGCAGCCAAAGGCAGGAAGAGTATACCATCTGCTACTCAGGAGACTACTTGTGAGGAACACACTAGCAGTGCACAGGTTCATAAAAGCAGCGGCAGGCAGGCATCACCCAGTGTTGGAGAGAAAATGACATACTCTCCAGTGTGGGTATTTTTCACCAAAAAATACGTTAGCGTGACAACATGCAGGATGTGTGGGCAGAAGGTGAGGTGCTCCCAGGGTGCTAATGTTGGCACAACAGCCATGTGACAACACATGGAGCGTAACCATAAAGTGGTGTGGGAAAACTGTGCCACTTATTTAGTGTTACAGCCTCACGCAGCAACCACTGCATCTCCCACCAGCCCACACCCCCTCTCCAGCAGTCAGGGCTCGACAACATAATTCCTTCCCATCGACTTCAATGTAATCTATATTGCTCCTCCTCGTCCTACTCCTCATCACTTGTTTCAACAGCAACCAATCACTGAGGCGATTGCAAAAAGAGAACAGTATGCTGCACTCATCCAACGGCATGGAAGTTGAACATGCACTTTGCCATGTGGTTGGTACCAGTCCCTCCCTTTCTATGTAGTTCAAAGAACTGATAGCTTGTGCCTACCCAAGGTGGTGAGTCAAATCAATATTACTTTTCCAAAAAAACAGTACTAGCCCTGCACACGTACATTGAGCAGAAAGTGGATCAGTCTTTGGGAATCTTGGTGTCTTGTACAGTTCACGCCAGCACTGATGTATGGAGTTGTAACTATGGTCAGGGACAATATATATTGTTCACAGCCCACTGGCTAAATGTTATCTAGACCAGGCACAACAGCAACCTGGCTAGGTAAAGGCAATGTCACCTCTGCGTTGTAATACTGGGATTTCTGCGCTAATGTCCCCCTCTGTATCCTCATCCTCCAACTTGTCCACACCCTCCCCTCTAGGCACAGTTCACAGTGGTCCTTAATAGTATCACCTATGCAAAGCTAGGAGTTGCCATGTGGTTTGGCACCTGGTCAGCCTTGGTGAACAGAGCGACACCAGGGAGGAACTGCTCGGTGTCATAAATAAGGAAATCAAACACTGGTTGTCTCCTGACCAACTGGAGATAGGAATGATGGTTTCTGATAACAGGAAGAACATTTTGTCTGCGCTGCATCAGAGAGGGCTTACCCATGCATCCTGCATGGCGCATGTGTTCAATATCATTGTCACCTGGTTCCTCAAGTCTTCCACTGAACTGAAAGAGCTGTTTAGAAATGCCCAGGAAACATGTAACATTGTAATACTCAAAATTACTAATCAAATGTGTCCTACAGAAACATGGGTAGAGGCAAGAGTGTAACTATAGCCATAGCACTTGCTCTGGGGCACACAGTGGGAAGGGGGGGGGGTGTAGTCAGGGCAAAGAACTTTGTTCCATTTGTGTGGAATAACAATATGGTGACTTTTTGTTATAATGTGATTTTTCTGATATATGGTGCTATTATACAAACATTTAATTATTGCATCTTATTCTGCTTTTTAATTTTCTTACACTGGGTGGTGGGGGGCCCATCTTATTTTGCTATGGGGCCCTATGATTTATTGTTACGCCCCAGGGTAGAAGGTTTTTTGGTAAAAAAAAAAAGTGCTTCTTTGTAGGCTTTTTATTACTGTAAAATGTAGTATATACACAGATCTAAATGCATAAGTTGACAAATCAGATCTTTAGAAGAATGGCCATCTACAAAGATCCCTGCAAGTGACCCAAGAAGAGCCAAAAATCTAGAGAAAAGGACGTCAATAGGACATGATCTATAATTTTTGTGGGGCACAGAACGGAGTGCTGTCCGCATCTTTTGCGGAACCAAACCACAGTCGTGTGCAAGATGCCTAAGGCTGAGTTCACACGTCAGTTATTTGGATCAGTTATTGTGAGTTAAACCCAGTGGGGGGGGGGGGTCAAAAAAACAGAATAGGTGCAAATCAAATAATTTCACCTTATCTCTGAGTACTTCTCACTAATGGTTTTGGCTCACAATAGCTTATCGAAATAACTGACCAAATAACGGAAATGTGAACACACTTTTCTGCTATTTAAAAACATCGGAATTATGCTGGAGTGCTGATACCATGAAAAAGGTGATAACAGAATGTAAATCTGCCAGACTGTAGATAAAAAGGCATGGATTGCACCTACATATGCCTTGTCAAGAAGAGCATTTGAGGAGGAAGGGTGTATCATCAATTTAAAGATTCACATGGGATGTTATGTTAGCCACATTTTTATAATCACACAACCCTTTTAGGACAAATAATGCCACCAACAAGCTTTTAAGTAAGAGTATGCCTATATTTTCCATTCCTTGGGAAATTCAAAAAACAAACATACCATCTATTGCCCTGCAGGTGTCAGTGTAAGACTATGGAAATCCTCCACTACGTCATTCCCTTCAGTTCATTTTCATTGAGACTGTCTTGCTATTCTCCCAAAATGTATTTATTTGGCAACATAGACATCTTTGCTTGTCTCCATCCTAGATTTGTTTTTCTAATTTCTCTTCACTTTTATGTTTACCAGCTGCTTTATTGCTCTACAGAGCCTTCCCTCACAATCTTTCTTTCTCTTCTGTCTCTCAGTTTTTTTCTTCGGGTGTACGTTCCTGCCTACAGTCACTGTCTATGGTCCCAGCTGCCTCTTCTGATTTTTCATTACAGTTTAATTTAAAACTGGGATTGGAATGGAAATGTCTTTTTGCCATTTGGGGTTTGCAGGGCCTGTGGTTTTATTGCCAAAGGCACAAATGTTAGTTACTACTGTTTTTTTTTTGTGTACAAATGTGAGTTGCAGGGTAACAAGGGATACAAAGATAAATCCAGCTAGGGCAATGTAACTGTGTATTATTTATGGCTGGTTATGCATGATTTGAAAGGAAGAAGAACATAGATCCGCACATGTCTCCCAAGCGTAAATGATCAGTTGGTCCTTCCAATGAAACATTGTAAATATACAGTTGCCAAGTCAATCTTTCAATAAAGACAAAAGCTGCTGATGCCTACCTAATACAGTAGGTGCACTTCGCAGAGCCATTTCCAGATGTTCAGCTCTACAGACCATTAGGACTGGTGACAACTAGTCAAGTATGTGTTTGACCTGAAGAAGATCAAATGTGTGTTCACTACCTATTTAATATAAACAAACCATTTTACAGATGATACCTTTCACGCTGAGACTGTACAGATACATGTCTCTGTTAGATCTGTATTCTATTAAGACTTGTCTACACTGTGGCCCAGATTTACTAATCCTGTAGATGAAGTACTGTAAGCTTAGACAGGTTGTGTAGACCTGCACAAGTTATCACAGAGACTCAGACGGATGATACAAGTGTGCAGGGATAGAAACTTTTTACTGACTGTATGCCAACTATTGGCTGGCTTAATTTCCGCTAAGCCCGACCCCCTTGTAGAGCATGCTGAAAACAAGTGTAGAAACCCTAGATTGCCAAATTGTACTCCAGTTTGCTCCACTTTTTAGACTGATTTTTGGAGCAGACTTTGTATTAGTAAATCGGGCCCATACATTTAAACAAACACTAAACCTATTGTATGGTATAAAAGTACATTTTACTTAATACTAATACCATTCACAAAGATGTATATGAAAGATGATCAATTGTAATGGAATGTGAGCAAAAAAATCTGTAGGGCTCACATACTAAAGACTGGCGTTTCAAATGCCACTGGCGTAAGATCAGACCAATTTAAGAGGTACAGGCCTCTTAATAAATTAGTTGCATCTTTTATATCTGTGCTACAAAAATAAAAACCAACAGCATCTAGTTGCCAGCATAGATTTCTGTTATATTTGCATCCATTTTCTGGTATAAAATTGTAGGCATACGGAGGTACATTGTGGACTCATGGCAGAATTTAGTTATGGTACCTTTAATACTGCTGACTGTATAGACTTTTAGTCTGTTGTCTGAACTGCAAAGTAATTGTAGAGAGTATTGCATTATATTATTTCAAGTCCGCAGCTACCTAGCAATACAGAACAAACGTAATCATACATTCAGCAATCTACTGTATTTCAGACTTGTTGAACTGTTTCTCACTGTTTAATATATGCTTTATTTCATACAGTCAACCTTTTATCCTGACTCCTGTTTAATGAATGAAAAACCATGCCATAAAATGAAATAATTATATCAAGAGTATATCTGGGCCCTGGGGTTATATACTGTAGCCGGTTAGTATTGAACGCAGGAAGCAGAGTATATTTAATACAGTGTCACTATTCTGATCAAACTTATCGGGCTTGTAACAAGAAATGTCTTAGTTACCAAACATGTAATCAATCTAAACTAGAGAATTAGATAAAAAAAATAAAACCATGCCATCAATGATGAATGATATAGTTAGATTCACCTCATATGCTATAGCATGCAATATTATATTGAGGTCAGTTTGTTACATTCCATGTTCCAACCAAGAAATGGGCTTATATCCGACATATCCGGGCTTATACACTGATATTTACATTTATGTGTTAGATAGCATCTTCTGACAAGTGCTATTCATTTTATTTAGGCACGAAAGGATATGCCTTTGTAGATAGGTGGTGAGCAACCTTAAAGGGGTTATCTGGCCGATAAAAATATATTAAATTTGTTTACAGATATTTACAGTAGGCCACTTACTAATATGCTTTCTTTTCTGCACATGCTCCATTTTGCCAATATGTTTTCCCCACTATAATGAGGCAGGGAAGACAGACATTAAGGGAATCATGGGGCAAGGATTTTTGAGTGCTGAGCCCAGCACATCACTCCTCCCTATTTGAGGATGCAGATCTAGTGATCAATCAGGCCACGGGGGAGCAGATCCATGGAAGATTTTACAAAAAAGACACAGAAACTGAAACTGCAGGCACATGCAAGTTCTGTATGTGCCCAAACCATATATATATATTTTTTAAATTCAGATAAACTCTTTAACCCCTTAAGGACGCAACTTTATTTCACCTTAAGGACCTAGATAGTAATACCGCCAAAAAAAGTTATTAATTTACATTGCCCATATGTCTACTTCATGTATGGATCATTTTGGGAATGCCATTTTATTTTTTGGGGACGTAACAAGGCTTAGAAGTTTAGAAGCAAATCTTGAAAATTTTCAAAAATCCACTTTTTTGGGACCAGTTCAGGTTTGAAGTCACTTTGTGAGGATTACATAATAGAATCCACCCAAAAGTGACCCCATTCTAGAAACTAAGAAGAAAAAAATCCAGCTAAAGCAGTGGATGGGATAGAATTGAATTTCGGTCTTTATTGAGCGATTAAAAACTCCAAGTCATATTGACATCATTCATGCCAGTATTGTCAACGTGTTTCGGACCAGATAGTATGTACAGTCCTTCCTCATGACAGACATGAAAACTACATTCTAAAAACTACACCCCTCAAGGTATTCAAAACTGATTTTACAAACGTTGTTAACCCTTTACGTGTTCCACAAGAGTTAATGGCAAATGGAGATGAAATTTCAGATTTTTCATATTTTTAGGCAAATTTTTCATTTTAATCAATGTTTTCCAGTAACAAAGCAAGGGTTAACAGCCAAAGAAAACTCAATATTTATTGCCCTAATTATGTAGTTTGCAGAAATACCTCATATGTGGTTGTAAACTACTGTATGGCCAAACGCCAGGGCTCAGAAAGAAAGAAATGCCATATGGTTTTTGGAAGGCAGATTTTACTGGACTGGTTTTTAGACACCATGTCCCATTTAAAGGCCCCCCTGATGTACCCCTACAATAGAAACTCCAAAAAAGTGACCCAATTTTGGAAACTATGGGATAAGGTGGCAGTTTTGTTGGTAGTAATTTAGAGTAAATATGATTTTTGGTTGCTCTATATTACCCTTTTTTTAAGGCAAGGTAACAAAAAATTGAAATTCTGAAACTTCATCTCCATTTGCCAATAACTATTGTGAAACACCCAAAGGGTTAACAAAGTTTGTAGATTCAGTTTTGAATACCTTGGGGGTGTAGTTTTTTAACTTTTTTGGAGTTTCTACTAGAGTTGAGCGAACACATGGATGTTCGGGTTCGAGAAGTTTGGCCGCACTTCACGAAAATGTTCGGGTTCAGGACCCGAACTCGACCAGAACTTCACACCGAACCCCATTGAAGTCAATGGGGACCCGAACTTTTGGGCACTTAAATGGCTGTAAAATAGCCCTGGAAAGGGCTAGAGGGCTGCAAAAGGCAGCAAAATGTAGGTAAATGCCCTGCAAACATATGTGAATAGGGAAATGACTTAAAATAAAATAAAATACAGAAAAATAATAAATAAACATTCTAAACTTGAGCCCAAGTGAGTGACAGTGGCACCTGTCACCCAGCAAACAGAGGATGTGGCAGCAACGCCACCACATCTGTCATTGTCAACAAGCATCTCCACCAAATATCATGGCAGTGTTCAGCTATCAGCTGTCCATCTCCCAAACACTGGAGAGAAAAATAAATAGAAAGAGGAAGTACCCCCCTACCCAGGGCTATGAATGCCTTATTTCAAACTTCCTAGTCCTTTGAAATGCTGTCATTCTGTCTGGTGGATAGTTTTAAGAACCTTATGGCGGTGGCTATCCCACAGTACGTGTATCCCAGCCGCCGCTACTTTTGCAGGCGAGCCATTCCTTCCCTGCACAACCAAGTGGCGGACAAAATCAAGTGTGCACTGCGCAACGCTATCTGTGGCAACGTCCACATAACCAACAACACAGTGGGTAAATGTAGCGGCTGGACCAAAGGCGGATAGCATTTTTGCGAATGTCCTTCCGCACCCGAGGATTGCTGGGCATTTCTCTTTGTATACTGTTACCTCCTCCTCCTACTCGGTTTCCTCCTACTCGGTTTCCTCCTCCTCATCCACTCAGCGTAACACCTTCACCACCCACAGCAAAACAGCCAGGGGGAAACGACAGCAGGTTGTTTTAAAACTTGTGTGTTTGTGGGACAAACCCCGCACCGCGCAGTTGCTGTGGAAAGGCATGAAACAACAGACTGACCATTGGTTGGTGCCACTGAGCCTCCAGCCCGGTCTGCAGGTCTGGGCCCAGCCGGTTTGACCAGGGCCGGTTCTAGGTGAAATGGGGCCCGGGGGCGAAAAACAATAAGGGGCCCCCCTCCATGTCACGTCATCAATCACCCCCTTCGCGTCACATTATTTCTCCCCCTCTCCATGGCAGCATACAGAAATACAGCGCTCCTTTAATGTAGATGTTCTTTGACCCCCTCTTCTCCTTTCAGACCAGATCACCATTTTGTCGCCATTTTCCATCTCTGCAGTTTGACAACCAAAAAAATCTTAGTTTAATACTTTTCCATCATCCTCCCATCTTCTGGACGAATCATCCTACTACTCCCAATACTGTGCCGCTGTGCTCCCCAATACTATACTGCAGAAACAGATAATACCCCTGATAATACTAGTACCACACAGAGCCCCCCATATAAAATACCCCTTCTTTGTGGCCTCAGTAGAAGCCCCCATAGTGCCCCTCTATCATGTGCCAGTAAAAAGTGCCCCAATAATGTGCCAGTAAGAAGTGCCTCCATAGATGCCCCTCAATCATGTGCCAGTAAGAAATGACCCCAATAATGTGCCAGTTAAAAGTGCTGCTTCCAATGATGCCCCCCAGCCTCCATGTCACATTTCTCCCCCTCCATGTCCCATTTAACCCCTCAACGTCACATTTAACCTCCTCAATGTCACCCCCAGCTTTATCCATGTCACGTCATCACCTTCTCCTTTTTACATCACCCCCTTTGTGTCGCATTATTTCTTCCCGCCACCTCTATAGCAGCATACTCCCCCCCCCTCGAATGGCACATTTCTCCCCCTGTATGGGTCAGTGGCAGCAGCACATCTCTCCCCCCCCCCCCCATGGCACATTTCTCCCACTCCAATCCTTGGGCCTGTCAACTGGCAGCAGCACATCTCTCCCCCCCATGGCACATCTCTCCCCCAGCTCCCATGGCACATTTCTCCCCTCCATGTGCCAGTGCCACATGGCAGCAACACATCTCCACCTCCCCCATGGCCCTCATGGCACATTTCTCCCCTCCCTCCACTCCCCATCTCTCCATTTGTGCCCCCACCCCCAATGGCACATTTCTCCCACTCCAATCCATGGGCCAGTGGGCTTCTGCAAATCAATCCATAACCCCAATAGGTATTATACCAACAGGATACAGGCATCGGTGATACAGGCAGCTTCTTTCTCTTAGTCAGCTGCGAGCCTGCGCGCTCCAGCCACTGCAGGCAGGCCAGGCAGCGGAGGTCAGAACAGCCGCGGGCCCCGCCCCCTCCTCACTCTTTCAGGCCGCAGGCCGGGCGCTTTCACTGAGTCTGCGCTGTTAGTCGGCCGGCGGCCGCCGACTACAAATGAATAGTAAATAGTAGGGTTAGTTGTTTGCGACGGGCGGGCCGGGGGCCCCTAAAGACTCGGGGCCCGGGGGCAATTGCCCCCCTTGCCTCTATGGTAGCGCCGGCCCTGGGTTTGACACACATCTTCTGCCTGCCACATGTGCTGAATTTGGGGTGCAGAAATTCCTAAACACCAAACAGTGAAAATCAATTCAGTTAATCGAACACACACAACCCCCCTTTCACTCAAACCATTAACAAACTATTTACACATTTTCTTAAAACATATTAACATAACTAAACTAAACTAAACTTACTATATAAACAAAAAAAAACAATATACATGACTTATACTTAACCTAAGGCCAGTGACATCCAAGTGGCTTGAAGGGTGGGTTCCTGCACCAACATTGTCCCTGGCCTGGAACACAATTGTCCAGCCAGGGCACAGTTCTGGAGGATGAGGAGGATACGGGGGATGAGAAGGAACCGTGTTCTCAGCAGGGTGGCACCCAAGCCAGCTAACGGGCAGCTGGGTCACCATCAGCACCTCAGAAGGCTGGGTTAGCATTGGCGAAATGTGGGAAAGCTTTGTCATCACGCCACAACAACCTGCACCACCAGTAGATCTGGAACATCTTAGCAGGAGGCAGCATTTCAGCAACATGGTGGAAGAGCACATGTACTGACTGATGGGTTTGCCCAGGGGCGTAGCTACAGGGAAGCGTGGGAAGCACACTGTTTTGGGTCCATGACCTAGAAGGGGCCCATCCAGGAGGAGGAGGAGGAGGAAGAGGACTAAAAGACTTTGTCAGGGCCCCCTCAACAGTATTATACAATGAAATTAGATACAGTGGCAGTATAGACAGTGTAGAAAGCGGATGGAAAATAAATCCAAACAGCCTCACACCCTACACACTCAACACCCCCACCCCCCTTTCGCTCAAACCATTAACAAACTATTTACAAATTTACTTGAAAACATTCAAATAACTATAAGGCAGCTAAACTAACCATATAAAGAAACAAAACTATATACACGCCTTATCCTTAACTTAAGGCCAACCAAATACAAGTGGCTCGGAGGGTGGGTATCTGCACCAACATAGGTCCTGGCCTGGAACACAATTGTCCTGCCAGGGCACAGTTCTGGAGGATGAGGAAGAGGAGTAGGAGGAACGCTGGTGGATACAGAGGACACAGATGATATACATAGGACAACGTTGCAAGGACAACGTGTTGTCCTTAATTCCCTCACTGGAGTGTGATAGGAAGATGAGGCCGCTAGTAGACACGCTGCTGATGGCATTCACACCTGACACCAGGGACTCAGTGGAAGCACAAGGTGAAGGCAGAGGAGGAGGAGGAAAAAGAATTTTCCAATGCTGTTGGGTCACCATCAACACCTCAGAAGGCAGGGTTATTATGAGCAAAATGTGGAAAAGCTTTGTCATCACGCCATAACAACCTGCACCACCAGCAGATCTGGAACATCTTGGCAGGAGGCAGCATTTCAGCAACATGGTGGAACAGTACACATACTGACTGATAGGTCTGCCTAGGGGAATAGCTACAAGGGAAGCAGGGGAAGGAACTGCTTTGGGGCCATGACCTAGAAAGTGCCCATCCAAGAGGAGAAGGACTAAAGGACTTTGTCAGGGCCCCCTCAACAGTATTATACAATTAAATTGTATACAGTGGCAGTATAGACAGTGTAGAAAGCGAATGGAACAGCTGCTGGGCCTGGTCTAAGAGAGCGATCTTTAGTAGCCACAGGCATGGCGGCATGAAAGGAAGGGAGGGGGGCTCCATTCAAAAATTTGCTGTGGTGTCCAATCATTTCTAGCTACGCCACTGGGTCTGCCCCATTCAACTTCTGGGTCATTAAATTGGGCACATGTCCTGAGGTTGACCTTTACGCCTTGGAGGTGCTGGCCTACCCTGCAGCCACTGTATTGTCTGAACATTTGTTTAGCATGGCTGGTGGCATTATCACAGACAAGCGCAGCTGCCTGTCCGCAGACAAAGTGGGCAAGCTTTCGTTTATTAAAAAGAACCAGGCATGGATCCCACAGGACTTGTTTGTACCTTATGCAGAATAGACATGTATACCGGCCTCACCCAACCACTATAATACTACCGTGCACTTACACTTTGTTTTATTTTTTATATTTTCCCAGTGTTTTGGGGTCTACACTAATTTATTTTAAAATATAAAAAATAAAAAAACAGTTATTGGTGACTACCTTTGGCTTCACAGCCCAAAAAGGCTTTATTTCATGCAAGAAAATAACCGCCAATTGTAAGTTCCCTATCAGTTATGCAGTGCAGGGGTTTGTACCTGGCAAAAATGGTAATATTTCACCCAACAATTTAAAATCTATCCTTTGCCAGACAGTATTAAACTTGGCCAGCCACAGCTGGAACCACTCATTTACGGTATTGCTATTTTGTCAATTGAATTTCACCCCAGAAAATAATATATCCTTTGACGGACACTATGAAACTTGTCAAGTCACAGCTGGGACACCAGATTTACGGTATTTCTATTTTGGCAACTGAATTTCACCCCAGAAAATAATAAATCCTTTGACAGACACTATTAAACTTGGCCGGCAACTGCTGGGACACCAGATTTACGGTATTGCTATTTTGGCAATTGAATTTCACCCCAGAACAAAATATATCCTTTGCCGGACACTATTAACCTTGGCCAGCCACAGCTGAAACCACTGATTTACGATATTGCTATTTTGGCAATTGAATTTCACCCCAGAACAAAATGTATCCTTTGCCGGACACTATTAAACTTGGCCAGCCACTGCTGGGACACCAGATTTAGGGGATTGCTATTTTGGCAATTGAATTTCACCACAGAAAATAATATATTCTTTGACGGACACTATGAAACTTGTTCAGTCACAGCTGGAACACCAGATTTACGGTATTTCTATTTTGGCAACTGAATTTCACCCCAGAAAATAATAAATCCTTTGACGGACACTATTAAACTTGGCCAGCCACTGCTGGGACACCAGATTTACAATATTGCTATTTTGGCAATTGAATTTCACCCCAGAAAAAAATATATCCTTTGCCGGACACTATTAAACTTCGCCAGCCACAGCTGAAACCACTGATTTATGGTATTGCTATTTTGGCAATTGAATTTCACCCCAGAAAATTATCTATCCTTTGCCTTACACTATTAAACTTGGCCAGCCACAGCTGAAACCACTAATTTACGGTATTGCTATTTTGTCAATTGAATTTCACCCCACAACAAAATATATCCTTTGCCGGACACTATTAAACTTGGCCAGCCACAGCTGGGACACCAGATTTAGGGGATTGCTATTTTGGCAATTGAATTTCTCTACAGAAAAAAATCTATCCTTTGCCAGACAGCAGACAGTATTACACTTGGCTAGCCACAGCTGGAACACCAGATTTAGAGGATTGCTATTTTCGCAATTGAATTTAACCGCTCAATAAAATATAGAAATTTCTATCCTGAGTTTCTACGGGTGACGATAAGCACAGCCAAGCCCCTGATGTAGGATATAGCAAAAAAAAAAAAAACTAGTATTGATGGATTGATGAACTTGGTGGCAGCTTGTGCTGGTGCACCACAAGACACAAAATGGCCGCCGATCACCACAGAAAAAAGTGACAGAAAAAAAGCTCTGTGCAGTCTAAAAACCAGTGAGCAATTAACTAGCAGAAGTTGAATGTTTCACAGCTGTAGATCGATCACTTCATTATGTGTTTTAGCTGAGTTTTCCCTGCCTAACCTCGCTCTCACAGCAGCTGCATCCTATTCCTACACTAATCAAAGCAGAGTGACGTGTGGCGCTACGTGACTCCAGCTTAAATAGAGGCTGGGTCACATGCTGCACTTGGCCAATCACAGCCATGCCATTAGTAGATAGAAGTAAAACGCTAGTTGATTGGCTGCTGTGCAGCCCTTCAGAAAGCGGGAAGAAATCGCCGAACAACGGACACGAACCCAAACTTTTTTTGAAAATGTTCGGGTCCCGAACACCCCCAAATTCGGTACGAACCCAAACTATACTTTTTATTTATTTAAGTTTTACACAAGAATATCATTTTTGAAACAAAAAAAAAAATCATGTTTTAATGTCTTTAAAGTCTGAGAGCCATATTTTTTTATTTTTTCGGTTATTGTCCTATTTAGGGTATCATTTTCTAATTTTTTGACCCAGACCCACTTTGTTCTTGAAGATCCAGTGGGTCTGATGTCAGTATAATACAGTACAGTACACTATATAGTGTAATGTACTGTATTTTGTACTTTAGACTTAGTCCGATCAGACTTTCCATTACCATGGCAAGCAGGACGCCGCTGAACAGAGAAGAGGGTGATGGGTGGGAGGGGAGGTCCCTCCCTCTGTGTTCCCATCAAGAATCAGGGGCTGCAAAGGCACAGCAGCCCCTGATGGGAAAGGGAGGGAGCTCCCTCCCTGTTAACCCCTTCCATGCGGCGGTCCGTACGGACCGCAGTATGGAAGGGGTTAACCGCCTGCTGACCGCCAAAGCAGGGATGCGTCCTGGCGGCGGCAGGTCTGTTCCTCATTGACGCGGCGGCGCGTCATCTCGCGAGATTCACAGCAGTTCGCATCTCAGCAGTTATACTACAGCCTGCCAGCGATGGTCAATCGCTGGCAGGCGGTAGATGCAAAATAAATTACATCAAACAAGTATATCAGACGCTGTTTTGTTAACAGCATCTGATATACCTGCTACCTGGTCCTCTGGTGGTCCCATTTGCTGGGATCGACCACCAGAGGACCAGGTAGCTATGTAAAGTAGCACCAAGCACCACACTACCCCCCCCTGTCACTTATTAACCCCTTGTTAACCCCTGATCACCCCACATAGACTCCCTGATCACCCCCCTGTCACTGATCACCCCCCTGTAAGGCTCCATTCACATGTCCATATGTGTTTTGCGGAACCACGTATCCACGGATCCGCGGATCCGCAAAACACGGACACCGGCAATGTGCTTTCCGCATTTTGCAGATCCGCACATTGCCAGAACTATATAGAGAATGCCTTTTCTTGTCCGCAATTGCGGACAAGAATAGGACATGTTCTATATTTTTGCAGAACGGAAGTGCAGACCCAGAAGTGTGGATCCGCAGTTCCGGATCCGAGCGGGACAAAGTCTGTCCCCATAAAAATGAATGGATCCGCAATTCCGTTCCGCAAACAGAATTGCGGACGTGTGAATGGGGCATAAGGGTCCCTTATCACCGCCAGTTAGTTAGCTACTTGTTAGGTAGTTTCCACCCAGCCCACTGCACCGCAGTCATTGATTTGGCAGAGATTTTTTCATCCACATTGATCGATGCGAATGAAAAAATCTGTGCCGTTCATTTTTTTTTTCAGGCCAGAGGCTGAACGGAAAAAAAAAATCTCATTACCCGTATGCTAAATATAAGGAGAATAGCAGAAACTCCTAATGCTGGCCATACGTGTAATGATTGCGGAGACCCTCAAATGCCAGGACAGTATAAATACCCCACATGTGACCCCACAGAAAGAAGACACCCCAAGGTATTCCGTGAGGGGTATGGTGAGTTCATGTAAAATTTTATTTTTTGTCACAAGTTAGTGGAATATGAGACTTTGTAAAAAAAAATATATATATATATATATATATATATATATATATATATATATATATATCAATTTCCGCTAATTTGTGCCAAAATTTTTTTTTTTCTGTGAACTTGCCATGCCCCTCAGTGAATACCTTGGGGGTGTCTTCTTTCCAAAATGGGGTCACATGTGGGGTATTTATACTGCCCTGGCATTTTAGGGGTCCTAAAGCGTGAGAATCCAAATGCGTAAAAATGCCCTGTGAAATCCTAAAGGTACTCATGGGAATTTGGGCCCCTTTGCGCATCTTGGCTGCAAAAAAGTGTCACTCATGTGTTATCGCCGTACTCAGGAGAAGTAGCGCAATGAGTTTTGGGGTGTATTTTTGCATATACAAATGCTGGGTGTGAGAAATATCGCTGTAAATGACAACTTTTAAAAAAAAATTATGCAAAGTTGTCAGTTTACAGTGATATTTCTCTCACCCAACATGGGTATATGTAAAAATTCACCCCAAAACACATTGCCCTACTTCTCCTGAGTACGGCGATACCACATGAGTGACACTTTTTTGCAGCCTGGGTGCGCAAAGGGGCCCAAATTCCAACGAGTACCTTTAGGTTTTACAGGGCTGTTCACAATTTAGCCCCACCCAAAATGCCAGAACAGTAAACACACCCCACAAATGACCCCATTTCGATAAGTAGACTTCCCAAGGTATTCACCGAGGGGCATAGTGAGTCTGTGGGAGATTTTTATTTTTTTGCCAGAAGTTGGAAACTGTATAAATTTTTTTTCCTCAGAAAGTGTCATTTTCCGCTAACTTGTGAAAAAAAATTAAATGATACATGAACTCACCATGCCCCTCCTGTCATTTGGGGGTATTTATACTATCCTGGCATTCTAGCACCTGAAGAAACATGACAGGTTCTCAGAAAGTCAGAGCTGCTTCAAAATGCGGAAATTCACTTTTTTGCACCATAGTTTGTAAACGCTATAACTTTTACCCAAACCAATAAATATACACTTATTGGATTTTTTTTATCAAAGACATGTAGAACAATAAATTTATAAAGGAAATTATATAGAAATGTATTTAAAAAAAAAAAAAAATTTACAACAGAAATTGAAAAATGTCATATTTTTGCAAAAATTTCAGTCATTTTTGATTAATAGCAAAAAAAGTAAAAATGTCAGCAGCAATGAAATACCACCAAATGAAAGCTCTATTAGCTCTATTAGTGAGAAGAAAAGGCGGTAAAATTCATTTGGGTGGTAAGTTGCATGACGGAGCAATAAACGGTGAAAGTAGCGTAGTGCAGAATTCTAAAAAGTGGCCTGGTCATTAAGGGTGTTTAAGCTAGGGGGGCTGAATAGGTAAATGGCTGGCATCTGTACAACCACCAACGATCCCGCCTGCCGCACCGCCCGCCTCCCGAGCCGCCCAAAACAATTCAGGCATTTTTAACTCTCTGATCCCCGCGGTCACAGACCGCAGGGATCAGAGACCGAAGAAAGCGCTGCAAACCGTAGGTCTGAATTGACCTGCGGTTTGCAGCGATTGCCAATACGGGGGGGGGGTCACAGGACCCCCCTAGGTATTGGGCCAAGGTACCTGCTGAGTGATTTCAGCAGGTACCTTGTTCCGATCACCGCCAGCTGAGCAGCGGTGATCGGAAGTAGTCAGGGGCCCTCGGTCCTTCAGTACCAGGACACCAGGGCGTACCTGGACGTCAGGGCGTACCTGGACGCCCTGCGTCCTTAAGGGGTTAAAAAGGTTATCTAATGACTAATGTAAACCATTGAAACCTAGTTAGCTTAGTTAACCTAGCTAGAACCAGCCCGTCTCATGGATCCAGAGATATCCATATTTATTATTCTGCTAGATTTAAATCAAGCTGAGAGCTCAGGGGGAGTGGCTTTTCTGCTGCAGCTCAGGGGACTTGTCCATTCAGGAGCTCTCTCCCTTTTACAGCTCAGGAGGCAGTTAAAGGATGGAATTGAGCATGTGCGACCATCTCAGTGAGCCAGACAAAGAAATAAGAAAAACAAACAGGAGATGGTGCTATACAGATACATTTTATTGAATAACTTGGCTATGCAACATTTTTGCACTGCGACATGGGACATGCTGCAACTGAGATGAGACAGTCGAAGAAAAATCTATCTTGGATGGATTTTTTGCGAGTGTTGCGTCGCAGTCGCAGCATGTCATATGTCGCAGTGCGACACCATGGCTTATCATTATAAAAATTGTTGAGACAAAATGTTGTGCGACACATGTCGTCATGTAGCCCTAGCATTAAAGGGGTAGGGTGCTGTGGAGGTCACTGTTAAAGAGGCGTTCACTGTGGATGTTACTGTTAAGGGGGCAGGCCGCTCTGGAGGTCACTGTAAAAGGGGCGGATATTGTGGAGGTCACTGTTAAGGGGACAGGGGCAACTGCTGTGGAGGTCACTGTTAAGGCACTGTTAGGTCACTGTTAACGAGGAGGGGTACTGTGGAGGTCACTGTTAAGGGGGCGAGACCCTGAGGAGGTCACTGTCAAGGGAGTGGGGTGCTGTGCATCTCACTGTTAAAGGGACGGGCTGCTGTTAAGATGAAAGTTAAGGGGATGGGCTGCTGTGGAGGTCCCATTTTAATTGGCAGGGCAATGTGGGGGGGCAGTGTTAAGGGGTGTGGGACTATTTAGGTCACTGTTAAAGGGGCGGGGTGCTGTAGAGTTCACTGTTATGGGGAATACTGTCGATATATTTTAATGACACACACAAACATTAAATGAAATATACCTGTGTGAAGCCCGCTCCTTCTGCTAGTAAATAAATAAATAAATAAATAAAACCTATATAAGCAAATGGATACAATTAAAGCTTGACTGTTACTTTTTCAACATAAGGAAATTGAGTATGGCAGAACATTTTTGATGGAAGCCAGTAATTACTTACTGGCCCATTCACTCACAGTTGTTGGCCTATTTAGACATCTGGCACCCAAATGTTTAAATATTCCAATGGATGTGAATAGTAGATGAGTAGAGTTGAGCGAACACCTGGATGTTCGGGTTCGAGAGGTTCGGCCGAACTTCCGGAAAATGTCCGGGTTCGTGATCCGAACTCAACCCGAACTTCATCCCGAACCCGAACCCCATAGAAGTCAATGGGGACCCGAACTTTTGGGCACTAAAAAGCCTGTAAAAGACTCCCGGAAAGGGCTAGAGGGCTGCAAAAGGCAGCAAAATGTAGGTAAATCCCCTGCAAACAAATTTAGATAGGGAAATGATGAGTTAACATAAAATAAATAAAAATTAACCTGTAAAAGACACCCAGAGGGATAATATACCGCAATAAACGCATTGCGATTACAACTTTGAGCTAACGATCACCATGGGAACGCCTCCTCCAGTAGAATGTACTGTCGGATCTGAGAATTAAGTTGAAATCGCAATGCGATTCTTATATATTTGCTTAATCGCATTGCAATTTCAACTTAGCATTGCTAAATAATTCCATCCATATCGTTAACTTACTGAGTCAGTAAGTTAACGAATATGGATGGAATTATTTAGAATTAGCAATGCTAAGTTAAAACGGCAATGCGATTAAGCAGATATACAATAATTGCATAATCGCGTTCGAATAGAACTTAAAGCTGTCTCTTAGTCAGTTTTAGTATTGGTGTGCTGTAATAGAAGTTACATTCGTACGCGAATATAACTTAGAGCAATACAGTCAACTTTACACTGTTAGTTTTATTATCGCGATAATACAACTATTCAAGAATCGTGTACGTGCGTCTGTACGTGTGTGCGTTACCTCGGATCGAATCGAGAGAGACGAGAGTGGAGATTGGTGACTGTCCCAGCGATTATGGCGAAAAGTAATTTCTCTAAAGAAGAGCTGGATTTCTTAATAACTGTAAGTAAAAAGTAATTGAACTTAGTTAGTGTGTAATTCAGTAATGTGATTTAAACTTATTTATTAATGATTTTTATTAGCCAAGAAGCCTGCAGGCCTTCACTGATCTCATAACTGCCTTACACTGTCACATGTCCTACTGCTTGGTGACATAAACTCATCACAGGCTTTAGCAGACTGCACAACTGCATGAGTGATTAGTGAAAGACACTGTTAAAGGGGTGGCAATGTTCAAGTCACTTTTAAAGGAATGACGATGTTCAAGTCACTTTTAAAGGGATGGCGATGTTCAAGTCACTTTTAAAGGGGCGGCAATATTCAAGTCACTTTTAAAGGGATCGCAATGTTCAAGTCACTTTTAAAGGGATGGCGATGTTCAAGTGACTTTTAAAGGGCGGCAATATTCAAGTCACTTTTGAAGGGATCGCAATGTTCAAGTCACTTTTAAAGGGATGGCGATGTTCAAGTCAGTTTTAAAGGGATGGCGATGTTCAAGTCACTTTTAAAGGGGCTGCAGTGTTCAAGTCACTTTTAAAGGGCGGCAATGTTCAAGTCACTTTTAAAGGGATGGCGAATTGGCGATGTTCAAGTCACTTTTAAAGGGATGGCGATGTTCAAGTCACTTTTAAAGGGGCTGCAGTGTTCAAGTCACTTTTAAAGGGGCGGCAATGTTCAAGTCACTTTTAAAGGGATGGCGAATTGGCGATGTTCAAGTCAGTTTTAAAGGGATGGCGATGTTCAAGTCACTTTTAAAGGGGCTGCAGTGTTCAAGTCACTTTTAAAGGGGCGGCAATGTTCAAGTCACTTTTAAAGGGATGGCGAATTGGCGATGTTCAAGTCAGTTTTAAAGGGATGGCGATGTTCAAGTCACTTTTAAAGGGGCGGCAATGTTCAAGTCACTTTTAAAGGGATGGCGATGTTCTACTCTTTGACTGTTTTGATATTAAATGTTATTTTTGATGGTTCTTATGACTATGATAACTAATAATTGTATTTTAGAACTGTGGGATTACATGATTTAATTGTTATCTTGCAGGAAATGTTGGAGAAGGGGTACGACCGCAGAAGGTCAAGGGGTCGAAAAGCAGGCCATAGTGCGGAGAATTGCTTTCCATCTGTGGCAGAAGAATGGGTGCACTCATCGGAAGGATGCGATTCTAAAAAAGTGGTCAGATCTGAAGCGCCACCGGATGGATCTGATCACTAAGATCCGAGATAAATCTCTTCCAGGTACAATACTTATTTGCATAACTGAGCAGATAGATAACACAATATGTTGGTGAGAGAAATAAGTATTTTTTAACCCTTTACAATAAATCACTTAGTACAGTGGTGTTGAACTGATGGGAAAGGGTGCTAAAAGTGGCAATATGAGACCTCTTTCTGGGCCACATATGTTTTTTGACTTTACACAGTTGACTTTGGCCCCTGAAGCTTGTCCAAACTCCTCGCACGTCTGGACGAGTGTAGACAACAAGCATCGATCAGGACAATTAGGCCACATGCCCAAATTAAGTCAAAGACTCGAATCACTCTTGTTCCCTGGGGAGTGGCCCAACACCCAATAGCAGCAGTGAGTTGAAGCTGAACTTAATCAGCGATGCTCAAAGGCAGAGTTCAGGGGGTACCCACAGGGTCCTGGTCCGGCAGGTCAAGGCAGACACTGATGATACTACACTTGATCTAAGCCAAAAGGAGAAGAAAGATAGGTGTAGTTAATTATTATGCCATCCAGACACTACCATAGATTAATTTGTGTACCCTTAACTGTAATTTGGCTTTACTTGTTTATCTTGGCATTTTTAAAAAATTTGGTCATCATCATCATTACAGATGCTCCGCTTCCCAAAGTGAGAGCCAAGCTCTCTAAAAAGAAGAAGGCGGTGGAGGTGGAGGAGGAGACAGACCACTCGGACGAGCAGGAAGAGGCAGGGCCATCAGGCTATCGGGCCCATAGCCCACCTGCTGCAGTGGAGGAGGGTGATGACTCTGAGGAGGCAGAAGAGGAGATGGTCACTACCCCTGACAAGAAGGTAAATGGATGATGTGGATATTTTTATTTATTCAGTGTCCCAGAAAGCTAATGTTACGGGTGGGAGTACTGATTTCCATAACGTATCTAACTGCCACATCCATTTTTGGAAGTACGATATAACAAGCATGCAATATATAAATTTTTCTAAGAATATATTTTAACAAACTATATTATTTTTTAAATGAAGAAAATATAATAAAACAGGCAACAAATAAAGTACAACAGATAACAGTAATATAAAAATAAACACTAAAAAGTAATTGATCAACATCAAAACCATTAACGTAACTATTAAGTCAATAACCCAAAACTAAAAGGAACTATTATTAATCCTACCTAAACCAATATATAACAGATTTACATAGTAACATAGTAACATAGTATATAAGACCGAAAAAGACATTTGTCCATCCAGTTTGGCCTGTTTCCTACAAGTTGATCCAGAGGAAGGCAAAAAACCCTGTGAGGCAGAAGCCAATTTTCCTCACATAAGGGAAAAAAATTCCTTCCCGACTCCAATCAGGCAATCAGAATAACTCCCTGGATCAACGACCCCTCTCTAGTAGCTATAGCCTGTAATATTATTACACTCCAGAAATAAATCCAGTCCCCTCTTGAATTCCTTTATTGTACTCACCATCACCACCTCCTCAGGCAGAGAGTTCCATAGTCTCACTGCTCTTACAGCAATCCTTTTCTATGTTTGTGTACAAACCTTCTTTCCTCCAGACGCAGAGGATGTCCCCTTGTCACAGTCACAGTCCTGGGGATAAATAGATGATGGGAGAGATCTCTGTACTGACCCCTGATATATTTATACATAGTTATTAAATCTCCCCTCAGTTGTCTTTTTTCTAAAGTGAATAACCCTAATGTTGATAACCTTTTATGGTACTGTAGATCCCTCATTCCAGTTATTACTTTAGTTGCCCTCCTCTGAACCCTCTCCAGCTCTGCGATGTCTGTCTTGTTCACAGGAGCCCAGAACTGTACACAGTACTCCATGTGTGGTCTAACCAGTGATTTTCAAGAAAAAAATATCATCTCAGCTTTATATAACAATTAATGATTGTATTTTAATGTACATTTCCAAATTTTATTTCATTTTTTTTACAGCTGACAACATCATGTTAAAAAAAATAAAAAAAATGCGAAGGAAACACCAGCTGCGAATGCAGCAGTTCAGGAAGCAGCAAACCAGGAAGATGAGGCAGCTCAAGATGCAGTTCTCCCACCAAATGCGAGCCATGGAGGAGGCTCATCTTAAGGACATCGATGATCTGCTGGAGGAGCAGAGAAAATTTTAAAAATTACCCTAATTTTTGGGGTTATTTATATATTTATGTTAAAAAATAATTCTATTTTGTTAAAGATTATTTTATAAAACTATAATGTTAAATCAAATTTATTGCGTTTTGTTTGATTGGAAACAAAGGGTACAGATAGTGTTGCCCATATTAATAATATTTTTTCATTACTGTAATCTTTCAAGGGTTTCAAGTTCAACTGGTTTATGTGCTAGATCTGGTAAGGTTTTTGGTAAGGCTGTAAAACACACCCGGAAAGGGCTAGAGGGCTGCAAAAGGCAGCAAAATGTAGGTAAATCCCTGCAAACAAATGTAGATAGGGAAATGATGAGTTAACATAAAATAAATAAAAATTAAACAATATTAATTGGAGTGAGGTCTCATAGCACAGAATCAGGCTTCAAGTCACCCACCAATGGAGAAGGTCACTTACTATTATTTCGACCCCAGCACCCAGACAAAGGAGAGAGGTCCCACAGCAGAGAATCAGGCATCATATCAACCACCACAGGAGTAGGCCACCATTTAGTTACTTTGACCCCTTCACCCAGACAGAGGAGAGAGGCCCCACAGCAGAAAATCAGGCATCATATCAACCACCACAGGAGTAGGCCACCATTTAGTTACTTTGACCCCTTCACCCAGACAGAGGAGAGAGGTCCCACAGCAGAGAATCAGGCATCATATCAACCACCACAGGAGTAGGCCACCATTTAGTTACTTTGACCCCTTCACCCAGACAGAGGAGAGAGGTCCCACAGCAGAGAATCAGGCATCATATCAACCACCACAGGAGTAGGCCACCATTTAGTTACTTTGACCCCTTCACCCAGACAGAGGAGAGAGGTCCCACAGCAGAGAATCAGGCATCATATCAACCACCACAGGAGTAGGCCACCATTTAGTTACTTTGACCCCTTCACCCAGACAGAGGAGAGAGGTCCCACAGCAGAGAATCAGGCATCATATCAACCACCACAGGAGTAGGCCACCATTTAGTTACTTTGACCCCTTCACCCAGACAGAGGAGAGAGGCCCCACAGCAGAGAATCAGGCATCATATCAACCACCACAGGAGTAGGCCACCATTTAGTTACTTTGACCCCTTCACCCAGACAGAGGAGAGAGGTCCCACAGCAGAGAATCAGGCATCATATCAACCACCACAGGAGTAGGCCACCATTTAGTTACTTTGACCCCTTCACCCAGACAGAGGAGAGAGGTCCCACAGCAGAGAATCAGGCATCATATCAACCACCACAGGAGTAGGCCACCATTTAGTTACTTTGACCCCTTCACCCAGACAGAGGAGAGAGGTCCCACAGCAGAGAATCAGGCATCATATCAACCACCACAGGAGTAGGCCACCATTTAGTTACTTTGACCCCTTCACCCAGACAGAGGAGAGAGGCCCCACAGCAGAGAATCAGGCATCATATCAACCACCACAGGAGTAGGCCACCATTTAGTTACTTTGACCCCTTCACCCAGACAGAGGAGAGAGGTCCCACAGCAGAGAATCAGGCATCATATCAACCACCACAGGAGTAGGCCACCATTTAGTTACTTTGACCCCTTCACCCAGACAGAGGAGAGAGGCCCCACAGCAGAGAATCAGGCATCATATCAACCACCACAGGAGTAGGCCACCATTTAGTTACTTTGACCCCTTCACCCAGACAGAGGAGAGAGGTCCCACAGCAGAGAATCAGGCATCATATCAACCACCACAGGAGTAGGCCACCATTTAGTTACTTTGACCCCTTCACCCAGACAGAGGAGAGAGGTCCCACAGCAGAGAATCAGGCATCATATCAACCACCACAGGAGTAGGCCACCATTTAGTTACTTTGACCCCTTCACCCAGACAGAGGAGAGAGGCCCCACAGCAGAGAATCAG
Source organism: Bufotes viridis (assembly GCA_033119425.1). Taxonomy (NCBI): domain Eukaryota; kingdom Metazoa; phylum Chordata; class Amphibia; order Anura; family Bufonidae; genus Bufotes; species Bufotes viridis. The sequence continues at coordinate 99,302,165 of CM065595.1, read as the reverse complement.
GCATCATATCAACCACCACAGGAGTAGGCCACCATTTAGTTACTTTGACCCCTTCACCCAGACAGAGGAGAGAGGTCCCACAGCAGAGAATCAGGCATCATATCAACCACCACAGGAGTAGGCCACCATTTAGTTACTTTGACCCCTTCACCCAGACAGAGGAGAGAGGTCCCACAGCAGAGAATCAGGCATCATATCAACCACCACAGGAGTAGGCCACCATTTAGTTACTTTGACCCCTTCACCCAGACAGAGGAGAGAGGTCCCACAGCAGAGAATCAGGCATCATATCAACCACCACAGGAGTAGGCCACCATTTAGTTACTTTGACCCCTTCACCCAGACAGAGGAGAGGCCCCACAGCAGAGAATCAGGCATCATATCAACCACCACAGGAGTAGGCCACCATTTAGTTACTTTGACCCCTTCACCCAGACAGAGGAGAGAGGTCCCACAGCAGAGAATCAGGCATCATATCAACCACCACAGGAGTAGGCCACCATTTAGTTACTTTGACCCCTTCACCCAGACAGAGGAGAGAGGCCCCACAGCAGAGAATCAGGCATCATATCAACCACCACAGGAGTAGGCCACCATTTAGTTACTTTGACCCCTTCACCCAGACAGAGGAGAGAGGCCCCACAGCAGAGAATCAGGCATCATATCAACCACCACAGGAGTAGGCCACCATTTAGTTACTTTGACCCCTTCACCCAGACAGAGGAGAGAGGCCCCACAGCAGAGAATCAGGCATCATATCAACCACCACAGGAGTAGGCCACCATTTAGTTACTTTGACCCCTTCACCCAGACAGAGGAGAGAGGCCCCACAGCAGAGAATCAGGCATCATATCAACCACCACAGGAGTAGGCCACCATTTAGTTACTTTGACCCCTTCACCCAGACAGAGGAGAGAGGTCCCACAGCAGAGAATCAGGCATCATATCAACCACCACAGGAGTAGGCCACCATTTAGTTACTTTGACCCCTTCACCCAGACAGAGGAGAGAGGTCCCACAGCAGAGAATCAGGCATCATATCAACCACCACAGGAGTAGGCCACCATTTAGTTACTTTGACCCCTTCACCCAGACAGAGGAGAGAGGCCCCACAGCAGAGAATCAGGCATCATATCAACCACCACAGGAGTAGGCCACCATTTAGTTACTTTGACCCCTTCACCCAGACAGAGGAGAGAGGCCCCACAGCAGAGAATCAGGCATCATATCAACCACCACAGGAGTAGGCCACCATTTAGTTACTTTGACCCCTTCACCCAGACAGAGGAGAGAGGTCCCACAGCAGAGAATCAGGCATCATATCAACCACCACAGGAGTAGGCCACCATTTAGTTACTTTGACCCCTTCACCCAGACAGAGGAGAGAGGCCCCACAGCAGAGAATCAGGCATCATATCAACCACCACAGGAGTAGGCCACCATTTAGTTACTTTGACCCCTTCACCCAGACAGAGGAGAGAGGTCCCACAGCAGAGAATCAGGCATCATATCAACCACCACAGGAGTAGGCCACCATTTAGTTACTTTGACCCCTTCACCCAGACAGAGGAGAGGTCCCACAGCAGAGAATCAGGCATCATATCAACCACCACAGGAGTAGGCCACCATTTAGTTACTTTGACCCCTTCACCCAGACAGAGGAGAGAGGTCCCACAGCAGAGAATCAGGCATCATATCAACCACCACAGGAGTAGGCCACCATTTAGTTACTTTGACCCCTTCACCCAGACAGAGGAGAGAGGCCCCACAGCAGAGAATCAGGCATCATATCAACCACCACAGGAGTAGGCCACCATTTAGTTACTTTGACCCCTTCACCCAGACAGAGGAGAGAGGTCCCACAGCAGAGAATCAGGCATCATATCAACCACCACAGGAGTAGGCCACCATTTAGTTACTTTGACCCCTTCACCCAGACAGAGGAGAGAGGCCCCACAGCAGAGAATCAGGCATCATATCAACCACCACAGGAGTAGGCCACCATTTAGTTACTTTGACCCCTTCACCCAGACAGAGGAGAGAGGCCACACAGCACATATTCAGGCATCATATCAACCACCGCAGGAGAAGGACACTTTTAGATACTTTGACCCCTGCACCCAGGAAGAGGAGAGAGGTTCCACAGCAGAGAATCAGGCATAATATCAACCACCACAGGAGTAAGCCACCATATAGTTACTTTGACCCCTTCACCCAGACAGAGGAGAGAGGCCACACAGCACATATTCAGGCATCATATCAACCACCGCAAGAGAAGGACACTTTTAGATACTTTGACCCCTGCACCCAGGAAGAGGAGAGAGGTTCCACAGCAGAGAATCAGGCATAATATCAACCACCACAGGAGAAGCCACCATAAAGTTACTTTGACCCCTTCACCCAAACAGAGGAGAGAGGCCCCACAGCACATATTCAGGCATCATATAAACCACCGCAAGAGAAGGACACTTTTAGATACTTTGACCCCTGCACCCAGGAAGAGGAGAGAGGTCCCACAGCACAAATTCAGGCATCATATCACACACCACAGGAGAAGGCCTCTTTCAGTGACTTAGGCCTTTGGACCCAGACAGGAGAGAGGTCAGAGATTAGCTTCATATCCCCCAGCACAGCAGAAGACCGCTTTATTTGACTTAGGCCTCAGCACCCAGACAGAGGACAGAGGTAGCATGGCAGAGGTTATGACTTTATGTCACCCGATAGTTTAACAGGCCACTTTCATCTAGTTAGGCCCGGCGCCCAGACAGAGGAGAGTTTCATTCAACTGTGGGTTACATAAAATTTGTATTAAATAAAGAAGTGGCCCGTTGTACAACAAGACATGTTTTAGGCAGTTATTAAGGACTACTCTGCACAAGGGAGGGACAGGTCCTGTGGGATCCATGCCTGGTTCATCTTTATGAACGTCAGCTTGTCCACATTGGCTGTGGACAGGCGGCTGCGCTTGTCAGTAATGACGCCCCCCGCCGTGCTGAATACGCGTTCTGATAAAACGCTGGCCGCCGGGCAGGCCAGCACCTCCAAGGCATAACATGCTAACTCTGGCCACGTGGACAATTTTGAAACCCAGAAGTTGAATGGGGCCGAACCGTCCGTCAGTACGCTGGGGTTGTGTGCAGACATACTGTTCAACCATGTTAGTGAACTGCTGCCTCCTGCTAACACGTTCCGTATCAGGTGGTGGGGCAGTTAGCTGTGGCGTGGAGACAAAACTTGTCCACATTTCTGCCATGCTAACCCTGCCCTCAGAGGAGCTGGCTGTGACACTGCTGCGTGGGCGACCTCTAGCTCCTCCTCTGCCTTGGCCTTGGCCTTCCACCTGTTCCCCTGTGACAGTTGGGAATGCTCTCAGGAGCGCGTCTACCAGCGTGCGCTTGTACTCGCGCATCTTCCTATCACGCTCCAGTGCAGGAAGTAAAGTGGGCACATTGTCTTTGTACCGGGGATCCAGCAGGGTGGCCACCCAGTAGTCAGCACACGTTAAAATGTGGGCAACTCTGCTGTCGTTGCGCAGGCACTGCAGCATGTAATCGCTCATGTGTGCCAGGCTCCCCAGAGGTAAGGACAAGCTGTCCTCTGTGGGAGGCGTATCGTCATCATCCACCGTATCCCCCAGCCACGCACTAGTGATGGGCCTGAGCTGTGTGGGCTGCCACCCTGCTGTGAACCTGCTTCATCCTCGTCCTCCTCCACCTCCTCCTCATCCTCCTCGTCCTCCATTGGAGTGCCTTGGCTGGCGACTTGTGAACCTGCCCTCTGCTGCTTCAAAAACCTCCCTCTGAGCTACTTCTAACAGACTGGCCTGAAAGTCTTAGAAACGAGCCCTCCTCCTCCTCCTCCTCCACCTGGGCCACCTCCTCTTCCATCATTGCCCTAAGCGTTTTCTCTAGGAGACATAGAATTGGTATTGTAACGCTGATAACAGTGTCATCGCCACTGGCTATGTTGGTGGAGTACTCAAAGCAGTGCAGCAGGGCACACAGGTCTCGCATGGAGGCCCAATCATTGGTGGTGAAGTGGTGCCGTTCCCCAGTACGACTGACGCGAGCGTGCTGCAGCTGAAACTCCACTATGGCCTGCTGCTGCTCGCACAGTCTCTCCAGCATCTGCAAGGTGAAGTTCCACCGGGTGGGCACGTCGCATATGAGGCGGTGAGCGGGAAGGCCGAAGTTCCGCTGTAGCGCAAACAGGCGAGCAGCGGCAGGATGTGAACGCCGGAAGCGCGCACAGACGGCCCGCACTTTATGCAGCAGCTCTGACATGTTGGGGTAGTGGTGAATGAACCTCTGCACCACCAAATTCAGCACATGCGCCAGGCAAGGGATGTGCGTCAAACCGGCTAGTCCCAGAGCTGCCACGAGATTTCGCCCATTATCGCATACCACCAGGCCTGGCTTGAGGCCCACTGGCAGCAACCACTCTTCCGTCTGTTGTTCAATACCCCGCCACAACTCCTGCGCGGTGTGGGGCCTGTCCCCCAAACATAAGAGTTTCAGAATGGCCTGCTGACGTTTACCCCGGGCTGTGCTGAAGTTGGTGGTGAAGGTGTGTGGCTGACAGGAGGAGCTGGTGGAAGCAGAGGAGGAGGAGAAAGCCGAGTAGGAGGAGGAGGCTACAGGAGGCAGAGAATGATGCCCTGTGATCCTAGGTGGCGGAAGGACGTGCGCCAAGGAACTCTCCGCCTGGGGCCCAGCCGCCACTACATTCACCCAGTGTGCAGTTAGTGAGATATAGCGTCCTTGGCCGTGCTTACTGGTCCACGTATCTGTGGTTAGGTGGACCTTGGCACAAATGGCGTTGCGCAGTGTAGACTTGATTTTATCAGACACTTGCATGTGCAGGGAAGGCACGGCTGTCTTGGAGAAGTAGTGGCGGCTGGGAACCACATACTGAAGCTATCTGTGTCCACCAGCCGGAATGACAGCATTTCAAAGGCCAGTAGTTTAGAAATGCTGGCATTCAGGCCAAGGGCTCGAGGGTGACTAGGTGGGAATTTGCGCTTCCTCTCAAAGGTTTGAGAGATGGAGAGCTGAACGCTGTTGTGTGAAATAGTGGAGACGCAAGGTGACGGTGGCAGTGGTGGTGGTGGTGTTGGTGGCACATCCTCTGTTTGCTGCTCGGCAGGTGGCAACATTCCTCTTGAGGCGGAAGCCGAGGCAGCAGTGGTAGAGGGAGCAGGGGGAGCCTGAGCGGGTTCTTTTTTTTTGAGGTGTGCACTCCCCTGCAGTTCATGCTTTGCATGTAGATGCCTGATCATGCAGGTGGTGCTAAGGTTAAGAACGTTAATGCCTCGCCTCAGGGTCTGATGGCACAGCGTGCAAACCACTCTGGTCTTGTCCTTAGCACATTGTTTGAAGAAGTGCCATGCCAGGGAACTCCTTGAAGATGCCTTTGGGTTGCTGGGTCCCTGTTGGCACTGGCCAATAGCAGGCGAACTCTCGGGACGGCGGGTGTTCTGATTTTGCCCCCTGCTCCCTCTTTGGCTTCGCTGTTGTCTCGGTCTCACCACTGCCTCTTCCTCTGAACTATTTAAGTCAGCGGCACGACCTTCAGTCCATGTGGGGTCTAAGACCTCATCGTCCTCTGCATCGTCTTCCACCCAGTCTTCCTCCCTGACCTCCTCCTGTTCAGTCTGCACACTGCAATAAGACACGGCAGTGGGCACCTGTGTTTCGTCATCATCAGACACTCGGTCACTCTGCTGTGGTGGTATTCCCATGTCCTCATCATCTGGATACATAAGTGGTTGTGCGTCAGTGCATGGTATGTCTTCCACCGCTAGGGAAGGGCTAGGTGGACGCCCCTGGGAACCCCTGCCAGCAGAGTCTTCAAACAGAAGAAGAGACTGCTGCATAACTTGAGGCTCGGACAGTTTCCCTGATATGCATGGGGGTGATGTGACAGACTGATGGGCTTGGTTTTCCGGTGCCACCTGTGCGCTTTCCGCAGAAGACTGGGCGGAAGACAATGTGGTGAACGTGCTGGACTAATGCCTGTACCTGCTCAGGCCTTATCATCCTCATAACGGCATTGGGCCCCACCAAATATCGCTGTAAATTCTGCCGGCTACTTGAGGGAGTTGGTTCACTACTTTGTGCGCCTGAGGCCGAACGGCCACGTCCTCTGCCAGCAACAGAGACTCCACGGACCCCACCACGACCGCGTCCTCGTCCCTTAATAGAATGTTTTCTCATTGTTGCGATTCAACTCGCACCACAATAAAATATATTATTTTTTAGCCCCAAAATTCCCACACTGGAAGATATACCGTAATTCCTTTTTCCGCTGACTCAGTAAGTTAACGATATGGATGGAATTATTTAGCAATGCTAAGTTGAAATCGCAATGCGATTAAGCAAATATATAAGAATCGCATTGCGATTTCAACTTAATTCTCAGATCCGACAGTACATTCTACTGGAGGAGGCGTTCCCATGGTGATCGTTAGCTCAAAGTTGTAATCGCAATGCGTTTATTGCGGTATATTATCCCTCTGGGTGTCTTTTACAGCCTTTTTAGTGCCCAAAAGTTCGGGTCCCCATTGACTTCTATGGGGTTCGGGTTCGGGATGAAGTTCGGGTTGAGTTCGGATCACGAACCCGGACATTTTCCGGAAGTTCGGCCGAACCTCTCGAACCCGAACATCCAGGTGTTCGCTCATCTCTAGCCGAGAGAACATGCCGAACTCCGAACTCGAACCCGAACTTTTTTGAAAATGTCCGGGTTCGGGTCCGTGTCACGGACACCCCAAAGTTCGGTACGAACCCGAACTATTCTCGAACTGTTCGCTCAACACTATAGATGAGTTCCAAAGAATGAGAAATGCTGTTGATGATTTTTTTTTAAGGAACTCAAATGTAGGGTTTCATTGAACACCATCAGACTGTAGAGTTTTAATCTGTGCCTGGATTTCATTTTTCCAGAATTCATTGTTTAAGCTCCAGTGTGCTCTATATGTTGAATATCTTCAAACTGAATATATAAATGAACAATAGGTAGAAGAAGAAAAGGTGGCACTGTCAACCCCAATAATAAAATGTAACACCAGTATCCAACAGGAAACACCTCTTATAATGGTGTGGGGGAGGTAACGGCAGGTGTGTAAAAATCCGGCTCATCAATGGTGGTGCTCAGCTAGTTGCAAAAGTCTGTATCCAATTGCACAAATGAGAGAAACTGAGTAAGAAGTTGCGGCACTCACCCAAATACCGGTGTAAACTGAAATCCTTTATTTCGCAGGCAGTAATACAACTTGCTTGCCATGGAGCAGGTGTGAGGGGGGGACAGCCTCCCGGCGTGTAGTGGCGGTGACGGCCGTTTCGCGCACAATGCGCTTCTTCTGACCGCGTGTGGGTTAATAAAGAGGGTTCACGATTTACCGTTACTTGGAGTGCTGCCTCATCTTTGGTAAATATATATATATATATATATATATATGTAACAAATTTATTAAATGTGCAATTCTCATTCTTTAGAGGACTGATTATATTAAAAAGGTGTTATGATTTATATGTGCAGTATTTTGTATGTGTACTTTAAACTTCATTAATTGGCAGAAAGAAAGATCAACTCATTTCTTGGCATCTCTTTACTTGTTCACTAATAATCATGGAGATGAAATTAGCCGCTGATTGCTTGAATGCAGATATTTCTAAACTTACTACCTTAATATAGATTAATTATACTTATTACTATTAGGTCCTTCTTAGAATTTAAAATAACTCTCGCACCAAAAAACCTTCAAATTAGTAAGGCATTAGACTCACCAAAATTCTACTTTTCTGCATCTTGAAAGTGATTTAGTCAGGAAACATGCATGGATTTGGAAAGTCAGACAGGCATAGCAGAATTCTCTAAAGTAACTGTGTATGGGTAGGTTCACACTAGCGTTATTGTTTCCATTATGACCTTCCGTTATAACGTGGTTATAACGGAACATTACTGAATCCATAAGACGGAAGGACGGATCCATTCTTTGTTTTCTGTCTTGAATAACGGGACCCAGACGGATCCTTTATGCTTTCCCATAGACTTGTATTATGACAGAAAGCAAACGGAATGCCTTTTAAAGGCTTCCGTTTTGCATTCTGTCCGGGCATTCCGTTATTTTCCATTATAACCATTTTATAATGGAAAGCAATAACGGAATCCCTAACGCTAGTGTTAACCCACCCTATGATCTATATATAAACTAATACCACATCTAATATACAATCAGAGGTTCTTAGCAGATAGATTTTGGATGAAAAAATATCTGGGCCTATCCACCAACAATACGGTGACCTCAATATAGATGGGATCTAACTCTAAACCTATTTCTATGACGTTCATGAGCATCAAATATCAAGAAGTGCTGAACCAATAAAAGCACTGACTGTTGACATTATTACCCCTCAGAGGGAGCAGGCAATGGCCTATTGTATCAACCTGTATCAGCGAACCTTCTATAAGCAGGAGGAAATGAAACATAAAATGGATTTGTTTATTCTTAATTCTAACAATCCAAACTATTTTGCAATTCATTTCATTCAAACAAAGGGACATCTGCACATGGAACACATGTGTAATTCAGCTTTCTTTCCAAAAGGATTAAAAAAGCTGTGTTTCACAGCTACAGCATATCCTAAAGCATAGCCTTATCTTATCTAAGCCAGACTCACATCTGTAACTAGCACTATCAGGACAAAAGCCCTTTATCAGAGCAAAGCAGATAGAATCAGCTTTTTTAGTGGAGGCCTTGGGAGAACCTCTAGGTGGGTACTATTCATATTATGAAAACCAGTTAATATAAGTGATGACTATTGTAGGCAATGTTCCTCTAGTCTTCTGGGGAAAATATATGACAATCTTTTGCTCTCCCTCTCCTCAGAATTTTAAAAAATTCTGTGAGCCTGAACCAAATCTTGAAAGGTTTGTTCATTTCTATAATGAACCTATCTATCATGTTCATTAAATAGCTAATCATGTAATACAAGATGAGCAAAGGTCACAGTGCACCTGTTATGAATGAAAGAATTGCCTCCTAGAACTAATGTGAGCATCAAAATAAAAAGTTTTTCTGATTTGTAGCAATATAATTTTAAATAAATAGTTATAAAGCCTGCGGTCATTTTGTAATGTATTTGTTTTACATTTATTGCTCCTAGTTTCCATTCTGGGCTGTGGTCATATGACCATGTCCATGTAGCTCTTTATTGTTTCCTTTGCTGTCATGTCCATGGATGTGTCAAAGCAGCAACATTGCAGTGATAGGGTAGTGGCTGTGTAACTAACTGATGGGAGGAGCCATAAACTGTCTGGGTGTTAATAGGGGTGTTGCTGGATATAAACTAGCTGAGTTTATGGTGATGCATATGATGTTTATTTTTTAATGTTTATTTTTATTTTAATTATTGTAAAGGGGTGTGATATGTATTTTATATATTTTTTATATTTTTGAAAATTGTATTTAACTTTTAAAGATTTCTTCTCTATTACATTGCAGATTGGCTATGTTCTTAAGGAGCCTGGCCATCTGCAGGGCTCCATAGGAGCTACAGATGTAAAAGCCCTGGTTTATTTAGTGAGATCAGAACTTTTATATACAATACATGTTTTCCTCTCTCCGATGCCATGGACACAAATGACCATGGCATCTGGGCGGTTAAAGGTCTACGATCTGAGTTATCGCTGACATTAGCGCGTGGTGCTAACCCTGTGGCTATGCCTCCCCTCACTCTGCTTGCACCATTTTTAAAGGCCAGACTTCTGTTGTACATGTACAGACGAAGCCTGTTTGGCAAAACACGTTGGGCAGGTGAGGTGACACTGGGAAGGGGTTTACTATCTTGTTTGACTAACTTTGTAACTTGTTGACAGTGATTGTATTTACATTCTGTAAACCCTGTGCAGTACTGGTGTTATGCTTGCAGGCTGTGTGCTTGCTTGATCCCTGAACATTTCCCTCATTTTGGTGGTGTGCAATGAACCAGGCACGTTTCGCATCCATTCAGTATTAACACATATGACTCTCTGCACTTGTATATGACTATTATTATCCCCTTCCCATGGGTTATGCTCATATTCTTGCTACACCACTGGTTAATGTTTACTCCCCTTGCTATATGTATTTTTTAAGTTATATCTAATAAATTACATTTTACTACGTTGTTGGACTCATGTGCTAATTTGTTGGGTATGCAGACCAATCTCTTAAGGTTTTGTTTCATTATGGAGGTGTGATCCCATTAGGTCTCATTGTAGGCTATTCATGTACAGAAACAGTTAAATCTGTAACCTCTTCCTATTTCAACTGTGTAAATTTTGCCAATAATAATACAAAAAGTAAATTTGTATCTCCCAACATGTAAGGAGGGTGTTTTACTATATTTCTATTGTCAGCGGTAAATGCACATTGATGTATTGTTCATATTATATATTATTGTAACAGTGTAATCCAATGGGTGTTGACTCACATTTCCTACTGAATGGATTTGGCTTAAGGTCACTCCTGAGGGCATTTTTAACCTTTTTATTGAGTTTTTTTTTTACATCAAAAAAGATAAACACAATGTCTGCGGGTGCAGCCAAAAGTTTGAGTCGCACTAAATATTTTGCCTTGCATCTTGCATAGGATAGCAAACAATAGCTGTAACGTTAATCACATTTCTAAAGGCAAAGGTACCATGACATCCCCGTGGATGCTGCCAAACATAGTACATAGCATAGTAAAGAGAAGGCATCACTTAAGATAGATCAAATAACAGAATAAACAAAAAAAAAGAAAAGAAATAACAATACCTATAGCTCTCGCAGAACCTATTTGAATGGTTAATGTTTGGTCTATTTGTAAGTATCTATTTATGAGTATTTATGACTCCTTTTTTCTTTCAAACTACCCCTGCCCTGCATACCTGACTGAGAAATATATGCTGTAAATTAGGTGGCGTTCAGATTGTTTGGTGATCTGTACCCCTTCTTTCTATCAAAGTACCCCTGCACTGCATAACAGACAGGGAACTTAGTTCATTACAATTGGCGGTTACATTGTTGCCTGACATAAAGCCTTTTTTGGCTGTGAAGCCAAAGGTAGTTGCCAACAACAATGTTTTTTTTCATCTTTTTTTTTTTTATAAATTGGGGTAGACCCCAAAACATTGGGAAATATAAAAAATAAAACAAAGAGTAAGAACGCTGTAGTATAACAATGGTTGGGCGAGGTCGGTATACATCTCTATTCTGCATAAGATACGAACAAGTCCTGTGCGATCCATGCCTGGTTCTATTTAACCACGCCAGGACCGCCTAACGCACGGATGCGTTCGGCGGCCGGGCGGGTTATTCTGGGTGGACGCATCGGCGCGTCATCTCGCGAGAGGCGAGACTTCCTGTGAGCGCGCGCACGCTCACAGGATCGCGTCGGGGAGAAGTTAAACTACAGCCTGCCAGCACTGATCATGCGCTGGCAGGCTGCAGTAGTTGAAAAAAATCGCATATCAGACGCTGTTTTGTTAACAGCGTCTGATATGCCTGCTGCCTGCTCCTCTGGTGGTCCCTTTTGCTTAGGACCACCAGAGGAAACATATGTAAGTGCACCAATCACCACACAGACCCCCCCCAATCCACCCGCCCCCGTCACTGATTAACCCCTGATCAACCCCCGATTAACCCCTGATTAACCCCTGATCACCCCATGTCACCCCCCTGATCACCCCCTGTCACCCTCCCTGTCACTAATCACCCCCCTGTAAGGCTCATTCAGACGTCCGTATGTGTTTTGCGGATCCATGGATCCGCGGATCCGCAGAACACAGATACCGGCATTGTGCTTTCCGCATTTAGCGGATCCGCACATTGCCAGAACTATATAGAAAATGCCTTTTCTTGTCCGCAATTGCAGACAAGAATAGGACATGCTCTATCTTTTGCGGAGCTGCGGCCGGATGTTTGGGGGCCAAAACCCAGAAGTTCGCGGCCGCAGCTCCGCAAATGCTGATGCGGCGAGCACATAGTGTGCTCTCCGCATCACCGCCGGCCCCATTCACATTGAATGGGTCCGCATCTATTCCGCAGAATTGCGGAATAGATGCGGACATTTTTGCGGACGTGTGAATGGGGCCTTACTGCTTTTTTTAATTTTTGCACATTTTTTGGCAGAGATTTTTTCATCCACATTGATTGATGCGAATGAAGAAATCTGTGCCGTTCATTTTTTTTGTCAGCGCAGAGGATGAACCGAAAAAAAAATCTCATTACGCTCAATATACAGTTGTGTTCAAAATTATTCAACCCCCACGCTCAAGTGATGGCCATGAGCTGCTTTGGGTGCCACCCTGCTGTGAACACGGTTTCTTCTCCTCCTCCTCCAGAACTTGGCCCTGGCTGGACAATTGTGTACCTGGCCTATGTTGGTGCAGGAACCCACCCTCCGAGCCACTTGTATATAACTGGCCTTATAAGTTAAGGGTAAGGCATGTATATAGTTTTGTTTGTTTATTTTGTTTATCTGACTTATAGTTTTTTAACCTCTTAAGAACATAGGGCGTATGGGTACGCCCTAATGTCCGAGTCCTTAAGGACACAGGGCGTATCCATTCGCCCTACATTAAATCTTCTGTAAAAAAAACAAACGCTAGAAACATGGTTACTGCTGCGATCGTGAAGCAGGAACCATGTTCACATGCTGAGGTGGGTCGTGTGACCCCCCGCATTGGCGATCGCAACAAACCGCAGGTCAATTCAGTCTCCGGTGACCCGATGAACCGGAAAGGAACGGTGATCTGTGGTGTGATATCACACCACTAATCACCGTCCTAGCTTTGGGGGCGGTGGCGGCGGCATTTGAATCCTATTGGCTGGCGCGGCGGTGGCGCCAGCCGTTCCTCCCACTTCCTTACAGCCTGCAGAGGAGAGAGGATCCCGTTGCCCGGATCAAAGATCGACCTTTCACATCCTGGACCTGCATCCCCCGCCCTGGACCTGCATCCCCTGCCTGGACCCGCCTGGACCTTCATCCCCTCCCTGGACCCGCCTGGACCTGCATCCCCTGCCTGGACCCACCTGGACCTGCATCCCCTTCCTGGACCCGTCTGGACCTGCATCCCCAGCCGGACCTGCATCCCGTGCCTGGACCTGCATCTCCTGCCTGGACTCGCCTGGACCTACATCCCCTGCCTGGACCCGCCTGGACCTGCATCCCTTGCCTGGACCTGCCTGGACCTGCATCTCTTTCCTGGACCCGCCTGAACCTGCATTCCCGCCTGGACCTGCATCCCTGCCTGGACCTGCATCCCCAGCAGCACCTTCAGGTAGGGTAGGGAGAGGGAATATTTAGACAGGGATAATGAGGCAAAGTTAGTAAGTCATCCCCAGCCGGACCTGCGTCTCCAGCCAGACCTGCATCCCCACCTTGACCTGTGTCCCCACCTGAACCTGCGTCCCCACCTGGACCTGCGTCCCCAGCAGCACCTACATGTAGGACAGGGAAAGTAAGGGAGAGAGTATATTTAGGAAGGGAAAGGAAGGGACAGTTAGTTTAGGAAAAAGGGTTAGAAAGGTATGAAAAAAAATGAATTTCTTTCTTGAATTAGGAACCCGGCTCCGGTATCATCCCCAGAGGTTCCCAGCAGACCTGAAACTCCTGCATCCCCAGTACAACCTTCAGGTAGGACAGGAATAGTAAGGGACAGTTGGTTTAGGAAAAAAGTTTTTTTGGTGTCTCGGGTAGCACTTAGCTGTGCAACCCTAGACCCTCCACGGTTGCTGTCCCTAAGCCCCCCACCTCCCCGTGCGCTGACTGTGGCCGGCACTCTTTAGCGTCCGGCCACTGTTAGCACATCGCCCACCCCACCGCTGATCAGCTTTCTACCGCTGATCAGTAATTTTTTTTTTTTCCCACTTTTTAATGCGAACACCCAGCCCCACACACACGCACACTTCAATAAAGTTTATTTTACACGCATGCACACACACTTTCACACACACATACCCATGGCCCGCCGGATGTTCTCGGTGGAGGAGGCATACATCCATATGCTTTCCGACACCGAGAGCGCAAGTGAGGATGAGGATGACCCCACGTTCCTCCTGTCATCCGCATCCTCCTCATCATCATCTGATGACGATGAGCTCCCAAGGCGGTGGAGACGCTGCCAGGCCGAGCCAGGGTCCCCACATGCTAGGGACCCCCCGTGGCCCACACCAGTACGAGCAGCCCTGGGGCTTGTACTGGTTTCCTGGCCCACCAAATAAGCGCACCGGAGACCCCTACCAGTGAACTTAACTGGTGTCCCCCAGTGGACTATGAGCCTGCGATTCCGGATTTTGTTGGCAATCCTGGAATCCAGATTCCCACTTCACTGAGGCTTCACTGAAATTGACTTTTTTAGTTTTTTTTTAGTGACTCATTGGTGAATCTGATGGTGGAGCAGACAAATCTGTACGTTCCTCCCTCCCAAGGTGATCCTGCTTATGACCGTCTGTATAAGATATGGCCGGTCATAGATCACTTTGGGGGCAAATTTGTTCAGGCCTACGTACCAGGAAGGGAGGTCGCGGTTGATGAGTCTCTCGTTGCTTTCAACGGGAGACTCAGTTTCCGCCAATACATTCCCACTAAGCAAGCGAGGTATGGCTTGAAGCTGTACAAAATTTGTGAGAGTACCTCAGGGTACACTTACAAATTTCGTGTGTACGAGGGACGAGATTTCCATATTGAACCCCCAGAATGTCTCCCCACTCTGGGTGTTAGCGGGAAAATCGTGTGGGACCTTTTGCACCCACTATTAGATAAGGGTTACCACTTGTACGTGGATAACTTTTATACTAGTATACCCTTGTATCAGGCCCTAGCCGCCAGATCCATGTTCGCTTGTGGGATCAGCGTGGCCTCCCTACCTACCCCCTCCAGGTACCTATCCCCAGGGGTGAGACCCGTGCCCTTACCAGCGACAACCTGTTGCTGGTAAGATATACGGACAAGAAGGATGTCCTTATGCTGACCACAATCCATGGTAACGGCGTCACCCCCGTCTCTGTGCGAGGTACCACGGCAACGGTCCTCAAGCCAGATTGTATCGTCGACTACAATCGGTATATGGGAGGAGTTGATCTCTCTGATCAAGTCCTCAAACCATATAATGCCATGCGCAAAACCCGGGCATGGTACAAAAAAGTTGCGGTCTACTTGGTACAGGTTGCCTTGTACAACGCTTTTGTACTATTCCGATGTGCTGGCAGCACAGGGAAATTCCTCCAATTCTATGAGGCAGTCCTTAAGGACCTAATCTTTTCTGACCGGGAAAGAGCAGGTCGGAGTACATCGGGAATTGGAGTGCAGAGTGTGTCGCAAGTGGGGGATATGGAAGGACACCACCACTCAATGCAACACGTGCCCTGATCATCCGGGCCTCTGCGCTATCAATTGCTTCAGAGAGTATCACACTTCCATGGAGTACAAAATTTTTATAATTCCCGACAGTCCCCTAGAGAACATAAAAAAACTATGGCTCTCAGATACGGAAACAAACTTTTTTTTTTCAAAAATGATATTAGTGTTAGTGAAGGCATCCTCAAACTGCAGCCCACCAGATGTTGTAAAACTACAACTCCCAGCATGTCCAGACAACCTATAGCTATCAGGCTACAGCAGGGCATGGTGGGAATTGTAGTCTTACAAGGGCCGCAGTGTGAGGATGCCTGTTTAGTGTCTCCAAAGTCTGAGAGCCATACATATTGGGCATCGGCGCGTCCGTAAAAATCTGCTCTATAAAAATAACCTTTGACCCAACCCCTCGGATGGACAGCGTTAAAAAAATAAAATACAAGCCGTGTAAAAAAAAGCCTTTTTTGTCACCTAACATCACAAAAAGTGTAATAGCGAGCGATCAAAAAGTCATATGCACCCCCAAATAGTGCCAATAAAACCGCCATCTCATCCTGCAAAAAATGAGCCTCTTCATTAGAAAGTCGCCCAACCAAAAAAAAAACTGTCGCTCCCAGGCTATGGAGATAGTAAAATTATTTAATTTTTGTTCCTAAAATGATAATATAGTATAAAATCTAAACAAATTATATAAAGTAGACATATTATGGAACGCAACATCTGTAACAATCTGCCCTATAAAAATAACATTTGACCCAACTCCTCAGGTGAACAGCTTTAAAAAAAAAATTTAAAACAGTGTAAAAAAATCTATTTTTTGGCAAAATTTCCATTGTAATCCATTTTTTTCGGTAATAAAGCAAGGGTTAACAGCCAAACAAAACTAAACATTTATTGCCCTGATTCTGTAGTTTGCAGAACTACGACAGGGCATAGAACGAAGAGAACGCCATATGATTTCTGGAAGGCAGATTTTGATGGACTGGTTTATTTACACCATGTCCCATTAGAAGCCCCCATGATGTAGCGTAGACTAGAAACTCCAAAAAAGTGACCCCATCTAAGAAACTACACCCCTCAAGGTATTCAAAATTACTTTACAAAATTTGTTAACCCTTTAGGTGTTCCACAAAACTTAATGGCGAATGTGGAAACAATTTTAAAATTTTAATTTTGTGTTACCTTGCCTCAAAAAAGTGTAATATAGAGCAACCAAAAATCATATTTACCCTAAAATAGTCCCAAAACAACAACCACCTTATCCCGTAGTTTCCAAGATGGGGGTCACTTTTATGGAGTTTCTACTCTAGGGGTGCATCAGGGTGCTTGAAAGCTTGAATAGCCTTCTTCTATGTCCTGCTGTTTAGCCAAATAATAGTTTACGACCACATATTGGGTGTTTCTGTAAACTACAGAATCAGGGTAACCCATATTGAGTTTTGTTTGTCAGTTAACCCATTTTGTCCAGTAATAAAGTAAGGGTTAAAATGGAAAAATTTTCAAAAACTAGAAAATCGAAAATTGTTTCTCTATCTGCCATTCCCTCTTGTGGAACACCTAAAGGCTTAACAAAGTTTGTAAACCCAGTTTTGAATAACTTGAGGGGTGTACTTTCTTAGATGGAGTTACTTTTTTGGAATTTTTATTCTAGGGGTGCAACTTGAAATGGGACATGGTATAAACAAAAACAGTCCCGCAAAATCTGCTTTCCAAAACCCATATGGCGCTCCCCTCCTTCTGCGCCCTGCCGTTTTGCCAAACAGTAGTTTAGGACCACATATGGGGTGTTTCTGCAAACTACAGAATCAGGGCAACCCAAACTGAGTTTTGTTTGGCGGTTAACCCATTTGTCCAGTAATAAAGTAAGGGTTAAAATGGAAAATTTTCCAGAAAATTGAAATTTCAAAATTGTTTCTCCATCTGCCAATCTGCCATCAACTCTTGTGGAACACCTAAAGGGTTAACAAAGTTTGTAAACCCAGTTTTGAATACGTTGAGGGGTGTACTTTCTTAGATGGAGTCACTTTTTTGGAATTTCTATTCTAGGGTGCATCAGGGGGGCTTGAAATGGGACATGGTGTAAAAAAAACAGTCCTGCAAAATCTGCCTTCCAAAACCCATATGGCGTTCCCCTCCTTCTGCGCTCTGCCGTTTGGCCAAACCGTAGTTTAGGACCACATATGGGGTGTTTCTGCAAACTACAGAATCAGGGCAACCCATATTGAATTTTGTTTGGCAGTTAACCCTTGCTTTGTTCCTGAAAAAAATGGATTATAATGAAAATTTTTCCACAAAATCGAAATTCTGAAATTTTATCTCCATTTTCTATTAACTCTTGTGGAACACCTAAAGGGTTAACGGCGTTTGTAAATCCAGTTTTGAATACCTTAAGGGGTGTAGTTTCTAAAATGGGGTGATTTTTGGGTGGTTTCTATTATGTAAGCCTCACAAAGTGACTTCAGACTTGGACTGCTCCATAAAAAATGGGATTTGGGAAATTTCTGAAAAATTTCAAAATTTGCTTCTAAACTTCTAAGCTATGTATCATCCCCAAAAAATAAAATGCCATTCCCAAAATGATCCAAACATAAAGTAGACATATGGGGAATGTAAAGTCAACATAGTACAAAAAACACCTTCCAACATTAAAAGATAACTTTTAATAGATAATTTTAAAAGAAGTAACGTAAATAACCTGAAGGATGAGCTTCAACAACCTTTTCACTCTGATACAAGGTCAAGTCTGATAAATGCGGACAACTATCAATAAGTAAGGCAATACCAATGGAAATGGTTATGCCCTCTCTACTTACAGTTAGTTGACACGTTCAGGAACTGTGGGGATACATCATTTCATATGTTGGATAGCCTGGTAAAAGGAAAGATATAGATAATCCCTATTACACCCTAGCTTCCCTATCTATCCCCTAGCCCAGGGAAACCCCCTGATGGTGAGGGTCCCCTGTCCACGTTCCTAACAGGTTATTTACGTTACTTCTTTGAAAATTATCTAATAAAAGTTATCTTTTAATGTTGGAAGGTGTTTTTTGTACTATGTAGTCTGTAGACTTCCTCAGAATTGTATCTGCCAATTGGCGATTTTATTTAAGGGGAATGTAAAGTCATCACAATTTTTGGGGGTATTACTATGTATTATAGAAGTAGAGAAACTAAAACTTTGAAATTTGCAAAATTTGCAAAATTTTTGGTAGGTTTGGTATTTTTTTATGCAAAAAAATTAACTTTTTTGACCAGATTTTAGCAGTGTCATGAAGTACAATATGTGACGAAAAAACTATCTCAGAATAAGGGTAAGTAAAAGCGTTTTAAAGTTATCACCACATGAAGTGACAGTGGTCAGATTTTCAAAAAATGGCCTGGTCCTTAAGGTGAAATAGGGCCGTGTCCTTAAGGGGTTGAATATGTTTATAAGTAAATTTGTAAATTGTTTGTGAATGGGCATTAATGAGTGGTTTGAGTGAAGGGGGAGTGGGGGGGGGGGTATAGGATGGGAGTCTGGTCGGGTTAATTTTCAATTTTTGAAATGTTCCTTGTATGGTTTTTGTTACGATTTAAAATAAAAAGTCCTGATAACCGTGGAAATGTTACCCAACAATCCAAACGACAAATTTAATAAAATTATTTGCCTGTCACATCTGCGGCTCAGGCCGCAGGGGTCCTTGAGCACCAATAAAAGTAAATTTGTCCCACCAGAATCTAAGAGCTGGATTAACTGAATTGATTTTCACTGTCAGGTGTTCAGGAATTCAGCACATGCGCCAGGCAAGGGATGTGTGTCAAACCGGCTAGGCCCAGAGCTGCTACGAGATTTCGCCCATTATCACACACCACCAGGCCGGGCTTGAGGCTCAGTGACACCAACCACTCATCGGTCTGTTGTTCCATGCACGTCCACAGCTTCTGCGTGGTGTGGGGTTTGTCCCCCAAACAGATGAGTTTCAAAACAGCCTGCTGTCGTTTCTCCCTGGCTGTGCTGATGTTGGTGGTGAAGGTGTAATGCTGAAAGGATGAGGAGGTGGTAGAGTAGGAGGAAGCGGAGTAGGAGGAGGAGGCAACAGGAGGCAAATAGAAATGCCCTGCAATCCTCGGGGGCGGAAGGACATGCGCCAAACTGCTATCCGCCTCTGGCCCAGCTGCCCCTACATTTACCCAGTGTGCTGTTAGGGAGATATAACTTCCCTGCCCATTCTTACCGGTCCACGTATTGGTGGTTATGTGGACCTTGCCACAGATGGGGCTGCGCAGTGCACACCTGATTTTGTCTGCCACTTGGATGTGCAGCGAAGGGATGGCTCACCTGGAAAAGTAGTGGCGGCTGGGAACCACGTACTGTGGGATAGCCACCACCATAAGTTTTTTAGTCTCCATCCATCTCCACCAGACAGAATGACAGCATTTTAAAGGACCAGGAATTTTGAAATACTGGCATTCAGGGACAGGGATGGCGGGTGGGTAGAGGGGTACTTGTCCTTTCTATTTCTTTTTCTAATTGGGAGATGGACAGCTGAACGCTTCCATGGGATAGTGCGGAGATGCTTGGTGACGGTGAAAGATTTGGTGGCATTGCTGCCACACCCTCTGTTTGTGGGGTGGCAGGTGCCACTGTCACTCATGTGTGCTCAGGTTTAGAACATTTATTTTTAATTTTTATGTATTTTATGTTATTTTAAGTTATTTCCCTATCCAAATTTGTTTGCATGACACTTGTCATACTTGTACCCCCATTTTGCTCCAATTTCCAGCCCTCTAGCCCTCTCCAGGACTTTTTTAGTGCCCCAAAGTTCGGTTCCCCATTGACTTGGGGTTCGGGGTCAAGTTCGGGTCAAGTTCGGGTCCTGAACTTGAACTTTGCGGTGAAGTTCTGCCAAACCCGGCAAACCCGTACTTCCAGGTGTTCGCTCAACTCGATTTATCAAGGTGTAATCAAGGAGTGTCAAGGTGTATATCTGGGATGTTTTGTCCATAGCTCCCATGTGCTCTCTACCGTTCTCCTATTAATAGTATCTGGTAATAGTGTTGAGAGTGAATATTTGAATTGCAAATTTTAATCACGAATATCACCACTTCGAGAATTCGCTAATATTTGGAATATAATGCTACATATTCGTATTTGCGAATAGTGTTGATCGCGAATATTCTAATCGCAAATGTATTACATTGACGATTTTCGCAATCAAGTAAATAATGACTGGAGATCACGAATTCTCGAATTTGTGAATTTATGGTGAATATTCTGCCAAATATTTGCAAAATATTGCGAATTTGAATATTGCCTATGCCACTCATCACTATCTCGTAACATCTTCTCGTAGCGACATGTTGTGTTCAAAGTTCGATATACTTCATCTACTTTCAGAGGATCGGTCTCCTTCCAGTGGCGAGTGACCACCAGTTTGGCACTAAGTGCTATATGGCCAATAAGTGTTCTTATTGAGGGTGCAAATTGGTGAATACCTAGAAATAATATTGCCAGGGCTTGGGATGGCAATATTTCATCAGCACATATTTCAGATATCAATACAAATATTTCCTGCCAGTATGTCCTTAATTTAGGACGACTCCACAGAGTATGTAGTAAGGTTCCTGTTTGTCCACATTCTCGCCAACAGGATGCAGACACACCTGGGTAGATTCTACTTAATCTACGAGCAGTAAATTACCAGCGGAGGAGTGTCTTTACATCTACTTCTTAATGTGTACATTTAAATGTGGCAGCTAAGTAGGTCAAAGCTTTGACCCAATCCTCGTCTGTAAAGACCTGCTGTAAGTCAACTTCCCATGCTAGAAGGGGAGGTGTTTTGACAAAAGTGTTTTTTTCACCCAGGATATGTTATACGTATTTTTGTTAGTTTTAGTAGAGCGCAATGGGGCCTGGAATAATCTTAGTATGTTTGAGTTGAGGGGAAAGAAGAAGTGAGTTTAGAAAATGTCGTATTCTCAAGTAATTGTAAAATTCCCTGTGTGGAATAGGGAAGGCTGCTCAGATTGATTCAAAGGATTTCATTGAATTACCCTCCAACAATTATGCAAAGTTTCTAATCCCCACTTGGTACCAGGTGGTAAGGTCCATATCCCCAATTCCCAGTTCCAGTGTTGAAACAGTTGTGAGCTGCGTCAGAGGGGTGGTGGGTAGAGGTGAGCGAACACCCGGAAGTTCGGGTTCGGGAAGTTCGGCCGAACTTCCCGAAAATGTTCGGGTTCAGGATCCGAACTCGACCCGAACTTTATCCCGAACCCGAAAGCCATTAAAGTCAATGGGGACGTGAACTTTTAGGCACTAAAAAGGCTGTAAAATAGTCCAGGAAAGGGCTAGAGGGCTGCAAAAGGCAGCAAAATGTAGGTAAATCCCCTGCAAACAAATGTGGATAGGGAAATGAATTAAAATAAAATAAATAAAAATTAACCAATATCAATAGGAGAGAGGTCCCACAGCAAGGAATCATGCGTCATATCACCCACCACTGGAGAAGGCCACTTTCAGTTATTTCGGCCCCAGCACCCAGACAGAGGAGAGAGGTCCCACAGCAAAGAATCATATGTCATATCACCCACCACTGGAGAAGGCAACTTTCAGTTATTTCGGCCCAGCACCCAGACAGAGGAGAGAGGTCCCACAGCAAGGAATCATGCGTCATATCACCCACCACTGGAGAAGGCCACTTTCAGTTATTTCAGTCCAGCATCCAGACAGAGGAGAGAGGTCCCACAGCAAGGAATCATGCGTCATTTCACACACCACTAGAGAAGGCCACTTTCAGTTATTTCGGACCCAGCACCCAGACAGAGGAGAGAGGTCCCTCAGCAAGGAATCATGCGTCATATCACCCACCACTGGAGAAGGCCACTTTCAGTGATTTCGGCCCAGCACCCAGACAAAGGAGAGCGGTCCCACAGCAAGGAATACGTCGTCATATCACCCACCACTGGAGAAGGCCACTTTCAGTTATTTCGGCCCCAGCACCCAGACAGAGGAGAGGTTCATTGAACTTTGGGTTTGCACCGCAAGATCATGGTAAAGTTAAAAAAATGAGGATTCAATAAAGAAGTGCCCCGGTGTACAAGAATACATGGTTGAGGGGGAGGCAGTTATAAATGTCTATTCTGCACAAGGGAAACACAGGTCCTGTGGGATCCATGCCTGGTTCATTTTTATGAACGTCAGCTTGTCCACGTTGGCTGTGGACAGGCGACTGCGTTTGTCAGTAATGACGCCCCCTGCCGTGCTGAATACACGTTAAGACAAAACACTGGCCGCCGGGCAGGCCAGCACCTCCAAGGCATAAAATGCTAACTCTGGCCACGTGGACAATTTGGAGACCCAGAAGTTGAATGGGGCCGAACCAGTCAGTCAGTACGTGGAGGGGTGTGCGGATGTACTGTTCAACCATGTTAGTGAAATGCTGCCTCCTGCTAACACGTTCCGTATCAGGTGGTGGTGCAGTTAGCTGTGGCGTGGAGACAAAACTTTTCCACATTTCTGCCATGCTAACCCTGCCCTCAGAGGAGCTGGCCGTGACACTGCTGCGTGGGACGACCTCTAGCTCCTCCTCTGCCTTGGCCTTGGCCTTCCACCTGTTCCCCTGTGACAGTTGGGAATGCTCTCAGGAGCGCGTCTACCAGCGTGCGCTTGTACTCGAGCATCTTCCTATCATGCTCCAGTGCAGGAAGTAAGATGGGCACATTGTCTTTGTACCGGGGATCCAGCAGGGTGTCAACCCAGTAGTCCGCACACATTAAAATATGCGCAACTCTGCTGTCATTGCGCAGGCACTGCAGCATGTAGTCGCTCATGTGTGCTAGGCTCCCCAGAGGTAAGGACAAGCTGTCCTCTGTGGGAGGCGTATCGTCATCGTCCTCCGTATCCCCCCAGCCACGCACCAGTGATGGGCCTGAGCTGTGTCGGGTGCCACCCCGCTGTGAACCTGCTTCATTAGCATCCTCCTCCACCTCCTCCTCATCCTCCTCTTCCTCCAGTAGTGGGCCCTGACTGGCCACATTTGTACCTGGCCTCTGCTGTTGCAAAAAACCTCCCTCTGAGGCACTTCTAACAGACTGGCCTGAAAGTGGTAAAAATGACCACTCATCCTTCTCCTAATCCTTCTCCTGGGCCACCTCCTCTTCCATCATCCCCCTCAGTGTTTTCTCAAGGAGACATAGAAGTGGTATTGTAACGCTGATAACGGTGTCATCGCCACTGGCCATGTTGGTGGAATACTCGAAACAGCGCAACAGGGCACACAGGTCTCGCATGGAGGCCCAATCATTGGTGGTGAAGTGCTGCTGTTCCGCAGTGCGACTGACGCGTGCATGCTGCAGCTGAAACTCCACTATGGCCTGATGCTGCTCGCACAGTCTCTCCATCATGTGCAAGCTGGAGTTCCACCTGGTGGACATGTCGCATATGAGGCGGTGAGCGGGAAGGCCGAAGATACAATGTCGCGCAGACAGGCGAGCAGCGGCAGGATGTGAACGCCGGAAGCGCGCACAGACGGCCCGCACTTTATGCAGCAGCTCTGACATGTCGGGGTAGTTGTGAATGAACTTCTGCACCACCAAATTCAGCACATGCACCAGGCAAGGGATGTGCGTCAAACCGGCTAGTCTCAGAGCTGCGACGAGATTTCGCCCATTATCGCACACCACCAGGCCGGGCTTGAGGCCCACCGGCAGAAACCACTCGTCGGTCTGTTGTTCAATACCCCGCCACAACTCCTGCGCGCTGTGGGGCCTGTCCCCCAAACATATGAGTTTCAGAATGGCCTGCTGACGTTTACCCCGAGCTGTGCTGTAGTTGGTGGTGAAGTTGTGTGGCTGACTGGATGAGCTTGTGGAAGCAGAGGAGGAGGAAGCCGAGTAGGAGGAGGAGGCTACAGGAGGCAAAGAATGATGCCCTGCAATCATTGGCGGCGGAAGGTCGTGAGCCAAGGAACTCTCCGCCTGGGGCCCAGCCGCCACTACATTTACCCAGTGTGCAGTTAGGGAGATATAGCGTCCCTGGCTGTGCTTACTGGTCCACGTATCTGTGGTTAGGTGGACCTTGCCACAGATGGCGTTGCGTAGTGCACACTTGATTTTATCGGATACTTGGTTGTGCAGGGAAGGCACGGCTGTCTTGGAGAAGTAGTGGCGGCTGGGAACAACATACTGTGGGACAACCATGGACATCAGCTGTTTGAAGCTGTCTGTGTCCACCAGCCTGAATGACAGCATTTCAAAGGCCAGTAGTTTAGAAATGCTAGTATTCAGGCCCAAGGCTCGAGGGTGGCTAGGTGGGAATTTACGCTTTCACTCCAAGGTTTGTGAGATGGAGAGCTGAACGCTGCCGTGTGACATGGTGGAGATGTTTGGTGACGCAGGTGGTGGTATCGGTGGCACATCCTCTGTTTGGTGGGCGGCAGGTGCCAACGTTCCTCCCGAGGCGGAGGAACAGGCCGAGGCAGCAGCAGAAGAGTGAGCAGGGGGAGCCTGAGTGAGTTCCTTTTTTTTTAAGGTGTTTACTCCACTGCAGTTCATCCTTTGCATGTAGATGCCTGGTCATGCAGGTTTTGCTAAGGTTCAGAACGTTAATGCCTCGCTTCAGGATCTGATGGCACAGCGTGCAAACCACTCGGGTCTTGTCGTCAGCACATTGTTTAAAAAAGTGCCATGCCAGGGAACCCCTTGAAGCTGCCTTTGGGGTGCTCGGTCGCTGGTGGCGGTGGCCAGTAACAGGCGAACTCTCTTGGCAGCGGCTAGTCTGCTTTTGTCCCCTGCTCCCTCTTTTGCTACGCTGTTGTCTCGGTCTCACCACTGCCTCTTCCTCTGAACTATGAAAGTCAGTGGCACGACCTTCATTCCATGTGGGGTCTAGGACCTCATCGTCCCCTGCATCGTCTTCCACACAGTCTTCCTCCCTGACCTCCTGTTCGGCCTGCACACTGCAGAAAGACGCAGCAGTTGGCACCTGTGTTTCGTCATCATCAGAGACGTGCGGACTCCGATGAGGGGGTATTCCCATGTCCTCATCATCAGGAAACATCAGTGGTTGTGCATCAGTGCATTCTATGTCTTCCACCACTTGGGAAGGGCTAGGTGGATTCCCTTGGGAAACCCTGCCAGCAGAGTCTTCAAACAGCATAAGAGACTGCTTCATAACTTGAGGCTCAGACAGTTTCCCTGATATGCATGGGGGTGATGTGACAGACTGATGGGCTTGGTTTTCAAGCACCACCTGTGCGCTTTCTGCAGAAGACTGGGTGGGAGATAATGTTGTGAACGTGCTGGATCCACTGTCGGCCACCCAATTGACTAGCGCCTGTACCTGTTCAGGCCTTACCATCCTTAGAACGGCATTGGGCCCCACCAAATATCGCTGTAAATTCTGGCGGGTACTGGAACCTGAGGTAGTTGGTTCACTAGGACGTGTTTCTGTGGCAGAATAGCCACGTCCTCTCCCAGCACCAGAGGGTCCACTAACACCACCACGACCGCGTCCGCGTCCCTTACTAGATGTTTTCCTCATTCTTACCGTTCACCAAGCACCACAATAAGAAAAAAAATATTTGGCCCAATGTATTGATTTCAAATTCAGGCCTTTTTTTTACAGGCACCTAACACTATCTGCCAATTTATTTATCTATGTGTCTTTATTACACTAATCCAGGCACAGCAGTAACCACTGATTTAGGGGAATATCTCTTTTAGGGCTAGTATTTAGGCCCTGGATGAAAGGTATCCTTTTATGGACAGATTTACACTTGGAGATGCACAGTAGCGTGAGAAAAAATATGTAGGATTATGCCTTCAGCAATTGTATTTTAACGCGTTGTGTAATATACCCTTTAACGGACAGAAATACAGTGGGAGAAGCACGGTAGCGTGTGAAGTTAATGAGGATGACCCTCTCCGCACTTGTATATACACCTTGAGTGTAATATATCCTTTTACTGACAGATTACCACTTGGCCAGCAACTGCTGGAACACCAGATTCAGGGTATTGCTATTTTGGCAATTGAATTTCACCCCAGAACAAAAAATATCCTTTGCAAGACACTATGAAACTTGGCCAGCCACAGCTGAAACCACTGATTTATGGTATTGCTATTTTGGCAATTGAATTTCACCCCAGAACAAAATATATGTTTTTGCAGACACTATGAAACTTGGCCAGCCACAGCTGAAACCACTGATTTATGGTATTGCTATTTTGGCAAATGAATTTAACCCCAGAACAAAATATATATTTTTGCGGTCACTATGAAACTTGGCCAGCCACAGCTGAAACCACTGATTTATGGTATTGCTATTTTGGCAATTGAATTTCACCCCAGAACAAAATATACCCTGTTACGGACATATTTAAACTAGGCCTGCAACAGCTGGAACACCAGATTCAGGGTATTGCTATTTTGGCAATTGAATTTCACCCCAGAACAAAATGTATCCTTTGCAGGACACTATGAAACTTGGCCAGCCACAGCTGAAACCATTGATTTATGGTATTGCTATTTTGGCAATTGAATTTCACCCCAGAACAAAATTTATGTTTTGGCAGACACTATTATACGTTGCCATTCACAGTTGTGACACCAGATTTATGTTATTGCTATTTTGGCAATTGAATTTCACCCCAGAACAAAATATATGTTTTTGCGGACACTATGAAACTTGGCCAGCCACAGCTGAAACCACTGATTTATGGTATTGCTATTTTGGCAATTGAATTTCACCCCAGAATAAAATATACCCTGTTACAGACAGATTTAAACTAGGCCTGCAACAGCTAGAACACCAGATTAAGGGTATTGCTATTTTGGCAATTGAATTTCACCCCAGAACAAAATATATCCTTTGCAGGACACTATGAAACTTGGCCAGCCACTGCTGGGACTCCAGATTTAGTGCATTGCTATTTTGGCAATTTAATTTCACCCCAGAACAAAATGTATAATTTGCAGGAAAATATAAAACTTGGCCAGCCACAGCTGAAACCACTGATTTATGGTATTGCTATTTTGGCAATTGAATTTCACCCCAGAACAAAATATATGTTTTTGAGGACACTATGAAACTTGTCCAGCCACAGCTGAAACCAATGATTTATGGTATTGCTATTTTGGCAATTGAATTTCACCCCAGAACAAAATATACCCTGTTATGGACAGATTTAAACTAGTCCTTCAACAGCTGGAACACCATATTCAGGGTATTGCTATTTTGGCAATTGAATTTCACCCCAGAACAAAATATATCCTTTGCAGGACACTATGAAACTTGGCCAGCCACAGCTGAAAACACTGATTTAAGGTATTGCTATTTTGGCAATTGAATTTCACCCCAGAACAAAATATATGTTTTAGCAGACACTATTATACTTTTCCATCTACAGCTGTGACACCAGATTTATGGTATTGCTATTTTTGCAATTGAATTTCACCTCAGAACAAAATATATATTTTTGCAGACACTATGAAACTTGGCCAGCCACAGCTGAAACCACTGATTTATGGTATTGCTATTTTGGCAAATGAATTTCACCCCAGAACAAAATATATGTTTTTGCGGACACTATGAAACTTGGCCAGCCACAGCTGAAACCACTGATTTATGGTATTGCTATTTTGGCAATTAAATTTCACCCCAGAATAAAATATACCCTGTTACGGACAGATTTAAACTAGGCCTGCAACAGCTGGAACACCAGATTAAGGGTATTGCTATTTTGGCAATTGAATTTCACCCCAGAACAAAATATATCCTTTGCAGGACACAATGAAACTTGGTTAGCCACTGCTGGGACTCCAGAGTTAGGGCATTGCAATTTTGGCAATTTAATTTCACCCCAGAACAAAATATATAATTTGCAGGACAATATAAAACTTGGCCAGACACAGCTGAAACCACTGATTTATGGTATTGCTATTTTGGCAATTGAATTTAACCCCAGAACAAAATATATGTTTTGGCAGACACTATTATACTTTGCCATCTACAGCTGTGACACCAGATTTATGGTATTGCTATTTTGGCAATTGAATTTCACCCCAGAACAAAATATATGTTTTTGCGGACACTATGAAACTTGGCCAGCCACAGCTGAAACCACTGATTTATGGTATTGCTATTTTGGCAATTGAATTTCACCCCAGAACAAAATATAAAATTTGCAGGACACTATGAAACTTGGCCAGCCACAGCTGAAACCATTGATTTATGGTATTGTTATTACATTATTATAGTTTGCCAGCCAGTGCTGGGACACCAGATTTAGGGCATTGCTATTTTGACAATTGAATTTCACCACAGAAAATAATCCATCCTTTGTCAGACAGCAGACAGTATTATACTTGGCTAGCCAAAGCTGGAACACCAGATTTAGGGGATTGGTATTTGTGCAATTGTATTTAACCCTTTAATAAAATATAGAAATTGCTATCCTGAGTTTCTAGGGGTGACAATTAGCACAACCAAGCCCCTGATATAGGATATAGCAAAAAAAAAAAAAACTAGTATTGATGGATTGATGGACTTTGTGGCAGCTTGTTCTGGTGCACCGCAAGTCACAAAATGGCCGCCAATCACCCCAGAAAATAAGTGATAGAAAAACTCTCTGTGCAGCCTAAAAACCAGTGAGCAAGTAACTAGCAGAAGTTCAATCATTCACAGCTGTAGATCGATCACTTTATTAGGTGCTTTTGCTGACTTTTTCCCGCCTAATCTCGCCCTCACAGCAGCTGCGTCCTCTCCCTACACCAGTGCTTCTCAATTATTATTACTTAGCTTTTTTTAATAGAATAATTATATTACTTGATAATTATTATAATTATTCTATTTATTAAAAAAAAAAAAATTATATAATCGCATAGGGAATTAAACACAGCTGTCTCTATAGTCAACCCTCCTATTTGATTGCAAGAATTAGCGAAGTTGACGAATAGGTTGCTAAAACGAAGATGTAGAATACTTCTTTATCTTCATTTTGAGGAATATGACGAATACATTCGTCATATTCGCTAATTCTACCAAGCCAAGAACGTCTACATACTAAAATGTACTGTCGGATTTGAGAATTACGTTGAAATCGCAATGCGATTAATATAACTTGAATTAATCGCATTGCGATTTCTACTTAGACCTGGTTTACTATGGTTGGCTTGGTAGAATTAGCGAATATGACGAATGTATTTGTCATATTCCTCAAAACGAAGATAACGAAGTATTCTCTATCTTCGTTTTAGCAACCATAGTAAACCATGTCTGTTGAAATCACAATGCGATTAATTTAAGTTATATTAATAGCATTGCGATTACAACTTAGCACTGCTATCTTACATATTAGGCTAGAATTAACGAATATGGAATATAGCAGCAGTGCTAAGTAGAAATCGCAATGCGATTACTTCAAGTTATATTAATCGCATTGCGATTTCAATTTCGAGCTGGGTTTATAATGGGTCAGCTTGCTAGAATTAACAAAGTTAACGAATATGGAATATATTATAGCAGTGCTAATTGAAATCGCAATGCGATTAATGTAACTTGGAATAATCGCATTGCGATTTCTACTTAGCACTGCTGCTATATTCCATATTCGTTAATTCTAGCCTAATATGTAAGATAGCAGTGCACTGCTAAGTTGTAATCGCAATGCGATTAATATAACTTAATATAACTTGAATTAATCGCATTGCGATTTCAACGTAATTCTCAAATCCGACAGTACATTTTAGTATATGGAGACATTCCCATGGTGATGGGGACGCTCCATGAGCACGGAAGTCGGCAGAAGTGGCAACAGGCACTGACTGGAGCAGTCAGGAAGCCAGGAATCCTCAGGACAGGTAAGAACTACTTTTGGGAAGTGGGAAAGAAAAAAATATAACTAAAAAAAAAAAAAAAATATTCGAAATAGCGAATTTATAGCGCTATATTTCGAAATATTCGCGAATTAGCGAAGTGCCGATATTCGCAATAAAAATTCGCTATTTGAATATTCGCGCTCAACACTATTCATCTAGGGGTATCTGTATTGGTAATGCTTGCGATTTGGCTTCATTAATTTTATAGTAAGACACGGTAACGAAATGGGATATGACTTCTATAGATTTGTTCAAGGATTGCCCCGGGTTTCTAAGGATGAGAATAATATTGTCTGCGTATAACCGATCGTATAAGTATAGTTGCCAATGGTGATTCCCTCTATCTCTGCGCTGTTCCGAATGTGCTGCGCTAAGGGCTTTAAGGCAAGAATGAATATTAGTGGCGAGAGGGGGCATCCTTGACGTGACCCATTTGTAATATTAAATCTGCGGGACGTAACACCATTTGTGTAGACTTGAGCTGATGGATTTGAATAAAGGCTAGAAATGATTCGGCCCTGATTTGGCCCTGGAACCCAATTTTGTCCAGCACAGAAAAGGTGAATGACCACTTGAGTCTATCGAATGCCTTCTCGGCATCAAGGGTCACTGCAAGGAGCGGGATCTTTATTGATTCTGCATCGGTAATTAATGATGCGCATATTTTGGAGCAATAGGTGCAACTTCCGATTTTAGCAGGTCTGACTACATATTACTGATTGGTGCACTAAGTATTGATGTGAACTTGTGAAGTCACAGCACTATGTCTGTAGCATGTATGTATGGACAGCAGAACCTATCACACTACCCAACACCCTGCATTGGAACCTATCAGCTACATTATTTCACGATCTAACCTACACTGACCATCTCCCACTAACTATCTGTATTATATATAAATGCTTACTAACTAACTATCTAATGTAATGACACAGAAAAGCACAGAGCACAGCAATGACACTGCTGTCTCTCTTAAAACTGCAAAAAAAAAAAAAACTGCAGAAAATGGCTGCTGGAGAGGTTCTTATATAGTAAGGGGTAGGCAACTTTCCTATTGGTTGCTAGGGATGTTACTAAGCTCAGACAAAGACATTTCAGCCTTCTCATTGGCCCACAAGCAAGAAGCAAGGAGGGATTATGGGTTCAGATGAAAATAAATCGAGAATATTTGCGAATACGAATATGTAGCACTATATTTTAAATCTTCGCAAATTCTCAAAGTGGCGATATTCGCGATTAAAATTTGTGATTTGGATATTCGCGCCCAACACTAATTATGAGTTCTGTTTGCATTTCGACTGGGAAGGGTATTCCTTTGGATGCCCTTTGGTATATAGAAGTCAGGTGGGAAAGTAGTGGCTTGGTGAATTGTTTGCAATATTCACCTGATAGGCCATCTGGGCCAGGGGACTTGCCCAGAAGAAGGGACTTGATCACTGTCTCAATCTCTCTATCCATGATAGGATTACTGAGCTGTGTTAATTGGGCATTGGAAAGATAAGTTAGGGGTGCGCTTGTCAAAAAGTCGTGCACTAGTGTGGAGTAAAAGTCTGCCAGTGGGATTTGATCTCTGAGATTGTAGAGTTTTTTATAATAGGATCTGAATTGATCTACTTTTTCTCTGGGATCTGTAAGTTTCCAATTTCTGTGGGGGTGTAAAATATGAGAAATTTGGGATCTGACGTGTGTTGCTTTTAATTTAGAGGCTAGAAGTTTTCCTGCCTTGTTACCCTGAATATAGTATCTGGCTTTTGTACGTGATAGGGCTTTCTCATAGTTAAATAAAAGGAGGATTCTCAACTTATCTCTCTCAGATGCTATTTCTGCCGAACGCGTGGCTGTTGGTTGCTGCTTATTAGACTGCTCTAGTGTGGCCAGTCTGTCTAGAATGGTATCTATGTTTTTTCCCCTAGATTTCTTCTCCTGATGGCCTACTTTGATCAGTAGCCCCCTTACATATGCTTTGTGGGCTTGCCAAACAATGTAAGGATCTAAAACGGAGTCAGCATTAAATGTGAAGTATTCTGTTAGGGCCTCTGTTATTTCTCGGGTATATTCCTTGTGTCCCAGTATGAAGGTGTTGTCCCTCCAAACATGTGCCCGTTGCAATTGGAATTGCTCCTTCAGAGATAGGGTTATTGGGGCTATCCGGTGTGATGATGTAATCTCAAGCTGCACGGGATTTTGGCCGAGATCTTCGAGCAAGATGTCGGTGGCCGGCCCTTCGCGAGCAAATGTAGGCTGTAAGTTTGATTTCATTTTTTTTAATTGTTACAAAACAGTGTAAAATTACACTCTGATGCCGCGATCATGTATGAACGCGGCATTTGAGGATTGAAATTGGACAGGGGCGGGGCTATCGCAGCTCCCTGTCATTGCACCCTCTACTTACAAAAAAATGCACTTTATGACTAAGTAATTAGTCACAAAGCGAATTTTTTTGTGAAATTCGGTGAAACAGCCGAATCGAATTTTCCATAAATTCGTTCATCTCTAATAACAAGCCAATCCCTGAGCAGCATCTGGTACTGGTAGAATCAATTGTTGGATCAACAACGGTTTTGAAATCACTGCACAGAATTAGCTTTCCTTGCTTCATTCCATTAACCTTTTTCATAAGCCTCTGTAGAAAGGCCATTTGGTGCGCATTAGGAGCGTATAAGTTCACAAATGTGGAAACTATATTGTTAAGAGAACAAACTAAAAAAATGATATACCTGCCTTTGTTATCAATCTGTTGAGTTATCAGAGAGAAAGCTACTGTATTTCTCAAAGCTATAAAAATACCTAGTTTTATTACTGTTATGTGCATGTATAATGGTTGGGTAAAGGCGGTGTTGCATGCTGTCGGCATCTATCTGCAGCAAATGTGACTCCTGCACACAGACGATGTCTGCATGAGCAGCTATTGCCTCTCTCCAAGCATAGGCTTTCTTTTGAGGGCTGTTTAACCCCTTGACATTAAGTGACATCAATTTAATCTCCATTTTAACCTGTGGAGGCAATGCTGCTGAGTATTGTAGGTACCAGAGAACATTAATAGGAAGTTTGGCTGAAATATAAAAACATATACAAACAAAAAACCAATAAAGGAAAACCAATTCGGCGTAATGTCGCTTACGGTAACATGGGGGAACATTTCCGTGTAGTTACCAAGGACATAGGCTACTCAAAGCGGGTAGGCATTTTGTCATCTAGGTAATGTTCATCTCTTGCGGGTTCTTCCTTAGGGGAATGATGTTCCATTCCCTGCGCAAAGGTGGAAGTTTCAAAGTTCCTTTGTCCTTCTGTTGCTCCATGGGGATTTTCCATTCATTGAGGAGTTGTTTCCCTTCTTCAAAGGATTTCACCAACTGTAAGATTCCATCTGCGGAAATAAGTAGTTTCAACGGATATCCCCATCGATATGCAATGTTATGGCTGCATAATGCGGCTGTAATAGGAATTAAGGTCTTGCGTTGGCATAGTGTGGCCGCAGAGAGTTCAGTAAATAACTTGACCGTCTGGTAAGGGGGAGGCAGATTTTTACATTTTCGTCCCGCCCCATCAAGGCCTCTTTAGTACGAAAAATGTGGATCCTTGCCAGCATGTCCGAGGTATATCCTTGTCCAGTAATTGCGGTTTTGGCACTCTGTGTGCTCTATCTATAATCATGTCCTGGGGCGTTATGTATCTGAGAGGGGTAGAGAAAATAGCTTGTGAAGATAAGGTTGCAACTTGCTAGGAGACAGTGTTTGTGGAATGCCCCGAATTTAATGTTTTTTCGGGGGAAAGGTTTTCAATGTCCACCATTTTTGCTTTTAACACCTTATCCGCTATGTCATTGTGTGCATCAACGACAGTATTTTGAGAGGTTGCATACTCTCCCATTTTATTTTTGACCTGCTGTACTCTGTCTTCTAGGTCTTGGATAGATGCCGTCAGAGGAATGAGAAGCTGCTCCATATCTGTGTGTAATGAGGTTTTCAGGGCTAACAGCATGTGTTTGAGAATGGCTTCTGACACAGGTTTATCAGTTGTGGTAAAATATATAATTGACTTAGGCACTTTTGCTATAGGGGGAGAGCGGCATGCAGACGCACTAACCTGATTTAGGTCTGATGTTTAAAGCCACAATTTTTGCTTCTGAGGGCTGCAGAAAAGTGATACATGGCTCCCCCTTGAACGGCCACCATCTTGCACTTTCTGTATTCTGTTGCATTATGACGTCCTCTAGAGTCAGAGGCTATGAGGGCATGGAGAAGTTTGCTGAAAACGGAGGTGCCAGGTCGGAGGCAGGGGAGCAGGAGCAAGGTGTTGGTGTAGCTGGAGAGCTCTGATGGGAGGCAGGATCAGTTGTTAGGCCTTGTGTTTCAACGCCATCTTTGCTCGGGTCTCTCTCAAAGTATTGTCCCAGGTTGTTGGAGATCTTGGGAAGTTGCCTTTTTGTTTTCCCCATCTTCAGTGGGTGTTCCCCTGACAGTTTACCATGCTTGGGCTTGTATATCACGAGATGGTGCTGTGTATTTGTCGCTTGATGCCGGAGAGCTTCAGCTACACAGCCATGTATGTCCAGCTTAGCCACTCCTCCCCTCGAGGACATATGGGGATCTAGACTTTGCTTCAAGGGCGACCAGACTCTTGCCTCTAGGATTAGTCTCCTTTCAGAGGCTAATTCAGGTGGCTCAAGAGACGTTGGTTGGTGGCACCAAGGGGACAAGCAAAAGCATGGTCAGTTGGCAAGCCAAGGTCATGAGCGGTATTAGAGTAATATGGTAAACAGGCAATTACAATCTTTCACAGTGCCACAAATAGAATCCACTTATTTCAGATGTTCAAGCATGTACATGTAAATGTCAATTTCACAGAAAAATAATTAAATGACATTTGTTTTTGGAATATGTGAAGCCGAGTATCAGGGGAAACCCATGTGGGCATGTGGGGAACTCTCTGAATACATGCAGATGTTGCCCTGACTGAATATGACCACTGACCAATATCTAATTTTCTGAATGAATAGATATGTGTGAGAAAGAATGGTATGAAAAATGGTTCTTCTCCTTTTATGATGACTAATATGTTTTCAATCAGTGTTGGAAAAGGCTGCATCTGTTATACATTTATATAAGTTTCTATGCTTATTCATCACGAACCTTTTGTTGTGCATGCAAATCCTCATCAAATGGATTCAATTTCACTTTGCAAATGATTTTAATTATAAACAACAACATAGCTGGTATTGATTCATTTTGGCAGTTTTTTTCTTAAATACTCAAACACCTCTTTGGTATATAAAGCATACAATATTAAAATTAATTGGCACATTAAAACCTTCTGTTTCATTTTGGATGCTCTTCCCATGTGTTTCGTAATGGTACAAACAGATGTTGCAATTAATGAATAAGTTAATGAGAAAAGTGACATTTGAAGGCAGCTGCATTCATCACTCAAAGATGAGCTTCTTTTACATCTTCAGTGAGAGCAACCGTTTAATTCCTATAGAGGTCTAATGGTAATTTTAATGGAAAAGGAACATAGATTGTACAGAAACGTGCTAATAATGATTAAATTAGGTATATTAATGAATAGTTGGGATTTTGGTGGACAATGGTGTCTGATGCTTAATGGCCACTCTGTGAGAGAGGGGGGGTGGGGGGAAATGTCAGTTGTAAAAAAGGATATTACTAATAATTAGAGATGAGCGAATTTTTCAAAAATTTGATTCGCTGCTTCACAAAAATTTTCGGGAAAAATCTGATTCGATCCGAATATCATTGCGGCGAATTAAGTTAAAAAACGGCTATTTTCTGGCTGATGAGAGCCTTTATAGTGGTGTAAAACACTTTGCCTTGAAGTAACACACATAGGGAGTCTGCTTTGGTAGTGAAATAATACTGTGAGTCCGTACGACATTCAGATAACAGGCATCGCTCTTAGAATAACTGCATACTTATTTGGGCAGTCACAGGCCAAAACTGACCAAAAAACTCATGTATGAACTCAGCATTAAAGGTCAATGTTAGCGGCACGAAGAAGCACACTCCTTTTACACCGTCGCCAGCTGATTCCACATCAATGTCAACAGAACCTGTTCTATTTAATACATATACAAGTAGAGCCCACCTGACAGAATGGAGACGGTGTCAGTAGTCAGTTTGTGTTGACGTCACTGATTAATTTGCCCTTCCTCTGATCCGTAAGAACAATAACCCACAAAAAAAGGATCCTGTCTGTGGAGCATACACCTTCACTCAGTCAGCATTTGCTCAATAATCCATCAGTATTGCTAATGGCAAAAAAAACAAAAAAAAACAGGAGTGGATCTAAAACAGAGATGACACATGAATAGAATATTGGCATGTCTTCTGTGTTTTGTACCCACTCCTGCTTTTGGCTACCAAATCATAAGCCAATTCTGATGGGACCATACATGTATTACAGCTGCTACACAGACAGGATCCGTTGTGCATCTCATTTTTCCTTCCTTCTGACAGATAAGAAGAAAGGTGAAATAAATGATGATGTCAGCCAGGCCGAAAGCCAAAATAGTGGACCAGTCATAAAGTGGGGAGGGTGAGAACAGTATGAGAAGTCCACAGAGTGGAGCTATAACATAGTGACGCAGTGGAAGTGCCATGAGATGACCACACAGTGGCCCAATGACAGGTTATGGAGTTGGCAGCAGTATGAGGAGGCCACCGAGTGGCATAATGACAGAGTATAAAGTTGGCAGCAGTATAAAGAGGCCACCGAATGGCATAATAACAGAGTCCGGAGTTGTCAGCAGTATGAGGAGGCCACCGAGTGACACAATGACAGGGTCTGGAGTTGGCAGCAGTATGAGGAGGCCACCAAGTGACACAATGATAGAGTCTTGAGGTGGCAGCAGCATGAGTAGGCCACAGAGTGGCACAATGACAGAGTGTGGAGGTGGCAGCAGCATGCGTAGGCCACCAAACTTTAGGGTTTTTAGTACCCAGACCTGAACCCGAACATTTCCGTTAAAGTTCGGGTTTGTGTTCAGTGATTTCTTGGCGCTTTTTGAAAGGCTGTAGGGCGTTTCACTAGTCCGCCCTTAGAAGCCATCACAGCCATGCCTACTAATGGCATGGCTGTGATTGGCCAAGTGCAGCATGTGACCCAGCCTCTATATAGGCTGGAGTCACATAGCACCGCATGTTACTCTGCTCTTCTCAGTGTAGGGATAGGATGCTGCTGCTGTGAGGGAGAGATTACGGCAGAATTCTGGTGTACTTGGTATTGTTCAATCTTCAAACTACAGCGATTTTTGAGGGTGCAATGCTACATTTTTGTTCCCAGCTCTGAGCCCAGTGACACTGAAAAATAACTTTTAATCTATCTGCTAATTCGGTGGGCGTTGATGGCCATTTTTGCAAGTGCAGTTATTGCTAGATAGTAAAACTGCGTGTTACACTGCATTTCTGACAGTCCAATAAAACCGGTAAATACTGCATTTACATTGGTGCTATAAAAAAAAAAAACTTTTTGTGCTAGATAGTAAATTTGCGTCCTACGCTGCATTTCTGACATCCCAATAAAACCGGTAAATACTGCATTTACATAGTTGTTTGCTAGATAACACATTAGGATGCTACGCTGCAATTCTGATATCTCAATAAAACTGTAATTTGCTGCATTTTTATTGTTGTTGGCAAAAAACAATTTTTTTTGCTAGACAGCACACTATCGGCCTGCGCTGCATTTCTGATACTCCGCCTAAAAAACGTAACATATAATAAATCCGTTACATACTGCATTTACATAGTTTAAATTAGAGGCCTACGCTGCATTTCTGATATTCCAATAAAACCGTAACATGCTGCATTTTTATTATTTGCAAACAACACTGTTTTTGTGCTAGAAAGCACATCAGGATCCTACGCTGCATTGCGGATTTTCCAATAAAACTGTAACATACTGCATTTTATTGTTGTTTGCAAACAACGCAGTTTTGTGCTAGATAGCACATTAGCGGTCTACACTGCATTTCTGATATTCCAATAAAACTGTAATATACTGCATTTGCATAGTTGTTTGCAAAATACACAGTTTTTGTGCTAGATAGCACATTAGGATCCTACAATGCATTTCTGATATTCCATTAAAACCGTTACATACTGCATTTACATAGTTTTTTGCAAAAAACACAATTTTTGTGCTAGATAGTCCATTAGAGGCCTAAGCTGCATTTATGATATTCCATTAAAACCGTAAAACATACTGCATTAACATTGTTGTTTGCAAAAAAAAACACAGTTTTTGTGCTAGATAACACATTAGGATTAGAGATGAGCGAACACCTGGATGTTCGGGTTCGAGAAGTTCGGCCAAACTTCCCGAAAATGTACGGGTTCGGGATCCGAACTCGAACCGAACTTTATCCCGAACCCGAACCCCATTGAAGTCAATGGGAACCCGAACTTTTAGGCACTAAAGAGGCTGTATAATAGTCCAGGAAAGGGCTAGAGGGCGGCTAAAGGCAGCAAAATGTAGGTAAATGCCATGCAAACAAATGTGGATAGGGAAATGAATTACAATAAAATAAAATAAATAAAAATTAACCAATATCAATTGGAGAGAGGTCCCACAGCAGAGAATCATGCGTTATATCACCCACCACTGAAAAAGGCCACTTTCAGTTATTTTGGCCCCAGCACCCAGACAGAGGAGAGAGGTCCCACAGCAAGGAAAAAGGTGTCATATCACCCACCACTGGTGAAGGCAACTTTCACTTATTTAGGCCCCGGCGCCCAGATTGAGGAGAGGTTCATTCAACTTTGGGTTGCACCGCAAGATCATGGTAAAGTTAAAAAAATGAGGATTCAATAAAGAAGTGCCCCGGAGTACAAGAATACATGGTTGAGGGGGAGGCAGTTATAAATGTCTATTCTGCACAAGGGAGGGACAGGTCCTGTGGGATCCATGCCTGGTTCATTTTTATGAACGTCAGCTTGTCCACGTTGGCTGTGGACAGGCGGCTGCGCTTGTAGTAATGACGCCCCCTGCCGTGCTGAATACACGTTCAGACAAAACGCTGGCCGCCGGGCAGGCCAGCACCTCCAAGGCATAAAATGCTAACTCTGGCCACGTGGACAATTTGGAGACCCAGAAGTTGAATGGGGCCGAACCATCAGTCAGTATGTGGAGGGGTGTGCAGACATACTGTTCAACCATGTTAGTGAAATGCTGCCTCCTGCTAACACGTTCCGTATCAGGTGGTGGTGCAGTTAGCTGTGGCGTGGAGACAAAACTTTTCCACATTTCTGCCATGCTAACCCTGCCCTCAGAGGAGCTGGCCGTGACACAGCTGCGTTGGCGACCTCTTGCTCCTCCTCTGCCTTCGCCTTGGGCTTCCACCTGTTCCCCTGTGACATTTGGGAATGCTCTCAGGAGAGCGTCTAACAGCGTGAGCTTGTACTCGCGCATCTTCCTATCACACTCCAGTGCAGGAAGTAAGGTGGGCACATTGTCTTTGTACTGGGGATCCAGCAGGGTGGCAACCCAGTAGTCCGCACATGTTAAAATGTGGGCAACTCTGCTGTCGTTGCGCAGGCACTGCAGCATGTAGTCGCTCATGTGTGCCAGGCTCCCCAGAGGTAAGGACAAGCTGTCCTCTGTGGAAGGCGTATCGTCATCATCCTCCGTATCCCCCCAGCCACGCACCAGTGATGGGCCTGAGCTGTGTCGGGTGCCACCCCGCTGTGAACCTGCTTCATTCTCATCCTCCTCCACCTCCTCCTCATCCTCCTCATCCTCCAGTAGTGGGCCCTGGCTGGCCACATTTGTACCTGGCCTCTGCTGCAAAAAAAACCTCCCTCTGGGCCACTTCTAACAGACTAGCCTGAAAGTGCTAAAAATGACGCCTCATCCTCCTCCTCCTGGGCCACCTCCTCTTCCATCATCACCCTAAGCGTTTTCTCAAGGAGACATAGAAGTGGTATTGTAACACTGATAACGGTGTCATCGTCACTGGCCATGTTGGTGGAGTACTCGAAACAGCGCAACAGGGCACACAGGTCTCGCATGGAGGCCCAATCATTGGTGGTGAAGTGGTGCAGTTCCGCAGTGCGACTGACGCGTGCGTGCTGCAGCTAAAACTCCACTATGGCCTGCTGCTGCTCGCACAGTCTCTCCAGCATGTGCAAGGTGGAGTTCCACCTGGTGGGCACGTCGCATATTAGGCGTTGAGCGGGAAGACCGAAGTTAAACTGTAGCGCAGACAGGCGAGCAGCGGCAGGATATGAACGCCGGAAGCGCGCACAGACGGCCCGCACTTTATGCAGCAGCTCTGACATGTCGGGGTAGTTGCGAATGAACTTCTGCACCACCAAATTCAGCACATGCGCCAGGCAAGGAATGTG
Source organism: Bufotes viridis (assembly GCA_033119425.1). Lineage (NCBI taxonomy): Eukaryota > Metazoa > Chordata > Amphibia > Anura > Bufonidae > Bufotes > Bufotes viridis. The sequence continues at coordinate 99,261,563 of CM065595.1, read as the reverse complement.
TGTAAAACCGGCTAGTCCCAGAGCTGCCACGAGATTTCGCCGATTATCGCACACCACCAGGCCGGGCTTGAGGCCCACCGGCAGAAACCACTCGTCCGTCTGTTGTTCAATACGCCGCCACAACTCCTGCGCGGTGTGGGGCCTGTCCCCCAAACATATGAGTTTCAGAATGGCCTACTGACTTTTACCCTGGGCTGTGCTGAAGTTGGTGGTGAAGGTGTGTGGCTGACTGGATGAGCTTGTGGAAGCAGAGGAGGAGGAAGCCGAGTAGGAGGAGGGGGCTATAGGAGGCAAAGAATGATGCCCTGCGATCCTTGGCGGCGGAAGGACATGCGCCAAGGAACTCTCCGCCTGGGGCCCAGCCGCCACTACATTTACCCAGTGTGCAGTTAGGGAGATATAGCGTCCCTGGCCATGCTTACTGGTCCAAGTATCTGTGGTTAGGTGGACCTTGCCACAGATGGCGTTGCGCAGTGCACACTTGATTTTATCGGATACTTGGTTGTGCAGGGAAGGCACGGCTGTCTTGGAGGAGTAGTGGTGGCTGGGAACAACATACTGTGGGACAGCCATGGACATCAGCTGTTTAAAGCTTTCTGTGTTCACCAGCCTGAATGACAGCATTTTAAAGGCCAATAGTTTAGAAATGCTGGCATTCAGACCCAGGGCTCGAGGGTGGCTAGGTGGGAATTTTCGCTTTCTCTCCAAGGTTTGTGAGATGGAGAGCTGAACGCTGCCGTGTGACATGGTGGAGATGCTTGGTGACACAGGTGGTGGTGTCAGTGGTACATTCTCTGTTTGGTGGACGGCAGGTGCCAACGTTCCTCCCGAGGCGGAGGAAGAGGCCGAGGCAGCAGCAGAAGAGGGAGCAGGGGAAGCCAGAGTGAGTTCTTTGCTTTTAAGGTGTTTACTCGACTGCAGTTCATGCTTTGCATGTAGATGCCTGGTAATGCAGGTTTTGCTAAGGTTCAGAACGTTAATGCCTCGCTTCAGGCTCTGATGGCACAGCGTGCAAACCACTCGGGTCTTGTCGCCAGCACATTGTTTAAAGAAGTGCCATGCCAGGGAACCCCTTGAAGCTGCCTTTGGGGTGCTCGGACCCTGGTGGCGGTGGCCAGTATCAGGCGAACTCTCTTGGCGGCGGCTGTTCTGCTTTTGCCCTCTGCTCCCTCTTTTGCTACGCTGTTGGCTCGGTCTCACCACTGCCTCTTCCTCTGAACTATGAAAGTCAGTGGCACGACCTTCATTCCATGTGGGGTCTAGGACCTCATCGTCCCCTGCATCGTCTTCCACACAGTCTTCCTCCCTGACCTCCTGTTCGGTTTGCACACTGCAGAAAGACGCAGCAGTTGGCACCTGTGTTTCGTCATCATCAGAGACGTGCGGACTCCGATGAGGTGGTATTCCCATGTCCTCATCATCAGGAAACATCAGTGGTTGTGCATCCGTGCATTCTATGTCTTCCACCACTGGGGAAGGGCTAGGTGGATTTCCTTGGGAAACCATGCCAGCAGAGTCTTCAAACAGCATAAGAGACTGCTGCATAACTTGAGGCTCAGACAGGTTTCCTGATATGCATGGGGTTGATGTGTCAGACTGATGGGCTTGGTTTTCAGGCGCCACCTGTGCGCTTTCTGTAGAAGACTGGGTGGGAGATAATGTTGTGAACATGCTGGATCCACTGTCGGCCACCCAATTGAATAGCGCCTGTACCTGCTCAGGCCTTACCATCCTTAGAACGGCATTGGGCCCCACCAAATATCGCGGTAAATTCTGGCGGGTACTGGAACCTGAGGTAGTTGGTTCACTAGGACTTGTGGCTGTGGCCGAATGGCCACGTCCTCTCCCAGCACCAGAGGGTCCACTAACACCACCACAACCGCGTCCGCGTCCCTTACTAGATGTTTTCCTCATTCTTACCGTTCACGAAGCACACAAATAAGAAAAAAAATATTTGGCCCAATGTATTGATTTCAAATTCAGGCCTGTTTTTACAGGCACCTAACACTATCTGCCTATTTATTTATGTATGTGTGTTTATTACACTAATCCAGGCACAGCAGTAACCACTGATTTCGGGGAATATCTCTTTTAGGGCTAGTATTTAGGCCCTGGATGAAAGGTATCCTTTTATGGACAGATTTACACTTGGAGATGCACAGTAGCGTGAGAAAAAATATGTAGGATTATGCCTTCAGCAATTGTATTTTAACGCGTTGTGTAATATACCCTTTAACGGACAGAAATACAATGGGAAATGCACGGTAGCATATGAAGTTAATGAGGATGACCCTCTCAGCACTTGTATATACACCTTGAGTGTAATATATCCTTTTACAGACAGATTAACACTTGGCCAGAAACTGCTGGGACATCAGATTCAGGGTATTGCTATTGTGGCAATTGAATTTCACCCCAGAACAAAATATATGTTTTGGCGGACACTATTATACTTTGCCAGCCACAGCTGTGACACCAGATTTATGGTATTGCTATTTTGGCAATTGAATTTCACACCAGAACAAAATATATGTTTTGTCGGAAACTATTATACTTTGCCAGCAACTACTGGAAAACCAGATTCAAGGTATTGCTAGTTTGTCAATTTAATTTCACCAAAGAACAAAATATACCCTTTTACAGACAGATTAACACTTGGCCTGCAACAGCTGGGACACCAGATTCAGGGTATTGCTATTTTGGCAATTGAATTTAACCCCAGAACAAAATATATATTTTGGCAGACACTATTATACATTGCCAGCCACAGCTGTGACACCAGATTTATGGTATTGCTATTTTGGCAATTAAATTTCACCCCAGAGCAAAATATATGTTTTGGCGGACAATATTAAACATTGCCAGCCACAGCTGTGACACCAGATTTATGGTATTGCTATTTTGGCAATTGATTTTCACCCCAGAACAAAATATATGTTTTGGCGGACACTATTATACTTTTCCAGCCACAGCTGTGACACCAGATTTATGGTATTGCTATTTTGGCAATTAAATTTCACCCCAGAACAAAATATATGTTTTGGCGGACAATATTATTCTTTGCCAGCCACAGCTGTGACACCAGATTTATGTTATTGCTATTTTGGCAATTGAATTTCAGCCCAGAACAAAATATATGTTTTGCCGGTGTGGGGAGTCGCTCTGGTAGATAGCAGTGCGGGTGCAGTATAGAGGCAAAACAGAGTCCAGAAAGTGTAGCAAACAGTGTTTAATTCACACTTGTAGCAAATACACAGCAAACAGTCACTTGGTGTTAATTCACACCCATCAGAAAACGTGCAGCAAAACGAAATAGTCAAAAACAGGTTCCAGTCACCTGGGATGCTTTAGGTGCAGGTTCGCACCTGGCTGTCAGTCCAGCCGCAAGGCGATCGACCTCCGGCTTCCAGGCCGTCTGCACTCCTCTTTGCTTGGGGTCTTGCTTCCAGCCCAGAGAACTCCACACAGCACAGCATGGATCAGCACTCCCAGACTCAAGTGATTCCACAGCCTAACAGCAGCTCCAGGACAATCACACTCAGCTGCTGAGGAGGCTGCCTTTTAAAGGCCCAGATAAAGTCCGGCCTGGACTGTTGGGAATAGGCACCCACCCAACTCTTTGCCTACTCCCAGTAAGAGCCGGCCCGGATTGGCTTTGCAGCCAAACTAAAAAACAAGGTGTCCAACAGCACTAGCTGCTGCTGACACACGAAAACCCGGCTCTTACCTCATCGAGGCCAGGAACCTCGGTGACACGTACCTGCCATCGACCACGGTACCTTGCACCCTCTTACACCCCCCCCCTTTGTTCAACCCTGAGGGGGTGAACACATGTGAGGCAGTGGACGCGGGACAGGGCATCTGCGTTACCCTGCAAGCGGCCTGCCCTGTGTTCTACAGAGAACTTAAAGTTCTGCAGGGATAGGAACCACCTGGTGACCCGAGCATTCCTCTCCTTTGCCTGGCTCATCCACTTGAGAGGGGAATGGTCGGTCACCAGACGGAACCTCCTCCCTAATAGGTAGTAGCGGAGAGATTCGAGTGCCCACTTGATAGCCAGGCACTCCCTCTCCACTATACTATACCTGGACTCGGCGGGACTGAGCTTACGGCTCAGGAAGACAACGGGATGTTCTTCCCCGTTGACCTCCTGAGACAGTACCGCACCGAGGCCTACCTCTGAGGCGTCGGTCTGTACGACGAACTCCCTGTTGAAGTCGGGTGTCACCAAAACCGGGGACCCACACAGGGCCGACTTCAACGCGGAGAAAGCCTCCTCCGCCTTCTCACTCCAGCTAACCTTCCCAGACTTTCGCCCCTTCAACAGGTCTGTCAATGGCGCTGCTATTGTGGCAAAGTGGGGCACAAACCGCATGTAGTACCCTACCATTCCCAGGAAGGACTTTACCTGCCTGGTGGTGACCGGTCGGGGCCAGTTACGTATGGCTTCTACCTTAGTTACCTGCGGCTTGATGACTCCCCGCCCAATAACATATCCCAGATATTTAGTCTCTTCCAACCCAATCGCACACTTCTTTGGATTGGCGGTTAGACCAGCTTTCCTCAGGGCATCCACTACCGCCTGCACTTTGGGCAAATGGCTTTCCCAGTCGGTGCTGTGGATGATTACATCATCTAAGTAGGCCGAGGCGTACCGACGATGAGGTCGCAGCACTATGTCCATTAACCTTTGGAAGGTGGCGGGGCGCCATGCAGGCCAAAGGGTAACACCTTGTAGTGATACAGGCCCTGCGGGGTAACAAAAGCGTTTTTTTCCTTGGCCGACTCCGTTAAGGGTACCTGCCAGTACCCTTTAGTGAGGTCTAGCACAGAAAAATACCGGGCTTGTCCTAAATTCTCAACAAGCTCGTCTACCTGGGGCATGGGATACGCATCAAACTTGGACACTTCATTTAACTTGCGTAAATCGTTGCAGAACCGCAACGTCCCATCCGGCTTGGGTATTAGAACTATGGGACTGGCCCACTCACTTTTCGACTCCTCAATGACATCAAGCTTCAACATTAATTGCACTTCCTCCGCGATGGCCCGTCGCCGAGCCTCGGGTACCAGGTATGGTTTTAACCGGATCTTGGCCTGAGGCTCAGTGACGATGTCATGTTGGATGAGAGACGTGCGGCCAGGGAGGTCCGAGAACACATCCGTGTTCTGACTGATGAACTCCCTGACTTCCTGAACTTGTTTGGAAGACAGGCTGTCTGCAATTTTTACCGTGGCTACCGCTTCGCAGGCCTCGAACTGTGGGGCTGGACCCTTCTCACCCAGAAGCCCTGGCCGGGGGCTGTTGTCGTCGGTCGCGTTCCTATCCTTCCACGGCTTTAGTAAATTCACGTGGTACACCTGCTCCGGCTTGCGCCGCCCTGGCTGGTGTACCTTGTAATTTACTTCCCCTACCTTCTCAATCACCTCATAGGGGCCCTGCCACCTAGCTAGGAACTTGCTGTCAAGGGTGGGTACCAGAACCAAAACCCGATCTCCCGGATTGAAGCCCCGTACCCGAGCCTGACGATTATACACCCTACTCTGGGCTTGTTGCGCTGCCTCCATATGCTCCCGGACCAGCGGCAACACCCTTTCCATCCGGTCTTGCATCTGGGTGACATACTCAATGACACTTTTGTGGGGGACAGGCTGCTGTTCCCACGCTTCCTTGGCGATATCCAACAGGCCCCGAGGGTGTCTGCCATAAAGCAGTTCGAAGGGCGAGAACCCAGTAGAGGACTGGGGCACCTCTCGCACTGCGAACATGAGATAGGGCAGAAGCAGGTCCCAGTCCTTCCCATCTCTAGACACCACCCTTTTTAACATATTTTTAGAGTTTGGTTAAACCTTTCGACAAGACCGTCCGTTTGCGGATGGTAAACGGACGTCCGCAATTGCTTTATACGCAATAATTTACACAGTTCCTCATAACTTTAGACATAAAAGGGGTCCCTTGGTCTGTCAGAATCTCTTTTGGCAGGCCCACACGGGAAAACATTTCCATTAACTCTTTGGCAATGAGCTTAGCCGAGGTATGTCGCAGAGGCACCGCCTCCGGATACCGAGTGGCGTAGTCGAGAACTACCAGAATGTGTTGGTGGCCCCTGGCAGACTTCGGTACAGGCCCGACTAGATCCATAGCGATACGCTCAAACGGGACCTCAATGATTGGAAGAGGCACAAGGGCACTACGGAAATGTGGCTGGGGGCTATTTACCTGACAGGTTGGACAAGATTTACAATATTCTTCTACCTCCTTAAACACACCAGGCCAATAAAACCGCTGCAGTATGCGGTCCTGCGTTTTCTGCCACCCCAGGTGTCCCCCAAGAACATGTTGGTGGGCAAGCTCCATGACCAGCTTGCGATACGCTGTGGGCACCACCAACTGTTCAACAGATTCACCCGGATTTGGTTCACCCGATATAACATTTCTTGGTGAACGACAAAGCGGGAAATATTAACTCAGCCCCTGGCTTCTGGGGTTTACCATCAATTTCCACCACATTCTCCCAGGCCCTAGTTAGGGTTTGGTCCCGGTGTTGGGCGGTCCCAAAATTGTCTCCGGAGACGTGGAGGTCTGCCAACTCAGGTCCTGGTGGCAAGTCCTCCATGTCTCCCACCATTACACTCAGTGGGGGTGTCTCCCCCTCTATCACAGCAGTGGTGGTCACCCCTACCGCAGGCCCTTCGGACTCGGGCTCCCAGGGCTCTGGCCCCCACTGGAACCAGGCCACTCTGCTAGGGTTGCCCCTGTCTCAGGGCTATTAGTCACTTTCATCTCAGGCCATAGTGACGGAAAACCAGGGAAGTCTCTCCCAATTATTAGTTCATACGGTAGCTTTGTGGAGATCGCCACTTCACAAGTCCATGTGCCGGCCGCCGTGGATAGAGACATTACAGCAGTGGGATAGTCCTTTAAGTCTCCATGTATGCACACCACACCAACTTTCCGGCCCGTATACTGGGTGGGCTGTACCAGGGCAGCACTTACCAGGGTTACTAGGCTCCCTGAGTCCAACAGCACCACTGCCAGGTTATCACCCACTTGCACCTGGCACAGGTGACGATTGTCTACTGTCTCTGGGGTGCCGGTTGCACACAGTCTCCGGGCATACATGGAAGCCCGGTACCCATAATTAATCTCCATGGGTTCTCCCCACTGTGGACAGTCGGCCCTTACGTGGCCAGGCTCGTGACACCGCCAGCAGACTATCGGGGCCGGGTCTACAGGGGGTACACCCCGAGCAGGTTTTTCGGGTACCAGTCGTCGGGACTGGATGGGAGTCCTTCGGGGTTTGACCGGCCCCCTCCCAACAAAACCCCCTTTCAAGTTTTGGGTGGCCTCATAGCGCTCCACCAGGTCGACCATTTCTAGGGCATTGGTGGGTGATACCTGGCCGATCCAGTGCTGAAGGGGGTAAGGCAAGGCCCTCCAGAACATGTCAGCCAGCAGTCGGTCCAGCATAGCAGTCGGACTTAGAATATCAGGCTGCAGCCATTTTTGCAACCTGTGCAGCAACTCATAGTACTGCGGCCGGGCGGGTTCAGCCGCTTTAAAGTCCCACTGGTGGACCCGTTGAGCCCGGACTAACACGTTTACCCCCAGCCTGGCCAGGATCTCCCCCTTCACCGTGGGGTAATCAGCAGCCTGGTCATCTGCTAAGTCAAAAAAAACTTGTTGGGATCCGGATGCCAGGAACGGAGTGACCATCTCAGCCCACTGGTCACGGAGTAACTTCTCCCTCACGGCCACCTTTTCAAAGACCGCCAGATACGTCTCCACGTCGTCCGAGGGGGTCATCTTTGGGATCGCCGCACGGACCGCTTTCCGGGCATCATGGTCGTGGTGGGACGCTCCTGCAGCTTGTAACGCCATCACGTGCTGTAAAAGTAGTTGGTTGGTCTCCCGCTGCTGCACGTTAGCCTCCATGAGGGCTTTCACAGCCGCCTCCATGTTGCCAGAAATTCCTGTTTGCAACTTTGCCGGTTTTATATATGCCATGCACTTGTGCTCAGCAAAACACAAACAATTCGGCGTTCACGCCAGCCTCACTGCGCATGCCCGCATCGCTCTGGTAGATAGCAGTGCGGGTGCAGTATAGAGGCAAAACGGAGTCCAGAAAGTGTAGCAAACAGTGTTTAATTCACACTTGTAGCAAATACACAGCAAGCAGTCACTTGGTGTTAATTCACACCCATCAGAAAACGTGCAGCAAAACGAAATAGTCAAAAACAGGTTCCAGTCACCTGGGAGGCTTTAGGTGCAGGTTCGCACCTGGCTGTCAGTCCAGCCGCAAGGGGATCGACCTCCGGCTTCCAGGCCGTCTGCACTCCTCCTTGCTTGGGGTCTTGCTTCCAGCCCAGAGAACTCCACACAGCACAGCATGGATCAGCACTCCCAGACTCAAGTGATTCCACAGCCTAACAGCAGCTCCAGGACAATCAAAGGCCCGGATAAAGTCCAGCCTGGACCGTGGGGAATAGGCACCCACCCAACTCTTTGCCTACTGCCAGTAAGAGCCGGCCCGGATTGGCTTTGCAGCCAAACTAAAAAACAAGGTGTCCAACAGCACTAGCTGCTGCTGACACACGAAAACCCGGCTCTTACCTCACCGAGGCCAGGAACCTCGGTGACATGTACCTGCCATCGACCACGGTACCTTGCACCCTCTTACACCGGACACTATTATACTTTGCCAGCAAATACTGGAACACCAGATTCTGGGTATTGCTATTTTGGCAATTGAATTTCATCCCAGAACAAAATATACCCTTTTGCGGACAGATTAACACTTGGCCTGCAACAGCTGAAATAACAGATTCAGGGTATTGCTATTTTGGCAATTGAATTTCAGCCCAGAACAAAATATATGTTTTGCCTGACACTATTATACTTTGCAAGCCACAGCTGTGACACCAGATTTACTGTATTGCTATTTTGGCAATTGAATTTCACCCCAGAACAAAATATATGTTTTGGAGGACAATATTATACTTTGCCAGCCACAGTTGTGACACCAGATTTATGGTATTGCTATTTTGGCAATTGAATTTCCCCCAGATCAAAATATCTGTTTTGGCGGACAGTAGTATACTTTGCCAGCCACAGCTGTGACACCAGATTTACAGTATGGTATTGCTTTTTTGGCAATTGAATTTCACCCCAGAACAAAATATACTCTTTTACGGACACATTAATATTTGGCCTGCAAAAGCTGGGACACCAGATTCAGGGTATTGCTATTTTGGCAAGTGAATTTCACCCCAGAACAAAATATATGTTTTGGCGGACACTGCAATACTTTGCCAGACACAGGTGTGACACCAGATTTATGGTATTGCTATTTTGGCAATTGAATTTCACCCCAGAACAAAATATATGTTTTGGCGGATACTATTATACTTTGCCAGCCACTACTGGAACACCAGATTCAGGGTATTGCTATTTTTGTAATTGAATTTCACCCCAGAACAAAATATACCCTTTTACGGACAGATTAACACTTGGCCTGCAACAGCTGGAATAACTGATTCAGGGTATTGCTATTTTGGCAATTGAATTTCAGGCCAGAACAAAATATATGTTTTGCCGGACACTGTTATACTTTGCCAGCCACTACTGGAACACCAGATTCAGGGTATTGCTATTTTGGCAATTGAATATCAGGCCAGAACAAAATATATGTTTTGCCGGACACTGTTATACTTTACCAGCCACAGCTGTGACACTAGATTTATAGTATTGCTATTTTGGCAATTGAATTTCACCCCAGAACAAAATATATATTTTGGCGGACAGTATTATACCTTGCCAGCCACAACTGTGACACCAGATTTATGGTATTGCTATTTTGACAATTGAATTTCACCCCAGAACAAAATATACCCTTTATCGGACAGTTTAAAACTTGGCCTGCATCAGCTGGGACACCAGATTCAGGGTATCGCTATTTTGGCAATTGAATTTCACCCCAGAACAAAATATATGTTTTGGCAGACAATATTATACTTTGCCAGCCACAGCTGTGACACCAGATTTATGGTATTGCTATTTTGGCAATTGAATTTAACCCCAAAACTAAATATATGTTTTGGCGGACACTATTATACTTTGCCATCCAGTGCTGGCACACCAGATTTAGGGGATTGCTATTTTGGCAATTGAATTTCACCTCAGAAAATAATTTTTTGCCAGACAGCAGACAGTAATATAGACAGTAATATACTTGGCTAGCCAAAGCTGGAACACCAGATTTAGGGGATTTGTATTTTGGCAATTGTATTTAACCCCTTAATAAAATATAGAAATTGCTATCCTGAATTTCTTGGGGTGACAATAAGCACAGCCAATCCCCTGATGTAGGATATAGCAAAAAAAAAAACTAGGATTGATGGACTTGGTGGCAGCTTGTTCTGGTGCACCACAAGTCACAAAATGTCCGCCGATCACCCCAGAAAAAAAGTGACAGAAAAACGCTCTGTGCAGCCTAAAAACAGTGAACAATTAACTAGCAGAAGTGGAATCATTCACAGCTGTAGATCGATCACTTCATTAGGTGCTAATGCTGACTTTTCCCTGCCTAATCTCGCCCTCACAGAAGCTGCGTCCTATCCCTACACTAATCAGAGCAGTGTGACGTGCGGCACTACGTGACTCCAGCTTAAATAGAGGCTAGGTCACATGCTGCACTTGGCCAATCACAGTCATGCCATTAGTAGGCATGGCTGTGATGGGCTCTTAGGGCAAGAAGTAAAACGCTAGCTGATTGGCTGCTGTGCATTCCTTCAGAAAGCGGGAAGAAATTGACGAACAACGGACCCGAATCCAAACTTTTTTGAAAATGTTCGGGTCCGTGTCCCGTACACCCCAAAATTCGGTACGAACCCGAACTATGCTCGAACTGTTCGCTCAACACTAATTAGGATGCTACACTGCATTTCTGATATCTCAATAAAACTGTAACATGCTGCAATTTTAAGGTTGTTGGCAAAAAACACTGTTTTGTGCTAGATAGCACACTATCGGCCTGCGCTGCATTTCTGATATTCCCCCTAAAAAACGTAACATACTGCATTTACATAGTTGTTTGCAAAAAATACAGCTTTTGTGCTAAATAGCACATTAGCGGCCTACGCTGCATTTCTGATATTCCAATAAAAATGTAACATACTGCATTTACATAGTTGTTTGCAAAAAGCACATACATTGTGCTAGATAGAGTATTAGCGGCCTACGCTGCACTTCTGATATTCCAATAAATCTGTTACATACTGCATTTACATAGTTTACATTAGAGGCCTACGCTGCATTTCTAATATTCCAATAAAACCGTAACATACTGCATTTTTATTATTTGCAAACAACACTGTTTTTGTGCTAGAAAGCACATTAGGATCCTACGCTGCATTTCAGATATTCCAATAAAACTGTAACATACTGCATTTTATTGTTGTTTGCAAAAAACACAGCTTTTGTGCTAGATTGCACATTAGGATCCTACAATGCATTTCTGATATTCCATTAAAACCGTGACATACTGCATTTACATAGTTGTTTGCAAAAAACACAATTTTTGTGCTAGATAGAAGATTAGAGACCTACACTGCATTTCTCATATTCCAGTAAAATCGTAACATACTGCATTTACATAGTTGTTTGCGAAAAAGACAGTTTTTATGATAGCACATTAGGATCCTACGCTGCATTTTTGATATTCCAATAAAACAGTAAAATACTGCATTTACATAGTTGTTTGTGAAAAACACAGTGTTTATGCTAGATAGCAGATTAGTATCCTATGCTGCACTTCTGATATTCCAGTAAAATCTTAAAATACTGCATTTGCATAGTTGTTTGCAAAAAAAACACAGTTTTTGTGCTAGATAGCACTTTAGCGGCCTACGGTGCATTTCGGATATTTCAAAACAGTAACATACTGCATTTACATATTTGTTTGCAAAAAACACAGCTTTTGTGCTAGATAGCACATTAAAGGGTACACTGCATTTCTGATATTCCAATAAAACCGTAACATACTGCATTTACATAGTTGTTTGCAAAAAACACAGTTTTTGTGCTAGATAGCACATTAGCGGTCTACGCTGCATTTATGATATTCCAATAAAATCTCTTACTTACTGCATTTACACAGTTGTTTGCAAAGAACACAGTTTTTGTGCTAGATAGAACATTAGCGTCCTACACGGCATTTCTGATATTCCAGTAAAATGGTAACATACTGCATTTTTATTGTTGTTTGCAAAAAACACAATTTTTGTGCTAGATAGCACATTAGAGTGCTACATGGCATTTCTGATATTCCAGTAAAATGGTAATATACTGCATTTTTATTGTTGTTTGCAAAAAAACACTATTTTTGTGCTAGATAGCACATTAGGATCCTATGCTGCATTTCTGATATTCCAATAAAACCGTAACATACCGCATTTACATCGTTGTTTGCAAAAACACAGTTTTAGTGCTAGATAGCACATTAGGATGTTACGCTGCATTTCTGATATCTCAATAAAACCGTAACATGCTTCATTTTTATAGTTGTTTACAAAAAGCACATACATTGTGCTAGATAGCACATTAGGCTCCTACGCTGCATTTCTGATATTCCAATAAAACAGTAAAATACTGCATTTACATAGTTCTTTGCAAAGAACACCGTTTTTGTGCTAGATGGCACATTAGCGGCCTACGCTTCTTTGCTGATATTCCAATATAACCGTTACATACTGCATTTACATAGTTATTTGCAAAAAAGACAGTTTTTGTGCTAGATAGCACATTAAGATTCTACGCTGCATTTCTGATATTCCAATAAAACAGTATCATACTGCATATACATAGTTGTTTGCAAAAAAAACAACAGTTTTTGTGCTAGATAGCACATTAGGCTCCTACGCTGCATTTCTGATATTCCAATAAAACAGTAAAATACTGCATTTACATAGTTGTATGCAAAAAACACAGTTTTTGTGCTAGATAGCACATTAGCGGTCTACGCTGCATTTATGATATTCCAATAAAATCTCTTACAGACTGCATTTACACAGTTGTTTGCAAAGAACACAGTTTTTGTGCTAGATAGAACATTAGCGTCCTACACGGCATTTCTGATATTCCAGTAAAATGGTAACATACTGCATTTTTATTGTTGTTTGCAAAAACACAATTTTTGTGCTAGATAGCACATTAGAGTGCTACATGGCATTTCTGATATTCCAGTAAAATGGTAATATACTGCATTTTTATTGTTTTTGCAAAAAACACTATTTTTGTGCTAGATAGCACATTAGGATCCTATGCTGCATTTCTGATATTCCAATAAAACCGTAACATACCGCATTTACATCGTTGTTTGCAAAAACACAGTTTTAGTGCTAGATAGCACATTAGGATGTTACGCTGCATTTCTGATATCTCAATAAAACCGTAACATGCTTCATTTTTATAGTTGTTTACAAAAGCACATACATTGTGCTAGATAGCACATTAGGTTCCTACGCTGCATTTCTGATATTCCAATAAAACAGTAAAATACTGCATTTACATAGTTCTTTGCAAAGAACACCGTTTTTGTGCTAGATGGCACATTAGCGACCTACGCTTCTTTGCTGATATTCCAATATAACCGTTACATACTGCATTTACATAGTTATTTGCAAAAAGACAGTTTTTGTGCTAGATAGCACATTAGGATTCTACGCTTCATTTCTGATATTCCAATAAAACAGTATCATACTGCATATACATAGTTGTTTGCAAAAAAAACAACAGTTTTTGTGCTAGATAGCACATTAGGCTCCTACGCTGCATTTCTGATATTCTAATAAAACAGTAAAATACTGCATTTACATAGTTGTTTGCAAAAAACACAGTTTTTGTGCTAGATAGCACATAAGCGGCCTACGCTTCTTTGCTGATATTCCAATATAACCGTTACATACTGCATTTACATAGTTGCAAAAAAGACAGTTTTTATGATAGATAGCACATTAGGATCCTACGCTGCATTTCTGATATTCCAATAAGCCTACATACACACGGCAGTGGTTTTTTGCGGCCTCCGTTCTGTTTTTTTTTGCGGATCCGACGGTATCCCATTCATTTCTATAGATTTGTTAAAAATGCGGATGCCTCTTCCGTTGCCTGTCCGCATCCACTGTCTGCATTTCACGTCCGCAAACAAAACATGGCATGTCCTATTCTTGTCCGCAAAAAATGGTTTGTGGACCCATAGAAGTCAATGGGTCCGCAAAAACTGCGGATGACCAACGGAAGCCATCTGTTTGTCATCCGCATCTGATTTTTTTGCGGATGGTTGCTTAGAAACCAGGGCACTTCTACAAGTATTTAAAGAAACTGGTTCAAGCCTTCCGTTTTTTTTGCGGATCCGCCCAAAAAAAATTAAAGACACACGGAAACACAACCTGGAAACTTTGCGGACACAGTGAGTGGATGTGGAGGTGAAAACAAAAGGAAGCCGTTCCGCGATTTGCGGACAGCAAAAAACAACTTTCGTGTGCATGTAGCCTTAAACAGTAAAATACTGCATTTACATAGTTGTTTGTAAAAACAATTTTTTTTGTGCTAGATAGCACATTAGAATCCTATGCTGCATTTCTGATCTTCCAGTAACAACTTAAAATACTGCATTTGCATAGTTGTTTGCAAAAACACAGTTTTGTGCTTGTTAGCACATTAGGATCCTACACTGCATTTTTATATTCCACTAAAACCTAAATATACTGCATTTACATAGATGTTTGCATAAAACACAGTATTTGTGCTAGATAGCACATTGGGATCCTACAAAGCATTTCTGATATTCTATTAAAACCGTTACATACTGCATTTACATAGTTGTTTGCAAAAAACACAGCTTTTGTGCTAGATAGCACCTTAGCGGCCTCCACTTCATTTCTGATATTCCAATAAATCCGTTGCATACTGCATTTACACAGTTTACATTAGAGGCCTACGCTGCATTTCTGATATTCCAATAAAACTATATCATACTGCATTTACATAGTTGTTTGCAAAAAAAAAATACTATTTTTGTGCTAGATAGCACATTAGGATCCAAAGCTGCATTTCTGATATTCCAATAAAACATTAAAACACTGCATTTACATAGTTGTTTGTGAAAAACACAGTTTTTGTGCTAGATAGCACATTAGGATCCTACGTTGCATTTCTGATATTCCAGTAAAACCGTAAAATACTGCATTTGCATAGTTGTTTGCAACAAAGAGTTTTTGTGCAAGATAGCACATTAGGATCCTACGCTGCATTTCTGATATTCCAATAAACCCGTAACATACTGCATTTTTATTGTTGTTTGCAAAAAACACAGTTTTTGTGCTAGATAGCACATTAGCTGCCTATGCTGCATTTTTTATATTCCACTAAAACCTAAATATACTGCATTTACATAGATGTTTGCATAAAACACAGTATTTGTGCTAGATAGCACATTGGGATCCTACAAAGCATTTCTGATATTCTATTAAAACCGTTACATACTGCATTTACATAGTTGTTTGCAAAAAACACAGCTTTTGTGCTAGATAGCACCTTAGCGGCCTCCACTTCATTTCTGATATTCCAATAAATCCGTTGCATACTGCATTTACACAGTTTACATTAGAGGCCTACGCTGCATTTCTGATATTCCAATAAAACTATATCATACTGCATTTACATAGTTGTTTGCAAAAAAAAAAATACTATTTTTGTGCTAGATAGCACATTAGGATCCAAAGCTGCATTTCTGATATTCCAATAAAACATTGAAACACTGCATTTACATAGTTGTTTGTGAAAAACACAGTTTTTGTGCTAGATAGCACATTAGGATCCTATGTTGCATTTCTGATATTCCAGTAAAACCGTAAAATACTGCATTTGCATAGTTGTTTGCAACAAAGAGTTTTTGTGCAAGATAGAACATTAGGATCCTACGCTGCATTTCTGATATTCCAATAAACCCGTAACATACTGCATTTTTATTGTTGTTTGCAAAAAACACCGTTTTTGTGCTAGATAGCACATTAGCTGCCTATGCTGCATTTCTGATATTCCAAAAAAGTAACATACTGCATTTTTATTGTTATTTGCAAAAAACACTGTTTTTGTGCTAGATAGCACATTAAGATCCAAAGCTGCATTTCTGATATTCCAATAAAACAGTAAAATACTGCATTTACATAGTTATTTGCAAAAAACACCATTTTTGTGCTAGATAGCACATTAGCAGCCTACGCTGCATTTCAGATATTCCAAAAAAAAATCTGTAACATACTGCACTTACATAGTTGTTTGCAAAAACACAGCTTTTGTGCTAGATAACACATTAGGATCCTACACGGCATTTCTTTTTTCCAATAGAACTGCAACATACTGCATTTCCATAGTTGTCTGCAAAAACACAGTTTTTGTGCTAGAGAGCACATTCGGATCATACAAAGCATTTCTGATATTTTATTAAAACCGTTACATACTGCATTCACATAGTTGTTTGCAATAAACACAGCACAACACAACACATTAAAAGACTGAACCACCACTAGAGGTCGCTGTTGTGTTACAGATAGAAATGCAGGACACAGCTAGAAGGATTTCTAAACCCTCATTAAAAATGAAAGAGGCCCTCTTAACCGACAACATTGAGATATGTAATAATTTGTCCAGTTTGTGGGAAATGTCTGAACAATGTATGGATGCAGCACATGGATCAGGCTATAATGAAGATCAATTAAAGGCCATGTGTACAAAATTGAATAAGACCTATGATAGTTATAATAGACTGTCTGAAAAATATTCTTCTCTGTTATCAAGTCTCAACTCAGAGGAATTCATCCTAGAATTAAATACCCACACTGCACTTAATGATGAAAGATATAGCAGATTTATGGCAGTCAAGTCAATGCTAGAGAACAAGATATCACAACAATATGAAACTGCGTCCGCCATTCTAACCTCTCAAGGCACTCCAATGCTTCATCCCGTTCCTCGAAATCTATTGCTCAGTCCTCATTGCTAAGGTCTCGCTCACAGCACTCTTCGCTGAGTACCTCATTGGTGTTGGCACGCGCAAAGCGGAAGCAGCAAAGGTACAAGCTCACTGCATTAGAAAGGAAGCAGCTATTAAGGCACAAGTCGCAGAGACCCAAGCGCTATCCCAAGCTAATCAAGCAGCTATACTAGCCCAATCTCAAGCTAATCAAGCAGCTATACAGGCTCAGGCGCAGCGACCAAAGCCAAGGCCGAAGCTGAGTTGGATGTCCTTCAGAAGGAAAGGGAAGAAGCAGCAGCTATGGCTGAACTCAGAGTTCTTGAAGAAGCTGCTGAAGAAGAAGAAGCTTATCATCCTATGTCCAAGATTTGTAATGACTCAGAAGGCCGTACCCTGCAATTCGTCCTAGACCAAAGCAAAGTCAATGCATTTGCACCAGAAGATTTGGGCTCTGCACGCCAGCCTGCTGAACTCGTGCGGATAGAAAAAGAGGCAGCTGCTAACCATACAGTTGACCCCAGTCCAGTGGACATTTCTCTTTCTTTAAAACCTCTGGCACCTTACACAGTATTTCAGGCGCCATTAGAGACCAAGCCGCTTCAAGCTCATCAAATCACATTAAAACCTCCTTAGACTAGTTACATAGCAACCAAGACACTGGTGCCAAGATTACCAGATGTGAAGCCTTCATTTACGCTCAACCCAGCTGCCACTTCATTCCATCTTCCAACCCCCAAACATAGGGTATCAGATGGTGCCAACAACACCAGTGAGGAGAAGTTCCCATCGCCATGATGCATGAAAGAAATAACACATCAGAAATCGCTAAGTACCTCATTCTCAGGGATCTCATCAGTACTAGCCTTATGAACTTTGATGATCGCCCAGAGAACTATAGAAGTTGAAAGGCCACCTTCAAGACAACAGTACAAACCCTTGCTGTGCCGCCTATGCAAGATCTAGATTTACTAATTAGATGGCTAGGTCCATGGTCGTCAAACTGTGTTAAGAGACTTAAAACCGTTCATATCTACGAACCAGTCAAAGGCTTTCGTCTCGCATGGGAAAGATTAGAGCAGACATACGGCGGCTCGAAAGTAGTTGAACGTGCCCTAATTAAAAGACCATACGACTTTCCTCGATTATCCAATACAGACCGCCAAGGGTTCCAGGAGTTAGCGATCTTCTTCATGAGTTTGAAATCATCAAGGGAGACCCGCAGCTACCAGGTCTCAGCATTCTTGATACATCCCATGGTGTGGGCCTGATCGTGGAGAAATTACCCCTCAATATTCAAGATGAATGTGCAACAACAGGTTCAAAATAGTGTTGGCGCGAATATTCGAAAGCGAATTTTTTAGCAGGCGTGGGTCACTTTTGCTAAATCTTTCAAGCTGCTAGAAGTTTACTGAGACTGGAGATAATGGTTGGCATGGCAGAACATTACAATAGCTTTACATGCAGATAGAGTGCTCCGATATATTCACGATTGCACAAATAGGCAGTTGATGCGCATATTTTTGCGCAATATGGGCAACTTCACATTTTAGCAGGTCTAACTACATATTACTGATTGGTATTGTCTGTAGCAGACTATTGTATCACGCTACCCAACACCCTGCACTGGAACCTATCAGCTACACTATATCATCTAACCTACACTGATTATCTCACACTAACTCTCTTTATTATATATATATATATATATATATATATATATATATATATATATATGCTAACCAATTATGTAATGTGACAGCAAAACACAAAGCAGAGCAATGACACTGCTGTCTCTCTCATAACTGTAAAAAAATGCTAAAAATGCCTGCTGGGGGGTTCTCATATAGTAAAAGGGTAGTCAACATTCCTATTGGTTGCTAGGGATGTTGATAAGCTCAGACAAAGACATTGTTGCCTTCTCATTGGCCCTCAAGCAAGAAGCAGGGAGGAATCATGTGTTCAGAAGGGAAAAAAAATGACGAATATTCTCAAATACGAATATATAGCACTATATTCTAAATATTCGCAAATTCTCTAAGTGCTGATATTCACAATAAATACTCGCGATTCGAATATTCGCGCACAACACTATGTGTGACACCTGCCGTTTGCGCGGGCCCATTGAGGAGGCCACATTATTTGTCAGTTGCCAGGACTATGGGATGAACGATGTCATTCCACTGCTTCATGTCCTGGAACAGATGTTGGAAAATCTGGCTGGTCAGAGGACTAAAGACGTGGCACCTACATCTCATGGCCACATGAGCCCTGTGGGGGCTGAACTGGAGGAGGACATTGGAGAACAAGCAATGTGTAGCGAAATGGGTGGTTTTTCTACACAGGTGACAGGAGAGGAGGAGCAGGACCAGCCAGAGGAGCTACAGGGCGATGAGGAAGATGAGGCAGAGGACCCAGACACACCGTGGCAGTAAGAACCTATAAATTACCTCAGCAATAAAGTACGCATTGAACCGACACTAGTATAGTACCATTAACACCAAAAAAAGTACCAGTGTTCAATAAAACAATCACAAAATGTCTTAAATACAAATATCAAAGTTTATTGCACCAAATATATAAAGCCTGAAAGCATAACACCCACTAGGAAGCCTGGTGTAACCCAAGCCACCACCCAGAAACTAGTACCGGATAGAGAACACCACCCACATGGGATAAATTCTCATTCCATATAAATAAAGTAAAAACAACACTATGCATGAATGTTAAATACCAAAACTCCACAATGCATACAATACTACATATCATATAGTGAACAGCATGAAGTATGGCCACTAAATTACAAAAATATCCAAAAAGCTCTCCACAAAATGGCCCCAAAGATAATAAATATCTAAGTATCTAAGTACATGTGCATAGGTAGAGTGCAGACTAAAAATGACAAGGCGCAAAAAGGTCATTAAACTGTCAAAAAACATAACATGCAGAGTGAAAAAACATTTGTCAAACATAAATAATGGCAATATTACCCATGTTGAGATGGTGTGTCCACCCGGTACCACAAACGCCCTCCCATGGCAGTATGCAGTGGAGATGGAGGAAGGGAGTCCCTCCGAGTCACTTGCACAAATGGCGTGATGCATGCTCACTTGCTTGCGTAATGACAGCCGAATTGTCCCCATTCGGCAGAGGGATGACTTCCGGCTCTACCCTCGCTACCGGTCCAAAATGGGGTCCTTTTTTACACGTCCTGAGAGGGAGGACAAACTGAACTACTATAGAGACATCCTATGTAGTCAGTTGGCCGCTGCCTATCTGCACCATCGTCCATCCTCTCGCAGGTCTGACCGGGGGGGCTCTCTGTGCTTAGGTTCCTCTGCCATGGCTGCTGTGTCAGGGTTGGGGGGGGAGCAGTTCCAGCTCCATCAGCAGCAACTTGAGTCTACAGTCACTGATGAGAAACTTTCTTCATCTGCCTAGTGAAGAAACTACTCACCAGCAGCAGGTAGACCTGGAGCATACTTGGACAGCACACACATTGAAGATCCACTGTGGACTACTGGGCAGCCAAACTGGATTTCTGACCGCAACTGGCAAAGTTTGCCCTGGAAAAGCTGTCCTGCCCATCCAGTAGTGTGGCATCAGAGTGAGTGCTTAGTTTGGCGGGGGGCTAGAGTTACCCCAAGAAGAACTCGCCTTTCCACCCAAAATGTGGAGAGACAGACCTTTGTCAAGATGAATCAGGCGTGGATCAGCCAGGATTTTCACCCACCAATTCCTGATGCATCAGATTAGATCATCCATGCTGCCTCACCCAAACCTTGAAAAAAGAGATCGGTTTTTTCTGGCCACCTGCCTCAGCTACTATTCTGATGCTGTCACCTGCCTGATGCCACACATCTGATGCCAAGTGCTCCTTCTTACACCCACCATCGTCACCGGGTACTTTTATTGCAACCCACCTCCACACTTTGGGTCTCCTGTGGTCTCCTCATGCTGCGGCACCTCCACACTGTGTCACCTTGCCACTCTGTGGTATCTTCATGCTGCTGTCACCCCCACACTATGTCACCTTTCCACTCTGTGGCTTCCTCATGCTGCCGCCACCTCCACACTATGTCACCTTGCCACTCTGTGGTCTCCTTATGCTGCTGCCACCTCCACACTATATCAAATTGCCACTCTGTGGCCTCCTGATGCTGCCACCACCTCCACACTGTCATTGTGTCACTCCGTGGCATCCTCCTGATGCTGCTGCCACCTCCAGACTTTGTCATTGGGCCACTCTGTGGTCTCCTTATGCTGATTTCACCTCACAACTGTCATAGGGCCACTCTGTGGACTTCTCATGCTGTTCCCACCATCGCCACTTCATGACTGGGCCACTATTTTGCCTTTTGGCCTGGCTGACATCATCATGTATTTGACCCTTCTTCTGCTCTGTCAGAAGGAAGGAAAAATAAGATGCAGAATGGTTCCTGTCTGTGTAGCAGCTGTACGGTAAGGCCTGTATGGTCCCATCAGAATTGGCTTGTGATTTGGTAGCCAAAAGCAGGAGTGGGTACAAAACACAGAAGACATGCAAACATTCCATTTATGTGTCATCTGTTTTAGATCCACTCCTGTTTTTTCCTTTGGCATTAGCAAAACTGATGAATTACTGACCAAATGCTGACAGAGTAAAGGTGGATGCTCAACAGACAGGATATGTTTTTTGGGGGTTATTGTTCTGATGGATCAGAAGAAGAAGGGCAAAATAATCAGTGACGTCAACACAAACTTACCGCTAACACACTCTCCACTCTGTTGGGGGTCTCTACTTGTATAAGCGTTTAATAGAACAGATTCTGTATACATGTATGTGGATTCAGCTTATGACGGTGTAAAAGGAGTGTGCCTTTTCTTGGCGCTAGTTCATACTTCAGTTATTTGGTCAGTTTTGGCCCTGTGACCGCCCAAGTGAGGTGTGCAATGATTCTAAGAGCGACGCCTGTCATCTGCATTTCATATGGACTCACAGTATTATTTCACTACCAAAGTAGACTCCATATGTGTGTTACTGCAAGGCACAGTGTTCTACACCACTTTAACCAGGATATAAATGTCCTATGGACGGTTGTTTATCTCTAAATGGACGTTTAAGAACGTCCATTTAGTGATTGCAGCTGCACGCTAATCGTGCAGCTGCAGAGCAGGTTGCCCGCTGTCAGCAACAGCAGGGCAACCCAGGGAGAAGGCAGGGACAGTTCTAGATCGCAGTATACACAGCGAGCACTATGTATAGAGAGCAGGAAGCGCGATGCTACTATGTCAGCCCCAGTTACAGGAGAAATCAATAGTGAAAAAAAAAATGAAATTAAGTTAAATGATCCCCAGAGGTAATGTATGCCCTTATGGGGGACACAAAGAGTAAAAAAAATTAAAAATAAATAAATAAATAAAGTGTTTTATAAAAAAATAAAAAAAGGTTTCACATGTAAATTTTTTTCCCCCCAATTAAGTAATTAAAAAAATGTTAAAAATAGAATTTTTTTACATAAAATAGACATATATGGTATGAACACCGTGAAAAAAATCAGTGCCAAAAAAGCCATTTTTTTTCTCTCAACATCACATAAAGTGCAACACCAAGCGATCAAAAAGGTGTAAGCCCCCCCACAAAAAAACCAATCAAACCGTCACCTCATCCCGCTAAAAATGAGACCCTAACTAAGACAATTGGCCAAAAAATAAAAAAGCTATGGCTCTCTGACTTTGGAGACACTTTTGGTTAAAAAAATGCCATTATTGTGTAAAACTTGACATGACTTCACATGACCTAACACCTCAGGTGAATGCTGTAAAAATAAATTAATAAATGAAAACTGTGTTAAAACAACCAATTTTTTGGTCACCTTGCCCATAAAGTGTAATAATGAATGATCAAAAAATCCTATGTACCCAAAAATGGTACCAATAAAAACATCAACTCTTTCTGCAAAAATTGAGCCCCTGCACAAGACGATCGGCAGAAAAATTAAAAAAATGATGGGGTTCAGAAAATGGAGACACAAAAACGTAATTTTTTTTTCTAAAATGCTTTATTATGTAAAACTGAAACAAATAAAGAAAGTAGATATATTTGATATCATTGTGTCCATAACAACCTGCTCTGTAAAATTAGCATGATCTACCCTGTCAAATGAATGTTGTTAAAAAATTAAAACTGTTCCAAAACAGCAATTTTTTGGTTACCTTGCCTTACAAAAAAACGTAATATACAGCAATAAAAAATCATACGTACCCCAAAATAGTACCAATAAAACTGGCACATTATCCCCTAGTTTCCAAAATGGGGTCACTTTTTGGAAGTTTCTACTGTAAGGGTGCATCAGGGGGGCTTCAAATGGGACATGGCATCTAAAAATCAGTCCAGCAAAATCTGCCTTCCAAATACCATATGGCGTTCTTTTCCTTCTGCGCCCTGCCGTGCGCCCATGCAGTCGTTTACCATTACATGTGGAGTGTTTCTGTAAACTTCAGAATCAGGGTAATAAATATTTAGTTTTGTTTGGCTATTAACCCTCGTTGTTGATTACAATGGAAAATCTGCCAAAAAAGTGAAATTTTGAAATTTCAGCTCCATTTTCCTTTAACCAGGCCACTTTTTACAAATCTGCACTACACTACTTTCACCGTTTATTGCTCCGTCATGCAACTTACCACCCAAATGAATTTTACCTCCTTTTCTTCTCACTAATAGAGCTTTCATTTAGTGGTATTTTATTGTTGCTGACATTTTTACTTTTTTTGCTATTAATAAAAATTTAACGACATTTTTGCAAAAAAATGACATTTTTCACGTTCTGTTGTAATTTAAAAAAAAAAAAACTACATTTCTATATAAATTTTTCACAAAGTTTATTGTTCTACATGTCTTTGATAAAGAAAAATACAATAAGTGTATGTTTATTGGTTTGGATAAAAGTTTTAGCGTTTACAAACTATAGTGCAAAAAAGTGTATTTCCGCATTTTGAAGCAGCTCTGACTTTCTGAGCACCTGTCACGTTTCTTCAAGTGCTAGAATGCCAGGATAGTATAAATACCCTCCAAATGACACCATTTTAGAAAGAAGACACCCCAAAGTATTAGTGGAGGGGCATGGTGAGTTCATGTACAATTTCATTTTTTTTCACAAGTTAGCGGAAAATGACACCTTATGAGTAGTGTTGAGCGAACAGTTCGAGAATCGTTCGGGACCGTACCGAATTTTGGGGTGTCCGTGACACGGACCCGAACCCGGACATTTTCAAAAAAAGTTCGGGTTCGTGTCCGGTGTTCGTCGATTACTTCCCGCTTTCTGAAGGGCTGCACAGCAGCCAATCAGCTAGCGTTTTACTTCTTGCCCTAAGAGCCCATCACAGCCATGCCTACTAATGGCATGGCTGTGATTGGCCAAGTGCAGCATGTGACCCAGCCTCTATTTAAGCTGGAGTCACGTAGCGCCGCACGTCACACTGCTCTGATTAGTGTAGGGAGAGGATTCAGCTTCTGTCAGGGCGAGATAGGCAGGGATAAAGAAGTGAATGATCTACATTTCTACACCTGTGCATCAGAACAACTCAGCTGAGCTGTTCACTGAAAGTCACTATTTTGTTTAGACTGGCCAGAGCGATTTTTACTGGCACATGTAACTGGGCTGACCGGCGGTGGCCATTTTGGGACTTGTGGTGCGCCAGCACAAGCTGCCACAGAGTCTAAACCAAAGCTCCAAAGAAGTGAAAAATCTACACCTGTAAATCAGAACAACAGCGATTCAGCTGCTCAGTCAAAGTCAATCTTTTTTCTGGCTGGGCAGACCGTTTTCTGGCACATGTTACTGGGATGATAGGCGGCGGCCATTTTGGGACTTGTGGTACTACAGCAAAAGCTGCCACAACGTCCATTATTCTCATGTAATAGTCGATTTTTTCATAGATATACTACATCAGGGGTTTGGCTGTGCTTGTGTCACCCATACTAACTGCAAAGATATTTAATATATCAGTGGTGAAACTGAAAGTAACCCACTTGGATAGCAAATCCCATGAATGTGCTGTTCCAGCTAGGCTAGCCAGTGCCACTACAG
The DNA here is from genome assembly GCA_033119425.1 of Bufotes viridis. Classification (NCBI taxonomy): domain Eukaryota; kingdom Metazoa; phylum Chordata; class Amphibia; order Anura; family Bufonidae; genus Bufotes; species Bufotes viridis. Next base: position 99,236,461 of record CM065595.1, on the reverse strand, counting down.
CCAAGTCCAATACTGTCAGCCAGAAATATTTTTTTTTTTTTTATGTGCCAGAAATATAAATTAAAAAAAGCTTTCACCGTAATAATAAAATTATTCTGGTGTTAGACCAGAAGAAGCACTCCTGTTGTAATTAATACTGTAAAAAGGCTTAGGCAATATTTCTCCCAGTGTGGGAAATTTATCTAGCAAAACTAGCATTTTAACAATTCCGGTGCTCTGAAATACCAGCAGTCCTCTTGTAATTAATACCGCCAAAAGGCATTAAATCGTCCAGTGTTGTAATTTTGGTGAAAAAAAGGCCAATTTAATCAATCTGGTGTTTGTTAGACCAGAAAAACTAGGGCTCACGTTTTCACTCCTCTAAAAAGGAATTATATTTACCCGTGTGGGGATCTATGTACCAAAACTAGCATTATAAAAAATCTGGTGTCCAATTAGCAGCAGTGTTCTTGTAATTAATACCGCCAAAAGGCATTATTGTCCAGTGTTGTAATTTTGCTGAAAAAAGGCCAATTTAATCAATCTGGTGTTTGTTAGACCAGAAAAACTAGGCCTCACGTTTTACTCCTGTAAAAGGAATTATATCTCCCGTGAGGAATCTATGTACCAAAACTAGCATTATAAAAATCTGGTGTCCAATTAGCAGCAGTGTTCTTGTAATTAATACCGCCAAAAGGCATTATTGTCCAGTGTTGTAATTTTGCTGAAAAAAAGGCCAATTTAATCAATCTGGTGTTTGTTAGACCAGAAAAACTCGGCCTCACGTTTTCACTCCTCTAAAAAGGAATTATATTTCCCCGTGTGGGATCTGTGTACCAAAACTAGCATTACAAAAAATCTGGTGTCCAATAAGCAGCAGTGTTCTTGTAATTAATACCGCCAAAAGGCATTATTGTCCAGTGTTGTAATTTTGGTGAAAAAAAGGCCAATTTAATCAATCTGGTGTTTGTTAGACCAGAAAAACTAGGCCTCACGTTTTCACTCCTCTAAAAATCAATTATATTTCCTCGTGTGGGGATCTATGTACCAAAACTAGCATTATAAAAAATCTGGTGTCCAATTAGCAGCAGTGTTCTTGTAATTAATACCGCCAAAAGGCATTATTGTCCAGTGTTGTAATTTTGGTGAAAAAAAGGCCAATTTAATCAATCTGGTGTTTGTTAGACCAGAAAAACTCGGCCTCACGTTTTCACTCCTCTAAAAGGAATTATATTTCCCGTGTGGGGATCTATGTACCAAAACTAGCATTATAAAAATCTGGTGTCCAATTAGCAGCAGTGTTCTTGTAATTAATACCGCCAAAAGGCATTATTGTCCAGTGTTGTAATTTTGCTGAAAAAAGGCCAATTTAATCAATCTGGTGTTTGTTAGACCAGAAAAACTAGGCCTCACGTTTTCACTCCTCTAAAAAGCAATTATATTTCCCCGTGTGGGGATCTATGTACCAAAACTAGCATTATAAAAATCTGGTGTCCAATTAGCAGCAGTGTTCTTGTAATTAATACCGCCAAAAGGCATTATTGTCCAGTGTTGTAATTTTGCTGAAAAAAGGCCAATTTAATCAATCTGGTGTTTGTTAGACCAGAAAAACTAGGCCTCACGTTTTCACTCCTCTAAAAAGCAATTATATTTCCCGTGTGGGGATCTATGTACCAAAACTAGCATTATAAAAAATCTGGTGTCCAATTAGCAGCAGTGTTCTTGTAATTAATACCGCCAAAAGGCATTATTGTCCAGTGTTGTAATTTTGCTGAAAAAAGGCCAATTTAATCAATCTGGTGTTTGTTAGACCAGAAAAACTAGGCCTCACGTTTTCACTCCTCTAAAAAGCAATTATATTTCCCCGTGTGGGGATCTATGTACCAAAACTAGCATTATAAAAATCTGGTGTCCAATTAGCAGCAGTGTTCTTGTAATTAATACCGCCAAAAGGCATTATTGTCCAGTGTTGTAATTTTGCTGAAAAAAAGGCCAATTTAATCAATCTGGTGTTTGTTAGACCAGAAAAACTAGGCCTCACGTTTTCACTCCTCTAAAAAGCAATTATATTTCCCGTGTGGGGATCTATGTACCAAAACTAGCATTATAAAAAATCTGGTGTCCAATTAGCAGCAGTGTTCTTGTAATTAATACCGCCAAAAGGCATTATTGTCCAGTGTTGTAATTTTGCTGAAAAAAGGCCAATTTAATCAATCTGGTGTTTGTTAGACCAGAAAAACTAGGCCTCACGTTTTCACTCCTCTAAAAAGCAATTATATTTCCCCGTGTGGGGATCTATGTACCAAAACTAGCATTATAAAAATCTGGTGTCCAATTAGCAGCAGTGTTCTTGTAATTAATACCGCCAAAAGGCATTATTGTCCAGTGTTGTAATTTTGCTGAAAAAAGGCCAATTTAATCAATCTGGTGTTTGTTAGACCAGAAAAACTAGGCCTCACGTTTTCACTCCTCTAAAAAGCAATTATATTTCCCCGTGTGGGGATCTATGTACCAAAACTAGCATTATAAAAAATCTGGTGTCCAATTAGCAGCAGTGTTCTTGTAATTAATACCGCCAAAGGCATTATTGTCCAGTGTTGTAATTTTGCTGAAAAAAGGCCAATTTAATCAATCTGGTGTTTGTTAGACCAGAAAAACTAGGCCTCACGTTTTTACTCCTGTAAAAGGAATTATATCTCCCCGTGTGGAATCTATGTACCAAAACTAGCATTATAAAAATCTGGTGTCCAATTAGCAGCAGTGTTCTTGTAATTAATACCGGAAAAGGAATTATATCTTCCAGTGTGGGAATTTTGGGGCTAAAAAATAATATATTTTATTGTGGTGCGAGTTGAATCGCAACAATGAGGAAACATTCTATTAAGGGACGAGGGCGCGGTCGTGGTGGTGTCCGTGGAGCCTCTGTTGCTGGCAGAGGACGTGGCCGTTCGGCCTCAGGCGCACAAAGTAGTGAAACAACTCCCTCAAGTAGCCGGCAGAATTTACAGCGATATTTGGTGGGGCCCAATGCCGTTATGAGGATGGTAAGGCCTGAGCAGGTACAGGCATTAGTCGATTGGGTGGCCGACAGTGCTTCCAGCACGTTCACCACATTGTCTTCCGCCCAGTCTTCTGCGGAAGCGCACAGGTGGCACCTGAAAACCAAGCCCATCAGTCTGTCACATCACCCCCATGCATATCAGGGAAACTGGCTGAGCCTCAAGTTATGCAGCAGTCTCTTCTTCTGTTTGAAGACTCTGCTCCCACGGTTTTCCAGGGCGTCCACCTATCCCTTCCCCAGCGGTGGAAGACATTCCATGCACTGGCCTCACAACCACTTATGTATCCAGATGATGAGGACATGGGAATACCACCACAGCAGAGTGACCGAGTGTCTGATGATGACGAAACACAGGTGCCCACTGCCGCGTCTTATTGCAGTGTGCAGACTGAACAGGAGGAGGTCAGGGAGGAAGACTGGGTGGAAGACGATGCAGAGGACGATGAGGTCTTAGACCCCACATGGACTGAAGGTCGTGCCGCTGACTTAAATAGTTCAGAGGAAGAGGCAGTGGTGAGACCGAGACAACAGCGAAGCCAAAGAGGGAGCAGGGGCAAAAGCAGAACAGCCGCCGTCCAGAGAGTTCGCCTGCTATTGGCCAGCGCCAACAGGGACCCAGCACCCCAAAGGCATCTTCAAGGAGTTCCCTGGCATGGCACTTCTTCAAACAATGTGCTGAGGACAAGACCAGAGTGGTTTGCACGCTGTGCCATCAGACCCTGAGGCGAGGCATTAACGTTCTTAACCTGAGCACCACCTGCATGATCAGGCATCTACATGCAAAGCATGAACTGCAGTGGAGTACACACCTTAAAAACAAGGAACCCGCTCAGGCTCCCCTGCTCCCTCTACCGCTGCTGCCTCGGCTTCCGCCTCGAGAGGAATGTTGCCACCTGCCGAGCAGCAAACAGAGGATGTGCCACCGACACCACCACCACCACCGCCACCGTCACCTAGCGTCTCCACTATTTCACACAGCAGCGTTCAGCTCTCCATCTCTCAAACCTTTGAGAGGAAGCGCAAATTCCCACCTAGTCACCCTCGAGGCCCTTGGCCTGAATGCCAGCATTTCTAAACTACTGGCCTTTGAAATGCTGTCATTCCGGCTGGTGGACACAGACAGCTTCAAACAGCTGATGGCCATGGCTGTCCCCCAGTATGTGGTTCCCAGCCGCCACTACTTCTCCAAGACAGCCGTGCCTTCCCTGCACATGCAAGTGTCCGATAAAATCAAGTGTGCACTGCGCAACGCCATTTGTAGCAAGGTCCACCTAACCACAGATACGTGGACCAGTAAGCACGGCCAGGGGCGCTATATCTCCCTAACTGCACACTGGGTAAATGTAGTGGCGGCTGGGCCCCAGGCGGAGAGTTCCTTGGCGCACGTCCTTCCGCCGCCAAGGATCACAGGAGCATCATTCTTTGCCTCCTGTAGCCTCCTCCTCCTACTCGGCTTCCTCCTCCTCCTCCTCTGCTTCCACCAGCTCATCCAGTCAGCACACACCTTCACCACCAACTTTCAGCACAGCCCGGGGTAAACGTCAGCAGGCCATTCTGAAACTCATATGTTTGGGGGACAGGCCCCACACCGCGCAGGAGTTGTGGCGGGGTGATTGAACAACAGACCGACCAGTGGTTGCTGCACGGTTGGGCCTCAAGCCCGGCCTGGTGGTGTGCGATAATAGGCGAAATCTCAGTGGCAGCTCTGGGACTAGCGGTTTGGCGCACATCCCTTGCCTGGCGCATGTGCTGGGTTTGGTGGGTGCAAAAGTTCATTCACAACTGCCCAGACATGTCAGAGCTGCTGCATAAAGTGCGGGCCGTCTGTGCGCGACTTCCGGCGTTCACATCCTGCCGCTGCTCTGCCTGTCAGCGCTACTAGCGGAACCCGGCCTTCCCGCTCACCGCCTAATATGCGACGTGCCCACCCGGTGGGAACTCCACCTTGCACATGCTGGAGAGACTGTGCGAGCAGCAGCAGGCCATAGTGGGTTTCAGCTGCAGCACGCACGGGTCAGTCGCACTGCGTGAACAGCACCACTTCACCAGCCAATGATTGGGCCTCCATGCGAGACCTGTGTGCCCTGTTGCGCTGTTTAGAGTACGCCACCAACATGGCCAGTGGCGATGCCACTGTTATCAGCGTGGCGATACCAATTCTATGTCTCCTAGAGAAAGCGCTTGGGGCGATGATGGAAGAGGAGGTGGGCCAGGGCCAGGAGGGAGGAGGAGGAGGATGACGGGTCGTTTTAGCACTTTCAGGCCAGTCTGTTAGAAGTGGCTCAGAGGGAGGTTTTGCAACAGCAGAGGGCAGGTACAAATGTGGCCAGCCAGGGACCACTACTGGAGGACAGAGGAGGATGAGGAGGAGGTGGAGGAGGATGAGGATGAAGCAGGTTCACAGCGGGGTGGCACCCAGCACAGCGCAGGCACATCCCTGGTGCGTGGCTGGGGGGATACAGAGGATGATGACGATCGCCTCCCACAGAGGACAGCTTGTCCTTACCTCTGGGAGCCTGGCACACATGAGCGATTACATGCTGCAGTGCCTGCGCAGCGACAGCAGAGTTGCCCACATTTTAACGTGTGCTGACTACTGGGTGGCCACCCTGCTGGATCACGGTACAAAGACAATGTGCCCACTTTACTTCCTGCACTGGGCGTGATAGGAAGATGCGTGAGTACAAGCGCACACTGGTGACGACGCTCCTGAGAGCATTCCCAACTGTCACGGGGAACAGGTGGAAGGCCAAGGCCAAGGCAGAGGAGGAGCTAGAGGTCGCCACGCAGCAGTGTCACGGCCAGCTCCTCTGAGGTCAGGGTTAGCATGGCAGAAATGTGGAAAAGTTTTGTCTCCACGCCACAGCTAACTGCCCCACCACCTGATACGGAGCGTGTTAGCAGGAGGCAACATTTCACTAACATGGTTGAACAGTACATCTGCACACAGCTCCACGCATACTGACGGATGGATTCGGCCCCATTCAACTTCTGGGTTTCCAAATTGTTCACGTGGCCAGAATTAGCATGTTATGCCTTGGAGGTGCTGGCCTGCCCGGCCAGCGTTTTATCTGAGCGTGTATTCAGCCACGGCAGGGGCGTCATACTGACAAGCGCAGCCGCCTGTCCGCAGCTAACGTGGACAAGCTGGCGTTTATAAAAAATGAACCAGGCATGGATCCCACAAGACCTGACCCTCCCTTGTGCAGAGTAGTCCTTAATAACTGCCTTAAACCATGTTGTCTTGTACTCCTGGCCACTTCTTCATTGAAAAATCAATTTTTGAAATTAAGTAGGATCTTGGGGTGCAACCCAGAGTTGAATGAACCTTCCGTCTGTCTGGGTGCCGGGGCCAAAGTACATGAAAGTGTCCTTCTCCTGTGCTGGGTGATATGAATGTTATACTTGTGCTGTCTGACATGTCTCCTTTGTGTGGGTGCAGGGGCCAAAGTCACTGAAACGGCCTTCTCCTGTGGTGGCTGATATAAATGCCTGAATCTCTGCTGTGGGACCTCTCTCCTCTTTCTGGGTGCAGGGGTCAAAGTCTCTAAAGTGCCCTTCTCCTGTGGTGGTTGATGTGAAACTGATGCTTGTGCTATCTGACCTGTCTCCTCTGTGTCGGTGCTAAGGCCTAAGTCACTGAAGCGGCCTTCTCCTGTGCTGGCTGATATAAATGCCTGAATCTCTGCTGTGGGACCTCTCTCCTCTTTCTGGGTGCAGGGTCCAAAGTCTCTAAAGTGCCCTTCTCCTGTGGTGGTTGATGTGAAACTGATGCTTGTGCTATCTGACCTGTCTCCTCTGTGTCGGTGCTAAGGCCTAAGTCACTGAAAGCGGCCTTCTCCTGTGCTGGCTGATATAAATGCCTGAATCTCTGCTGTGGGACCTCTCTCCTCTTTCTGGGTGCAGGGGTCAAAGTCTCTAAAAGTGCCCTTCTCCTGTGGTGGTTGATGTGAAACTGATGCTTGTGCTATCTGACCTGTCTCCTCTGTGTCGGTGCTAAGGCCTAAGTCACTGAAGCGGCCTTCTCCTGTTCTGGCTGATATAAATGCCTGAATCTCTGCTGTGGGACCTCTCTCCTCCGTCTGGGTGCAGGGGTAAAAGTCTCTCAAAGTGGCCTTCTCTTGTGCTGGGTGATGTGAAGCTGATGTTTGTGCCATCTGACATGGTTGCCGGGGTCCCATTAAATGGTGGCCTACTCCTGTGGTGGGTGATCTAAATGCATGATTCTCTGTTGTGAAAACCTCTCTCCTCCGTCTGGGTGCAGGGGTCAAAGTCTCTCAAAGTGGCCTTCTCTTGTGCTGGGTGATGTGAAGCTGATGTTTGTGCCATCTGACATGGTTGCCGGGGTCCCATTAAATGGTGGCCTACTCCTGTGGTGGGTGATCTAAATGCATGATTCTCTGCTGTGAAAACCTCTCTCCTCTGTCTGGGTGCTGGTCCAAAATACATGAGAGTGGCCTTCTCCGGTGGTGGTTGATATGACGCATGATTCCTTGCTGTGGGACCTGTATCCTCTGTCTGGGTGCTGGTCCAAAATAAATGAGAGTGGCCTTCTCCGGTGGGGGTTGATATGACGCATGATTCCTTGATGTGGGACCTCTCTCCTCTGTCTGGGTGCTGGTCCAAAATACATGAGAGTGGCCTTCTCCGGTGGTGGTTGATATGACGCATGATTCCTTGCTGTGGGACCTGTATCCTCTGTCTGGGTGCTGGGCCAGAAATAAATGAAGTGGCCTTCTCCGTTGGTGGTTGATATGAGGCATGATTCCTTGCTGTGGGACCTATCTCCTCTGTCTGGGTGCTGGTCCAAAATAAATGAAGTGGCCTTCTCCGGTGGTGGTTGATATGACGCCTTATTCCTTGCTGTGGGACCTGTATCCTCTGTCTGGGTGCTGGTCCAAAATACATGAAGTGGCCTTCTCCGGTGGTGGTTGATATGACGCCTTATTCCTTGCTGTGGGACCTGTATCCTCTGTCTGGGTGCTGGTCCAAAATACATGAGTGGCCATCTCCGGTGGTGGTTGATATGAAGCATGATTCCTTGCTGTGGGACCTGTATCCTCTGTCTGGGTGCTGGTCCCAAATAAATGAGTGGCCTTCTCCAGTGGTGGATGATATGACGCATGATTCCTTGCTGTGGGACCTCTCTCCAATTGATACTGGTTAATTTTTATTTATTTTATTTTATTTTAATTCATTTCCCTATCTACATTTGTTTGCAGGGGATTTACCTACATTTTGCTGCCTTTTGCAGCCCTCTAGCCCTTCCGGGAGTCTTTTACAGGCTTTTTAGTGCCCAAAAGTTCGGGTCCCCATTGACTTCTATGGGGTTCGGGTTCGGGATGAAGTTCGGGTTGAGTTCGGATCACGAACCCGGACATTTTCCCGAAGTTCGGCCGAACCCCTCGAACCCGAACATCCAGGTGTTCGCTCATCTCTACTTATGAGGAAAAAAAATAAATAATAAAGTTTCCATTTCTGCTAACTTCTGGCAAAAATAAATAAAATCTCAGACGGACTCACTATGCCCCTCAGTAAATACCTTGGGGTGTCTACTTTCCGAAATGGGGTCATTTGTGGGGTGTGTTTACTGTTCTGGCATTTTGGGCGGGGCTAAATTGTGAGCAGCCATGTAAAACCTAAAGGTACTCGTTGGAATTTGGGCCCCTTTACGCACCCAGGCTGCAAAAAAGTGTTACTCATGTGGTATCGCCATACTCAGGAGAAGTAGGGCAATGTGTTTTGGGGTGTATTTTTACATATACCCATGTTGGGTGAGAGAAATATCTCTGTAAATTGTCAACTTTGTATAAAAGTTGCCCTACTTCTCCTGAGTACGGCGATACCACATGAGTGACACTTTTTTGCAGACTGGGTGCGCAAAGGGGCCCTAATTCCAATGAGTACCTTTAGGATTTCACAGGACATTTTTACGCATTTGGATTCCAGACTTCTTCTCACGCTTTAGGGGCCCCTAAAATGCCAGGACAGTATAAATACCCCACATGTGACCCCATTTTGGAAAGAAGACACCCCAAGGTAATCCGTGAGGGGTATGGTGAGTTCATGTAAAATTTTATTTTTTGTCACAAGTTAGTGGAATATGAGACTAAAAAAAATATATATCAATTTCCGCTAACTTGTGCCCAAAAAAAAAATTCTGTGAACTCGACATGCCCCTCACGGAATACCTTGGGGTGTCTTCTTTCCAAAATGGGGTCACTTGTGGGGTATTTATACTGCCTGGCATTTTAGGGGCCCTAAAGCGTGAGAATCCAAATGCGGAAAAATGAACTGTGAAATCCTAAAGCTACTCATTGGAATTAGGGCCCCTTTGCGCATCTTGGCTGCAAAAAACTGTCACTCATGTGGTATCACCGTACTCAGGAGAAGTAGGGCAATGTGTTTTGAGGTGTATTTTTATATATACCCATACTTTGTGTGAGAAATATCTTTGTAAATGACAACTTTTTAAAAAATTTTATACAAAGTTGTCATTTTACTGAGATATTTCTCTCACCCAGCATGGGTATATGTAAAACTACACCCCAAAACACATTGCCCTACTTCTCCTGAGTACGGCGATACCACATGTTTGATACTTTTTTGCAGCCAAGATGCGCAAAGGGGCCCAAATTCCAATGAGTACCTTTTAGGAAGGCATTTTTACGCATTTTTCTTCTCACGCTTTAGGGCCACTTAAATGCCAGGGCAGTATAAATACCCCACATGTGATCCCATTTTGGAAGAAGACACTCCAAGGTATTCCGTGAGGGCATGGCGAGTTCACAGAAAAAAAAATTTTGGGCACTAAGTTAGCGGAATTGATATATATATATTTTTTACAAAGTCTCATATTCCACTAACTTGTGACAAAAAATAAAATTTTACATGAACTCACCACACACTCACGGAATACCTTAGGGTGTCTTCTTTCTAAAATGAGGTCACTTGTGGGGTGTTTGTACTGCCCTGGCATTTGAGGGTCTCCGCAATCATTACACGTATGGCCAGCATTAGGAGTTTCTGCTATTCTCCTTATATTGAGCATACGGGTAATGAGATTTTTTTTTTCCATTCAGCTTCTGGGCTGAAAAAAAATAAAAATTAACGGCACAGATTTTTTCATTTGCATCGATCAATGTGGATAAAAAAATCTCTGCCAAAATCAGTGACTGCGGTGCGGTGGGCTGGGCGCTAACTACCTAACAAGTATCTAACTAACTGGCGGTGATAAGGGACCCTTATGCCCCATTCACACGTCCGCAATTCTGTTTGCGGACGGAATTGCGGACCCATTAATTTCAATGGGAAACAGACTTTGTCCCGCTCGGATCCGGAATTGCGGATCCGCACTTTGGGTCTGCACTTCCGTTCCGCAAAAATATAGAACATGTCCTATTCTTGTCGCAATTGCGGACAAGAAAAGGCATTTTCTATATAGTTCTGGCAATGTGCGGATCTGCAAAATGTAAAAAGCACATTGCCGGTGTCCGTATTTTGCGGATCCACGGATCCACAAAACACGTGTGGACGTCTGAATGGAGCCTTACAGGGGTGTGATCAATGACAGGGGGTGATCAGGGAATCTAGATGGGGTGATCAAGGGGTTAACAAGGGGTTAATAAGTGCCGGGGGTAGTGTAGTGTGGTGCTTGGTGCAACTTTACATAGCTACCTGGTCCTCTGGTGGTCGATCCCAGCAAATTGGACCACCAGAGGACCAGGTAGCAGGTATATCAGACGCTGTTAACAAAACAGCGTCTGATATACATGTTTAATGCAATTTATTTCGCATCTACAGCCTGCCAGTGATTGATCATCGCTGGCAGGCTGCAGTATAACTTGCGATCTTTGAGCTGCTGTGAACGCGCTAGCGGCGCTGCGCGCATTCACAGCAAATCTCGGCTCTCGCGAGATGACGCATGGATGCGTCCAGCCAGAGCAACAGGACCGCCGGCCGGACGCATCCGTGCGTTAGGCGGTCCTGAGGTGGTTAAAAAGTGGGTTTTGGAAATTTTCTTAAAAACTTTAAGGTTTGCTTCTAAACTTCTAAGCCTTCTAACGTCCCAAAAAAAGAAAATGTCATTTACAAAATGATCCAAACATGAAGTAGACATATGGGAAATGTAAAATAATAACTGTTTTAGGAGGTATCACTATCTTTTTTAAAAGCAAGAAATAAAAAATATGAAAATTGTGAATTTTTCCAATTTTTTTGTAAATTTAATTTTTTTTATAAATAAAAATTTTATATTTTGACTCAAATTTACCACTGTCATGAACTACAATATGTGATGAGAAAAAAATCTTCGAATGGCTTGGATAAGTAAAAGCGTTCCAAAATTTTATACAAAGTTGTCATTTTACTGAGATATTTCTCTCACCCAGCATGGGTATATGTAAAACTACACCCCAAAACACATTGCCCTACTTCTCCTGAGTACGGCGATACCACATGTTTGATACTTTTTTGCAGCCAAGATGCGCAAAGGGGCCCAAATTCCAATGAGTACCTTTTAGGAAGGCATTTTTACGCATTTTTCTTCTCACGCTTTAGGGCCACTTAAATGCCAGGGCAGTATAAATACCCCACATGTGACCCCATTTTGGAAAGAAGACACCCCAAGGTATTCCGTGAGGGGCATGGCGAGTTCACAGAAAAAAAAAAAATTTTGGGCACAAGTTAGCGGAAATTGATATATATATATTTTTTTTACAAAGTCTCATATTCCACTAACTTGTGACAAAAAATAAAATTTTACATGAACTCACCACACACCTCACGGAATACCTTGGGGTGTCTTCTTTCTAAAATGAGGTCACTTGTGGGGTGTTTGTACTGCCCTGGCATTTGAGGGTCTCCGCAATCATTACACGTATGGCCAGCATTAGGAGTTTCTGCTATTCTCCTTATATTGAGCATACGGGTAATGAGATTTTTTTTTTCCATTCAGCTTCTGGGCTGAAAAAAAATAAAAATTAACGGCACAGATTTTTTCATTTGCATCGATCAATGTGGATAAAAAAATCTCTGCCAAAATCAGTGACTGCGGTGCGGTGGGCTGGGCGCTAACTACCTAACAAGTATCTAACTAACTGGCGGTGATAAGGGACCCTTATGCCCCATTCACACGTCCGCAATTCTGTTTGCGGAACGGAATTGCGGACCCATTAATTTCAATGGGAAACAGACTTTGTCCCGCTCGGATCCGGAATTGCGGATCCGCACTTTGGGTCTGCACTTCCGTTCCGCAAAAATATAGAACATGTCCTATTCTTGTCCGCAATTGCGGACAAGAAAAGGCATTTTCTATATAGTTCTGGCAATGTGCGGATCTGCAAAATGTAAAAAGCACATTGCCGGTGTCCGTATTTTGCGGATCCACGGATCCACAAAACACGTGTGGACGTCTGAATGGAGCCTTACAGGGGTGTGATCAATGACAGGGGGTGATCAGGGAATCTAGATGGGGTGATCAAGGGGTTAACAAGGGGTTAATAAGTGCCGGGGGGGGGTAGTGTAGTGTGGTGCTTGGTGCAACTTTACATAGCTACCTGGTCCTCTGGTGGTCGATCCCAGCAAATTGGACCACCAGAGGACCAGGTAGCAGGTATATCAGACGCTGTTAACAAAACAGCGTCTGATATACATGTTTAATGCAATTTATTTCGCATCTACAGCCTGCCAGTGATTGATCATCGCTGGCAGGCTGCAGTATAACTTGCGATCTTTGAGCTGCTGTGAACGCGCACGCGCGTGCGCGCGCATTCACAGCAAATCTCGGCTCTCGCGAGATGACGCATGGATGCGTCCAGCCAGAGCAACAGGACCGCCGGCCGGACGCATCCGTGCGTTAGGCGGTCCTGAGGTGGTTAAAAAGTGGGTTTTGGAAATTTTCTTAAAAACTTTAAGGTTTGCTTCTAAACTTCTAAGCCTTCTAACGTCCCAAAAAAAGAAAATGTCATTTACAAAATGATCCAAACATGAAGTAGACATATGGGAAATGTAAAATAATAACTGTTTTAGGAGGTATCACTATCTTTTTTAAAAGCAAGAAATAAAAAATATGAAAATTGTGAATTTTTCCAATTTTTTTGTAAATTTAATTTTTTTTATAAATAAAAATTTTATATTTTGACTCAAATTTACCACTGTCATGAACTACAATATGTGATGAGAAAAAAATCTTCGAATGGCTTGGATAAGTAAAAGCGTTCCAAAGTTATTACCACATAAAGTGACATGTCAGATTTGCAAAATTAGGCCAGGTCAAGAAGAGGGCAAAAGCCCCGTTTTGGAAGTGGTTAAAGGCTCTCTGCAGCCATGAAATAGCCATTTTTTAACAAAATTCACCGCAAATAACTTTGGATCAAGCAGAATTTTTTCTAAAAACTGGTGAAGCAAATTTTTTAAAAATTTGCTCATCTCTAGTCATCATCTTTTCAGTTAGCCTATAAAAGTTATTATTATTATTATTATTAAGTTTTAAATTCTCCATGAAAAAAAAATCCATCTGTAGTAATATAACAAATAAAATACAGGAAAGAATGATGAAAGGTAAGCTACAGCAGGGTCTCACCCTCAGTGCCTGTGTGCTATGAGAAGGAAGAGGGAGGAGTATGATCATACTACAGTCCCTATGCCTCAGCCTTTTAGTGAAACTGAGGAGGAGCAGCAGGGAAGAGATATCTTACTGGCTCAAAACACACAGCACAGTTCTTGCATCATGCCAGACAAAGAATGCCCACTTAGCATGAGGGCAGAAAAGACACAGAAATGTTGTAGATGCTAGGAAAAGACACAAAAGGGGTCATTTATCAAACTGTTGTAAGTTGAACTGGCTTAGTTGCCCATAGCAACCAATCAGATTCCACTTTTCATTTTCCAAAGTAGCTGTCAAAAATGAAAGGTGGAATCTGATTGGTTGCTATTGTCAATTAAGCCAGTTCTACTTTACACTAGTTTGATAAATGACCCAAAATCTTTGTGGAACTCTTTTTACTGTGCTACATCTAATACACATCAACAACTGCAGGAGAATGGATAAGAGATGTTTGCTTTGTAACATTTAATATTCTGTTATTACATAAGCTTATTCAATGCATCTACTAAGAATTTGTTTAGCGGCAAAAATAAAATAAAAGATATTATCCATAAAAAACATCCAGTCAGATTGTAATGTTTGAGTGGAGCCTAATCTTAGTACAGCCAAGGCTGTCATATTATGCACTGCTGGTGGCTAACAACAGCTATATATTGGATGCCTGATGTCATAATGATGCAGAAGGAATGCGGGACATTTCAGAACTTGAGATTTCATAATTCTGAATGCAGATCGGTGCTACAGTGCAAGCTATAATTCAGGATAAAAGAGAAGATAAAGAATACAATAGATTAACAAAGTTACTCAACGGCTTATGTAGATTAACCGCTTCATTATGAGAGTGTTTACCACCCCTTCCTTACCAGCCAAATTTTTTTCAGTTTTAACAATGGACCTATCTGACTGCAAATAACTAATTTCTGAGCCAACCTCAATGTATGTAATATTATTTTTCACAGGACATCTTAGACCAGCGATGGAGAACCTTTAAGAGACCGAGTGCCCAAACTGCAACCCCAAACCCACTTATTTATCGCAAAGTGCCAACACGGCAATTTAACCTGAATAATCAGCGCAATATATTATACCTTCCATGTACTTTATCATTTAGATATAACAGCCTGCCTACATTTAGTGCACTGCATGTGCCTTTCATAGTGCGCTCTGCACTGCTGGAGGGCAGGAAAGGTCTAAGTATATTGGTACACCATAGACTTTCCAGGATGCGGGTGCCCACAGAAAGGGCTCTGAGTGCCGCCTCTGGCACCCGTGCCATATAGAGTTGAGCGAACACCTGGATGTTCGGGTTTGAGAGGTTCGGCCGAACTTCCGGAAAATGTCCGGGTTCGTGATCCGAACTCAACCCGAACTTCATCCCGAACCCGAAACCCATAGAAGTTAATGGGGACCCGAACTTTTGGGAACTAAAAAGGCTGTGAAATACTCCCGGAAAGGGCTAGAGGGCTGCAAAAGGCAGCAAAATGTAGGTAAATCCCCTGCAAACAAATGTAGATAGGGAAATGATAACTTAACATAAAATAAATAAAAATTAACCAATATTAATTGGAGTTAGGTCCAATAGCACAGAATCAGGCTTCAAATCAACCACCAATGGAGAAGGTCGCTTACTATTATTTCGACCCCAGCATCCAGACAAAGGACAGAGATCCCACAGCAGAGAATCTGGCATCATATCAACCACCACAGGAGAAGGCCACTTTCAGTGACTTAGGCCTTAGCACCCAGACAGAGGAGACATGTCAGATAGCACAAGCATTACATTTATACCATCCAGCACAGGAGAAGGCCACTTTTAGTTACTTTGACCCTGCACCCAGAAAGAGGAGAGAGGCCCCACAGCACATATTCAGGCATCATATCACCCACCACAGGAGTAGGCCACCATTTAGTTAATTTGACCACTGCACCCATGTCAGATGGTACAAGCATCAGATTTACATCACCCAGCACAAGAGAAGGCCACTTTTAGAGACTTTGACCCCTGCACCCAGACGGAGGAGAGAGGTTTCACAGCAGAGAATCAGGCATTTAGATCACCCACCACAGGAGTAGGACACCATTTAATGGGACCCCGGCAACCATGTCAGATGGCACAAGTATAACATTTATATCACCCAGCACAGGAGAAGGCGACTTTGAGAGACTTTGACCCTGCACCCAGACGGAGGAGAGAGGTTTCACAGCAGAGAATCAGGCATTTAGATCACCCACCACAGGAGTAGGCCATCATTTAATGGGACCCCGGCAACCATGTCAGATGGTACAAGCATCAGTTTTACATCACCCAGCACAAGAGAAGGCCACTTTTAGAGACTTTGACCCCTGCACCCAGACAGAGGAGAGAGGTTTCACAGCAGAGAATCAGGCATTTAGATCACCCACCACAGGAGTAGGCCACCATTTAATGGGACCCCGGCAACCATGTCAGATGGCACAAGTATAACATTTATATCACCCAGCACAGTAGAAGGCGACTTTGAGAGACATTGACCCCTGCACCCAGACGGAGGAGAGAGGTTTTCACAGCAGAGAATCAGGCATTTAGATCACCCACCACAGGAGTAGGCCATCATTTAATGGAACCCCGGCAACTATGTCAGATGGCACAAGCATCAGTGTTACATCACCCAGCACAAGAGAAGGCCACTTTTAGAGACTTTGACCCCTGCACCCAGACGGAGGAGAGAGGTTTTCACAGCAGAGAATCAGGCATTTAGATCACCCACCACAGGAGTAGGCCACCATTTAATGGGACCCCGGCAACCATGTCAGATGGCACAAGCATCAGTTTTACATCACCCAGCACAAGAGAAGGCCACTTTTAGAGACTTTGACCCCTGCACCCAGACGGAGGAGAGAGGTTTCACAGCAGAGAATCAGGCATTTAGATCACCCACCACAGGAGTAGGCCATCATTTAATGGGACCCCGGCAACCATGTCAGATGGTACAAGCATCAGTTTTACATCACCCAGCACAAGAGAAGGCCACTTTTAGAGACTTTGACCCTGCACCCAGACAGAGGAGAGAGGTTTCACAGCAGAGAATCAGGCATTTAGATCACCCACCACAGGAGTAGGCTACCATTTAATGGGACCCCGGCAACCATGTCAGATGGCACAAGTATAACATTTATATCACCCAGCACAGTAGAAGGCGACTTTGAGAGACATTGACCCCTGCACCAAGACGGAGGAGAGAGGTTTTCACAGCAGAGAATCAGGCATTTAGATCACCCACCACAGGAGTAGGCCATCATTTAATGGAACCCCGGCAACTATGTCAGATG
Source organism: Bufotes viridis (assembly GCA_033119425.1). Lineage (NCBI taxonomy): Eukaryota > Metazoa > Chordata > Amphibia > Anura > Bufonidae > Bufotes > Bufotes viridis. The sequence continues at coordinate 99,219,506 of CM065595.1, read as the reverse complement.
GCACAAGCATCAGTGTTACATCACCCAGCACAAGAGAAGGCCACTTTTAGAGACTTTGACCCTGCACCCAGACGAAGGAGAGAGGTTTTCACAGCAGAGAATCAGGCATTTAGATCACCCACCACAGGAGTAGGCCACCATTTAATGGGACCCCGGCAACCATGTCAGATGGCACAAGCATCAGTTTTACATCACCCAGCACAAGAGAAGGCCACTTTTAGAGACTTTGACCCCTGCACCCAGACGGAGGAGAGAGGTTTCACAGCAGAGAATCAGGCATTTAGATCACCCACCACAGGAGTAGGCCATCATTTAATGGGACCCCGGCAACCATGTCAGATGGTACAAGCATCAGTTTTACATCACCCAGCACAAGAGAAGGCCACTTTTAGAGACTTTGACCCCTGCACCCAGACGGAGGAGAGAGGTTTTCACAGCAGATAATCAGGCACTCATATCACCCACCACAGGAGTAGGCCATCATTTAATGGGACCCCGGCAACCATGTCAGATGGTACAAGCATCAGTTTTACATCACCCAGCACAAGAGAAGGCCACTTTTAGAGACTTTGACCCCTGCACCCAGACGGAGGAGAGAGGTTTCACAGCAGAGAATCAGGCATTTAGATCACCCACCACAGGAGTAGGCCACCATTTAATGGGACCCCGGCAACCATGTCAGATGGTCACAAGCATCAGTTTTACATCACCCAGCACAAGAGAAGGCCACTTTTAGAGACTTTGACCCCTGCACCCAGACGGAGGAGAGAGGTTTTCACAGCACATATTAAGGCCTCATATCACCCACCACAGGAGTAGGCCACCATTTAGTTAATTTGACCCCTGCACCCATGTCAGATGGTACAAGCATCAGTTTTACATCACCCAGCACAAGAGAAGGCCACTTTTAGAGACTTTGACCCTGCACCCAGACGGAGGAGAGAGGTTTTCACAGCACATATTAAGGCCTCATATCACCCACCACAGGAGTAGGCCACCATTTAGTTAATTTGACCCCTGCACCCATGTCAGATGGTACAAGCATCAGTTTTACATCACCCAGCACAAGAGAAGGCCACTTTTAGAGACTTTGACCCCTGCACCCAGACGGAGGAGAGAGGTTTTCACAGCAGAGAATCAGGCATTTAGATCACCCACCACAGGAGTAGGCCACCATTTAATGGGACCCCGGCAACCATGTCAGATGGCACAAGCATAACAGTTTATATCACCCAGCACAGGAGAAGGCGACTTTGAGAGACTTTGACCCCTGCACCCAGACGGAGGAGAGAGGTTTTCACAGCAGAGAATCAGGCATTTAGATCACCCACCACAGGAGTAGGCCATCATTTAATGGGACCCCGGCAACCATGTCAGATGGCACAAGTATAACATTTATATCACCCAGCACATGACAAGGCCACTTTCAGTGAGTTAGGCCTTAGCAACGAGACAGAGGAGACAGGTCAGATAGCGCAAGCATCAGTTTTACAGATCACCCACCACAGGAGTAGGCCACCTTTAGTTAATTTGACCCCTGCACCCAGAAAGAGGAGAGAGGTCCCACAGCACATAATCAGGCATCATATCAACCAACTCAGGAGAAGGCCACCATTTAGTTACTTAGGCCTTAGCACCGACACAGAAGAGACAGAGGTCAGATAGCACAAGCATCAGTTTTACATCAACCACCACAGGAGAAGGGCACTTTTAGAGACTTTGACCCCTGCAACCACACGGAGGAGAGAGGTCCCACAGCAGAGATTCAGGCATTTATATCAGCCAGCACAGGAGAAGGCCGCTTTCAGTGACTTAGGCCTTAGCACCGACACAGAGGAGACAGGTCAGATAGCACAAGCATCAGTTTTACATCAACCACCACAGGAGAAGGGCACTTTTAGAGACTTTGACCCCTGCAGCCACACGGAGGAGAGAGGTCCCACAGCAGAGATTCAGGCATTTATATCAGCAAGCACAGGAGAAGGGCCGCTTTCAGTGACTTAGGCCTTAGCACCGATACAGAGGAGACAGGTCAGATAGCACAAGCATCAGTTTTACATCAACCACCACAGGAGAAGGGCACTTTTAGAGACTTTGACCCCTGCAGCCACACGGAGGAGAGAGGTCCCACAGCAGAGATTCAGGCATTTATATCAGCCAGCACAGGAGAAGGCCGCTTCAGTGACTTAGGCCTTAGCACCGACACAGAGGAGACAGGTCAGATAGCACAAGCATCAGTTTTACATCAACCACCACAGGAGAAGGGCACTTTTAGAGACTTTGACCCTGCAGCCACACGGAGGAGAGAGGTCCCACAGCAGAGATTCAGGCATTTATATCAGCCAGCACAGGAGAAGGCCGCTTCAGTGACTTAGGCCTTAGCACCGACACAGAGGAGACAGGTCAGATAGCACAAGCATCAGTTTTACATCAACCACCACAGGAGAAGGTCACTTTTGTTTCTTTGACCCCTGCACCCAGAAAGAGGAGAGAGGTCCCACAGCAGAGAATCAGGCATTTTGATCACCCACCACAGGAGAATGCCGCTTTCAGTGACTTTGGCCCCTGCACCCAGACGGAGGAGAAAGGTTTTCACAGCACATATTAAGGCCTCATATCACCCACCACAGGAGTAGGCCACCATTTAGTTAATTTGACCCCTGCACCCATGTCAGATGGTACAAGCATCAGTTTTACATCACCCAGCACAAGAGAAGGCCACTTTTAGAGACTTTGACCCTGCACCCAGACGGAGGAGAGAGGTTTCACAGCAGAGAATCAGGCATTTAGATCACCCACCACAGGAGTAGGCCACCATTTAATGGGACCCCGGCAACCATGTCAGATGGCACAAGTATAACATTTATATCACCCAGCACATGACAAGGCCACTTTCAGTGAGTTAGGCCTTAGCAACGAGACAGAGGAGACAGGTCAGATAGCGCAAGCATCAGTTTTACAGATCACCCACCACAGGAGTAGGCCACCTTTAGTTAATTTGACCCCTGCACCCAGAAAGAGGAGAGAGGTCCCACAGCACATAATCAGGCATCATATCAACCACCTCAGGAGAAGGCCACCATTTAGTTACTTAGGCCTTAGCACCGACACAGAGGAGACAGGTCAGATAGCACAAGCATCAGTTTTACATCAACCACCACAGGAGAAGGGCACTTTTAGAGACTTTGACCCCTGCAGCCACACGGAGGAGAGAGGTCCCACAGCAGAGATTCAGGCATTTATATCAGCCAGCACAGGAGAAGGCCGCTTTCAGTGACTTAGGCCTTAGCACCCGACACAGAGGAGACAGGTCAGATAGCACAAGCATCAGTTTTACATCAACCACCACAGGAGAAGGGCACTTTTAGAGACTTTGACCCCTGCAGCCACACAGAGGAGAGAGGTCCCACAGCAGAGATTCAGGCATTTATATCAGCCAGCACAGGAGAAGGCCGCTTTCAGTGACTTAGGCCTTAGCACCGACACAGAGGAGACAGGTCAGATAGCACAAGCATCAGTTTTACATCAACCACCACAGGAGAAGGGCACTTTTAGAGACTTTGACCCTGCAGCCACACGGAGGAGAGAGGTCCCACAGCAGAGATTCAGGCATTTATATCAGCCAGCACAGGAGAAGGCCGCTTTCAGTGACTTAGGCCTTAGCACCGACACAGAGGAGACAGGTCAGATAGCACAAGCATCAGTTTTACATCAACCACCACAGGAGAAGGGCACTTTTAGAGACTTTGACCCTGCAGCCACACAGAGGAGAGAGGTCCCACAGCAGAGATTCAGGCATTTATATCAGCCAGCACAGGAGAAGGCCGCTTCAGTGACTTTGGCCCCCTGCACCCACACAAAGGAGACATGTCAGACAGCACAAGTATAACATTCATATCACCCAGCACAGGAGAAGGACACTTTCATGTACTTTGGCCCCGGCACCCAGACAGACGGAAGGTTCATTCAACTCTGGGTTGCACCCCAAGATCCTACTTAATTTCAAAATTGATTTTTCAATGAAGAAGTGGCCAGGAGTACAAGACAACATGGTTTAAGGCAGTTATTAAGGACTACTCTGCACAAGGGAGGGTCAGGTCTTGTGGGATCCATGCCTGGTTCATTTTTATAAACGTCAGCTTGTCCACGTTGGCTGCGGACAGGCGGCTGCGTTTGTCAGTACGACGCCCCTGCCGTGCTGAATACACGCTCAGATAAAACGCTGGCCGCCGGGCAGGCCAGCACCTCCAAGGCATAACATGCTAATTCTGGCCACGTGGACAATTTGGAAACCCAGAAGTTGAATGGGGCCGAACCATCCGTCAGTACGTGGAGTTGTGTGCAGACGTACTGTTCAACCATGTTAGTGAAATGTTGCCTCCTGCTAACACGTTCCGTATCAGGTGGTGGGGCAGTTAGCTGTGGCGTGAGACAAAACTTTTCCACATTTCTGCCATGCTAACCCTGCCCTCAGAGGAGCTGGCCGTGACACTGCTGCGTGGGCGACCTCTAGCTCCTCCTCTGCCTTGGCCTTGGCCTTCCACCTGTTCCCCTGTGACAGTTGGGAATGCTCTCAGGAGCGCGTCTACCAGTGTGCGCTTGTACTCGCAAGCATCTTCCTATCACGCTCCAGTGCAGGAAGTAAAGTGGGCACATTGTCTTTGTACCGTGGATCCAGCAGGGTGGCCACCCAGTAGTCAGCACACGTTAAAATGTGGGCAACTCTGCTGTCGCTGCGCAGGCACTGCAGCATGTAATCGCTCATGTGTGCCAGGCTCCCCAGAGGTAAGGACAAGCTGTCCTCTGTGGGAGGCGTATCGTCATCATCCTCTGTATCCCCCAGCCACGCACCAGGGATGTGCCTGCGCTGTGCTGGGTGCCACCCCGCTGTGAACCTGCTTCATCCTCATCCTCCTCCACCTCCTCCTCATCCTCCTCGTCCTCCAGTAGTGGTCCCTGGCTGGCCACATTTGTACCTGCCCTCTGCTGTTGCAAAACCTCCCTCTGAGCCACTTCTAACAGACTGGCCTGAAAGTGCTAAAAACGACCCGTCATCCTCCTCCTCCTCCTGGCCCTGGCCCACCTCCTCTTCCATCATCGCCCTAAGCGTTTCTCTAGGAGACATAGAATTGGTATTGTCACGCTGATAACAGTGGCATCGCCACTGGCCATGTTGGTGGCGTACTCTAAACAGCGCAACAGGGCACACAGGTCTCGCATGGAGGCCCAATCATTGGTGGTGAAGTGGTGCTGTTCCGCAGTGCGACTGACCCGTGCGTGCTGCAGCTGAAACTCCACTATGGCCTGCTGCTGCTCGCACAGTCTCTCCAGCATGTGCAAGGTGGAGTTCCACCGGGTGGGCACGCCGCATATTAGGGCGGTGAGCGGGAAGGCCGAGTTCCACTGTAGCGCTGACAGGCGAGAAGCGGCAGGATGTGAACGCCGGAAGCGCGCACAGACGGCCGGCACTTTATGCAGCAGCTCTGACATGTCTGGGTAGTTGTGAATGAACTTTTACACCACCAAATTCAGCACATGCGCCAGGCAAGGGATGTGCGCCAAATCGGCTAGTCCCAGAGCTGCCACGAGATTTCGCCCATTATCGCACACCACCAGGCCGGGCTTGAGGCCCTCCGGCAGCAAACCACTGGTCGGTCTGTTGTTCAATACCCCGCCACAACTCCTGCGCGGTGTGGGGCCTGTCCCCAAACATATGAGTTTCAGAATGGCCTGCTGACGTTACCCCGGGCTGTGCTGAAGTTGGTGGTGAAGGTGTGTGGCTGACTGGATGAGCTGGTGGAAGCAGAGGAGGAGGAAAGCCGAGTAGGAGGAGGCTACAGGAGGCAAAGAATGATGCCCTGTGATCCTTGGCGGCGGAAGGACGTGCACCAAGGAACTCTCTGCCTGGGGCCCAGCCGCCACTACATTTACCAATGTGCAGTTAGGGAGATATAGCGTCCCTGGCCGTGCTTACTGGTCCACGATCTGTGGTTAGGTGGACCTTGCCACAAATGGCGTTGCGCAGTGCACACTTGATTTAATCGGACACTTGCATGTGCAGGGAAGGCACGGCTGTCTTGGAGAAGTAGTGGCGGCTGGGAACCACATACTGGGGACAGCCATGGCCATCAGCTGTTGTGCGGCTCCTGGGTCCCGCTGTCTGTTGCTGGTGCGGTGCTGGGGCGCCGGTGGTCACACAACACGGCTGCGCCATTTATAGGTTAGAGTAGTTTCCCACTTGCAGAGGCATCCTTGTCGTGGAAAGTGGGCTTATGCTTTTGATCAAACTGTTAACTAATGCCTCTTATGCACAGCATACTATGTATTACAAATTTGGCGGATTCGCCACGTAATTATGCTGGAGACAGTCGTAATATCAAAAGCATATTGTTGAGGATGTGCGATCCATATTCACTCTCCAGTATATATTGTAATTTGTCTATTTTCTTGAGCCCAGCTCCCTCTGGGGTCAGCACTCCTCCCATTTGGACTAGGTGTTTTTAATTAGCCTTAGTGGCAAGGGGTTTATAAACTCCTACCATCTCTCAGATGCATTTCCTGTGGGTTGTGACTGGGTGAGCTCTTTGCACTCGTTCACATGGTGCAGTACTGCGTGTCTGCCATTGCTGCCTCAGTGCTGTGCTGGAGGGCGGTGGGCCCCAGAGCCAAGGAGGCTTTGCTGCACAGTGGGCTGCTGTGCGGCCCTGGGTCCCGCTGTCTGTTGCTGGTGCGGTGCTGGGGCGCCGTGGTCTGCGCCATTTATAGGTTAGAGTAGTTTCCACTTGCAGAGGCATCCTTGTCGTGGAAAGTGGGCTTATGCTTTTTGATCAAACTGTTAACTAATGCCTCTTATGCACAGCATACTATGTATTACAAATTTGGCGGATTCGCCACGTAATTATGCTGAGACAGTCGTAATATCAAAAGCATATTGTTGAGGATGTGCGATCCAGATTCACTCTCCAGTATATATTGTAATTTGTCTATTTTCTTTGAGCCCAGCTCCCCCTCTGGGGTCAGCACTCCTCCCCATTTGACTAGGTGTTTTTAATTAGCCTTAGTGGCAAGGGGTTTATAAACTCCTACTATCTCTCAGATGCATTTCCTGAGGGTTGTGACTGGGTGAGCTCTTTGCACTGCTTCACATGGTGCAGTACTGCGTGTCTGCCATTGCTGCCTCAGTGCTGTGCTGGCGGGGCGGTGGCCCCAGAGCCAAGGAGGCTTTGCTGCACAGTGGGGTTGCTGTGCGGCTCCTGGGTCCCGCTGTCTGTTGCTGGTGCGGTGCTGGGGCGCCGGTGGTCGCGCAAGCACGGCTGCGCCATTTATAGGTTAGAGTAGTTTCCCACTTGCAGAGGCATCCTTGTCGTGGAAAGTGGGCTTATGCTTTTTTGATCAAACTGTTAACTAATGCCTCTATGCACAGCATACTATGTATTACAAATTTGACGGATTCGCCACGTAATTATGCTGAGACAGTCGTATATCAAAAGCATATTGTTGAGGATGTGCGATCCAGATTCACTCTCCAGTATACATGGCCATCAGCTGTTTGAAGCTGTCTGTGTCCACCAGCCGGAATGACAGCATTTCAAAGGCCAGTAGTTTAGAAATGCTGGCATTCAGGCCAAGGGCTCGAGGGTGACTAGGTGGGAATTTGCGCTTCCTCTCAAAGGTTTGAGAGATGGAGAGCTGAACGCTGCTGTGTGAAATAGTGGAGACGCTAGGTGACGGTGGCGGTGGTGGTGGTGTCGGTGGCACATCCTCTGTTTGCTGCCTCGGCAGGTGGCAACATTCCTCTCGAGGCGGAAGCCGAGGCAGCAGCGGTAGAGGGAGCAGGGGGAGCCTGAGCGGGTTCCTTGTTTTTAAGGTGTGTACTCCACTGCAGTTCATGCTTTGCATGTAGATGCCTGATCATGCAGGTGGTGCTCAGGTTAAGAACGTTAATGCCTCGCCTCAGGGTCTGATGGCACAGCGTGCAAACCACTCTGGTCTTGTCCTCAGCACATTGTTTGAAGAAGTGCCATGCCAGGGAACTCCTTGAAGATGCCTTTGGGGTGCTGGGTCCCTGTTGGCGCTGGCCAATAGCAGGCGAACTCTCTGGACGGCGGCTGTTCTGCTTTTGCCCCTGCTCCCTCTTTGGCTTCGCTGTTGTCTCGGTCTCACCACTGCCTCTTCCTCTGAACTATTTAAGTCAGCGGCACGACCTTCAGTCCATGTGGGGTCTAAGACCTCATCGTCCTCTGCATCGTCTTCCACCCAGTCTTCCTCCCTGACCTCCTCCTGTTCAGTCTGCACACTGCAATAAGACGCGGCAGTGGGCACCAGTGTTTCGTCATCATCAGAGACTCGGTCACTCTGCTGTGGTGGTATTCCCATGTCCTCATCATCTGGATACATAAGTGGTTGTGCGGTCAGTGCATGGAATGTCTTCCACCGCTGGGGAAGGGCTAGGTGGACGCCCTGGAAAACCGTGGGAGCAGAGTCTTCAAACAGAATAAGAGACTGCTGCATAACTTGAGGCTCAGACAGTTTCCTGATATGCATGGGGGTGATGTGACAGACTGATGGGCTTGGTTTTCAGGTGCCACCTGTGCGCTTCCGCAGAAGACTGGGCGGAAGACAATGTGGTGAACGTGCTGGAAGCACTGTCGGCCACCCAATCGACTAATGCCTGTACCTGCTCAGGCCTTACCATCCTCATAACGGCATTGGGCCCCACCAAATATCGCTGTAAATTCTGCCGGCTACTTGAGGGAGTTGGTTCACTACTTTGTGCGCCTGAGGCCGAACGGCCACGTCCCTCTGCCAGCAACAGAGGCTCCACGGACACCACCACGACCGCGCCCTCGTCCCTTAATAGAATGTTTCCTCATTGTTGCGATTCAACTCGCACCACAATAAAAATATATTATTTTTTAGCCCCAAAATTCCCACACTGGAAGATATAATTCCTTTTTCCGGTATTAATTACAAGAAAACTGCTGCAAATTGGACACCAGAATTTTTAAAATGCTAGTTTTGGTACATAGATTCCCACACGGGAGATATAATTCCTTTACAGGAGTAAAAACGTGAGGCCTACTGTTTCTGGTCTAACTAACACCAGATTGATTAAATTGGCCTTTTTTCACCAAAATTACAACACTGGACAATGTAATGCCTTTTTCAGGTATTAATTACAAGAAGACTGCTGCTAATTGGACACCAGAATTTTTAAATGCTAGTTTGTGTACATAAATTCCCACACTGGAAGATATAATTCCTTTTTCCGGTATTAATTACAAGAAAACTGCTGCAAATTGGACACCAGAATTTTTAAAATGCTAGTTTTGGTACATAGATTCCCACACGGGAGATATAATTCCTTTACAGGAGTAAAAACGTGAGGCTCTACTGTTTCTGGTGCTAACTAACACCAGATTGATTAAATTGGCCTTTTTTTCACCAAAATTACAACACTGGACAATGTAATGCCTTTTTCAGGTATTAATTACAAGAAGACTGCTGCTAATTGGACACCAGAATTTTTAAAATGCTAGTTTGTGTACATAAATTCCCACACTGGAAGATATAATTCCTTTTCCGGTATTAATTACAAGAAAACTGCTGCAAATTGGACACCAGAATTTTTAAAATGCTAGTTTTGGTACATAGATTCCCACAGTCGGGGAGATATAATTCCTTTTACAGGAGTAAAAACGTGAGGCCTACTGTTTCTGGTGTAACTAACACCAGATTGATTAAATTGGCCTTTTTTTCACCAAAATTACAACACTGGACAATGTAATGCCTTTTCCGGTATTAATTCCTTTTACAGGAGTAAAAGCGTGCTGCCTACTGTTTCTGGTGTAACTAACACCAGATTGATTAAATTGGCCTTTTTTTCACCAAAATTACAACACTGGACAATGTAATGCCTTTTTCCGGTATTAATTCCTTTTACAGGAGTAAAAACGTGCTGCCTACTGTTTCTGGTGTAACTAACACCAGATTGATTAAATTGGCCTTTTTTCACCAAAATTACAACACTGGACAATGTAATGCCTTTTTCCTGTATTAATTCCTTTTACAGGAGTAAAACGTGAGGCCTACTGTTTCTGGTGTAACTAACACCAGATTGATTAAATTGGCCTTTTTTTCACCAAAATTACAACACTGGACGATATAATGCCTTTTGCGGTATTAATTACAAGAGGACTGCTGGTATTTCAGAACACCGGAATTTTTAAAATGCTAGTTTTGCTAGATAAATTTCCACACTGGGAGAAATATTGCCTAAGCCTTTTACAGTATTAATTACAACAGGAGTGCTTCTTCTGGTCTAACACCAGAATAATTTTATTATTACGGTGAAAGCTTTTTTAATTTATATTTCTGGCACATAAAAAAAAAAATATTTCTGGCTGACAGTATTGGACTTGGCTGTAGTGGCACTGGCTAGCCTAGCTGGAACAGCACATTCATGGGATTTGCTATCCAAGTGGGTTACTTTCAGTTTCACCACTGATATATTAAATATCTTTGCAGTTAGTATGGGTGACACAAGCACAGCCAAACCCCTGATGTAGTATATCTATGAAAAATCGACTATTACATGAGATTAATGGACGTTGTGGCAGCTTTTGCTGTAGCACCACAAGTCCCAAAATGGCCGCGCCTATCAGCCCAGTAACATGTGCCAGAAAACGGTCTGCCCAGCCAGAAAAAAAATTGACTTTGACTGAGCAGCTGAATCGCTGTTGTTCTGATTCACAGGTGTAGATTTTTCACTTCTTTGGAGCTTTGGTTTAGACTCTGTGGCAGCTTGTGCTGGCGCACCACAAGTCCCAAAATGGCCACCGCCGGTCAGCCCAGTTACATGTGCCAGTAAAAATCGCTCTGGCCAGTCTCAACAAAATAGTGACTTTCAGTGAACAGCTCAGCTGAGTTGTTCTGATGCACAGGTGTAGAAAGGTAGATCATTCACTTCTTTATCCCTGCCTATCTCGCCCTCACAGAAGCTGCATCCTCTCCCTACACTAATCAGAGCAGTGTGACGTGCGGCGCTACGTGACTCCAGCTTAAATAGAGGCTGGGTCACATGTTGCACTTGGTTAATCACAGCCATGCCATTAGTAGGCATGGCTGTGATGGGCTCTAGGGCAAGAAGTAAAACGCTAGCTGATTAGTTGCTGTGCAGCCCTTCAGAAAGCGGAAGTAATCTGACAAACACCGGACCCAACCCGAACTTTTGAAAGTGTCCGTTCGGGTCCGTGTCACGGTCACCTCTGCACCTGTCAGGTACTCCACGAACCTTTCGATCATGGCCCACACCAGTGCCAATAGTTCCAGTTTAAAGGAGCTATAGTTGTCAGGGTTGCGCTCTGACTCCCTAAGAGACTGGCTGCCATAGTCAATAATTCTCTCACGTCCATCCTGGACTTGGGATAACACAGCCCCCAGACCATGTAAACTTCTATCAGTGTATAACAGGAATGGGGGGTCGAACCGCGCATAAGCCAGAATCAGGGGACTAGTCAGGGCCTCCTTCACTGCGTCAAAGTCCTCTTGTTCCCGGGGCCCCCACTCGATGGGATGATTCTTTGGTTCCCCCGCAGAGTCCCTTAATAACTCATTTAACGGGCCCACCAAATGAGCAAATTTGGGTATAAACGTCTTGTAGTATCCGCCCTGCCCCCCTCTCATAGTTTACTCGGCTGGGGCCACTTCTGGATACTCTATCTGCTGTCAAAACAGTTGGCACTTCTTGGGCTTGATCTTGAGCCCATGGTCCGGCAGCCGTTTTAGGACCTGTCGCAGCTTTTAGAGGTGATCCTCAAAGGAGGCCCCAAACACTACTATGTCGTCCAGATATATTAATACTGATTCGAAGTTGAGATCTCCCAGACAGTGCTCCATGCTCGATGGCGGAAGCATACCCAAAGTCTTCATCATATCTCGAGAACGCCTCCTGAAATTCCCAAAGGGTGTCTTCCAGCAACTTCTGTTGTTCTGGAGTCAGGGTTGCAGTCCACCCCCATCCGGGCCATGATCACTCCACCGTTCCACTCTGTGGTTGGGGTCTCCCTTTGATGGAACTCTACAGCATCGGTCCAGGCTCATCTCCTATCTGGCTATAACATGAAGACCCTTTGTTGAAGGATATCCCCTTCGGACATATAAACTTTGGCCAGCAAAGTATTCCCAGGAACAGTTAACTCGCAGTCTTCAACATTGAGGCAGCGTATAGGCACGCATGCATCCTTCACAATAGCGAGGGCCGGGCTACCAGTGGTCGAGTCTGCGTTTCCTCTTGGTAAGCGGTCTCGATCAGAACCTCCAGTCCAATCAGCTGTTGTCCAGCCCCACCGGCATCGTCAATTATTGTCCTTGTCGAGGTGGGATCTTCACTGGGGTCCTCCGCGGCACCTTCATGTGTCCAAAGGGTCGACCAGACATGTTGCTCTTTCGCAGACTACAGCTCCTCACCATCTGCTGTAGAACCTTCTAGGTTGGCCGGTGTGTGGTGGCCCGTTGCCAATATTTCGGCCCTTCTTTGGCATAGAGTTGATGGTCTAGTCCCTCAGCACATTCATACCTAGTGTCTAGAGATGAGCGAACACCTGGATGTTCGGGTTCGAGAGGTTCGGCCGAACTTCCGGAAAATGTCCGGGTTCGTGATCCGAACTCAACCCGAACTTCATCCCGAACCCGAACCCCATAGAAGTCAATAGGGACCCGAACTTTTGGGCACTAAAAAGGCTGTAAAAGACACCCAGAGGGATAATATACCACAGTAAACGCATTGCGATTACAACTTTGAGCTAACGATCACCATGGGAACGCCTCCTCCAGTAGAATGTACTGTCGGATCTGAGAATTAAGTTGAAATCGCAATGCGATTCTTATATATTTGCTTAATCGCATTGCGATTTCAACTTAGCATTGCTAAATAATTCCATCCATATCGCTAACTTACTGAGTCAGTAAGTTAACGAATATGGATGGAATTATTTAGCAATGCTAAGTTGAAACGGCAATGCGATTAAGCAGATATATAATAATCGCATTGCGATTTCAACTTAATTCTCACATCCGACAGTACATTCTACTGGAGGAGGCGTTCCCATGGTGATCGGTAGCTCAAAGCTGTAATCGCAATGCGATTAGCTAAATACATAAGAATCGCATTGCGATTCCAACTTTTTAGTACTCAACTTTTAAAATCGTACACCACTTTAAGTTCCAAAGTTGCAATCGCTGTCGAATAGAACTTAAAGCTGTCTCTTAGTCAGTTTTAGTATTGGTGTGTTGTAATAGAAGTTACATTCGTACGCGAATATAACTTAGAGCAATACAGTCAACTTTACACTGTTAGTTTTATTATCGCGATAATACAACTATTCAAGAATCGTGTACGTGCGCCTGTACGTGTGTGCGTACCTGACACTATTCTATTTTGCCAGCCACAGCTGAAACCACTGATTTATGGTATTGCTATTTTGGCAATTGAATTTAACCCCAGAAAATAATCTATCCTTTGCCAGACAGCAGACAGTATTATACTTGTCTAGCCAAAGCTGGAACACCAGATTTAGGGGATTGGTATTTGGGCAATTGTATTTAACCCCTTAAAGGGAACCTGTCAGCAAAAAATAGCATCTAAATGTGTTAACAGTACCTCCTAGTGCCCGCAAAGTGTCTCCACATGGACCTTTTCTTCCTCTTTTCACTGTTGGTTTCACTGAGAAAATGCCCTTTTATTCTGCCGCTGCCCCGTGCTTCAAGTCAGGCTTGAAGTCATGGGGGCAGCGGCCTCGGCGTCTTCCACGGTCCTCTCCCCGCCCCCTGCCTCCTTGACTGACAGCCTAGATGCATTGCCGGGACCGCGCTCTAAGGCCCGGCTGCCGCGCGTACTACGCGCCGTCTTTCTTCGCCGCATAGCGCATGCGCCCGACAGCCTGTTGTAAACGCCGCACAGATGCCGGACGCGGTCGCGCTTACTACAGGCTGACGGGCGATGCGCTGTGCGGCGAAAGAAAGACGGCGCGTAGTACGCGCGGCAGCCGGGACCGCGCTCCAGCCGCCCTTTACTGCGCATGCGGCCTTAGAGCGCGGTCCCGGCAATGCATCTAGGCTGTCAGTCAAGGAGGCAGGGGGCGGGGAGAGGACCGTGGAAGACGCCGAGGCCGCTGCCCCCATGACTTCAAGCCTGACTTGAAGCACGGGGCAGCGGCAGAATAAAAGGGCATTTTCTCAGTGAAACCAACAGTGAAAAGAGGAAGAAAAGGTCCATGTGGAGACACTTTGCGGGCACTAGGAGGTACTGTTAACACATTTTGATGCTATTTTTTGCTGACAGGTTCCCTTTAATAAAATATAGAAATTTCTTTCCTGAGTTTCTAGGGGTGACAATTAGCACAGCCAAGCCCCTGATGTAGGATATAGCAAAAAAAAAAAACTAGTATTGATGGATTGATGGACTTGGTGGCAGCTTCTTCTGGCGCACCACAAGTCACAAAATGGCCGCCGATCAACCCAGAAAATAAGTGACAGAAAAACGCTCTGTGCAGCCTAAAAACTAGCGAGCAAGTAACTAGCAGAAGTTCAATGATTCTCAGCTGTAAATTGATCCGTTCATTAGGTGCTGTTGATGACTTTAACCTGCCTAATCTCGCCCTGATAGAAGCTGCGTCCTCTCCCTACACTAATCAGAGCAGTGTGACGTGCGGCGCTACGTGACTCCAGCTTAAATAGAGGCTGGGTCACATGCTGCACTTGGCCAATCACAGCCATGCCATTAGTAGGCATGGCTGTGATGGGCTCTTAGGGCAAGAAGTAAAATGCTAACTGATTGGCTGCTGTGCAGCCCTTCAGAAAGCGGGAAGAAATCGACGAACACCGGACCCGAACCCGAACTTTTTTGAAAATGTCCGGGTTCGGGTCCGTATCACGGACACCCCAAAATTCGGTACGAACCCGAACTATTCTCGAACTGTTCGCTCAACACTAGTAGTGTCACGTCCATTCCTCTCCGGGATGAATGGTTCACAAGCAAGACCCCATTCTTGCCGATGTCTTGCCCAAACAGTTGGACCCGCATCCAGACTATCCCTCGGACATCCATCTCTCTTTTATTGGCAGCCGCAGCCTGATGACGCTCCCATCTTCCGGCTCCACAATATGTCTAAACTGTCTTTTAAAGAACTCCAGAGGCATATGAACTAGGCAGCGTACCTTCTAACCTTCAAACTCGGCTTCCATAATGGGGCTGCTGGCATAGAGGTCGTGTTCCTCACGCATAGGACTGAGCTTCTGGTATACCGCTGCAGGACGCCCAGCTACTGCGGCGGTAGGAAGTTTAGCGTCTGCCTGGATTTCATCTGTTCGGGGCACTCTCTAGCCATATGGCCGTACTATTGACACGTAGAGATGAGCGAACACCTGGATGTTCGGGTTCGAGAAGTTCCCGAAAATGTCCGGGTTCGGGATTCGAACTCGAGCCGAACTTTGTCCCGAACCTGAACCCCATTGAAGTCAATGGGGACCCGAACTTTTAGGCACTAAAAAGGCTGTAAAATAGTCCAGGAAAGGGCTAGAGGGCTGCCAAAGGCAGTAAAATGTAGGTAAATCCACTGCAAACAAATGTGGATAAGGAAATGAATTAAAATAAAATAAATAAAAATTAACCAATATCAATTGGAGAGAGGTCCCATAGCAAGGAATCATGCGTCATATCACACACCACTGGAGAAGGCCACTCTCATTTATTTCAGACCAGCACCCAGACAAAGTATACAGGTCCCACAGCAAGGAATAAGGTGTCATATCAACCACCAACGGAGAAGGCCACTCTCATTTATTTTGGACCAGCACCCAGACCGAGGATACAGGTTCCACAGCAAGGAATCATGCGTCATATCACCCACCACCGGAGAAGGCCACTCTCATTTATTTTGGACCAGCACTCAGACAGAGGAGAGAGGTCCCACATCAAGGAATCATGCATCATATCAACCAGCACCGGAGAAGGCCACTCTCAGTTATTTAGGTCCAGCACCCAGACAGAGGAGAGAGGTCCCACAGCAAGGAATCATGCGTCATATCAACCACCACCGGAGAAGGCCACTCTCAGTTATTTCAGCCCAGCACCCAGACAGAGGAGAGAGGTCCCACAGCAAGGAATCATGCGTCATATCAACCACCACTGGAGAAGGCCACTTTCAGTTATTTAGGCCCAGCACCCAGACAGAGGAGAGAGGTCCCACAGCAAGCAATCATGCGTCATATCAACCACCATTTGAGAAGGCCACTTTCAGTTATTTAGGCCGAGCACCCAGACAGAGGAGAGAGGTTCCACAGCAAGGAATCATGCGTCATATCACCCACCACCGGAGAAGGCCACTCTCAGTTATTTTGTCCCAGCACCCAGGCAGAGGAGAGAGGTCCCACAGCAAGGAATCATGCGTCATATCAACCACCAACGTAGACGGCACTCTCAGTTATTTCAGACCAGCACTCAGACAGAGGAGAGGTTCATTCAACTTTGGGTTGCACTGCAAGATCAGGGTAAAGTTAAAAAAATGAGGATTCAATAAAGAAGTGCCCCGGAGTACAAGAATACATGGTTGATGGGGAGGCAGTTATAAATGTTTATTCTGCACAAGGGAGGCACAGGTCCTGTGGGATCCATGCCTGGTTCATTTTTATGAACGTCATCTTGTCCACGTTGGCTGTGGACAGGCAGCTGCGTTTGTCAGTAATGACGCCCCCCCTGCCGTGCTGAATACACGTTCAGACAAAACGCTGGACGCCGGGTAGGCCAGCACCTCCGAGGCATAAAATGCTAACTCTGGCCACGTGGACAATTTGGAGACCCAGAAGTTGAATGGGGCCGAACCATCAGTCAGTACATGGAGGGGTGTGCAGACGTACTGTTCAACCATGTTAGTGAAATGCTGCCTCCTGCTAACACGTTCCTTATCAGGTGATTGTGCAGTTAGCTGTGGCGTGGAGATAAGACTTTTCCACATTTCTGCCATGCTAACCCTGCCCTCATAAGAGCTGGCCGTGACACTGCTGCGTTGGCGACCTCTTGCTCCTCCTCTGCCTTCGCCTTGGGCTTCCACCTGTTCCCCTGTGACATTTGGGAATGCTCTCAGGAGCGCCTCTACCAGCGTGCGCTTGAACTCGCGCATCTTCCTATCACGCTCCAGTGCAGGAGGTAAGGTGGGCACATTGTCTTTGTACCGGGGATCCAGCAGGGTGGCAACCCAGTAGTCCGCACACATTAAAATGTGCGCAAATCTGCTGTCGTTGCGCAGGCACTGCAGCATGTAGTCGCTCATGTGTGCCAGGCTCCCCAGAGGTAAGGACAAGCTGTCCTCTGTGGGAGGCGTATCGTCATCGTCCTCCGTATCCCCCCAGCCACGCACCAGTGATGGGCCTGAGCTGTGTCGGGTGCCACCCCGCTGTGAACCTGCTTCATCCTCATCCTCCTCCACCTCCTCCTCATCCTCCATGTCCTCCAGTAGTGGTCCCTGGCTGGCCACATTTGTACCTGGCCTCTGCTGTTGATTTCTCATATTCCAGTAAAATCGTAACATACTGCATTTACATAGTTGTTTTGCGAAAAAGACAGTTTTATGATAGCACATTAGGATCCTACGCTGCATTTTTGATATTCCAATAAAACAGTAAAATACTGCATTTACATAGTTGTTTGTGAAAAACACAGTGTTTATGCTAGATAGCAGATTAGTATCCTATGCTGCACTTCTGATATTCCAGTAAAATCTTAAAATACTGCATTTGCATAGTTGTTTGCAAAAAAACACAGTTTTTGTGCTAGATAGCACTTTAAGCGGCCTACGGTGCATTTCGGATATTTCAAAACAGTAACATACTGCATTTACATATTTGTTTGCAAAAACACAGCTTTTGTGCTAGATAGCACATTAAAGGAGTACACTGCATTTCTGATATTCCAATAAAACCGTAACATACTGCATTTACATAGTTGTTTGCAAAAACACAGTTTTTGTGCTAGATAGCACATTAGCGGTCTACGCTGCATTTATGATATTCCAATAAAATCTCTTACTTACTGCATTTACACAGTTGTTTGCAAAGAACACAGTTTTGTGCTAGATAGAACATTAGCGTCCTACGGCATTTCTGATATTCCAGTAAAATGGTAACATACTGCATTTTTATTGTTGTTTGCAAAAAACACAATTTTTGTGCTAGATAGCACATTAGAGTGCTACATGGCATTTCTGATATTCCAGTAAAATGGTAATATACTGCATTTTTATTGTTTTTTTTGCAAAAAAACACTATTTTTGTGCTAGATAGCACATTAGGATCCTATGCTGCATTTCTGATATTCCAATAAAACCGTAACATACCGCATTTACATCGTTGTTTGCAAAAACACAGTTTTAGTGCTAGATAGCACATTAGGATGTTACGCTGCATTTCTGATATCTCAATAAAACCGTAACATGCTTCATTTTTATAGTTGTTTACAAAAAGCACATACATTGTGCTAGATAGCACTGATAGGCTCCTACGCTGCATTTCTGATATTCCAATAAAACAGTAAAATACTGCATTTACATAGTTCTTTGCAAAGAACACCGTTTTTGTGCTAGATGGCACATTAGCGGCCTACGCTTCTTTGCTGATATTCCAATATAACCGTTACATACTGCATTTACATAGTTATTTGCAAAAAAGACAGTTTTTGTGCTAGATAGCACATTAAGATTCTACGCTGCATTTCTGATATTCCAATAAAACAGTATCATACTGCATATACATAGTTGTTTGCAAAAAAAACAACAGTTTTGTGCTAGATAGCACATTAGGCTCCTACGCTGCATTTCTGATATTCCAATAAAACAGTAAAATACTGCATTTACATAGTTGTATGCAAAAAACACAGTTTTTGTGCTAGATAGCACATTAGCGGTCTACGCTGCATTTATGATATTCCAATAAAATCTCTTACAGACTGCATTTACACAGTTGTTTGCAAAGAACACAGTTTTTGTGCTAGATAGAACATTAGCGTCCTACACGGCATTTCTGATATTCCAGTAAAATGGTAACATACTGCATTTTTATTGTTGTTTGCAAAAAACACAATTTTTGTGCTAGATAGCACATTAGAGTGCTACATGGCATTTCTGATATTCCAGTAAAATGGTAATATACTGCATTTTTATTGTTTTTGCAAAAAAACACTATTTTTAGTGCTAGATAGCACATTAGGATCCTATGCTGCATTTCTGATATTCCAATAAAACCGTAACATACCGCATTTACATCGTTGTTTGCAAAAACACAGTTTTAGTGCTAGATAGCACATTAGGATGTTACGCTGCATTTCTGATATCTCAATAAAACCGTAACATGCTTCATTTTTATAGTTGTTTACAAAAGCACATACATTGTGCTAGATAGCACATTAGGTTCCTACGCTGCATTTCTGATATTCCAATAAAACAGTAAAATACTGCATTTACATAGTTCTTTGCAAAGAACACCGTTTTTGTGCTAGATGGCACATTAGCGGCCCTACGCTTCTTTGCTGATATTCCAATATAACCGTTACATACTGCATTTACATAGTTATTTGCAAAAAGACAGTTTTTGTGCTAGATAGCACATTAGGATTCTACGCTTCATTTCTGATATTCCAATAAAACAGTATCATACTGCATATACATAGTTGTTTGCAAAAACAACAGTTTTTGTGCTAGATAGCACATTAGGCTCCTACGCTGCATTTCTGATATTCTAATAAAACAGTAAAATACTGCATTTACATAGTTGTTTGCAAAAACACAGTTTTTGTGCTAGATAGCACATAAGCGGCCTACGCTTCTTTGCTGATATTCCAATATAACCGTTACATACTGCATTTACATAGTTGCAAAAGACAGTTTTTATGATAGATAGCACATTAGGATCCTACGCTGCATTTCTGATATTCCAATAAGCCTACATACACACGGCAGTGGTTTTTGCGACCTCCGTTCTGTTTTTTTTTGCGGATCCGACGGTATCCCATTCATTTCTATAGATTTGTTAAAAATGCGGATGCCTCTTCCGTTGCCTGTCCGCATCCACTGTCTGCATTTCACGTCCGCAAACAAAACATGGCATGTCCTATTCTTGTCCGCAAAAAATGGTTTGTGGACCCATAGAAGTCAATGGGTCCGCAAAAACTGCGGATGACCAACGGAAGCCATCTGTTTGTCATCCGCATCTGATTTTTTTGCGGATGGTTGCTTAGAAACCAGGGCACTTCTACAAGTATTTAAAGAAACTGGTTCAAGCCTTCCGTTTTTTTTGCGGATCCGCCCAAAAAAAATTAAAGACACACGGAAACACAACCTGGAAACTTTGCGGACACAGTGAGTGGATGTGGAGGTGAAAACAAAAGGAAGCCGTTCCGCGATTTGCGGACAGCAAAAAACAACTTTCGTGTGCATGTAGCCTTAAACAGTAAAATACTGCATTTACATAGTTGTTTGTAAAAACAATTTTTTTTGTGCTAGATAGCACATTAGAATCCTATGCTGCATTTCTGATCTTCCAGTAACAACTTAAAATACTGCATTTGCATAGTTGTTTGCAAAAAACACAGTTTTTGTGCTTGTTAGCACATTAGGATCCTACACTGCATTTTTTATATTCCACTAAAACCTAAATATACTGCATTTACATAGATGTTTGCATAAAACACAGTATTTGTGCTAGATAGCACATTGGGATCCTACAAAGCATTTCTGATATTCTATTAAAACCGTTACATACTGCATTTACATAGTTGTTTGCAAAAAACACAGCTTTTGTGCTAGATAGCACCTTAGCGGCCTCCACTTCATTTCTGATATTCCAATAAATCCGTTGCATACTGCATTTACACAGTTTACATTAGAGGCCTACGCTGCATTTCTGATATTCCAATAAAACTATATCATACTGCATTTACATAGTTGTTTGCAAAAAAAAAAATACTATTTTTGTGCTAGATAGCACATTAGGATCCAAAGCTGCATTTCTGATATTCCAATAAAACATTAAAACACTGCATTTACATAGTTGTTTGTGAAAAACACAGTTTTTGTGCTAGATAGCACATTAGGATCCTACGTTGCATTTCTGATATTCCAGTAAAACCATAAAATACTGCATTTGCATAGTTGTTTGCAACAAAGAGTTTTTGTGCAAGATAGCACATTAGGATCCTACGCTGCATTTCTGATATTCCAATAAACCCGTAACATACTGCATTTTTATTGTTGTTTGCAAAAACACAGTTTTTGTGCTAGATAGCACATTAGCTGCCTATGCTGCATTTTTTATATTCCACTAAAACCTAAATATACTGCATTTACATAGATGTTTGCATAAAACACAGTATTTGTGCTAGATAGCACATTGGGATCCTACAAAGCATTTCTGATATTCTATTAAAACCGTTACATACTGCATTTACATAGTTGTTTGCAAAAACACAGCTTTTGTGCTAGATAGCACCTTAGCGGCCTCCACTTCATTTCTGATATTCCAATAAATCCGTTGCATACTGCATTTACACAGTTTACATTAGAGGCCTACGCTGCATTTCTGATATTCCAATAAAACTATATCATACTGCATTTACATAGTTGTTTGCAAAAAAAAAAATACTATTTTTGTGCTAGATAGCACATTAGGATCCAAAGCTGCATTTCTGATATTCCAATAAAACATTAAAACACTGCATTTACATAGTTGTTTGTGAAAAACACAGTTTTTGTGCTAGATAGCACATTAGGATCCTATGTTGCATTTCTGATATTCCAGTAAAACCGTAAAATACTGCATTTGCATAGTTGTTTGCAACAAAGAGTTTTTGTGCAAGATAGCACATTAGGATCCTACGCTGCATTTCTGATATTCCAATAAACCCGTAACATACTGCATTTTTATTGTTGTTTACAAAAAAAAACCTTTTTGTGCTAGATAGCACATTAGCTGCCTATGCTGCATTTCTGATATTCCAAAAAAGTAACATACTGCATTTTTATTGTTATTTGCAAAAAACACTGTTTTTGTGCTAGATAGCACATTAAGATCCAAAGCTGCATTTCTGATATTCCAATAAAACAGTAAAATACTGCATTTACATAGTTATTTGCAAAAAACACCATTTTTGTGCTAGATAGCACATTAGCAGCCTACGCTGCATTTCAGATATTCCAAAAAAAAAAAAATCTGTAACATACTGCACTTACATAGTTGTTTGCAAAAAACACAGCTTTTGTGCTAGATAACACATTAGGATCCTACACGGCATTTCTTTTTTTCCAATAGAACTGCAACATACTGCATTTCCATAGTTGTCTGCAAAAAACACAGTTTTTGTGCTAGAGAGCACATTCGGATCATAAAAAGCATTTCTGATATTTTATTAAAACCGTTACATACTGCATTCACATAGTTGTTTGCAATAAACACAGCACAACACAACACATTAAAAGACTGAACCACCACTAGAGGTCGCTGTTGTGTTACAGATGGAAATGCAGGACACAGCTAGAAGGATTTCTAAACCCTCATTAAAAATGAAAGAGGCCCTCTTAACCGACAACATTGAGATATGTAATAATTTGTCCAGTTTGTGGGAAATGTCTGAACAATGTATGGATGCAGCACATGGATCAGGCTATAATGAAGATCAATTAAAGGCCATGTGTACAAAATTGAATAAGACCTATGATAGTTATAATAGACTGTCTGAAAAATATTCTTCTCTGTTATCAAGTCTCAACTCAGAGGAATTCATCCTAGAATTAAATACCCACACTGCACTTAATGATGAAAGATATAGCAGATTTATGGCAGTCAAGTCAATGCTAGAGAACAAGATATCACAACAATATGAAACTGCGTCCGCCATTCTAACCTCTCAAGGCACTCCAATGCTTCATCCCGTTCCTCGAAATCTATTGCTCAGTCCTCATTGCTAAGGTCTCGCTCACAGCACTCTTCGCTGAGTACCTCATTGGTGTTGGCACGCGCAAAGCGGAAGCAGCAAAGGTACAAGCTCACTGCATTAGAAAGGAAGCAGCTATTAAGGCACAAGTCGCAGAGACCCAAGCGCTATCCCAAGCTAATCAAGCAGCTATACTAGCCCAATCTCAAGCTAATCAAGCAGCTATACAGGCTCAGGCGCAGCGACCAAAGCCAAGGCCGAAGCTGAGTTGGATGTCCTTCAGAAGGAAAGGGAAGAAGCAGCAGCTATGGCTGAACTCAGAGTTCTTGAAGAAGCTGCTGAAGAAGAAGAAGCTTATCATCCTATGTCCAAGATTTGTAATGACTCAGAAGGCCGTACCCTGCAATTCGTCCTAGACCAAAGCAAAGTCAATGCATTTGCACCAGAAGATTTGGGCTCTGCACGCCAGCCTGCTGAACTCGTGCGGATAGAAAAAGAGGCAGCTGCTAACCATACAGTTGACCCCAGTCCAGTGGACATTTCTCTTTCTTTAAAACCTCTGGCACCTTACACAGTATTTCAGGCGCCATTAGAGACCAAGCCGCTTCAAGCTCATCAAATCACATTAAAACCTCCTTAGACTAGTTACATAGCAACCAAGACACTGGTGCCAAGATTACCAGATGTGAAGCCTTCATTTACGCTCAACCCAGCTGCCACTTCATTCCATCTTCCAACCCCCAAACATAGGGTATCAGATGGTGCCAACAACACCAGTGAGGAGAAGTTCCCATCGCCATGATGCATGAAAGAAATAACACATCAGAAATCGCTAAGTACCTCATTCTCAGGGATCTCATCAGTACTAGCCTTATGAACTTTGATGATCGCCCAGAGAACTATAGAAGTTGAAAGGCCACCTTCAAGACAACAGTACAAACCCTTGCTGTGCCGCCTATGCAAGATCTAGATTTACTAATTAGATGGCTAGGTCCATGGTCGTCAAACTGTGTTAAGAGACTTAAAACCGTTCATATCTACGAACCAGTCAAAGGCTTTCGTCTCGCATGGGAAAGATTAGAGCAGACATACGGCGGCTCGAAAGTAGTTGAACGTGCCCTAATTAAAAGACCATACGACTTTCCTCGATTATCCAATACAGACCGCCAAGGGTTCCAGGAATTAAGCGATCTTCTTCATGAGTTTGAAATCATCAAGGGAGACCCGCAGCTACCAGGTCTCAGCATTCTTGATACATCCCATGGTGTGGGCCTGATCGTGGAGAAATTACCCCTCAATATTCAAGATGAATGTGCAACAACAGGTTCAAAATAGTGTTGAGCGCGAATATTCGAAAAGCGAATTTTTTTAGCGAATATCGGCACTTCGCTAATTCGCGAATATTTCGAATATAGCGCTATAAATTCGCTATTTCGAATATTCGTTTTTTTTTTAGTTATATTTTTTTCTTTCCTACTTCCCAAAAGTAGTTCTTACCTGTCCTGAGGATTCCTGGCTTCCTGGCTGCTCTAGTCAGTGCCCGTTGCCGCTTCTGCCGACTTCCGTGCTCATGTGGAGCGTCCCCATCCATGGGAGAATCTCCATATACTAAAATGTACTGTCGGATTTGAGGAATTACGTTGAAATCGCAATGCGATTAATTCAAGTTATATTAATCGCATTGCGATTACAACTTAGCACTGCTATCTTACATAGGCTAGAATAACGAATATGGAATATAGCTATGCACTAGCAGTGCTAAGTTGAAATCGCAATGCGAATACTTTAAGTTAAATTAATCGCATTGCGATTTCAACTTAACACTGCTGCTATATTCCATATTCGTTAACTCGTTAATTCTAGCAAGCTGACCCATTATAAACCCAGCTCTAAGTTGAAATCGCAATGCAATTAATATAACTTGAATTAATCGCATTGCGATTTCAACGTAATTCCTCAAATCCGACAGTACATTTTAGTATATGGAGACGTTCCCATGGTGATGGGGACGCTCCATGAGCACAGAAGTTATGGTTGGCTTGGTAGAATTAGCGAATAGCGAATATGACGAATGTATTCGTCATATTCCTCAAAGCGAAGATAACGAAGTATTCTACATCTTCGTTTTAGCTACCTATTCGTCAACTTAGCTAATTCTAGCAATCAAATAGGAAGGTTGACTGACTATAGAGACAGCTGTGTCAAATTCGCTATGCGATTTTTTTTTTAATACAATAATTATATTACTTGATAAAATTATTATAAGTATTCTATTTATTAAAAAAAAAAATCGCATAGCGAATTCAATACAGCTGTCTCTATAGTCAACCTTCCTATTTGATTGCTAGAATTAGCGAAGTTGACGAATAGGTAGCTAAACGAAGATGTAGAATACTTCGTTATCTTCGTTTTGAGGAATAGACGAATACATTCGTCATATTCGTCATCCTCGCTAATTCTAGATATGAAACCAATAGGAAAGTAGCCTTAAGTACAAATCGCAATATGCGATTATTTAAATCGCATGTTAATTGCGATAACTAGAAAAAAATGACGAATATTCGATTTCGACGAATATGAAACGAATATTCATTCGAATATTCGCGAATTTCGTCGAAATCGAATATGGCACCTGCCGCTCATCACTAGTTCAAAATACAAGGAGCAACATCGTGTTCCCTTTCCACCATTTTCATTCTTCTGTAAGTTCATCAAGGACTTAGCTAGAGCTAAAAACGATCCGAGCTTCAACACCTTGGGAACCAACATCTTTGGCTCTACTAAATAGAGACACAAGACTTTCAGTCCCAGAGAGGGGGTCCCTAAAGGTCTAATTTCAGTAAAAAAGACAGGGGTTGTGCCCACTACTAACAATGGAAATGAAAGCCCCAAGAAACTCGATCATCATTGCCGTATCCATGATAAACCACATCTTTTAAGAAAATGCTGTGTCTTCATAGCAAAGCCCTTTGAGGAACGTAAGGTGTTCCTAGGGAGTCATAATATCTGCTTCAGATGCTGTGCATCCACTGAGCACTTCGCCAGAGACTGTAAGGTTCCAGTCAAGTGTTCTGAATGTAATAGTGATCTAAACATGTCCGCTGTTCACCCGGGACCCATCAGGTGGAACCTAGAACCAGTTAACTGGCATAAGCCCCATTCCGATCAAGGCGGGCAGAGTCATGGCGGGGAGAGTGCCGACCGACCAACCACAACCGTCATGCCCAGATGCACAAAGGTATGTGGAGAAGGACTTGTGTGCGGTAAGTCTTGTTCTAAGATTTGCCTCGTTAATGTGTTTCCTACTGCACAACCAGAGAAGACCATAAGAATGTATGCTATTCTAGATGACCAAAGTAATCATTCCCTAGCTAGCCCTAAGTTATTTGATCTGTTCAGGATAGAGGGAAAGACTACACCCTACACCCTTTGAACATGCTCTGGTCTTGTGACAACCTTAGGAAGAAGAGCTAATGGTTTCACCTTAAAGCCCATCAAAGGACATAAAAAACTCTCTCTTCCAACCCTTATTGAGTGTGACAAATTGCCGGACACAAGGGATGAGATTCCCACACCTAAAGCCGCACAGCATCACCCTCATCTCAGGAACATAGCCAGAGAGATTCCTCCCCTTGATAACCATTTCGAGATCTTACTCTTGCTAGGTAGAGACATTCTTGAGGCTCATAAGGTCCTTGAACTTCGCAATGGCCCTATCAACGCTCCATATGCCCAAAAACTTACAGTGGGTTGGATCATCGTGGGGGATGTATGTCTGGACAGAACCTGCAGACCCTGCCAAGTACACTCCTTCAGAACTGAAGTATTATTAGAGGGGCGAACTTCTTACTTCAGACAGTGTCCTTACCGCTACTATGTGCAAGATATGCCCTGCCCAAATATTCTAAAAACATCATAAAGCAGCTTAAATCCCAAGGAGTGAGCTGCAGAAGAATGTTCCTGGACAGAAGGGCAGCTTGTAGAAAGGCCTTCAGGATTTCAATTGGAGCCCTCTTCAAGCCCTTCCCAGCTTTGCAGTCCTCACACAGTTTATCATAATGAATCCTATATCATCACTGACAACAAGCCTTCTGATTCATGAAGTTCTGATGAGATACAGTAGAAACTTGAGCCTTCCAGTCTACTGTTTGACAATGAGTTTAATTCTGTAAAAGAAGTATCGTCTGAATGTTCTATAAAGGAGGTTCCTTCAACACAGGAAGAGTTCATTTCAGATACTTTGCAAGAACCTTCAGTTCCATCTGCAGTTGTTGATTGCACTCAAGAGGATCAGAGTTCTTCCCAGTCTTCAACGGATGAGCACCTTCATATTTCTCAGCCTTTTCTGAAAACCACAGGGAAAAGTTCACCGCCAATGTCCATGACAAATACTGCATGTCACCAACCCAAGTCCGTACGTACAAAGACAGATCCCATTTCAGAAGTGAAAGGCAGACATGAGCATTTGCATTCACGATTCATAGACAGAAAGCAATCTACATGTAAATCAGCCTCACAAAATAAGTGCTCTCGCTCTAAATTGGTGACACAGACAGAGAAGTCACATTCTAAATCTTTGGTAAGATCAAGGAGAACCAAGTCTCGCTCAGCTTCTAATGAAAGCAACAGACAATCTCCTGTAGTAAAAAAATAAGAAATCCACATCTGGGGTGCATAAAAGATCACTCAAAAATAAATAAAAAAATATAGGCAATATTCCTGTGCCATCTGGCGTTTTCAAAGAGCACAACCTTTATAAGTTTCAGTGGAAGCAGGTAAAACATCTCGCCAGTCAGTTCTGGGAAAAGTGGAGAAGAAAGTACCTCTGCCTCTTGCAAGAATACAGAAGGTGGCAAGAACCAAGGCCTAATTTGAAGAAAGGAGATTTTGTTCTGTTAAGAGACAAACAAGGTAATCGTCTCGACTGGCCTACTGGACTTTTTACTAAAGTCTTTTCCAGTTCGAATGGAAAGAACTTCCATGTTGAGATTCCTTTTACCAGAGATGCTCATTATCTTCTAGGACTGTTTCCAGTACCAGCTCTATGGTCTGAAGTGAAGACATATCCTTTTTTTGTTTGAATAAATGTTCATTGCATGTTTCCTTTTCAGGTTTATGGACATTATTCATCTGTTTATTCATCAGGTTTATGGACATTATTCATTGTTATTTTATACAATTCCATTATATGCATATACATAGTGAAATCTACCGATACCAGACGGTGAGTGTTCTGTTTCAGTATCTTGCATTGTGTATTGGTATGCTCCTCTCTTTCCTCCCCCCTCTGTTTCAGTTTCTACTTGGTTCAGTCTAGCCACTTCCTCTTTTCCGTTATGCATTGCTGTTTGTGTGTGCTGTAATTCTGAGGAGAATAGGAGGAAAATCTGAGGTGAATCTGTGTAGTATCTCATCTTCTTATCAAAGAGATTATTAGAGGCATAATTCTTTTACCATCTTGATTCCCTGCATATCTTGTAATACAATCTCCGGATTAAAAGACAACTTGATTAACTCCTGGGTGTCTGATGCGTAAACTGTAAGTGGAGAATGTCTGATTCAACAAGTCACCTCACAGATGCGTGATTGTATAAGGCTGACATTTCGAAACGCCACAACAGCTTTTGTGCTAGATAGCACATTAGCGGCCTACGCTTCATTTCTGATATTTCAATAAATCCGTTGCATACTGCATTTACATAGTTTACATTAGAGGCCTACTCTGCATTTCTGATATTCCAATAAAACTGTAACATACTGCATTTTTATTGTTATTTGCAAAAAACACAGTTTTTGTGCTAGAAAGCACATTGGGATCCTACACTTTATTTCTGAAATTCCAATAAAACCATAACATACTGCATTTACATAGTTGTTTGCAAAAAAAAACTCTTTTTGTGCTAGATAGCACATTAGGATCTAAAGCTGCATTTCTGATATTCCAATAAAACATTAAAACACTGCATTTACATAGTTGTTTGTGAAAAACACAGTTTTTGGGCTAGATAGCACATTAGGATCCTACGTTGCATTTCTGATATTCCAGTAAAACCGTAAAATACTGAATTTGCATAGTTGTTTGCAACAAACAATTTTTGTGCTAGAAAGCACATTAGGATCCTACGCTACATTTCTTATATTCCAATAAAACCGTATCATACTGCATTTACATAGTTGTTTGCAAAAAACACAGTTTTTGTGCTAGATAGCACATTCGGATCCTACAAAGCATTTCTGATATTCTATTAAAACCGTTACATACTGCATTCACATAGTTGTTTGCAAAAAACACAGCTTTTGTGCTAGATAGCACATTAGCGGCCTACGCTGCATTTCTGATATTCCAATAAATCCGTTGCATACTGCATTTACATAGTTTACATTAGAGGTCTACGCTGCATTTCTGATATTCTAATAAAACCATGACATACTGCATTTACATAGTTGTTTGCAAAAAACACAGCTGTTCTGTTTCAGTATCTTGCATTCTGTATTGGTATGCTCCTCTCTTTCCTCCCCCCTCTGTTTCAGCTTCTACTTGGTTCAGTCTAGCCACTTCCTCTTTTCCGTTATGCATTGCTGTTTGTGTGTGCTGTAATTCTGAGGAGAATCTGAGGAAAATCTGAGGAGAATCTGTGTAGTATCTCATCTTCTTATCAAGGAGATTATTAGAGGCATAATTCTTTTACCATCTGGATTCCCTGCATATCATGTAATACAATCTCCGGATTAAAAGACTACTTGATTAACTCCTGGCTGGGTGTCTGATGCGTAAACTGTAAGTGGAGAATGTCTGATTCAACAAGTCACCTCACAGATGCGTGATTGTATAAGGCTGACATTTCGAAACGCCACAACAGCTTTTGTGCTAGATAGTACATTAGCGGCCTACGCTGCATTTCTGTTATTCCAATAAATCCGTTGCATACTGCATTTACATAGTTTACATTAGAGGCCTACTCTGCATTTCTGATATTCCAATAAAACTGTAACATACTGCATTTTTATTGTTATTTGCAAAAAACACAGTTTTTGTGCTAGAAAGCACATTGGGATCCTACACTTTATTTCTGAAATTCCAATAAAACCATAACATACTGCATTTACATAGTTGTTTGAAAAAAACAGTTTTTGTGCTAGATAGTACATTAGGATCATATGCTGCATTTCTGATATTCCAATAAAACAGTAACATACTGCATTTACATTGTTGTTTGCAAAACACACAGTTATTATACTAGATAGCACATTAGGATGCATTTATGATATCTCAATAAAACTGTAACATGTTGCATTTTTATTGTTATTTGCAAAAAACACAGTTTTTGTGCTAGATAGCACATTAGGATCCAAAGCTGCATTTCTGATATTCCAATAAAACAGTAAAATACTGCATTTACATAGTTGTTTGCAAAAAAACACAGTTTTTGTGCTAGATAGCACATTAGAGTTCTACACTGCATTTCTGATATTTCACTAAAACCATGACATACTGCATTAACATAGTTTTTTGCAAAGAGCACATTGTTTGTGCTAGACAGCACCTTAGGATCCTACGATGCATTTCTGATATTCCAATAAAACAGTAACATTCTGCATTTTTATTGTTGTTTGCAAAAAACACAGTTTTTGTGCTAGATAGCACATTAGTATCCTATACTGCATTTCTTATATTCCAATAGAACCGTAACATACTGCATTTACATAGTTGTTTGCAAAAAACACAGCTTTTGTGCTAGATAGCACATTAGGATCCAAAGCTGCATTTCTGATATTCCAATAAATCCGTTGCATACTGCATTTACATAGTTTACATTAGAGGTCTACGCTACAATTCTGATATTCCAAAAAAGTAACATTCTGCATTTTTATTGTTATTTGCAAAAAACACAGTTTTTGTGCTTGATAAAACATTTGGATCCTGCACTGCATTTCTTATACTCCAATAGAACCGTAACATACTACATTTATATAGTTGTCTGCAAAAAACACAGTTTTTGTGCTAGATAGCACATTTGGATCCTACAAAGCATTTCTGATATTCTATTAAAACCGTTACATACTGCATTCACATAGTTGTTTGCAAAAAACACAGCTTTTGTGCTAGATAGTACATTAGCGGCCTACGCTGCATTTCTCAATATGTGATGAGAAAAAATCTTCGAATGGCTTGGATAAGTAAAAGCTGCTCCAAAGTTATTACCACATAAAGTGACATGTCAGATTTGCAAAATTAGGCCAGGTCAAGAAGAGGGCAAAAGCCCCGCTTTGGAAGTGGTTAAAGGCTCTCTGCAGCCATGAAATAGCCATTTTTAACAAAATTCACCGCAAATAACTTTGGATCAAGCAGAATTTTTCTAAAAACTGGTGAAGCAAATTTTTAAAAATTTGCTCATCTCTAGTCATCATCTTTTCAGTTAGCCTATAAAAGTTATTATTATTATTATTATTAAGTTTTAAATTCTCCATGAAAAAAATCCATCTGTAGTAATATAACAAATAAAATACAGGAAAGAATGATGAAAGGTAAGCTACAGCAGGGTCTCACCCTCAGTGCCTGTGTGCTATGAGAAGGAAGAGGGAGGAGTATGATCATACTACAGTCCCTATGCCTCAGCCTTTTAGTGAAACTGAGGAGGAGCAGCAGGGAAGAGATATCTTACTGGCTCAAAACACACAGCACAGTTCTTGCATCATGCCAGACAAAGAATGCCCACTTAGCATGAGGGCAGAAAAGACACAGAAATGTTGTAGATGCTAGGAAAAGACATAAAGGGTCATTTATCAAACTGTTGTAAGTTGAACTGGCTTAGTTGCCCATAGCAACCAATCAGATTCCACTTTTCATTTTCCAAAGTAGCTGTCAAAAATGAAAGGTGGAATCTGATTGGTTGCTATTGTCAATTAAGCCAGTTCTACTTTACACTAGTTTGATAAATGACCCAAAAATCTTTGTGGAACTCTTTTTACTGTGCTACATCTAATACACATCAACAACTGCAGGAGAATGGATAAGAGATGTTTGCTTTGTAACATTTAATATTCTGTTATTACATAAGCTTATTCAATGCATCTACTAAGAATTTGTTTAGCGGCAAAAATAAAATAAAAGATATTATCCATAAAAAACATCCAGTCAGATTGTAATGTTTGAGTGGAGCCTAATCTTAGTACAGCCAAGGCTGTCATATTATGCACTGCTGGTGGCTAACAACAGCTATATATTGGATGCCTGATGTCATAATGATGCAGAAGGAATGCGGGACATTTCAGAACTTGAGATTTCATAATTCTGAATGCAGATCGGTGCTACAGTGCAAGCTATAATTCAGGATAAAAGAGAAGATAAAGAATACAATAGATTAACAAAGTTACTCAACGGCTTATGTAGATTAACCGCTTCATTATGAGAGTGTTTACCACCCCTTCCTTACCAGCCAAATTTTTTTCAGTTTTAACAATGGACCTATCTGACTGCAAATAACTAATTTCTGAGCCAACCTCAATGTATGTAATATTATTTTTCACAGGACATCTTAGACCAGCGATGGAGAACCTTTAAGAGACCGAGTGCCCAAACTGCAACCCCAAACCCACTTATTTATCGCAAAGTGCCAACACGGCAATTTAACCTGAATAATCAGCGCAATATATTATACCTTCCATGTACTTTATCATTTAGATATAACAGCCTGCCTACATTTAGTGCACTGCATGTGCCTTTCATAGTGCGCTCTGCACTGCTGGAGGGCAGGAAAGGTCTAAGTATATTGGTACACCATAGACTTTCCAGGATGCGGGTGCCCACAGAAAGGGCTCTGAGTGCCGCCTCTGGCACCCGTGCCATATAGAGTTGAGCGAACACCTGGATGTTCGGGTTTGAGAGGTTCGGCCGAACTTCCGGAAAATGTCCGGGTTCGTGATCCGAACTCAACCCGAACTTCATCCCGAACCCGAAACCCATAGAAGTTAATGGGGACCCGAACTTTTGGGAACTAAAAAGGCTGTAAAATACTCCCGGAAAGGGCTAGAGGGCTGCAAAAGGCAGCAAAATGTAGGTAAATCCCCTGCAAACAAATGTAGATAGGGAAATGATAACTTAACATAAAATAAATAAAAATTAACCAATATTAATTGGAGTTAGGTCCAATAGCACAGAATCAGGCTTCAAATCAACCACCAATGGAGAAGGTCGCTTACTATTATTTCGACCCCAGCATCCAGACAAAGGACAGAGATCCCACAGCAGAGAATCTGGCATCATATCAACCACCACAGGAGAAGGCCACTTTCAGTGACTTAGGCCTTAGCACCCAGACAGAGGAGACATGTCAGATAGCACAAGCATTACATTTATACCATCCAGCACAGGAGAAGGCCACTTTTAGTTACTTTGACCCCTGCACCCAGAAAGAGGAGAGAGGCCCCACAGCACATATTCAGGCATCATATCACCCACCACAGGAGTAGGCCACCATTTAGTTAATTTGACCACTGCACCCATGTCAGATGGTACAAGCATCAGATTTACATCACCCAGCACAAGAGAAGGCCACTTTTAGAGACTTTGACCCCTGCACCCAGACGGAGGAGAGAGGTTTCACAGCAGAGAATCAGGCATTTAGATCACCCACCACAGGAGTAGGACACCATTTAATGGGACCCCGGCAACCATGTCAGATGGCACAAGTATAACATTTATATCACCCAGCACAGGAGAAGGCGACTTTGAGAGACTTTGACCCCTGCACCCAGACGGAGGAGAGAGGTTTCACAGCAGAGAATCAGGCATTTAGATCACCCACCACAGGAGTAGGCCATCATTTAATGGGACCCCGGCAACCATGTCAGATGGTACAAGCATCAGTTTTACATCACCCAGCACAAGAGAAGGCCACTTTTAGAGACTTTGACCCCTGCACCCAGACAGAGGAGAGAGGTTTCACAGCAGAGAATCAGGCATTTAGATCACCCACCACAGGAGTAGGCTACCATTTAATGGGACCCCGGCAACCATGTCAGATGGCACAAGTATAACATTTATATCACCCAGCACAGTAGAAGGCGACTTTGAGAGACATTGACCCCTGCACCAAGACGGAGGAGAGAGGTTTTCACAGCAGAGAATCAGGCATTTAGATCACCCACCACAGGAGTAGGCCATCATTTAATGGAACCCCGGCAACTATGTCAGATGGCACAAGCATCAGTGTTACATCACCCAGCACAAGAGAAGGCCACTTTTAGAGACTTTGACCCCTGCACCCAGACGAAGGAGAGAGGTTTTCACAGCAGAGAATCAGGCATTTAGATCACCCACCACAAGAGTAGGCCACCATTTAATGGGACCCCGGCAACCATGTCAGATGGCACAAGCATCAGTTTTACATCACCAAGCACAAGAGAAGGCCACTTTTAGAGACTTTGACCCCTGCACCCAGACGGAGGAGAGAGGTTTCACAGCAGAGAATCAGGCATTTAGATCACCCACCACAGGAGTAGGCCATCATTTAATGGGACCCCGGCAACCATGTCAGATGGTACAAGCATCAGTTTTACATCACCCAGCACAAGAGAAGGCCACTTTTAGAGACTTTGACCCCTGCACCCAGACAGAGGAGAGAGGTTTCACAGCAGAGAATCAGGCATTTAGATCACCCACCACAGGAGTAGGCTACCATTTAATGGGACCCCGGCAACCATGTCAGATGGCACAAGTATAACATTTATATCACCCAGCACAGTAGAAGGCGACTTTGAGAGACATTGACCCCTGCACCAAGACGGAGGAGAGAGGTTTTCACAGCAGAGAATCAGGCATTTAGATCACCCACCACAGGAGTAGGCCACCATTTAATGGGACCCCGGCAACTATGTCAGATGGTCACAAGCATCAGTTTTACATCACCCAGCACAAGAGAAGGCCACTTTTAGAGACTTTGACCCCTGCACCCAGACGGAGGAGAGAGGTTTTCACAGCAGAGAATCAGGCATTTAGATCACCCACCACAGGAGTAGGCCACCATTTAGTAATGGGACCCCGGCAACCATGTCAGATGGCACAAGCATCAGTTTTACATCACCCAGCACAAGAGAAGGCCACTTTTAGAGACTTTGACCCCTGCACCCAGACGGAGGAGAGAGGTTTCACAGCAGAGAATCAGGCACTTAGATCACCCACCACAGGAGTAGGCCATCATTTAATGGGACCCCGGCAACCATGTCAGATGGTACAAGCATCAGTTTTACATCACCCAGCACAAGAGAAGGCCACTTTTAGAGACTTTGACCCCTGCACCCAGACGGAGGAGAGAGGTTTCACAGCAGAGAATCAGGCATTTAGATCACCCACCACAGGAGTAGGCCACCATTTAATGGGACCCCGGCAACCATGTCAGATGGCACAAGCATCAGTTTTACATCACCCAGCACAAGAGAAGGCCACTTTTAGAGACGTTGACCCCTGCACCAAGACGGAGGAGAGAGGTTTTCACAGCAGAGAATCAGGCATTTAGATCACCCTCCACAGGAGTAGGCCACCATTAAATGGGACCCGGCAACAATGTCAGATGGCACAAGTATAACATTTATATCACCCAGCACATGACAAGGCCACTTTCAGTGAGTTAGGCCTTAGCAACGAGACAGAGGAGACAGGTCAGATAGCGCAAGCATCGGTTTTACAGATCACCCACCACAGGAGTAGGCCACATTTAGTTAATTTGACCCCTGCACCCAGAAAGAGGAGAGAGGTCCCACAGCACATAATCAGGCATCATATCAACCACCTCAGGTTTACATCAACCACCACAGGAGAAGGGCACTTTTAGAGACTTTGACCCCTGCAACCACACGGAGGAGAGAGGTCCCACAGCAGAGATTCAGGCATTTATATCAGCCAGCACAGGAGAAGGCCGCTTTCAGTGACTTAGGCCTTAGCCCCGACACAGAGGAGACAGGTCAGATAGCACAAGCATCAGTTTTACATCAACCACCACAGGAGAAGGGCACTTTTAGAGACTTTGACCCCTGCAGCCACACGGAGGAGAGAGGTCCCACAGCAGAGATTCAGGCATTTATATCAGCAAGCACAGGAAAAGGGCCGCTTTCAGTGACTTAGGCCTTAGCACCGATACAGAGGAGACAGGTCAGATAGCACAAGCATCAGTTTTACATCAACCACCACAGGAGAAGGGCACTTTTAGAGACTTTGACCCCTGCAGCCACACGGAGGAGAGAGGTCCCACAGCAGAGATTCAGGCATTTATATCAGCCAGCACAGGAGAAGGCCGCTTTCAGTGACTTAGGCCTTAGCACCGACACAGAGGAGACAGGTCAGATAGCACAAGCATCAGTTTTACATCAACCACCACAGGAGAAGGGCACTTTTAGAGACTTTGACCCCTGCAGCCACACGGAGGAGAGAGGTCCCACAGCAGAGATTCAGGCATTTATATCAGCCAGCACAGGAGAAGGCCGCTTTCAGTGACTTAGGCCTTAGCACCGACACAGAGGAGACAGATCAGATTGTACAAGCATCAGTTTTACATCAACCACCACAGGAGAAGGTCACTTTTTGTTTCTTTGACCCCTGCACCCAGAAAGAGGAGAGAGGTCCCACAGCAGAGAATCAGGCATTTTGATCACCCACCACAGGAGAATGCCGCTTTCAGTGACTTTGGCCCCCTGCACCCAGACGGAGGAGAAAGGTTTTCACAGCACATATTAAGGCCTCATATCACCCACCACAGGAGTTGGCCACCATTTAGTTAATTTGACCCCTGCACCCATGTCAGATGGTACAAGCATCAGTTTTACATCACCCAGCACAAGAGAAGGCCACTTTTAGAGACTTTGACCCCTGCACCCAGACGGAGGAGAGAGGTTTCACAGCAGAGAATCAGGCATTTAGATCACCCACCACAGGAGTAGGCCACCATTTAATGGGACCCCGGCAACCATGTCAGATGGCACAAGTATAACATTTATATCACCCAGCACATGACAAGGCCACTTTCAGTGAGTTAGGCCTTAGCAACGAGACAGAGGAGACAGGTCAGATAGCGCAAGCATCAGTTTTACAGATCACCCACCACAGGAGTAGGCCACCTTTAGTTAATTTGACCCCTGCACCCAGAAAGAGGAGAGAGGTCCCACAGCACATAATCAGGCATCATATCAACCAACTCAGGAGAAGGCCACCATTTAGTTACTTAGGCCTTAGCACCGACACAGAAGAGACAGAGGTTAGATAGCACAAGCATCAGTTTTACATCAACCACCACAGGAGAAGGGCACTTTTAGAGACTTTGACCCCTGCAGCCACACGGAGGAGAGAGGTCCCACAGCAGAGATTCAGGCATTTATATCAGCCAGCACAGGAGAAGGCCGCTTTCAGTGACTTAGGCCTTAGCCCCGACACAGAGGAGACAGGTCAGATAGCACAAGCATCAGTTTTACATCAACCACCACAGGAGAAGGGCACTTTTAGAGAATTTGACGCCTGCAGCCACACAGAGGAGAGAGGTCCCACAGCAGAGATTCAGGCATTTATATCAGCCAGCACAGGAGAAGGCCGCTTTCAGTGACTTAGGCCTTAGCACCGACACAGAGGAGACAGGTCAGATAGCACAAGCATCAGTTTTACATCAACCACCACAGGAGAAGGGCACTTTTAGAGACTTTGACCCCTGCAGCCACACGGAGGAGAGAGGTCCCACAGCAGAGATTCAGGCATTTATATCAGCCAGCACAGGAGAAGGCCGCTTTCAGTGACTTAGGCCTTAGCACCGACACAGAGGAGACAGGTCAGATAGCACAAGCATCAGTTTTACATCAACCACCACAGGAGAAGGGCACTTTTAGAGACTTTGACCCCTGCAGCCACACAGAGGAGAGAGGTCCCACAGCAGAGATTCAGGCATTTATATCAGCCAGCACAGGAGAAGGCCGCTTTCAGTGACTTTGGCCCCCTGCACCCACACAAAGGAGACATGTCAGACAGCACAAGTATAACATTCATATCACCCAGCACAGGAGAAGGACACTTTCATGTACTTTGGCCCCAGCACCCAGACAGACGGAAGGTTCATTCAACTCTGGGTTGCACCCCAAGATCCTACTTAATTTCAAAAATTGATTTTTCAATGAAGAAGTGGCCAGGAGTACAAGACAACATGGTTTAAGGCAGTTATTAAGGACTACTCTGCACAAGGGAGGGTCAGGTCTTGTGGGATCCATGCCTGGTTCATTTTTATAAACGTCAGCTTGTCCACGTTGGCTGCGGACAGGCGGCTGCGTTTGTCAGTAATGACGCCCCCCTGCCGTGCTGAATACACGTTCAGATAAAACGCTGGCCGCCGGGCAGGACAGCACCTCCAAGGCTCAACATGCTAATTCTGGCCACGTGGACAATTTGGAAACCCAGAAGTTGAATGGGGCCGAACCATCCGTCAGTACGTGGAGTTGTGTGTAGACGTACTGTTCAACCATGTTAGTGAAATGTTGCCTCCTGCTAACACGTTCCGTATCAGGTGTTGGGGCAGTTAGCTGTGGCGTGGAGACAAAACTTTTCCACATTTCTGCCATGCTAACCCTGCCCTCAGAGGAGCAGGCCGTGACACTGCTGCGTGGGCGACCTCTTGCGCCTCCTCTGCCTTGGCCTTGGCCTTCCACCTGTTCCCCTGTGACAGTTGGGAATGCTCTCAGGAGCACGTCTACCAGTGTGCGCTTGTACTCGCGCATCTTCCTATCACGCTCCAGTGCAGGAAGTAAAGTGGGCACATTGTCTTTGTACCGTGGATCCAGCAGGGTGGCCACCCAGTAGTCAGCATACGTTAAAATGTGGGCAACTCTGCTGTCGTTGCGCAGGCACTGCAGCATTTAATCGCTCATGTGTGCCAGGCTCCCCAGAGGTAAGGACAAGCTGTCCTCTGTGGGAGGCGTATCGTCATCATCCTCTGTATCCCCCCAGCCACGCACCAGGGATGTGCCTGCGCTGTGCTGGGTGCCACCCCGCTGTGAACCTGCTTCATCCTCATCCTCCTCCACCTCCTCCTCATCCTCCTCGTCCTCCAGTAGTGGTCCCCGGCTGGCCACATTTGTACCTGCCCTCTGCTGTTGCAAAAAACCTCCCTCTGAGCCACTTCTAACAGACTGGCCTGAAAGTGCTAAAAATGAACCCTCATCCTCCTCCTCCTGGCCCACCTCCTCTTCCATCATCGCCCTAAGCGTTTTCTCTAGGAGACATAGAATTGGTATTGTCACGCTGATAACAGTGGCATCGCCACTGGCCATGTAGGTGGCGTACTCTAAACAGCGCAACAGGGCACACAGGTCTCGCATGGAGGCCCAATCATTGGTGGTGAAGTGGTGCTGTTCCGCAGTGCGACTGACCCGTGCGTGCTGCAGCTGAAACTCCACTATGGCCTGCTGTTGCTCGCACAGTCTCTCCAGCATGTGCAAGGTGGAGTTCCACCGGGTGGGCACGTCGCATATTAGGCGGTGAGCGGGAAGGCCGAAGTTCCACTGTAGCGCTGACAGGCGAGAAGCGTCAGGATGTGAACGCCGGAAGCGCGCACAGACGGCCGGCACTTTATGCAGCAGCTCTGACATGTCTGGGTAGTTGTGAATGAACTTTTACACCACCAAATTCAGCACATGCGCCAGGCAAGGGATGTGCGTCAAATCGGCTAGTCCCAGAGCTGCCACGAGATTTCGCCCATTATCGCACACCACCAGGCCGGGCTTGAGGCCCTCCGGCAGCAACCACTGGTCGGTCTGTTGTTCAATACCCCGCCACAACTCCTGCGCGGTGTGGGGCCTGTCCCCCAAACATATGAGTTTCAGAATGGCCTGCTGACGTTTACCCCGGGCTGTGCTGAAGTTGGTGGTGAAGGTGTGTGGCTGACTGGATGAGCTGGTGGAAGCAGAGGAGGAGGAAGCCGAGTAGGAGGAGGCTACAGGAGGCAAAGAATGATGCCCTGTGATCCTTGGCGGCGGAAGGACGTGCACCAAGGAACTCTCTGCCTGGGGCCCAGCCGCCACTACATTTACCAATGTGCAGTTAGGGAGATATAGCGTCCCTGGCCGTGCTTACTGGTCCACGTATCTGTGGTTAGGTGGACCTTGCCACAAATGGCGTTGCGCAGTGCACACTTGATTTAATCGGACACTTGCATGTGCAGGGAAGGCACGGCTGTCTTGGAGAAGTAGTGGCGGCTGGGAACCACATACTGGGGGACAGCCATGGCCATCAGCTGTTGTGCGGCTCCTGGGTCCCGCTGTCTGTTGCTGGTGCGGTGCTGGGGCGCCGGTGGTCGCCGCGCACGGCTGCGCCATTTATAGGTTAGAGTAGTTTCCCACTTGCAGAGGCATCCTTGTCGTGGAAAGTGGGCTTATGCTTTTTGATCAAACTGTTAACTAATGCCTCTTATGCACAGCATACTATGTATTACAAATTTGGCGGATTCGCCACGTAATTATGCTGAGACAGTCGTAATATCAAAAGCATATTGTTGAGGATGTGCGATCCATATTCACTCTCCAGTATATATTGTAATTTGTCTATTTTCTTTGAGCCCAGCTCCCCCCCTCTGGGGTCAGCACTCCTCCCCATTTGGACTAGGTGTTTTTAATTAGCCTTAGTGGCAAGGGGTTTATAAACTCCTACTATCTCTCAGATGCATTTCCTGAGGGTTGTGACTGGGTGAGCTCTTTGCACTCGTTCACATGGTGCAGTACTGCGTGTCTGCCATTGCTGCCTCAGTGCTGTGCTGGCGGGCGGTGGGCCCCAGAGCCAAGGAGGCTTTGCTGCACAGTGGGGTTGCTGTGCGGCTCCTGGGTCCCGCTGTCTGTTGCTGGTGCGGTGCTGGGGCGCCGGTGGTCGCGCACGGCTGCGCCATTTATAGGTTAGAGTAGTTTCCCACTTGCAGAGGCATCCTTGTCGTGGAAAGTGGGCTTATGCTTTTGATCAAACTGTTAACTAATGCCTCTTATGCACAGCATACTATGTATTACAAATTTGGCGGATTCGCCACGTAATTATGCTGAGACAGTCGTAATATCAAAAGCATATTGTTGAGGATGTGCGATCCAGATTCACTCTCCAGTATATATTGTAATTTGTCTATTTTCTTTGAGCCCAGCTCCCCCTCTGGGGTCAGCACTCCTCCCCATTTGGACTAGGTGTTTTTAATTAGCCTTAGTGGCAAGGGGTTTATAAACTCCTACTATCTCTCAGATGCATTTCCTGAGGGTTGTGACTGGGTGAGCTCTTTGCACTCGTTCACATGGTGCAGTACTGCGTGTCTGCCATTGCTGCCTCAGTGCTGTGCTGGCGGGGCGGTGGGCCCCAGAGCCAAGGAGGCTTTGCTGCACAGTGGGGTTGCTGTGCGGCTCCTGGGTCCCGCTGTCTGTTGCTGGTGCGGTGCTGGGGCGCCGGTGGTCGCCGCGCACGGCTGCGCCATTTATAGGTTAGAGTAGTTTCCCACTTGCAGAGGCATCCTTGTCGTGGAAAGTGGGCTTATGCTTTTTGATCAAACTGTTAACTAATGCCTCTTATGCATAGCATACTATGTATTACAAATTTGGCGGATTCGCCACGTAATTATGCTGAGACAGTCGTAATATCAAAAGCATATTGTTGAGGATGTGCGATCCAGATTCACTCTCCAGTATACATGGCCATCAGCTGTTTGAAGCTGTCTGTGTCCCCCAGCTGGAATGACAGCATTTCAAAGGCCAGTAGTTTAGAAATGCTGGCATTCAGGCCAAGGGCTCGAGGGTGACTAGGTGGGAATTTGCGCTTCCTCTCAAAGGTTTGAGAGATGGAGAGCTGAACGCTGCTGTGTGAAATAGTGGAGACGCTAGGTGACGGTGGCGGTGGTCGTGGTGGTGTCGGTGGCACATCCTCTGTTTGCTGCTAGGCAGGTGGCAACATTCCTCTCGAGGCGGAAGCCGAGGCAGCAGCGGTAGAGGGAGCAGGGGGAGCCTGAGCGGGTTCTTTGTTTTTAAGGTGTGTACTCCACTGCAGTTCATGCTTTGCATGTAGATGCCTGATCATGCAGGTGGTGCTCCGGTTAAGAATGTTAATGCCTCGCCTCAGGGTCTGATGGCACAGCGTGCAAACCACTCTGGTCTTCTCCTCAGCACATTGTTTGAAGAAGTGCCATGCCAGGGAACTCCTTGAAGATGCCTTTGGGGTGCTGGGTCCCTGTTGGCGCTGGCCAATAGCAGGCAAACTCTCTGGACGGCGGCTGTTCTGCTTTTGCCCCCTGCTCCCTCTTTGGCTTCGCTGTTGTCTCGGTCTCACCACTGCCTCTTCCTCTGAACTATTTAAGTCAGCGGCACAACCTTCAGTCCATGTGGGGTCTAAGACCTCATCGTCCTCTGCATCGTCTTCCACCCAGTCTTCCTCCCTGACCACTGCAATAAGACGCGGCAGTGGGCACCAGTGTTTCGTCATCATCAGACACTCGGTCACTCTGCTGTGGTGGTATTCCCATGTCCTCATCATCTGTATACATAAGTGGTTGTGCGTCAGTGCATGGAATGTCTTCCACCGCTGGGGAAGGGCTAGGTGGAAGCCGCTGGAAAGCCGTGGGAGCAGAGTCTTCAAACAGAATAAGAGACTGCTGCATAACTTGAGGCTCAGACAGTTTCCCTGATATGCATGGGGGTTATGTGACAGACTGATGGGCTTGGTTTTCAGGTGCCACCTGTGCGCTTTTCGCAGAAGACTGGGCGGAAGACAATGTGGTGAACGTGCTGGAAGCACTGTCGGCCACCCAATCGACTAATGCCTGTACCTGCTCAGGCCTTACCATCCTCATAACGGCATTGGGCCCCACCAAATATCGCTGTAAATTCTGCCGGCTACTTGAGGGAGTTGTTTCACTACTTTGTGCGCCTGAGGCCGAACGGCCACGTCCTCTGCCAGCAACAGAGGCTCCACGGACACCACCACGACCGCGTCCTCGTCCCTTAATAGAATGTTTCCTCATTGTTGCGATTCAACTCGCACCACAATAAAATATATTATTTTTTAGCCCCAAAATTCCCACACTGGAATTACAAGAAGACTGCTGCTAATTGGACACCAGAATTTTTAAAATGCTAGTTTGTGTACATAAATTCCCACACTGGAAGATATAATTCCTTTTTCCGGTATTAATTACAAGAAAACTGCTGCAAATTGGACATCAGAATTTTTAAAATGCTAGTTTTGGTACATAGATTCCCACACGGGGAGATATAATTCCTTTTTACAGGAGTAAAAACGTGAGGCCTACTGTTACTGGTGTAACTAACACCAGATTGATTAAATTGGCCTTTTTTTCACCAAAATTGCAACACTGGACAATGTAATGCCTTTTTCAGGTATTAATTACAAGAAGACTGCTGCTAATTGGACACCAGAATTTTTAAAATGCTAGTTTGTGTACATAAATTCCCACACTGGAAGATATAATTCCTTTTTCCGGTATTAATTACAAGAAAATTGCTGCAAATTGGACACCAGAATTTTTAAAATGCTAGTTTTGGTACATAGATTCCCACACGGGGAGATATAATTCCTTTTTACAGGAGTAAAAACGTGAGGCCTACTGTTTCTGGTGTAACTAACACCAGATTGATTAAATTGGCCTTTTTTTCACCAGAATTGCAACACTGGACAATGTAATGCCTTTTTCAGGTATTAATTACAAGAAGACTGCTGCTAATTGGACACCAGAATTTTTAAAATGCTAGTTTGTGTACATAAATTTCCACACTGGAAGATATAATTCCTTTTTCCGGTATTAATTACAAGAAAATTGCTGCAAATTGGACACCAGAATTTTTAAAATGCTAGTTTTGGTATATAGATTCCCACACGGGGAGATATAATTCCTTTTTACAGGAGTACACGGGGAGATATAATTCCTTTTTACAGGAGTAAAAACGTGAGGCCTACTGTTTCTGGTGTAACTAACACCAGATTGATTAAATTGGCCTTTTTTTCACCAAAATTACAACACTGGACCATGTAATTCCTTTTTCCTGTATTAATTCCTTTTTACAGGAGTAAAAGCGTGCTGCCTACTGTTTCTGGTGTAACTAACACCAGA
Organism: Bufotes viridis; assembly: GCA_033119425.1. Taxonomy (NCBI): domain Eukaryota; kingdom Metazoa; phylum Chordata; class Amphibia; order Anura; family Bufonidae; genus Bufotes; species Bufotes viridis. Next base: position 99,175,421 of record CM065595.1, on the reverse strand, counting down.
TTGATTAAATTGGCCTTTTTTTCACCAAAATTACAACACTGGACAATGTAATGCTTTTTTCCGGTATTAATTCCTTTTTACAGGAGTAAAAACGTGCTGCCTACTGTTTCTGTTGTAACTAACACCAGATTGGTTAAATTGGCCTTTTTTCACCAAAATTACAACACTGGATAATGTAATGCCTTTTTCCTGTATTAATTCCTTTTTACAGGAGTAAAAACGTGAGGCCTGCTGTTTCTGGTGTAACTAACACCAGATTGATTAAATTGGCCTTTTTTTCACCAAAATTACAACACTGGACGATATAATGCCTTTTGCGGTATTAATTACAAGAGGACTGCTGGTATTTCAGAACACCGGAATTTTTAAAATGCTAGTTTTGCTAGATAAATTTCCCACACTGGGAGAAATATTGCCTAAGCCTTTTTACAGTATTAATTACAACAGGAGTGCTTCTTCTGGTCTAACACCAGAATAATTTTATTATTACGGTGAAAGCTTTTTTAATTTATATTTCTGGCACATAAAAAAAAAAAATATTTCTGGCTGACAGTATTGGACTTGGCTGTAGTGGCACTGGCTAGCCTAGCTGGAACAGCACATTCATGGGATTTGCTATCCAAGTGGGTTACTTTCAGTTTCACCACTGATATATTAAATATCTTTGCAGTTAGTATGGGTGACACAAGCACAGCCAAACCCCTGATGTAGTATATCTATGAAAAAATCGACTATTACATGAGATTAATGGACGTTGTGGCAGCTTTTGCTGTAGCACCACAAGTCCCAAAATGGCCGCCGCCTATCAGCCCAGTAACATGTGCCAGAAAACGGTCTGCCCAGCCAGAAAAAGATTGACTTTGACTGAGCAGCTGAATCGCTGTTGTTCTGATTCACAGGTGTAGATTTTTCACTTCTTTGGAGCTTTGGTTTAGACTCTGTGGCAGCTTGTGCTGGCGCACCACAAGTCCCAAAATGGCCACCGCCGGTCAGCCCAGTTACATGTGCCAGTAAAAATCGCTCTGGCCAGTCTAAACAAAATAGTGACTTTCAGTGAACAGCTCAGCTGAGTTGTTCTGATGCACAGGTGTAGAAATGTAGATCATTCACTTCTTTATCCCTGCCTATCTCGCCCTGACAGAAGCTGAATCCTCTCCCTACACTAATCAGAGCAGTGTGACGTGCGGCGCTACGTGACTCCAGCTTAAATAGAGGCTGGGTCACATGCTGCACTTGGCCAATCACAGCCATGCCATTAGTAGGCATGGCTGTGATGGGCTCTTAGGGCAAGAAGTAAAACACTAGCTGATTGGCTGCTGTGCAGCCCTTCAGAAAGCGGGAAGTAATCGACAAACACCGGACCCGAACCCGAACTTTTTTGAAAGTGTCCGGGTTCGGGTCCGTGTCACGGACACCCCAAAATTCGGTACGGACCCGAACGATTCTCGAACTGTTCGCTCAACACTAGTGCCATAGGTTAGCCACCACTGTCTTAGACATTTCTTTTGTGCCATTAGATGACAGATATAATATGTTTTTAATATTTAAGAAAAAACTGAAAAGTTTCCTTTCTTATCAATCTTTTTTCTGCTACAAAAGATTTCAAGACAAAACATTTCAAAATTTTAGGGTTTTTAAGAAAGCAAAAATGAAAAAAAAAATGTGTGTATGTTTGTATGATTTACACACACAAATCCGCTATAGCAACTGCCAGAATAGCAACTGCTACCTCTGCATTGCCTGTCTCTAGGTTTCTACCAATTTTTTTACTGTAAAATGATTTTTAAACTAGATAAATGACCACAAACGTTTCAACAAACTATTCATAAATCAATAGTGCAGTTGTATATAAGAAACATTTTAATACATCTTATCAGAGAAAAAGCCTTCTTCTCCCTCTTGCATCTCATTCCCTCTTTCCATTGACTTTTATAGGCAGATTATAATCTGATTCTTCATGGAGCTGACAGTCTAGTCTCTCAATACAAATTTATCAGAAAATGTTAGTTTAGGAGGGGGAGGGGAGAAAAAGAGAACTTTTCTTTTATATGATATATGACAAATGTTCTTACATTCACCTGTAGTACTGATTTATAATAAATCTGTTGAAAGCTTAGTGAGGTAACCATTTAATTGTTTTATCTAAAAGGGCAAATTTAAATTTCTTATTATTTCCAGTGATCAACAAAGATCAAAAAAAGTAGAAAGTAATTACTTACTGTAACACAATGATACAATGTATATATGTTCTTGGTATTACTCGACTTGTGTAGATTTATTATGAAAAATAATATATGCTTCATTAGTTTTTGAAACTGGACAGATATGAAGCACAATTGATGTCTAAATAGATTATTCTAGAGAAAGAAAGGATATGAGCTTTAGCTGGCATTTCAAAATAAAAAGCACTTTGTGCTGTATGTAGTGAAAGCCAAAAACTGAATGTGTGTGTGCAAGACAGGACAAAGGAAAAGGAATCAATCACTGCCACTGATAACGGATGTGATACTATCTTGGGTGTCACTTTAGTCCTTGATATGGAGGAAACACAATGAAGAGAGAAGTCAATTGAACACAAATCCCTTTTAGCTAATCTCCAAATGACACTTCAAATGTGGCACTGTCAGGACTTCACAGTCTTTTCCTGGTTTAATCATTAGTTCCCAAACTTTCTGTGCATTTCATCTGTTAATGTGATTTGGGAGGTTGTGGAGTAAAGGTGCATGTGCAGTTTCCTCTGACTTCCTGCTTCCTTGCAGCTGCAGGTCAGGAAAGGAATCCACAGGAAGACATACTGTGAAACAGAACATGGAAATATAAGTAAGAGCTTAAGGCCTCTTTCACACGGGCGTCACGTTTGACGCCCGGATCAGAGGCGGGTGCGTTGCTGGAAAATGCGCGATTTTTCCGCGCGAGTGCAAAGCGTTTTAATGCGTTTTGCACGCGCGTGGGAAAAATCAGCATGTCTGGTACCCAGACCCGAAGCCGGACTTCATCACTGAAGTCCAGTTTCGGGTTGAGTATTCTGTATATTTTATTATTTTCCCTTATACCATAGTTATAAAGGAAAATATTAGCATTCTCAATAGAGAATTCAAAGTAAAAAAGGCAATAGAGGGTTAAAAATAATGCGATCAAATGGAGGGGGTGAGTTAATTTTTTTTATTTTTTTAACTCTCTATTGTCTTTTTTACTTTGCATTCTCTATTGAGAATGCTATTATTTTTCTTTATAACTATGTTATAAGGGAAAATAATAAAGATCGGGTCCCCATCCCGATCATCTCCTAGCAACCATGCGGGAAAATCTCACCGCATCCGCACTTGTGTGCGGATGCTTGCGATTTTTCCGCAGCCCCATTCACTTTTATGGGGCCTGCGTTGCGTGAAAAATACAAAATATAGAGCATGCTGCGATTTTCACGCAACGCAGAAGTGATATGTGAAAATCACCGCTTATGTGCACAGCCCCATAGAAATGAATGGGTCCGGATTCAGTGCGGGTGCAATGCGTCCACCTCACGCATTGCACCCGCACGGTAATCATGCCCGTGTGAAAGGTAACAATGCATTTGGGTATGAATTCTCTGCCCTGTTCATTGAAAGATATTAAAACTACTGTAGCAAAGTGGTTTTCTGTGAAAAAGTTAAAACACTATTAAGCCTCATCACACGAACTTGTGCCAGCCGTTCCGTGCATTGGGGACCACATTTTGTGTGGTTGCCACAGAACTTCAATGGGTCTGTGATCCGTCCACACATGTTCTATTTTTTTGTGGTGCAGAGTGTTTCTGTGGCTTTTTGTGCCGCCGTTCTGCACCGCTCCTTCCAAATTGTAGACCCATTCAAGTTATTAGGGCCACATCCTTGATTTGGTGTGCACATGGCCGGTGTCCATATATTGAGGACCTGCTGCTTGAGGGCCACAATACGGGCATGGCCAGGAAACGGCCGTGTGCATGAGGCCTTAAATATAAGAAGAAAAAAAACATTAGTCACTTTCACTGATACCTGCTGCTGCCATTCCAACACTGCTCTGGTCCTTGCTCCTGTCCACTTCGTATCCTAGCTCGACATGCTGGAAATGCCAGGAAAGGCCTGCTCAGCCAATCACTGACTAAGGAGGTCACAACCAAAACTAGCTGAACATCTTTTTCCTGGAATTTTAGGAAAGCGGAGCAGTGGGGATTCAAACAGTGTCGGAATAGCAGTGGCTTGGGAACAGTAAGTAATGATAATTTTTTTAACATTTTCTGGTGCATTTTTTTAAATTCTCATATATGTACATAAATGGTAAAATATGTCATTTGGAGTAATATCACTAGTGTTAAGCGAATCGAGTTTAGAGTTCTGTATCTGAACCCGATTCTTTGTAAACTTCTTCAACAATATAGTCTCCGTCCTACCGTAAAATGTAGGCTGAACTTGGCTTCCTGTCTCATTAAAGAAGACAAGTTCATCTTCAGATTTCGACACTGTAATTTATAGACGCAAGACGAAGTAAGTCACGCTGTATTTGCCGCAAGTTTGCAAAGACCTCTGCAGATCCCATACATTTTATGGTAGGGAGGAGGCTATATTGTTAACAAAGTTTTCAAAAAATCAGGTTCGGATACAGCAATCTGAACCCGATTTGCTCAACCCTAAATATCACTAAAGGGTTTGTCTCATCTGACCACACCCTTTCAATGTATCCTATTAGGGCACACATAGATGACCGCTTTATTATGAAGATTGGAGAACAGCTATAAAAGGAATTTGCTGCTCTGGAGGAAGTGGCATGACTATTTGTGTGAAAACATGAAGCTGCTGCAGCAACCAGTCCTCTGCAATCAGTCAGCTGTCATTTGATATAACCCCCTAATTGTGTTGACTGAGCAAGATCAATTATTCAGAGGATAGTAACTGTCCTATTTACTCATATGCAGTTCACTTCCTTTATCTTCATTTACCTCACTTTAAAAAACGTTTATCTGTATTATGGCATACATTAATTACTAATGTTAAGAAGTAGATTTTGGTGAAACTATAAAATATAAGAGCGAGAGAAGCTGGGTGGACGAACTGGCCGGTGGGAATACATTGGACTGGGGTTCAGTATATAAAAATATCAAGAAGGTATCAATTTCTCAGAAATATAGACTAATTCAATTTAAAATTGTATACCGCCTTTACTACTCCCCTGCTTTCCTTGCTAAAATATATAAAGAAAAAAAGAGTGAGTGCTGGAAATGCCAGGCAGAAAATGTCGATCTGAGTCATATATTATGGCAGTGCCTAAATATAAGCAATTTTCGGATCCATGAGGAGTTGTCTAGACGACATAAGGTCAAGCTAGATTGCAGCTTTGAGCAGGCTATACTAAGCGCCGTAAGCCCCTACAGACATGGCACGATACGAGATATGAGTTTGTATGGAGGGCTTTATGGCCGCAAAGGCCCTGATAATTAAATACTGGGGCACGAATAATAGCTCCGACTCTTCTAAATGATCGGCTCTCATGGAGACAATAAATACCTATGGGAAGATAGCAAGGAAACCCAAGAGTAGACAGGAAATGGCTGCCCCCCTCCCCCCCCTCTGATCCCCGATTATGTGAAATACAGTAAATTAAAATAATTACATTGATAGAGGAGTAGTCTGATCCATGCAACAGTGAAGAAGGGTGGTGGGAACTAGGGAATACTGCAATATTATGTTGTAATTTAGAGTTAAAAGGCTACAGGTATATTTTGAATTAATTATAATGCCTTTGTTGTCCTGCTTCTGTATGCTTTTTACTCTGTGTTCTTTTTTTATATATTTGTTAAGAAAATAATAAAGTAAACAAAAAAAATAGAAGTAAATCTTTGATTAACAAGTAGGGATGAGTGGACCGCTGGATGTCCGGGTTCGAGGGGTTCGGTCGAACTTCGTTTCAAAATTCGATTTGGGTTCTGAACTTGACCCGAACTTGACCCGAACTTGACCCCAAACAATGAACCTCATTTAAGTCAATGGGGACCCGAACTTTGGGGCACTAAAATGGCTCAATTGCCCTGCAAACAAATGTGGATAAGGAAATGACTTAAAATAACATAAAATACACAAAAATAAAAATAACAGTAGGAAGTTGAGGAGGCTGTGCACGTGGCCCTGTAGGTGGAAGAGGCGGAAGAGGAAGCAAACACTGTTTCTTTTTTTTTTAAATCTGTAAATTCTGTGTGTGACCTTTTCCATTTTTGGGGGTTTGACTGGTTTATTTCTGTACTCTGCCAATATAAGACATAATAATCTTGAGCCAGGAGGTGGAGGTCCAAGTGGAGGAAGAGGCGGATGTAAAGGTGTAGGTGGATGAGGCGGAGTCAGGTGGCTAAGGGCCTGGGCATGACAGTTTGGTGCTTGTGTGTCCTGGGTTAAAACTGGGTAAAAAAATTTGGCCCAGTTATAGATTTCACACTTCCTCTATTTGGGTACTATATATTAAAATTATTTTTCTCCTACTATAGTAAGACGGATGCCAAAGTGGTGTTCTAAATTTAAAAAATTGCCAGACACACTCCATAGAAGAATTTCCTCTCCCACAATAGTTAGGTGGTGTTCCTAATTATTTTTTTAATAATTCATGTTTTTTATACACACTCCACAGAAGAATTTCCTTTCCTTACAACAGATGGATGAAGGGGTGTTCCTAATTTTTAAAAGATTCATGACTTTCGCAGACACACTGCAGAGAAGAATTTCTTCTCCTACAACGGTTAGACAGATGAAGGGGGTGGTCATTTAAAAAAATAATAATAATTCATGACTTTAACAGACACACTCCACAGAAGAATTTTCTCTCCCACATTAGTTGGATAGATTCAAAATGGGTCGTCTTATTACAATTCTTCTTTTTATTTTTTATTTTTTGGGGGGAGGGTTGGTAACTGTCGACCACCAAACATTGGGATATGGCAAAGAGAACGCACAAACTGCGCTGGAGTACAACAATGGCTAGGTGCGCCCGATATACTTCTCTACTCTTCCAATATAAGACATAATAATCTTGAGTCTGGAAGCGGAAGTCCCAATTGGAAGAGGTGGTGGAGGCGGAAGAGTTGGAGGAGGTGGAGGAGAACACCAACTTTTTTTTTCTTAATTTTTTTTTTACTTTTTCTTTTTTTGGTTTGTGGAGGCCCCAAAACATTGGAAAATAGCACAGAAGAGAGAGCATACAAACTGTTCTGGAGTACGCCAATGGCTAGGTGTGCCCGGTATATTTCTTTACTCTGCCGATATAAGACATAACAATCTTGTGCCTGGAGGCGGAGGTCCCAGTGGAGGAGGCGGACGTGGCGGTGCATGTTTTTTTACATTTTGTTTTTTATTTTATTCTGTTTGTTTTTTGGTTTATTTAGGCCCCAAAACATTGGGAAATAGCAAAGAGAATGCACAAACTGCGCTGGAGTATAACAATGGCTGGGTGTGGCTGTTATACCTCTCTACTCTGGCCAAGGTATGGACAAGTCCTGTGGGATTAATGCCTGGTTCATTTTAATGAAGATGAGCTTGTCCACGTTGGCTGATCACTACCCCTCCCCCCCCCCGCCATGCTAAACACATGATCGGACAATACACTTGCCGCAGGGCAGGCCAGAACCTCCAAGTCTTAAAGGAGACCCACATGTTAAATAAGGGAGACCCACCTGTCAGTACATGCAGACCTGTGGACACGTACTGTTCCACCATGTTGCTGAAACACTGCCTCCGTATCAGATGGTGGTGCTGTATGTTGTGGTGTGCAGACAAAGTTTTTTCAAATTTTGGCCATGCTAACCCTCTCTTCTGAGGTGCTGACGGTGCTCCTGCTGCGTTGGTGACTTCCTCCTCCGTCTTTGCCTTGTGCTTCCACTGAGCCCCTGCTGTCAGGTGGTAACGTCATCAGTTGCGCTTCTACCAGCATTCACTTGTACTCACGCATATTCCGATGGAAGTAAGGACGGCATGTTCTCCTTGTAGTGGGGATCCAGCAGGGTGGTCACGCAGTAACCAGCACGGGTTGGAATGGGGGCAACTCGGCAGTCATTGCGTGCTGTAGCTGAAACTTCACTATTGCCTGCTGCTGCTCGCACAGTCTCTCCAGCATCTGCAAGGTGGAGTTCCACCTTGTAGGTATGTTGCACATGAGGCAGTAAGCAGGAAGTACAAACTTACACTGCAGCGCAGACAGGCGATCAGCAGCAGGGTGAGAACGCCAAAAGCGCACACAGACGGCTCGCACTTTTTGCCGCAGCTCTGACATATCGGGGTATTTCTTCAGGAACCTCTGCATCACCAAGTTCAGCACATGCACCAGGCAAGGGATGTGCGTCAAACCGACTAGCCCCAGAATGTGGGCAACTTGGCGGTCATTGCGCAGGTGCTGCAGCATTTAGCCACTCATGTGTGCCAAGCAGCCAGAGGCAACGACAAGCTGTTCCTGGTAGGAGGTGTATGGTCTATGTCCTCTGTATCCACCCAGCCATGCTCCAGTGTTGCTCCTGAACTGATTTGAGTGCCACCCTGCTGTAAACGGGAATCCTCCTCATCATCCTCCTCATCTTCGATACCTGTGCTCTGGCTGGACAGTTGTGTACCTGGCTGCTGTTGGTGCAAGAACCCAACCTCTGAGCCACTTGTGCACGACTGGTGATAACTGTGGGAATTATCCCTGTTCCTCCTCCTCTTCCTCCTGTGCCACATACTCATCCATCAGCGTCTAAAGCATTTTTTCAAGGAGACATAGAAGTAGTATAGTAAGGCTCAAGATGGCATCATCACCACTGACCAATTAACCGGCTGAATATTATATATCCCTGTGACGGTGGCAAGTACAGTGTTTTAAAAAACAAAAATAGGTAGGTCTCACCGAACCAGTTAACCGGCTGAATTATTATTATACATCCCTGTGACGTTTTAGACAACAAAAATAGGTAGGTCAAACCATCCTACTAACCGGCTAGATAATTATTATATATCCCTGTGGCGGTGGCAAGTACACTGTTTTTTCAACCCAAAAAATAGGTAGGTTACACTGACCCAGTTAACCGGCTGAATAACTATTATATATCCCTGTAACGGTGGCAAGCACAGTGTTTTTTCAACCAAAAAAAATAGGTAGGTCACACAACCCGGTTAACCGCCTGGATAACTAGTGACCCAATTAGCATGATGAATAACTATTATATCTTTGTGACAGTGGCAAGTACAGTGTTTTGTCAGCCAAAATAATAGGTAGGTCACACGACCCAATTAACCGGCTGAATAGCTATTATATGTCCCTATGATGGTGGCAAGTGCAGTGTTTTTCAACCACAAAAATAAGTAGGTCACACGGACCCAATTAACTGGCTGAATAACTATTATATATCTCTGTGGTGGTGGCAAGTACAATGTTTTTTCAACAACAGAAAATAGGTAGGTCACAACGACCCAATTAACCGGCTGAATAACTATTATATATCCATGTGAAAGTGGCAAGTAAAGGTTTTTTCACCCAAAAAATAGGTATGTCTCACGCATTCAGTTTTATTATACTTCCCAGTCACTGGTGTAAAGGAGTAGGATTGCGCCGAAAAAAATGGCAACAGGTCACCCTCAGACTGAACAGCACGATTAAGTATTCTATTTCTGTCTCACTGCTGCAAAGGAGATGTATTGCACCCATCAATAATGCCTACAGGTCACCAGCACACTTTTAAAAAATAATAAAAGCCTAACATTCTCACTGCCTGGAGTAGCCTCCGGTCCCTACACTAGTTAGAGCAGAATGGTGGCGCACCACGTGATCCAGCATTTATGCATGCATGGTCACATGGTGCCCTGGAAAATCACAGGCATGCCAATACTATGCATGACTGTGATGGCTTCCAAGTGCCCACAGCTTAAACGCTTGTTGATTGGCTGCACTGCAGCCTTTCAACAAGCTTTATTTATAGTACAAACAACGAACCCGGACATGGACTTTGACGCCAAAATACGTGTTCGGGTCTGGTACACAGACACCAAATTGTCTGGTACATTCCCGAACGTGGTGGTCCAAGTTCACTCATGACTATTAACAAAACATTGACTTTACTGGTTAAGAATAACTATGATTTGGCTCCTTAATAGAGACAAGTAAATTGATTCTAAACAAATTTGTCCTGAATCTCCCGAACCCTAAACTTTTACGATTCATTTCAGATGAATTTCTCAAAATAGCAATTAGCTTTCTCTTTATGAATCAGTGCGCTATTGGGATGTACATGAATTTATCACTGACTCCGGATGTCTGTAATCCTAGGGTTGGCTACTACAATGCCCCACACTTGCACAGCTCATTAAATCTTAATAACAATAAAACAGGAGCCATCAGTCTCATTTTGTATCACATCTTATGGTTTGACTTTCTGCACAGAAAGCAAAGGGCAGAATTCAGATGGCTTCAATCATTTCTTTTTTTTCAGCCAAAAAAAACTGTCTGGAGGGACAGTTCTAAGCCGAGATAAGGTCATAGGCTAACAAAGAGTGAAATCAAAGGAAATGAATAGTCATGCACGTTAAACCAGGGCTTTGGTGTCTAATGATAAAAGCAATATAAAGTAATAAAGCCATAATGCAGTTTTAGTTATGTGAGCAAGTGAAAAATCTGTGAATAAAGATGAGTTTCACTCTGTTGAGGTAAGTGGGTCTGATATCCCTTTGGTAGACCCAATGCAGGTCCTTTTATCACCAATGCTGGCTCTCCATTTTACAAAGCAGATATACCTAGCAACAAATGTGTAATTTATCATTTTTGTTATCCTTGGAAGTTACAATTTGCAAGTTAAATAGGAAGTCATCAACCTTCTATGGTAACCTTCTACAGTTATTCCTTGAATTGGGCCCCCCCTGGACCCCCAAATACTCCCCCCATCATGTGCCAATAACAAGTGCCTCCACCCAATCATGTGCCAGGAACAAGTGCCTCTCCCCCCTCCAATCATGTGCCAGAAACAAGTGCCTCTCCCCACCCCTAATCATGTGCCAGTAACAAGTGCCTCTCGAACCCCAAACATGTGCCAGTAACAAGTGCCTCTCCCCCCAATCATGAGCCAGTAACAAATGCCTCTCCCCCCAATCATGTGCCAGTAAAAAGTGCCTCTCCACCCCCCCCATCATGTGCCAGTAACAAGTATTGTACCATATAAAAAAAAAAAAAAACACTTCTACTTACCTCCATGGCAGCTATGCGATGCAGGCCTGTGTCCCGCGCTGTACAACTCAGGCTGAGCAATAGGTTGCGGTCCTAGTGCCTGCAGCCTATCAGAGGAACGGCGAAGGGAGATGCCTCTCTCTCCCCTGCCCCGCCGCAGCATCCATCTCTATCGCTGTCCTGAGGACGGCGATACAGCTAACTATGGAGATGAGCGCTTCCACAATGGAAGCTCTCATCTCCCTGCCGCCGCGGCCACTGCTTTCCATTATGAAATTATTGCGGCGGGGCTGTGGGCCCTTCCTCCTGCCAGGCCCGGTTGCGGTCGCACACTCTGTGACCCGCGATTGTTACACCTCTGACAATTGTGTCCGATGTGACCCCAATAGCTACACCACTGCTAATCAGCTTATAAATGTGTGGACATAACCTTGCAATATAAATGGGGCTGACTTTAAGCAAACATGCTTATATCCTCAGCAGTGAAAACAGGCAAACAATGCAAATGAAGGGATTGAAGTGGTTTGTAATGTGAATGATATACTATATGATATACTATATGTGTCATGTACATGTATTACGTCATTTATTGCATGTGTCCAGCATGGGATCACTGTGTGTACAATCTCTGAGCAAAGCATCCAAAACATATGTGTCCCATGTGTTAGCAGCAGGAATACAGTATAGGTCCAATAAGTGTCTATTGTGTGTACAGACTGTGCTCAAAGGATGAGCAGAATGTGAGAATTATGAGGTCGTGCCATGTGAGCGGGATGTTCCCAATGTGTGCGGTATGGGTCCAACAGGTGTATATATTGTGTATAGTATGTGTCCAGTTTGAACGTCTGGTGCATGAGTGGAGTGTCTGTGAAAAACATGAAATATGCCACTGGCATTTTTTTTTTTACATTAAACCATGCCTCTAATGCCACCCATTCCCCTTTGTGCCCCACAAACATCAATGGTGCCCCCTCACACTAAAGATTACTAAGTCCACTCTCACAGTTGCGATACTCCCACTCTATAGTAAAGATGCTGTGGTCCCTACACAGATACCTGTTTAGTCTCCCCCAGACAGAAATAGTGCCCCTAGGAACCCCTTAGAGCCTTTTCACACTGTATAAAGCCCCCATTGTGCCTTCCCAAATAGGATAATCTCCACTTACTGCCCAGTATTACAGTATTATGCACCCTAAATACCTCCCCACACAGTTTAATGCCCCCATAGTGCTTTCCCACAAAGTATGATTCTTGCTTAGCCCCTTCCCATACAGTATTATGATCCCTAAATACCTCCTCACTCATTATAATGTCCCCTTATGGTCTCCCTCGGAGTATGATGCCCCTTAGTGCCTCCCCACAAAGTATAATGCTCCCAGAAAAAGCCACAGAAATAAATATATCTGATGCATATTCCAGCTTTGTGAAGCTTTGTTAGCATTAAATGGAGATGAGCACTGAATCACATACTGATTTACATTTTCAAAATTTAAGTTCGGGTTTGGGTCCGTTGTTCGGCGATTTCTTCCCGCTTTCTGAAGGGCTGCACAGCAGCCAATCAGCAAGCGTTTTTCTTCTTGCCCTAAGAAGCAATCACAGCCATGCCTACTAATAGCATGGCTGTGATTGGCTGAGTGCAGCAGGTGACACAGCCTCTTTATAAGCTAAAGTCATGTACTGCCGCACGTCACTCTGCTGATTTGAGCTTAGGGAGAGGATGTTGGTGCTGCGATCAGGGACAGAATAGGGCAGAAATCAGAAGAACCTGTGCTAATTTAATCCACAAGACACAGCAAATACTGAGGTGGTGCTCGGCGGCCATATTAGTCACTGCAGTGTACTGCATGTGTGCCAGCCAGCCAGGATCATCAGCCTAATCCTATTTTGTAGCTCAGTGAAGGAAAAAAAACTTTTTTTTCTGGCTGCTCAAGTCCCCTATATTGCCTTTTGTATGTTTAAGGGGTGACATAGTCCATTTGTCTAGCCTGGGATCTGTGGTGCCACAGAGCACTTGAATATACAATGCACTAAACCGTATATTCCATTTTAGCTATCAAATAGTTAATCAGTGTTTTTTAGTTAAAAAAAAGTGGTCATCCTGATCCACCAAGCCTATTTTACACTGCCAAAATATATATTTGACATTTCTGTGGTGAAATAGATAATCCGTGTAATTTTGGACGAAAAAACATATTCCTTGTCCACAAAACAGTTCTGCATACACCGTCCAACGACATATTTTATATTTCTGCAGGGAAATCGTGCTTCTTTGTTTTTTATAGAAAAAAAAATGTTATTCAAGGTCCACCAAACAGTCTGAAATACCCATTCCAACCACCTATTTTACATTACTGCTGTGAAATACAGCATAAGTGTATTTTTTGGACAAAAAAGTGGAAATCCTGATCCACAAAGCATTTTGAAATACACTGCCTAAATACCGATTTTACATTACAGCTGAGAAATAGTTGTACATACACGGTATAAATACCTACATTTAATTTACAGCAGTGAAAAACTGCATTTGTGAATTTTGGTGACAAAAGTCGTGACACAGTCCATTTGACTAATCTGGGTTCTGTGGTGCCACAGAGCCCTTTTTTATATTATGCATTAAACCGTATATTCAATGTCAGTTATCAAATAGATCATCCTGATCCACCAAGCCAATCTTACACAGCCAAAATATACCGTATTTTTCGCCCTATAAGATGCACTTTTTCCCCCCAAAAGTGGGAGGGGGGGATAGTGCTGCGTCCTATGGGCCGAATGCAGCAAACATTGATACACAGTGTGTATGAATGAGGAGGGGCTGGGGGCGGCATCTTGCTTGCTAATGACAGCAGGGCCCAGTGCAGTAACTGAATTCTACTACACCGGGCCCGCTGTAGTAATGCAGTTACAGGCGATGTTTAAAACTAAGGTATAATCTCAATGCTGCCAGTATTACCTTACCTAGTATAATGTAAGATTGCAGGCACGACTGGAGTCAGGAGGCTGGGCGGGCGGGAGGTGGCAGCGCAACGTCACGCACCTGCTCCGCCCACTTTATGAACGAAGCAGGCGTTGCAGGCGCGTGACATCACGCTGCCGCCTCCCGCCCGCCCGGCCTCCTGACTCCAGTCTTGCCTGCGATCTTACATTATACTAGGTAGGGTAATACTGGCAGCATTAAGATCATACCTTAGTTTTAAACATCTCCTGTAACTACATTACTACAGCGGGCCCGGTGTAGTAGATGACAGTTACTGCACCGGGCCCCGCTGTCATTAGCAAGCAAGATGCTGCCCACAGACCCTGTATTGGGGTAATCATACCCACTGTTATGGGGGTGGATCTGTGGATGACACATAGCATAAGATGCTATGTGTCATCCACAGATTCCCCCTTATAGCAGTGTCATCCACAGATACCCCCATACAGTGCCATCCACAGATGCCCCCATACAGTGCCATCCACAGATGCCCCCATACAGTGCCATCCACAGATGCCCCCATACAGTGCCATACACAGATGCCCCCATAACAGTGCCATCCCCAGCTCCCCCACCTAACAGTGCATTATCCCCAGATGCCCCCATACAGTGCCATCCCCAGCTCCTAAACACAAAACAGTGTGTTATCCCCAGATGCCCCCATACAGTGCCATCCACAGATGCCCCCATAACAGTGCCATCCCCAGATGCCCCCATAACAGTGCCATCCCCAGGTGCTCCCATAACAGTGCCATCCCCAGATGCCCCCATAACAGTGTGTCATCCACAGATCCTCCATAACAGTGCATCATAATACTGTCATGCACAGAACACCAACAGTAAAAAACCCACCAAAAGTACACCTTTTGGTTCAAAATATTTTTTTTCTTATTTTCCTCCTCAAAAATATAGGTGCGTCTTATGGCTAGGTGAGTCTTATAGAAAAATACAGTAAAAATACGGTATATTTGACATTTCTGTGGTGAAATAAAGAATCCGTGTAATTTTGGGGGAAATTTCCCATTGGTATACCTTGTCCACAAAACAGTTCTGCAATCTGCATACACCGTCCAACGACATCTATACTAATAAAATCCCTGTGACGTCCGTGCGTGTGTGCCGAATACTCAACTGCGCATGCGCACAGAGCATTTGGCACACACTCAACGGACACTGTTCAGATGTTGCCAGGCGGCAGGGGGCCGGTATATACAGACTGCTCAGTATATTCTAACTTGAAGCGTCCCCACCACTATGGGAACGCCTCTGTGTTAGAATATACTGTCGGATCTGAGTTTTCACAATCTAACTCAGATCCGATGGTATATTCTAACATAGAGGCGTCCCTTGAAGTTAAAATATACCATCGGATTGGAGAAAACTCCAATCGACACTTATGGGGGAGAAAACTCCAATCGACACTGTTATGGGGGAATCTGTGGATGAAACATATCATACGATGCTATGTGTCATCTACAGATACTCCCATAACAGTGTCAGTCACAGACCCCCATAACAGTGTCAGCCACAGACCCCCCATAACAGTGTCAGCCACAGACCCCCATAACAGTGTCAGCCACAGACCCCCATAACAGTGTCAGCCACAGATCCCCCATAACAGTGTCAGCCACAGAACCCCCATAACAGTGCCATCCACAGATCCCTCCCATAACAGTGTCAGCCACAGATCCCCCATAACAGTGTCAGCCTCAGATCCCCCATAACAGTGTCAGCCACAGATCCCTCCCATAACAGTGTCAGCCACAGATCCCCTTCATAACAGTGCCATCCACAGATCCCTCATAACAGTGTCATCCACAGATATCCCCCATAACAGTGTGTCATCCACAGATCCCCCATAACAGTGCCAGCCACAGATCCCCCATAACAGTGCCAGCCACAGATCCCCCCATAACAGTGCCATCCACAGACCCTCATAACAGTGTCAGCCACAGACCCCCCTATAACAGTGTCAGCCACAGACCCCCCATAACAGTGTCAGCCACAGACCCCCATAACAGTGTCAGCCATAGACCCCCATAACAGTGTCAGCCACAGACCCCCATAACAGTGTCAACCACAGACCCCCATAACAGTGTCAACCACAGACCCCAATAACAGTGTCAACCACAGACCCCAATAACAGTGTCAGCCACAGATCCCTCCCATAACAGTGTCAGCCACAGATCCCCTCCATAACAGTGCCATCCACAGATCCCCCATAACAGTATTATCCACAGATATCCCCCATAACAGTGCCATCCACACACCCCCATAACAGTGCCATCCACAGACCCCTATAACAGTGTCAATCACAGACCCCCCATAACAGTGTCAGCCACAGACCCTCCCCCCATAACAGGGTCAGCCACAGACCCTCCCACCATAACAGGGTCAGCCACAGACCCCCCCCATAACAGTGTCAGCCACAGACCCCCCCATAACACTGTCATCCACAGACCCCCCTCATAACAGTGTCAACCACAGACCCCCATAACAGTGTCAACCACAGACCCCAATAACAGTGTCAGCCACAGATCTCCTCCATAACAGTATTATCCACAGATCCCCCATAACAGTATTATCCACAGATATCCCCCATAACAGTGCCATCCACAGATCCCCCAAAACAGTGTGCCATCCACAGATCCCCCCCATAAAAGTGTCATCCACATATCCCCTATAACACTGTCAGAACTAATGTTCTAGCGCCCGTTATTGTAACGGGCCTAATGTCTAGTATTTTATATTTCTGCAGGGAAATAGTGCTTCTTGTTTTTTATAGAAAAAAAACTTTATTCAAGGTCCACCAAACAGTCTGAAATGCCCATTCCAACCACCAATTTTACATTGCTACTGAGAAATACAGCATAAGTGTATGTTTTTTGACAAAAATCCTGATCCACAGAGCATCTTGAACTACACCGCTTAAATACCGATTTCACATTATAGCTGAGAAATAGTGCATTATTCTTTTTTGTGGGGAAAAAGCAATATTCTTGCTTCACAAAGCAGTTGTACATACATGGTATAAATATCAATTTTAAATTTACAGCAGTAAAAAAATGCATTTTGGGGTTTTATTGAATAAAGCTGTGTTTTAGGCCGAAAAAACAGTTGTGCATCCATCGTTTAATTAATTATTTACAATTTATAGCATTTAAATACTGCATTTGTGAATTTCTGGTGACCAAATCCGTGTTCTGGGTCCCCAAATCTGGTTGTCCATACATTGTATAAATATCTACTTTTAATGTACAGCAGCTAAAAACTGCATTAAAAAAAAAAAAAAAAACGTGTTTTAGGCCGAAAAAACAGTTGTGAATCTGGCGTATAAATAATTAATTTCAATTTACAGCAGTGAAATACTAATACTTCTGTATTTTATTACAAAAATACTCGTTCAGCGCCAACTACCGCTCCAAGTCAAACACCTTCCTCTGGTACGAGTAAGCGACAGAATCTGCAGCGTTATTTGTTAGGCCCAAATGCCATTTTACGGATGGTGTAGCCAGAACATGTACAGGCGATAGTAGATAGGGTGGCTGACAGTTCCTCCAGTTCCTTCACAGTATCTAACACCCAGTCCTCTGCAGAAAGCTCAGAGTTGGCACCTGCAGCCCATGCCCATCACTCTTCCACCTTACCCCCTTGCAAATTAGCCAAGCAGTCAGAGCCCAAAATAATGCAGGATGTCTCATGCTTTTTGATGACTCTGTTGGCAGGGTTTCCCCGGACCATCCACCTAGCCCTGCCCCAGAAGAGGAAGACCTTGAATGCACTGATGCTCATCCACTTTTGTTGCAGGATGAGGACATGGGAAGACGACCACAAAACGTCTCTGATGATGACGAAATACAGGTCCCAACTGCTGTGGCTTTCTGCAATGTGCAGACCGACGAGGAGGGCAGGGGTCATGAATGGGTGGAAGATAATGTGGACGATGATGAAGTCCTAGACCCAGACTGGACTGAAGGTCGTGCTAGTGAGGCATGCAGTTCTGAGAAAGAGGCGGTGGTCGCACAGAGGCAACAGCACAGCAAAAGAGGGAGCAGGGTGCAAAAGCGTTGTGGCCGTTTCAGAGACAGTACGCCTGCTACTGTCTACCGCACCCAGGCACCAAGCACACCAAGGCCTGCTCCAAGGAGTTCATTGGCATGGTAGTTCTTCACACAATGTTCTCACAACAAGACACAAGTGGTTTGCATGTTGTGCCATCAGAGCCTGAAGCGAGGCATAAATGTTCTTAACCTGAGCACAATCTGCATGACCAGGCATCTACATGCAAAGCATGAACTGCAGTGGAGTAAACACCTTAAAAACAAGGAACTCCCTCATGCTCCTCCTACTCCCTCTTCTGCTGCTGTCTCGGCCTCTCCCTCCACGTCTGGCATCACCGTGGCACCTGGCGATCAGCAAACAGAGGATGTTCCACCAACACCACCACATACTACACAATAATCAAGCATCTCCACCATGTCACACGGCAGCATTCAGCTGTCCATCTCCCAAACATTGGAAAGAAGGAGGAAATACCCACCCATTTTAAAACTCATGTTTTTGGGTGACAAATCCCACACCGCACAGGAGCTTTGGAGGGGCATAGAACAGCAGACTGATAAGTGGTTGGTGTCAGTGAGCCTCAAGCCCAGCCTGGTGGTGTGCGATAATGTGCGATATCTCGTTGCAAGTTTGACGCACATCCCTTGCCTGGTGCATGTGCTGAATCTGGTGGTACAGAAGTTTCTTAAAAACTACCCAGACATGTCAGAGCTGCTGCTGAAAGTGCGGTCCGTATGTGCGCACTTTCGGTGTTCTCCCCCTGCTGCGGCTCTCCTGTCTGAGCTGCAGCATAACTTCGGCCTTCCTGCTCACCGCCTCATATGCGACATGCCCACCAGGTGGAATTCCAACTTTATGCTGGAGAGACTGTGCGAGCAGCAGCGGGTGATCGTGAAGTTTCAGATGCAGTATGCATGGGTCAGTTGCTCTGCGGATCAACACCACTTCACCACCAGTGACTGGGCCTGCATGCGAAACCTGTGCACCTTGGTGCGGTCTTTGTAGTTCTCAACCAACATGCCCAGTGCTGATGACACCGTTGCTAGCATTACAATATCCCTTCTATGTCTCCTTGAAAAAAATATTACAGCGATGATGGAAGAGGATGAGGCACAGGAGGAGGAGGAAGAGGAAGTATTTCACAGGGTTTCAAGTAGATCATACAGAAGTGGCTCAGAGGGTGGGTTCCTGCACCAGCAGAGGCCAGGTACACATGTGGACAGCCATGGCACACTTCTGGAGTATGAGGAGGATGAGGTAGAGGAGGACAAGGAGGAATCAGTTTAACTGTCTGGGTGCCAGGGGCCAACATTATTGATAATCGCCTGCTGCATTGGTGGGTGACATGATGCCTGTTTTGCTGTTATGGGACCTCTCTCCTCTGTCTGCGTGCCAGGGGCCTACATTAATGATAATCTTCTGCTGCATTAGTGGGTGACATGATGCCTGTTTTGCTGTTATGGGACCTCTCTCCTCTGTCTGGGTGCTAAGGGCCTAAATTGTTGAAAGTGGCCTGTTCCATTACTGGGTAACATGATGCCTGTTTTGCTGTTATGGGACCTCTCTCCTCTGTCTGGGTGCTAGGGCCTAAATTGCTGAAAGTGGCCTGTTGCATTGGTGGGTGACATGATGCCTGTTTTGCTATTATGGGACCTCTCTCCTCTGTCTGGGTGCTAGGGCCTAAATTGCTGAAAGTGGCCTGTTCCATTGATGGGTAACATGATGCCTGTTTTGCTATTATGGGACCGCTCACCTCTGTCTGGGTGCTAGGGCCTACGTAAATGATAATGGCCTGTTCCATTGCAGGTTGACCAGAGACAGCCCTGTGTTGCTTTCACGGGACCGCTCTCCTCTTTGCGGGAGCCATGGGCCTGAATGAGTGATTGTTGCCTGTGGCACTGCTGGGTGAAATCAATACTGTTTTTGCATGATTTTAACTCTCCTATTTGTGGGTGACAGGGGCCTGAGTCTGTGCATGAGGCCTGTGACACTGCAGGCAGGCATGAATCCGTTTTGGCTGTGATGACAACTTCTCCAACTCCCATGTATGGTTGTCTTGGGCCTAAATCTGTGAATGTGGCCTGTGGCACTCCTGGCAGACATGAATCCTTTTTGGCTGTGATGAGAACTTTTCCAACTCCCATAGCATTCCCACCTGACACCACCCCAACCTCCTATTCCACCTCCTCCTCCAAGTTGCCAATTAATATTGGTTAATTTTTATTTATTTTATTTTAAGTCATTTCCCTATCCACATTTGTTTGTAGGTGATTTGCCTACATTTTGCTGCCTTTTGCAGCCCTCTGGCCCTTTCCAGGGCTATTTTACAGCTATTTTAGTGCCCAAAAGTTCAGGTCTCCATTGACTTCAATGGGGTTCGGGGTCAAGATCGGGTCAAGTTCGGATCCCTAACCCGAACATTTTCGTAAAGTTAGGCTGAACTTCTCGAACCCGAACATCCAGAACATCCAGGTGTCCGCTCAACTCTAATCATAATCTTATGTATTTACTCTCTGCAAGATTTCTTACGGCATTTTGGATTATCAAAATTATCAAAATGTAATCAATCAAGTATAGAAAATTAAGGGTTCATCATCACCCATGCTTTATCACTGCAGACATTTAATCAGAGTTGTTTTTACAAAGCATTGCAACAATAACGCAGATGTGAGGAGGTGTTTAAGCTGAATGTTAATTGGATTTTCAATTTCGTGCTATGTTCCTTGGGATCTTGTGTAAATTCTGTTTATTTAGATATTTTGAATGTATATATATATATATATATATATATATATATATATATCTATATATAACCAGTAACAGCAGCAGCACAATCCACAGTCCACAGTGAGGCGGGTGCAATCCCTCAGGAGGACAGACAATCTTCCTATGTATGTAGGTAACCAGACACGTGTCTGGTTACCTATATATATATATATATATATATATATATACACACAAACAATTCACAACCAGGTTTCCACAAAACGGGTGCCATGGGACCTTAGCAAGGACACTGCTTTTAAAACTGGTGACTGGTCTTTGTCTTCATCCATCTATCCTTAAGACTTAAAATAATGAAAATGAAATAAACAATTGTTGGGCTTCCCCAGGGATCAAGATACACATTTACCAAGAATATTGTCTTCCTAATGGTCCACAAGCAAAGTCAACAGTTTGTGGCTCAAAGGAGTAAGTTGACCCTGGTTAATTTGCATATGGTTCAGTGATGAAGCACAACAATTGTTTTTGCTGACTTTGGAAGAACGGGACACTTCTCCATTTTGTTTGCTGCACTGAAGTGTTTAAAGTGGAAAGACTCCACAGTTTTACTTTTAAAACTGGTGACTGGTCGCAGATCGGGTTGACAGATTACTGGTAGAGGCTGAATAAGATCCAGCAGTCATGGTCCATATCGGAACCAATGACAAAGTTAGAGGTAGGTTGAGCGTCCTTAAAAATGATTTTAGGGATTTAGGTCAAAAGTAGAGTTGAGCGAACACCTGAATGTTCGGGTTCGAGAGGTCCGGCCGAACTTCCGGAAAATGTCCGGGTTCGTGATCCGAACTCAACCCGAACTTCATCCCGAACCCGAACCCCATAGAAGTCAATGGGGACCCGAACTTTTGGGCACTAAAAAGCCTGTAAAAGACTCCAGGAAAGGGCTAGAGGGCTGCAAAAGGCAGCAAAATGTAGGTAAATCCCCTGCAAACAAATGTAGATAGGGAAATGATGAGTTAACATAAAATAAATAAAAATTAACCTGTAAAAGACACCCAGAGGGATAATATACCACAATAAACGCATTGCGATTACAACTTTGAGCTAACGATCACCATGGGAACGCCTCCTCCAGTAGAATGTACTGTCGGATCTGAGAATTAAGTTGAAATCGCAATGCGATTCTTATATATTTGCTTAATCGCATTGCGATTTCAACTTAGCATTGCTAAATAATTCCATCCATATCGTTAACTTACTGAGTCAGTAAGTTAGCGAATATGGATGGAATTATTAGAATTAGCAATGCTAAGTTGAAGCGGCAATGCGATTAAGCAGATATATAATAATCGCATAATCGCGTTCGAATAGAACTTAAAGCTGTCACTTAGTCAGTTTTAGTATGGTGTGCTGTAATAGAAGTTACATTCGATGCGTGAATATAACTTAGAGCAATACAGTCAACTTTACACTGTTAGTTTTATTATCGCGATAATACAACTATTCAAGAATCGAGTATGCGTGCGTCTGTACGTGTGTGCGTTACCTCGGATCGGATCGAGAGAGACGAGAGTGGAGATTGGTGACTGTCCCAGCGATTATGGCGAAAAGTAATTTCTCTAAAGAAGAGCTGGATTTCTTAATAACTGTAAGTAAAAGTAATTGAACTTAGTTAGTGTGTAATTCAGTAATGTGATTTAAACTTATTTATTAATGATTTTTATTAGCCAAGAAGCCTGCAGGCCTTCACTGATCTCATAACTGCCTTACACTGTCACATGTCCTACTGCTTGGTGACATAAACTCATCACAGGCTTTAGCAGACTGCACAACTACATGAGTGATTAGTGAAAGACACTGTTAAAGGGGTGGCAATGTTCAAGTCACTTTTAAAGGGATGACGATGTTCAAGTCACTTTTAAAGGGATGGCGATATTAAAGTCACTTTTAAAGGGGCGGCAATATTCAAGTCACTTTTAAAGGGATCGCAATATTCAAGTCACTTTTAAAGGGATCGCAATGTTCAAGTCACTTTTAAAGGGATGGCGATGTTCAAGTCAGTTTTAAAGGGATGGCGATGTTCAAGTCACTTTTAAAGGGGCTGCAGTGTTCAAGTCACTTTTGAAGGGGCGGCAATGTTCAAGTCACTTTTAAAGGGATGGAGAATTGGCGATGTTCAAGTCAGTTTTAAAGGGATGGCGATGTTCAAGTCACTTTTAAAGGGGCTGCAGTGTTCAAGTCACTTTTAAAGGGGCGGCAATGTTCAAGTCACTTTTAAAGGGATGGCGAATTGGCGATGTTCAAGTCAGTTTTAAAGGGATGGCGAAGTTCAAGTCACTTTTAAAGGGGCTGCAGTGTTCAAGTCACTTTTAAAGGGGCGGCAATGTTCAAGTCACGGTGGAGGTGGAGGAGGAGACAGACCACTCGGACGAGCAGGAAGAGGCAGGGCCATCAGGCTATCGGGCCCATAGCCCACCTGCTGCAGTGGAGGAGGGTGATGACTCTGAGGAGGCAGAAGAGGAGATGGTCACTACCCCCCGACAAGAAGGTAAATGGATGATGTGGATATTTTTATTTATTCAGTGTCCCAGAAAGCTAATGTTACGGGTGGGAGTACTGATTTCCATAACGTATCTAACTGCCACATCCATTTTTGGAAGTACGATATAACAAGCATGCAATATATAAATTTTTCTAAGAATATATTTTAACAAACTATATTATTTTTTAAATGAAGAAAATATAATAAAACAGGCAACAAATAAAGTACAACACATAACAGTAATATAAAAATAAACACTAAAAAGTAATTGATCAACATCAAAACCATTAACGTAACTACTAAGTCAATAACCAAAACTAAAAGGAACTATTATTAATCCTACCTAAACCAATATATAACAGATTTACATAGTAACATAGTAACATAGTATATAAGACCGAAAAAGACATTTGTCCATCCAGTTTGGCCTGTTTCCTACAAGTTGATCCAGAGGAAGGCAAAAACCCCTGTGAGGCAGAAGCCAATTTTCCTCACATAAGGGGAAAAAAATTCCTTCCCGACTCCAATCAGGCAATCAGAATAACTCCCTGGATCAACGACCCTCTCTAGTAGCTATAGCCTGTAATATTATTACACTCCAGAAATAAATCCAGTCCCCTCTTGAATTCCTTTATTGTACTCACCATCACCACCTCCTCAGGCAGAGAGTTCCATAGTCTCACTGCTCTTACAGTGAAGAATCCTTTTCTATGTTTGTGTACAAACCTTCTTTCCTCCAGACGCAGAGGATGTCCCCTTATCACAGTCACAGTCCTGGGGATAAATAGATGATGGGACAGATCTCTGTACTGACCCCTGATATATTTATACATAGTTATTAGATCTCCCCTCAGTCGTCTTTTTTCTAAAGTGAATAACCCTAATTTTGATAACCTTTTACGGTACTGTAGATCCCTCATTCCAGTTATTACTTTAGTTGCCCTCCTCTGAACCCTCTCCAGCTCTGCTATGTCTGTCTTGTTCACAGGAACCCAGAACTGTACACAGTACTCCATGTGTGGTCTAACCAGTGATTTTCAAGAAAAAAATATCATCTCAGCTTTATATAACAATTAATGATTGTATTTTAATGTACATTTCCAAATTTTATTTCATTTATTTTACATGAGACAACATCATGTTAAAAAAAATAAAAATAATGCGAAGGAAGCACCAGCTGCGAATGCAGAAGTTCAGGGAGCAGCAAACCAGGAAGATGAGGCCACTCAAGATGCAGTTCTCCCACCAAATGCGAGCCATGGAGGAGGCTCATCTTAACCTCTTACAGGGGTTTTTTGCCTTCCTCTTAATTTTTTGGGTTATTTATATATTTATGTTAAAAAATAATTCTATTTTGTTAAAGATTATTTTATAAAACTATAATGTTAAATCAAATTTATTGCGTTTTGTTTGATTGGAAACAAAGGGTACAGATAGTGTTGCCCATATTAATAATAATTTTTCATTACTGTAATCTTTCAAGGGTTTCAAGTTCAACTGGTTTATGTGCTAGATCTGGTAAGGTTTTTGGTAAGGCTGTAAAACACACCCGGAAAGGGCTAGAGGGCTGCAAAAGGCAGCAAAATGTAGGTAAATCCCCTGCAAACAAATGTAGATAGGGAAATGATGAGTTAACATAAAATAAATAAAAATTAAACAATATTAATTGGAGTGAGGTCCCATAGCACAGAATCAGGCTTCAAGTCACCCACCAATGGAGAAGGTCACTTACTATTATTTCGACCCCAGCACCCAGACAAAGGAGAGAGGTCCCACAGCAGAGAATCTGGCATCATATCAACCACCACACGAGTAGGCCACCATTTAGTTACTTTGACCCCTTCACCCAGACAGAGGAGAGAGGTCCCACAGCAGAGAATCAGGCATCATATCAACCACCACAGGAGTAGGCCACCATTTAGTTACTTTGACCCCTTCACCCAGACAGAGGAGAGAGGCCCCACAGCAGAGAATCAGGCATCATATCAACCACCACAGGAGTAGGCCACCATTTAGTTACTTTGACCCCTTCACCCAGACAGAGGAGAGAGGTCCCACAGCAGAGAATCAGGCATCATATCAACCACCACAGGAGTAGGCCACCATTTAGTTACTTTGACCCCTTCACCCAGACAGAGGAGAGAGGTCCCACAGCAGAGAATCAGGCATCATATCAACCACCACAGGAGTAGGCCACCATTTAGTTACTTTGACCCCTTCACCCAGACAGAGGAGAGAGGTCCCACAGCAGAGAATCAGGCATCATATACACCACCACAGGAGTAGGCCACCATTTAGTTACTTTGACCCCTTCACCCAGACAGAGGAGAGAGGTCCCACAGCAGAGAATCAGGCATCATATCAACCACCACAGGAGTAGGCCACCATTTAGTTACTTTGACCCCTTCACCCAGACAGAGGAGAGAGGTCCCACAGCAGAGAATCAGGCATCATATCAACCACCACAGGAGTAGGCCACCATTTAGTTACTTTGACCCCTTCACCCAGACAGAGGAGAGAGGTCCCACAGCACATATTCAGGCATCATATCAACCACCACAGGAGTAGGCCACCATTTAGTTACTTTGACCCCTTCACCCAGACAGAGGAGAGAGGCCCCACAGCAGAGAATCAGGCATCATATCAACCACCACAGGAGTAGGCCACCATTTAGTTACTTTGACCCCTTCACCCAGACAGAGGAGAGAGGTCGCACAGCAGAGAATCAGGCATCATATCAACCACCGCAGGAGTAGGCCACCATTTAGTTACTTAAACCCCTTCACCCAGACAGAGGAGTGAGGCCCCACAGCAGAGAATCAGGCATCATATCAACCACCACAGGAGTAGGCCACCATTTAGTTACTTTGACCCCTTCACCCAGACAGAGGAGAGAGGCCCCACAGCAGAGAATCAGGCATCATATCAACCACCAAAGGAGTAGGCCACCATTTAGTTACTTTGACCCCTTCACCCAGACAGAGGAGAGAGGTCCCACAGCAGAGAATCAGGCATCATATCAACCACCACAGGAGTAGGCCACCATTTAGTTACTTTGACCCCTTCACCCAGACAGAGGAGAGAGGCCCCACAGCAGAGAATCAGGCATCATATCAACCACCACAGGAGTAGGCCACCATTTAGTTACTTTGACCCCCTCACCCAGACAGAGGAGAGAGGTCCCACAGCAGAGAATCAGGCATCGTATCAACCACCACAGGAGTAGGCCACCATTTAGTTACTTTGACCCCTTCACCAAGACAGAGGAGAGAGGTCCCACAGCAGAGAATCAGGCATCATATCAACCACCACAGGAGTAGGCCACCATTTAGTTACTTTGACCCCTTCACCCAGACAGAGGAGAGAGGTCCCACAGCACATATTCAGGCATCATATCAACCACCACAGGAGTAGGCCACCAATTAGTTACTTTGACCCCCTCACCCAGACAGAGGAGAGAGGCCCCACAGCAGAGAATCAGGCATCATATCAACCACCACAGGAGTAGGCCACCATTTAGTTACTTTGACCTCTTCACCCAGACAGAGGAGAGAGGCCCCACAGCAGAGAATCAGGCATCATATCAACCACCACAGGAGTAGGCCACCATTTAGTTACTTTGACCCCTCACCCAGACAGAGGAGAGAGGTCCCACAGCACATATTCAGGCATCATATCAACCACCACAGGAGTAGGCCACCATTTAGTTACTTTGACCCCTTCACCCAGACAGAGGAGAGAGGCCCCACAGCAGAGAATCAGGCATCATATCAACCACCACAGGAGTAGGCCACCATTTAGTTACTTTGACCCCCTCACCCAGACAGAGGAGAGAGGTCCCACAACACATATTCAGGCATCATATCAACCACCACAGGAGTAGGCCACCATTTAGTTACTTTGACCCCTTCACCCAGACAGAGGAGAGAGGCCCCACAGCAGAGAATCAGGCATCATATCAACCACCACAGGAGTAGGCCACCATTAAGTTACTTTGACCCCTTCACCCAGACAGAAGAGAGAGGCCACACAGCACATATTCAGGCATCATATCA
Source organism: Bufotes viridis (assembly GCA_033119425.1). Lineage (NCBI taxonomy): Eukaryota > Metazoa > Chordata > Amphibia > Anura > Bufonidae > Bufotes > Bufotes viridis. Next base: position 99,147,892 of record CM065595.1, on the reverse strand, counting down.
ACCACCGCAAGAGAAGGACACTTTTAGATACTTTGACCCCTGCACCCCGGAAGAGGAGAGAGGTTCCACAGCAGAGAATCAGGCATAATATCAACCACCACAGGAGAAGCCACCATAAAGTTACTTTGACCCCTTCACCCAGACAGTGGAGAGAGGCCACAGAGCACATATTCAGGCATCATATCAACCACCCCAAGAGAAGGACACTTTTAGATACTTTGACCCCTGCACCCAGGAAGAGGAGAGAGGTTCCACAGCAGAGAATCAGGCATAATATCAACCACCACAGGAGAAGCCACCATAAAGTTACTTTGACCCCTTCACCCAAACAGAGGAGAGAGGCCCCACAGCACATATTCAGGCATCATATAAACCACCGCAAGAGAAGGACACTTTTAGATACTTTGACCCCTGCACCCAGGAAGAGGAGAGAGGTCCCACAGCACAAATTCAGGCATCATATCACACACCACAGGAGAAGGCCTCTTTCAGTGACTTAGGCCTTTGGACCCAGACCAGCACCTCCAAGGCATAACATGCTAACTCTGGCCACGTGGACAATTTTGAAACCCAGAAGTTGAATGGGGCCGAACCGTCCGTTAGGACGTGGAGGGGTTGTGCAGGCATACTGTTCAACCATGTTAGTGAAATGCTGCCTCCTGCTAACACGTTCCGTATCAGGTGGTGGGGCAGTTAGCTGTGGCGTGGAGACAAAACTTGTCCACATTTCTGCCATGCTAACCCTGCCCTCAGAGGAGCTGGCCGTGACACTGCTGCGTGGGCGACCTCTAGCTCCTCCTCTGCGTTGGCCTTGGCCTTCCACCTGTTCCCCTGTGACAGTTGAGAATGCTCTCAGGAGCGCGTCTACCAGCGTGCGTTTGTACTCGCGCATCTTCCTATCACACTCCAGTGCAGGAAGTAAAGTGGGCACATTGTCTTTGTACCGGGGATCCAGCAGGGTGGCCACCCAGTAGTCAGCACACGTTAAAATGTGGGCAACTCTGCTGTCGTTGCGCAGGCACTGCAGCATTTAATCGCTCATGTGTGCCAGGCTCCCCAGAGGTAAGGACAAGCTGTCATCTGTGGGAGGCGTATCGTCATCGTCCACCGTATCCCCCCAGCCACGCACTAGTGATGGGCCTGAGCTGTGTGGGCTGCCACCCTGCTGTGAACCTGCTTCATCCTCGTCCTCCTCCACCTCCTCCTCATCCTCCTCGTCCTCCATTAGAGTGCCTTGGCTGGCGACTTGTGAACCTGCCCTCTGCTGCTTCAAAAAACCTCCATCTGAGCTACTTCTAACAGACTGGCCTGAAAGTCTTAGAAACGAGCCCTCCTCCTCCTCCTACTCCTCCACCTGGGCCACCTCCTCTTCCATCATTGCCCTAAGCGTTTTCTCTAGGAGACATAGAATTGGTATTGTAACGCTGATAACAGTGTCATCGCCACTGGCCATTTTGGTGGAGTACTCAAAGCAGTGCAGCAGGGCACACAGGTCTCGCATGGAGGCCCAATCATTGGTGGTGAAGTGGTGCCGTTCCGCAGTACGACTGACGCGAGCGTGCTGCAGCTGAAACTCCACTATGGCCTGCTGCTGCTCGCACAGTCTCTCCAGCATGTGCAAGGTGGAGTTCCACCGGGTGGGCACGTCGCGTATGAGGCGGTGAGCGGGAAGGCCGAAGTTCCGCTGTAGCGCAGACAGGCGAGCAGCGGCAGGATGTGAACGCCGGAAGCGCGCACAGACGGCCCGCACTTTATGCAGCAGCTCTGACATGTTGGGGTAGTGGTGAATGAACCTCTGCACCACCAAATTCAGCACATGCGCCAGGCAAGGGTTGAGCTGCCACGAGATTTCGCCCATTATCGCATACCACCAGGCCTGGCTTGAGGCCCACCGGCAGCAACCACTCGTCCGTCTGTTGTTCAATACCCCGCCACAACTCCTGCGCGGTGTGGGGCCTGTCCCCCAAACATATGAGTTTCAGAATGGCCTGCTGACGTTTACCCCAGGCTGTGCTGAAGTTGGTGGTGAAGGTGTGTGGCTGACAGGAGGAGCTGGTGGAAGCAGAGGAGGAGGAGAAAGCCGAGTAGGAGGAGGAGGCTACAGGAGGCAGAGAATGATGCCCTGTGATCCTAGGTGGCGGATGGACGTGCGCCAAGGAACTCTCCGCCTGGGGTCCAGCCGCCACTACATTTACCCAGTGTGCAGTTAGGGAGATATAGCGTCCCTGGCCGTGCTTACTGGTCCACGTATCGGTGGTTAGGTGGACCTTGCCACAGATGGCATTGCGCAGTGCACACTTGATTTTATCAGACACTTGCATGTGCAGGGAAGGCACGGCTGTCTTGGAGAAGTAGTGGCGGCTGGGAACCACATACTGGGGGACAGCCATGGCCATCAGCTGTTTGAAGCTGTCTGTGTCCACCAGCCGGAATGACAGCATTTCAAAGGCCAGTAGTTTAGAAATGCTGGCATTCAGGCCAAGGGCTCGAGGGTGACTAGGTGGGAATTTGCGCTTCCTCTCAAAGGTTTGAGAGATGGAGAGCTGAACGCTGCTGTGTGAAATAGTGGAGACGCATGGTGACGGTGGCGGTGGTGGTGGTGGTGTCGGTGGCACATCCTCTGTTTGCTGCTCGGCAGGTGGCAACATTCCTCTCGAGGCGGAAGCCGAGGCAGCAGCGGTAGAGGGAGCAGGGGGAGCCTGAGCGGGTTCATTTTTTTTGAGGTGTTCACTCCACTGCAGTTCATGCTTTGCATGAAGATGCCTGATCATGCAGGTGGTGCTCAGGTTAAGAACGTTAATGCCTCGCCTCAGGGTCTGATGGCAAACCACTCTGGTCTTGTCGTCAGCACATTGTTTGAAGAAGTGCCATGCCAGGGAACTCCTTGAAGATGCCTTTGGGGTGCTGGGTCCCTTTTGGCACTGGCCAATAGCAGGCGAACTCTCGGGACGGCGGGTGTTCTGATTTTGCCCCCTGCTCCCTCTTTGGCTTCGCTGTTGTCTCGGTCTCACCACTGCCTCTTCCTCTGAACTATTTAAGTCAGCGGCACGACCTTCAGTCCATGTGGGGTCTAAGACCTCATCGTCCTCTGCATCGTCTTCCACCCAGTCTTCCTCCCTGACCTCCTCCTGTTCAGTCTGCACACTGCAATAAGACACGGCAGTGGGCACCTGTGTTTCGTCATCATCAGACACTCGGTCACTCTGCTGTGGTGGTATTCCCATGTCCTCATCATCTGGATACATAAGTGGTTGTGCGTCAGTGCATGGTATGTCTTCCACCGCTAGGGAAGGGCTAGGTGGACGCCCCTGGGAACCCCTGCCAGCAGAGTCTTCAAACAGAAGAAGAGACTGCTGCATAACTTGAGGCTCGGACAGTTTCCCTGATATGCATGGGGGTGATGTGACAGACTGATGGGCTTGGTTTTCCGGTGCCACCTGTGCGCTTTCCGCAGAAGACTGGGCGGAAGACAATGTGGTGAACGTGCTGGAAGCACTGTCGGCCACCTAATCGACTAATGCCTGTACCTGCTCAGGCCTTACCATCCTCATAACGGCATTGGGCCCCACCAAATATCGCTGTAAATTCTGCCGGCTACTTGAGGGAGTTGTTTCACTACTTTGTGCGCCTGAGGCCGAACGGCCACGTCCTCTGCCAGCAACAGAGACTCCACGGACCCCACCACGACTGCGTCCTCGTTCATTAATAGAATGTTTTCTCATTGTTGCGATTCAACTCGCACCACAATAAAATATATTATTTTTTAGCCCCAAAATTCCCACACTGGAAGATATACCGTAATTCCTTTTTCCGGTATTAATTACAAGAAAACTGCTGCAAATTGGACACCAGAATTTTTTAAATGCTACTTATGTTAAATGAATTCCCACAGTGGGAGAACTATTTCCTTTTTAAAGGAGTAACAACGTGCGGCCTACTATTTCGGTTGTCACCAACAGCAGATTGAATAAATTGGCCTTTTTGGAACCAAAATGACAACACTGGACACTATAATGCCTTTTTCTGGTATTAATTACAAGAAGACTGCTGCAAATTGGACACCAGCATTTTTTAAATGCTACTTATGTTAAATGAATTCCCACAGTGGGAGAACTATTTCCTTTTTACAGGAGTAACAACGTGCGGCCTACTATTTCGGGTGTCACCAACACCAGATTGATTAAATTGGCCTTTTGGAACCAAAATGACAACACTGGACACTATAATGCCCTTTTCTGTTATTAATTACAAGAGGACTGCTGCAAATTGGACACCAGAATTTTTTAAATGCTACTTATGTTAAATGAATTCCCACAGTGGGAGAACTATTTCCTTTTTAAAGGAGTAACAACGTGCGGCGTACTATTTCGGGTGTCACCAACACCAGATTGATTAAATTGGCCTTTTTGGAACCAAAATGACAACACTGGACACTATAATGCCTTTTTCTGGTATTAATTACAAGAAGACTGCTGCAAATTGGACACCAGAATTTTTTAAATGCTACTTATGTTAAATGAATTCCCACAGTGGGAGAACTATTTCCTTTTTACAGGAGTAACAACGTGCGGCCTACTATTTCGGGTGTCACCAACAGCAGATTGAATAAATTGGCCTTTTTGGAACCAAAATGTCAACACTGGACACTATAATGCCTTTTTCTGGTATTAATTACAAGAAGACTGCTGCAAATTGGACACCAGCATTTTTAAATGCTACTTATGTTAAATGAATTCCCACAGTGGGAGAACTATTTCCTTTTTACAGGAGTAACAACGTGCGGCCTACTATTTCGGGTGTCACCAACACCAGATTGATTAAATTGGCCTTTTTGGAACCAAAATGACAACACTGGACACTATAATGCCCTTTTCTGTTATTAATTACAAGAGGACTGCTGCAAATTGGACACCAGAATTTTTAAATGCTACTTATGTTAAATGAATTCCCACAGTGGGAGAACTATTTCCTTTTATAGGAGTAACAACGTGCGGCGTACTATTTCGGGTGTCACCAACACCAGATTGATTAAATTGGCCTTTTGGAACCAAAATGACAACACTGGACACTATAATGCCTTTTTCTGGTATTAATTACAAGAGGACTGCTGCAAATTGGACACCAGAATTTTTTAAATGCTACTTATGTTAAATGAATTCCCACAGTGGGAGAACTATTTCCTTTTTATAGGAGTAACAACGTGCGGCGTACTATTTCGGGTGTCACCAACACCAGATTGATTAAATTGGCCTTTTTGGAACCAAAATGACAACACTGGACACTATAATGCCTTTTTCTGGTATTAATTACAAGAGGACTGCTGGTATTTCAGAACACCGGAATTTTTAAAATGCTCGTTTTGGTACATAAATTGCCCACACTGGGAGAATTATTGCCTAAACCTTTTTACAGTATTATTTACTGAAGGAGTGCTTCTTCTGGTCTAACACCAGAATTATGTTTGTTACAGGGAAAGATTTTTTAATTTATATTTCTGGCAAAAAAATAAAAAATTTATTTCTGGCTGACAGTATTGGACCTGGCTGTAGTGACACTGGCTAGCCTAGCTGGAACAGCACATTCATGGGATTTGCTATCCAAGTGGGTTACTTTCAGTTTCACCACTGATATATTTTATATTGGCAGTTAGTAGGGGTGACACAAGCACAGCCAAACCCCTGATGTAGTATATCTATGAAAAAATCGACTATTACATGAGATTAATGGACGCTGTGGCAGCTTTTGCTGTAGCACCACAAGTCCCAAAATGGCCGCCGCCTATCAGCCAAGTAACATGTGCCAGAAAATGGTCTGCCCAGCCAGAAAAAAATTGACTTTGACTGAGCAGCTGAATCGCTGTTGTTCTGTGTCACAGGAGTAGATTTTTCAATTCTTTGGAGCTTTTCTTTGGACTCTGTGGCAGCTTGAGCTGGCGCACCACAGGTCCCAAAATGGCCGCCGCCGGTCAGCCCAGTTACATGTGCCGGTAAAAATCGATCTGGCCAGTGTAAAAAAATAAACTTTCAGTGAACAGCTCAGCTGAGTTGTTTTGATTCACTGGTGTAGATCTTTCACTTCTTCTCAGGTTTTTTTCCTCGATTATTCCCTGCCTATCTCGCCCTCACAGCAGCTGCATCTATCCCTGTTCTATTCACATCGGGAGTGAGCACGTCCCGACGTGCGCACAAGCTTATAAAGAGGCTGAGTCACATGCTGCATTTGGCCAATCACAGCCTTGCCAATAGTAGGCATGGCTGCGATGGCATCTTAGGGCAAGTAGTATGATGCATGTTGATTGGCTGCTTTGCAGCCTTTCAAAATGCGCCACAAAAAATGACGAACTGCAAAACCGAACCCGAATTTTTATGAAAATGTTTGGGTTCGGGTCGTGTCACGAACACCCCAAAATTCTGTATGGACCGGAACTATTCTCGAAATGTGCGCTCAATAACACAACACTAGTGCAATTCGTATCCCACTCTTAAGTTCTAATCGCATTCGATTTTAACTTATGCTTTTTTTTTGACAGGCATCGCATTCTATTTGATGCCTGGCAAAAAAAAAAAAAATGCATAAGTTAACATCGAATGCGATTAGAACTTAATAGTGGGATACGAATAGCACTGCGTGCTAGAACAGCACGCACACGATTATTCAAATTTTGTATTATCGCGATACAAAACCAAACAGTAAAGTTAAAATCGAATGCAATTTGAACGTGTAGTGTGATGCGATTTATTTGAGTTCTAATAATCGCATTGCGATTTCAACTTAATTCTCAGATCCGACAGTACATCGCAAATGCGATTTCAGCTTTAAGCCTGTACTATTCTGCTATATAGTAATTTCAAAATGCGCCGAGAACATGCCAAACTCCGAACTCGAACCCGAACTTTTTTGAAAATGTCCGGGTTCGGGTCCGTGTCACGGACACCCCAAAGTTCGGTACGAACCCGAACTATTCTCGAACTGTTCGCTCAACACTAGTCAAAAGCTTAGGGCAAGGACCTCAAAGGTAGTGTTTTCCTAAATACTGCCTGTACCAGGAGCCACACAAGAAAGGCAGCGGGAGATTAGGGAGGTTAACAAGTGCCAAAACGACTTAAAAAATGGCGTGGTGTTAAACAGGCAGGAAATACTCAAACCCAAGATGCAGTTGTGCATATATAAACAGGGGAGAAGATCCTGCTCTTGTTGCCCGTGGCTAATGGTGATCCCCAGTAAAAATGCATACAATGGAGGATGCCCGCTGCGGACCACAAGTACCACAATAGACATCCTACACAACATGGCAGTTGTGTGGATGTGATAAACAATATAACAATAGCAATAGAAAGGAGAGGTGCACTCTGCGGTCCTACTAACCCTCATTCTGATGTTAAAATTGAGAATTAGCAAACATCCTGCTGTGGAGGATATGTCTGAGCCCGAGCACCGCGCCAAGGTTTCTCAAGTAGCTCAGGTACTAATACTCACCTACCTGTGCCGTATAATAAAACTGGTGAACTGGAATTAGTGATGTGTGAGGAGGACTATGATATAGTGTGAATAACTGAGACATGGCTGGATGATAGCTATGACTGGGCAGTTAATGTAAAGGGTTACAGTCTGTTTAGAAAGGGTCGCCAAAACCGGAGAGAGGGAGTTGTCTACCTTTATGTAAAGTCCTGTCTAAAGCCCATAGTCCGAGAAGATATAAGTGAGGGACATGAACATGTGGAGTCACTGTGGGTAGAAATACATGGAGGCAAAAACAATAATAAAATATTAATAGGAGTTTATTATAAACCACCTAATATACCAGAGTTCACAGAAAATCTACTACTAAACGAGATAGACGAGGCGGCAGATCATAATGAGGTCGTTATTATGGGGGACTTCAACTACCCAGATATAGACTGGGAAACTGAAACCTGTATATCTCATAAAGGAAACAGGTTTTTGGCAATAACCAAAAACAATTTCCTTTCCCAACTGGTTCAGGACCCGAATAAAGGGACGGCCATACTGGACTTAGTATTAAGCAATAAACCTGACAGAACAGCAGATGAACAGGTTGGGGGACACCTGGGAAATAGTGACCATAAAGTAATAACCTTCCCATTGTCATTCAAAAGAGTGTTTCTTCAGGATGGAACAAAAATACCAAACTTCAAAACAGCAAAATTTAGCCAACTAAGAGAGGCCATAGGCCTAACTAACTGGAAGAAAGTCTTCAAAAATAAAAATACAGCCACAAAATAGGATATTTTTAAAAAGTAAGAGGTACATACCTTATGGGAATAAAAGGTTAAGATACTAGAAAAAACAATATGGATAATTAGAACTGTAAAGATAGCAATAAATGACAAAAAGAAAGCATTTAAATCACTAAAACAGGATGGTAGCGAGGAAGCATTGAAAAACTATAAGAAAAAAAATTAAATATGTAAAAAACAAATTAAAGCAGCCAAACTAGAGACGGAGAGATTAATTGCCAAAAAGAGCAAAACTAACCCTAAAATGTTCTTCAATTATATAAATGGTAAAAAGTATAAATCTAAAGGTGTCGGCCCTTTACAGAGTATTGAGGGGAGAGTTGCAGAGAGCGATGAGGAGAAAGCAAAATAAACTGTCAGATGAAATGCAGAATGTAAAAGTAAATTTCCCTTTAAAAGTGCCCTGTCTGACCCAGTAACAAGTACAGCGGTGTCTCAAAAAGATTGAAATAGACAAATCGTCAGGACCAGATGGTATACACCCCCATATCCTAAGAGAATTAAGTAATGTCATAGCCAGACCCTTATTTCTGATATTTAAGGACTCCATAGTGACAGGGAGTGTTCCACAGGATTGGCGCATAGCAAATGTAGTGCCAATATTCAAAAAGGGTCCAAAAACAGAGCCCGGAAACTATAGGCCGGTAAGTTTAACATCCGTCGTGGGTAAACTGTTTTAAGGTTTTCTAAGAGATGCTATCTTAGAGCAACCTCATGAGGGATCGGTCATGTAAAACTAATTTGATCAGTTTCTTTGAGGAGGTAAGTTCTAGACTTGACAGCGGCGAATCAATGGATGTTGTATATCTGGACTTCTCCAAAACATTTAACACTGTACCGCATAAAAGGTTATTATATAAAATGAGAACGCTTGGACTGGGAAAAAATTAATGTATGTCGGTAAGTAACTAGCTAATTGATAGAAAACAGAGGGTGGTGGTTAACAGTACACATTCAGATTGGGTCACTGTCACTAGTGGAGTACCTCAGGGGTCAGTATCGGGTCCTATTCTCTTCAACATATTTTTTAATGATCTTGTAGAAATCTTGCACAGTAAAATATCAATTTTTGCAGATGACACTAAACTGTGTAAAGTTATTGACACGGAAGAGTATACTGCTACAGATAGATCTGGATAGATTGGATGCTTGGGCAGAGAAGTGGCAGATGAGGTTTAACACTGACAAATGTAAGGTTATGCACATGGGAAGAAATAATGCAAGTCAGCCGTACATACTAAATAGTAAAACACTGGGTAACACTGACATGGAATAGGACCTAGGAATTTTTGTGAACAGCAAACTAAGCTGTAGAAACCAGTGTCAGGCAGCTCCTGCCAAGGTCAATAAGATAATGGGTTACATCAAAAGGGGCATAGATGCCCGTGATGAGAACATAGTCCTACCACTCTACAAATCACTAGTCAGACCACACATGGAGTACTGTGTACAGTTCTGGGCTCCAGTGAACAAGGCTGACATAGCAGAGCTGGAGAGGGTTCAGAGGATGCAAATAAAGTAATAACTGGAATGGATGGACTACAGTACCCTGAAAAATTATTAAAATTAGGGTTATTCACTTTAGATAAAAGATGACTGAGGGGAGATCTAATAACTACGTATAAATATATCAGGGGTCAGTACAGAGATCTCTCCTATCATCTATTTATCCCAAGGACTGTGGCTGTGACAAGGGGACATCCTCTGCGTCTGGAGGAAAGAAGGTTTGTACACAAACATAGAAGAGGATTCTTTACAGTAAGAGCAATGAGACTATGGAACTCTCTGCCCGAGGAGGTGGTGATGGTGAATTCACTAAAAGAGTTCAAGAGACGCCTGGATGTATTTCTGGAGTGTAATAATATTATAGGCTATAGCAACTAGAGATGGGTTGTTGATTTAGAGAGTTATTCTAATTGCCTGATTGGAGCCTGATTGGATTTTTTTCCTCTCAAGTGGGGTAAATTGGCTTCTACCTCACAGGTTTTCTTTTTTGCCTTCCTCTGGATCAACTTGCAGGATAACAGGCTGAACTGGATGGAAAGATGTCTTTTTTTGGCCTTGTAAACTATGTTACTATGTTACTATATATATATATATATATATATATATATTTATATATATGTATAGTTTTGTGGGAAAACATTCAATGTAATTCAATGATTGACTACCTTCCCTCTTCCTCTGTGCATATAGTATCTAGAGTTGAGCGAACACCTGGAAGTTCGGGGTCGGCCGAACTTCGCCGCAAAGTACGAGTTCGGGACCCAAACTTGACCCCAAACCCGAACCTCATTAAAATCAATGGAGACCCGAACATTGGGGCACTAAAATGGCTCTAAAAGAGTCATGGAAAGGGCTAGAGGGCTGCAAAAGGCAGCAAAATGTGGTTAAGAGCATGACAAATGCCCTGTAAACAAATATGGATAGGGAAATGACTTAAAATATAATTAAATTAAATAAATAAAATTAAAAATAATAATCTTGAACTAGGAGGAGGAGGTCCATATGGAGTAGGAGGTTGAGGAGGCGTTGGACGTGGCAGTGTAGGTGAAATCGGTCGTAGAGGAGGTAGTCACCAGCAATACTCTTTTTTGTTTTTAACTTTTTCTTTTTTTTTTGGGAAGACCCCAAAACATATAGAAAGCGGATAGAAATTGTGTTGATGTCTGGTGAACGCAGTATGGTCATTGTGGTCATTGCAGCAGATTTCAATGCAAGACACCCTACAAGACCACCCATCTCCCATGCTACAGTTAGCAAACTGCTTGCTATGTTTCGTGAAACTGGTTCAGTGTTGGATTTGCCAAAATGTGGACACATGAAATCTGTCACTAATGAAGAAACATCAGTGGCTGTCCTAGCTTCATTGAGCAAGAGCCCAAAACAAAAGTTGGATTCAAAATGGCCGACTTCAAAATGGCCGCCATGGTCACCACCCATCTTGAAAAGTTCCCCGCCTCACATATACTAATGTGCCACAGACAGGAAGTTAATATCACCAACCATTCCCATTTTATTAAGGTGTATCTATATAAATGGCCCACCCTGTAGAAAAGAAAACAAAGAGAAAATGCGCTGGAGTATAACAAAGGCTGGTTGAGGCCGGTATACATGTCTATTCTGCACAAGGTACGGACAAGTCCTGTGGGATCCATGCCTGGTTCATTTTTGAAACAATGGTTTTATTTTATTTAAAAGTTTTCAGAATAAAACAGGTATATCAACACATATGAGCATTAATATTATGTATGTATGTTATATAGATCACTGACATACAACATAAGTATAGATTTATGTACCAATAACCAGTTTCACACAATTAATAGAAATCCTTTATTTCTAAAGTCAATGTGCGTTGTACCATATGTGTACTCAAAGTCATCTATATGTGACAGTACGGGTTGAGGGTAAAAGCAAATGTGGTGGTGAATCCACATTTAATTGTAGGTTACCACCACTGTGCTGTTCTCTAGTATGGATATTCCTATGAGTTTCATAATATTGGTTTTCTGAGAAATACTATCATCATTGCTCTACAGAAATAATAGGGGAGGGAGGGGAAGAAAAGGAGAGGGGAAATGGGGATATGCAGGGTTTCGTATCAAGGAGGGGGGGGGGGAACTAATAACCGTAACAAGTTTGCTCATTAGGTCTGTCTATGGTCTATGGTGATCTAACAGTGTAATAATTGGTCACCTGTTTATTCACTATAGAATGGACTTTTGATCTATGCATATCCTACATCTTCGGACAGATGTTGGAGAAAATGTGGGCAAAAAGGAACACTATTGCATTTATTATAGGAATGTAAAAAGGTGATGCCTTTATGGAAAGCTGCCCAAAGGATAATAAATATCTTGACCTCTAATACACAAGATTTGAATCCAGCCATGGCCCTACTACCAATAGACCTAAACCTAATCCCCATACACTTAGAACTATAGCCGCACATATATTGATGGCCACGAAACTGACCATTATGAGATATTGGAAAGAACTAGAGCTTCCACATATAAATGAAACAATACTTCTGGTAAATAACAAAACAATACTTCTGGTTTGTGCCTTCGAGAAAATAATATCATACCAAAACTTCACCTTCTCAAACTTCAACTTGCTATGGAATGCCTGGTTAGCTTTAATGAACGTGAGCTTGTCCACATTGGCCGTGGACAGGTGGCTGCGTTTGTCTGTGATAACGCCCACTGCCGTGCTAAACACACGTTCAGACAATACACTGGCTGCAGGGTAGCACCTCCAAGGCGTAAAGGGCAAGCTCAGGCCATGTGCCCAATTTGGAGACCCAGAAGTAGAATGGGGCAGACTCATCAGTCAGTACGTGTAGGCGTGTGCACACATACTGTTCCACCATATTGCTGAAATGCTGCCTCCTGCTAAGACGTTCCATATCAGCCATGCTAACCCTGCCTTTTGAAGTGCTGGCGGAGCCCCAGCTGCGTTGGCGACTTCTTCCTCCTCCTCTGCCTTCGCCGTGTGCTTTCACTAAGGCACCGTTTTCAGGTGGGAATCAGCAGCTCGTCTACCAGCATGCGCTTGTAAGGGGTATAGATCACCCAACAATATAAACGCCACCGAATTTACAGAATATATTTCCTAGTCAGGTATGCAGGGCAGGGGTAGTTTGAAAGAAAAAAGGGGTCATGGAGCGTCCCCGTCATCCGAAATCTATTTGCCCTGCTGAAGGATTATTTTGAAAGTGCGTAGAAGCCACACAGGGCCCCCATGCTGCAGATTTATCATGGAGACATCATGAAGATTTTACAGCATATAACTATAGCACCCAACAATCTAAACGCCGCCAAATTTACAGAATATATTTCCCAGTCAGGTATGCAGGGCAGGGGTAGTGTGAAAGAAAATAGGGGTAAATATCACCCAACAATCTAAACACCGCCGAATTTACAGAATATATTTCCCAGTCAGGTATGCAGGGCACGGGTAGTGTCAAAGAAAAAAGGGGTACAGATCATTCAACAATCTAAATACCGCTGAATTTATTAAATATATTTCCCTGTCAGGTATGCAATGCAGTAGCTGGATTTACTGATCAAATTTCACCCTCAGAAATGCAGTGCAGGCCACAAATGTACAATATGGCAAAAAATAAGTAATTTTTTTCACCAACAATGTCACAGTAGTATTTACTGGTTATATTGCACCCTCAGAAATGTAGCGCAGGCTGCAAATGTACTATCTAGCACAAGAAGTGTGCTTTTTTAAACCGAAAATGTAAATGCAGTATTTAACGGTTTTATTGGACTGTCAGAAATGCAGCTCAGGCTGCAAATGTACTATCTAGCACAAAAAAGTGTGTTTTTGTCTACCAACGATGCAAATGCAGTATTTAACAATTTTATTTGACTGTGAGAAATGCAGGGCAGGCCAAAAAATTTACTTTCTAGCACAAAAAATGGGAATTTGTCAACCAACAATGTAACAGCAGTATTTACTGGTTTTATTTGACTGTCAGATATGCAGTGCCGGTGTCAGAAAGAGAAAAAAAACACTTTAGGTCACACAAATATTGACAGACTAATGGTAATTGAATTATTTTCACTGCCAGGTATGCACTGCAGGCCGCAGGGATACTTGACCACCAAAAAAAAGGGAATTTGTCCCGCTAGAATCTAACAGATGGATTTAATGAATAGATTTTCCCGTCAGATATTCAGCACAGAGGTGGTTCACAGAAAAAAAGTGGGAATATGTCCCCCCCCCCCAGGGCCCTGAAGTCACAGATGGATTGCCTATATTATTTTTCCTTCCCCTGGCACATATGCAGTGCAGGTGTCCTTAAAATATGGCTAGATGTCACCCACTGAGCTACCAGAACAGGATTAAAGTAATGTCCCTGGCACACATGCAGTTTCAAGTGCACTGCACTTACAAAAATGGTCGCCCAGGCCCTTCTAACAAACAGACTAATTAAAGCTTATTTCTCTTTGGCACTGGGTTTATGGGTACAAAAATGTAGCATAGCACCCACAAAAATAATCGCTGTAGTTTGCAGATTTAACAACACCAAGTACACCAGAATTGTTTCCTAATCTCTCCTTCACGGCAGCAGCATCCTATCCCTACACTTGTAAGAGCTGACGTGACGTGTGGCGCTACGTGACTCCAGCTTATATAGAGGCTGGGTCACATGCTGCACTGGCCAATCACAGCCATGCCATTAGTAGGCATGGCTGTGATGGCTTCTATGGGCACCAATGTTAAACACTTGTTGATTGGCTGCCCTGCAGCCTTTCAACAAGCTCCATTAAATCACCCAACACCGAACTCAAACCGGAACATTTCTAAAAATGTTCGGGTTCGGGTACGAAAATTTCTAAAGTCCGGTACGAACCCGAACTTTACAACTCTAATAGTATCGCCTCTTTTACTTCAACAGCCAGAATGAACATTTATATAAATGAGTAAATTACAAGTTATACTGAATATTTTCCTATATAATTATGTCAATCTGCATATAAATATTGCAAATGACTTGTTTTTAGTCTTTTTTTCTGTTTTGGATAAAGTTAAAGGGTTTGTATCATCTCAGACATTGCGATACACACCTAGAACAGAGCCTGCAAAGTGAAGGTGGGTGTAATGCGCATGCGTGGTCACCTCCATTCACTTCTATGGGACTGCTGAAAATAGCCGAGCGCTGAATCATTATTTCTGTCAGCCCCTAAAGGAGAATAGAATGGTGGCCGCACATGCGTGGTGTGCCCTCCTTCGCTTTGTGGGCTCTGTTCATTTCAATGGGACTGCCAAAAATAGCCGAGCTATGGGAATGAATGGGAATGAATGTAGGGCGGCTGCACATGTGCGGTATACCCACCTTCACTTTCAGGAGTCCCTCTAAAAATAGGTGTGGGACCCTAGCAATATGCCCCCAATTTCTGAGATGATACAATCTCTTTAATGGGTGAGGTTTCCCTAAGAGATTTTGTCCAGGGGTCTTCTAAAAGGGTTAATGCCATACTGTAATGTGTTTCAATGCTAAAACGGGTTATGTGACTTTACTGTGTCAACATGTGTATATTAATTTTCCTGCCCTGAGCTCAATTGCTAGGAGTAGGCTGGCCCGCCCCTCTGAGATAGAAGCTGTAGTTTAGAGAGAGTGTGGCTAGCAGCTGGAGAGTCTGCAGCTACTCTTTATAGCTGTTGTCTGAGAAAGATGCAGACAGGATTACACCAGTTCTGAAAGCTAAGAGTTATCTGGAAAAGTTACTGGAAACCTTTGTAAGCCTCTGAGAGAAAGAAAGATCACATTTTTCAGAAGTTTGAGGGCTGTAGACTTCACTGCACATGGGTTGGGTTATATTGCTTCTGACTTCTGTTGAAGGACTGCACCCCACTGTTAGGCATTGCAGGGATTTTGAGAAAAAAATTACACCACCTCCTGGCTGAAATTAGAAGTTCTGTAGAATGATTAGGAATAGACTCAGAGAGGCATTTATTGAACAGCCTATATCCCCATATGCAGCCTTTGGAAATTTGTTTGTGTAACCTATTGAGACCAAACTTAATTTTGAAAGTGTGTGTTTGTGACTGCAGTGCCTCAGTAAAGTACAGTGGACTTGTTACATCCAAAATCAGCATCCTACTTGCTTTGTATTGCTTATTTGCACTGTCACACCAGAGCGCTCCTTGCCAGTGACTCAAGGGAGCCCTGCATTGTGCCCCATAAATGCTGATGCCAAGGGCAGCCCCTGTAACTTCAGGCAGGAGAAACAGAAGCAGGGTGTGTCACAAGGGGAAAAAATTACACCCCTCCCATCACTGCATTGCCCGGGTAGCGCCAGGATAAGGGCTGCCATTGTGACTGCCTCTACTACTACTCCTTTTGTTGCCACTACCACCACCTCCAGGTCTCCCCTTACGGGCTTGCTGCATATTCGTGTGAACACGTGTATGTCTATGTTTGTGGATACCTACATTTGTGTTAGGATAGTATATGTTTATACAGGTATAGGAACCTCTGTATACGTACAGTATGTGAACGTACATGTTTGTATTGTATATATGTGTTAGCCTAGTTATAAAGGGTTCAGAGGTAATAGTGCTGTATTACCCTGGTTCCCTGAGGGAACCTAAAGCAGGCTGCACCACTACTAGTATGTGTGATCATATCCTATATGTGTGTGTTTTGATTAGTGGTAATTGTGTACCTTATTTGTGAACTGGTATTTGCTTGTGTGTCTGTTTTTTGTATAAATGTGTAAAATACTCTATACATATGTGCATGTGGGTATATCAGGACTGCTCTTGGCCAGCTTTCCATATCATTTAATATCCTAGAAAAAGCACTTGCCATATTCTAGTACATATGCTTAATATTCTTGTGACGTTAATAAGTTATAATGTTTTATTAATTGCAATTGTCACAGGTTTCCAGCATGGAAGTAAGCAATTATTATCAGTGTAATATATATATATGTAAGCTCTAGGATGAAATCGACAACAGAATAACCAGCTGTGCATTTGTCTTCACTCATCCAAGACCATGGCACTATTAAGAATAAGAAAAAAACAGACCCTGCTTGAAGCAGTCATTTCTGCAGTTGCATCTCTATTTATAAGCCAGTAAATGGAGCTAAAACAGCTGGATGTAGAATCCTTAATGCTTTCTATAAATTCCTGAAAGGTGCACTTATATTACTAAACATACTTTAGTTAAACTAAGGAAGGAACTATATTGTATAACTGTTACTTTTAAGTCCTCGTTAACAGATTTTGAACATAAATTGTAAAATAACTAGAGTTTGGTAACATCTTCCACCTCTTGATGACAATTTAACCACCTAAGTGTTAGGGTAATAGGTTTGTAAGAGTATGGCTACGTTCACACGATGACATTTGTCGCGCGACAAATAGGGCGCAACTTCACTGCAACATTTGACATTTGTCGTGCGACATTTTTTATAATGGAAGTCTATGGTGTCGCATTGCGACATGCGACATGCTGCGACTGCGACGTGATAGTCGCAGGAAAACCCATCTTGAATGGATTTTTTTTGCGACTGTCGCAGTTGCAGCATGTTGCATGTCGCAATGCGACACCATAGACTCCCAATATAAAAATTGTTGCGCGACAATAGTGCGACAAAATGTCGCGCGACAAATGTCGTCGTGTGAACGTAGCCTAAATGTCACCCGCATGCCCATCCTTGTGATGTGATCACAGGGTGCTGATGGGTTACTATTGCAGCTAGAGGCCTAACAATGGCCTGCAGGCCTGACATCTACAGGAATCTACAGAGTGATTCAAAATGGATGGTTCAAAAGTAAAGGTCTAGAGTTAAACAAAATCTTCTCTTGAAAAATTAAATCTATAGTGTTATTGGTTATTATGAAAGCTATGCAGTGATTGGTTGATATGGGTAACAAAGTCAGTTTTCTTTTGGACAGTTTTCCTGAATCTGCCTCTTTGTGTAGAGTAAGTTAGTTAAACCTGTACACAAAGGGGCAGGTTTAAAATAGCAACAAGAAAGGGCTTTTCATGTGTTGGAATTTGCAAGAACGGGGTCTGTTGTGACAGTACAGTAACATTTCCAGAATAAATCTGGTAAATGGGCACAACATAGAAACTGCATTTCATGTTGGCGAAGCCATTGGAAACCAGTAACTGTTTATGTCACGGCAAAAGGTTGAGTGAACATGATTCGAGCTGTGTATGACCATATCCTTTGGAGGTCTATTAGGCTGATAGAATGGAACTATAAGGACTGCACCACAAATGTTGTAACTTATGAAAATGTCTGCTGCCTAGAAACAATTATATGAAAAACGAGGTGCAGCAACAATTTAAAACAACTTTTACTACAATAATTTATAAAAAAAAGCAGTCAGCCCCTACAAACAAAAACCGGCATACATAATGCCAGATTAATACATCAAGCAAATAGTGGCAACGGGTTCCAAAGAGAACTATGGAAAGGTATCACCCATCCAAGTCTGTAAACTTCTTTTGGGATAATGAGTAAGGCTCAGGAGGTCTAGAAGGGTACTAGATAAATGTCAATTACCCAATAACCCCTATCGAAGTAAGGAAAGGGAGATCAAAGCTGACCCTAAATCACCCTACTTGGCCTGCTCGACCCTATGCCTACAACGGTGTCCAACCCCGCAAGGAGTGGCACCGTTATTGGAACCTCGCCCTTTTCTTGTTACCCTGAGCAAACCCTAGTTATAAAGGGAAGCAGGGCTGTATGGGGAGGGTGACTAGCAAACACCACCTTGATGAACAAGGCGGAATACCCTCAATTATGTGAGAAAACGTGTCCCTACGCGTTTCGTGAATAGCTATAATCAGCCTGCCCTTGTACTCATCAGGGGACACAGGGCTATAGAGATCATGTTATAATGGATGTCGCCAGTATTGAAATAAAATTAGTGTCTCCAAAAGTCATCTGAAAAAGACAAACAAAACAAGAAGGATCCCATGAGATCCAAAGAACCAGGTCAAACAGTAGAAACATTGCTTCATGTACCCTCCGTGACTTACTTGGCCTCATTCTAACCGGCGTATGGCCAGGCAATGAGGTGCAGCAGAGCCTGCTGGGGAATGGTGTCCCTCTTTCTTCATATGTGGCAGGTCTTACCTGACACATGGAGAGAAGGCGCATTTATGACGGGGCCCGGCGTCCGCGTGACGTCAAAACACGTGATGACGTCACCGGGTATGTGCGCATGCGCGTGCGCAATTCCGTGGAACGCAACGTTCAGGAAGTTATGACGGCCAGTAGCTAGGCGATGGGGGGGGGGGGGCGGGTCAATTAAGCCCAGGCCTCCAAACACATGATCGTCATGGCAACCCAGCACAAGCCATTCTGGAAAGAGAACTGTTCATTGAAAACTGATATATATAAACAGCGCTCCTGATCTCCAAGAAAGGTAATGGGGAAAGGGAGGGGGAGAGTACCCAGACCCATCCACCAGGGCTTAAGGACATTTGTGGTAGGTTTCCCCAAACATGGGATGGAATACACCAAAGAATACATCACAACACGGAACAAATACGTGGAGTAGTGTATAAGTACCACATTAACAACACAGATGAGGGAGACTAAACACACAAATATTCAATGAATCCCAGTGGATGGTCCCTCAAATAGAATACCCGGTGGACCTACGGAAAAAATACGATTACAAAAAGCACCCAAGTTGCATCAAGTTTAAGGGGATTGAGCATGTGGCTAGACCACAACATGGGGGGGGGGGGGGATTGGGATAGACTAATCCTTCAGAGAGAATGCTGGTGGATTTTCAAACTTGATACGGCTAGTCCAAATGGACTAAATGAACAGTTACAACTTGGGTGCTTTTTGTAATCGTATTTTTTCCGTCGGTCCATCGGGTATTCTATTTGAGGGACCATCCGGTGGGATTCATTGAATATTTGTGTGTTTAGTCTCCCTCATCTGTGTTGTTAATCTGATACACTACTCCACGTATTTGTTCCGTGTTGTGATGTATTCTTTAGACTTCTCATTTTTTGCTATGATCTTATGGTGTATTCCATCCCATGTTTGGGGAAACCTACCACAAATGTCCTTAAGCCCTGGTGGATCGGTTTGGGTACTCTCCCCCTCCCTTTCCCCATTACCTTTCTTGGAGATCAGGAGCGCTGTTTATATATATCAGTTTTCAATAAACAGTTCTCTTTTCAGAATGGCTTGTGCTGGGTTGCCATGGCGATCATGTGTTTGGAGGCCTGGGCTTAATTGACCCGCCCCCCTTATCGCCTAGCTACCGGCCGTCATAACTTCCTGAACGTTGCGTTCCACGGAATTTTGCACGCGCATGCACACATAACCGGTGACGTCATCACGTGATTTGACGTCACGCGGACGCCGGGCCCCGTCATAAATGCGCCTTCTCTCCATATGTCAGGTAAGACCTGCCACATATGAAGAAAGAGGGACACTATTCCCCAGCAGGCTCTGCTGCACCTCATCGCCTGGCCATACGCCGGTTAGAATGAGACCAAGTAAGTCACGGAGGGTACATGAAGCAATGTTTCTACTGTTTGACCTGGTTCTTTGGATCTCATGGGATCCTTCTTGTTTTGTTTGTCTTTTTCAGATGACCTTTGGAGACACTAATTTTATTTCAATACTGGCGACATCCATTATAACATGCTCTCTATAGCCCTGTGTCCCCTGATGAGTACAAGGGCGGGCTGATTATAGCCATTGACGAAACGCGTAGAGACACGTTTTCTCACATATTTGAGGGTATTCCGCCTTGTTCATCAAGGTCGTGTTTGCTAGTCACCCTCCCCATACAGCCCTGTTTCCCTTTATAACAAGGGTTTGGTCAGGGTAACAAGAGAAGGGCGAGGTTCCAGTAACGGTGCCACTCCTTGCGGGGTTGGACACCGTTATAGGCATAGGGTCGAGCAGGCCAAGTAGGGTGATTTAGGGTCAGCTTTGATCTCCCTTCCCTTACTTCGATAGGGTTATTGGGTAATTGACGGTCAACTAGTACCCTTCTAGACCTCCTGAGCCTTACACATTATTCCAAAAGAAGTTTACAGACTTGGATGGGTGATACCTTTTCATAGTTCTCTTTGGAACCCGTTGCCACTATTTGCTTGATGTATTAATCTGGCATTATGTATGCCAGTTTTTGTTTGAAGGTGCTGACTGCTTTTTTATAAATTATTGTAGTAAAAGTTAAGTTTTAAATTGTTGCTGCCCCTCTTTTTTCATATAATTCTATTGCTTTGGGAGCAGCCGTCCAAGATAGTACTACTTACAGTCTAGCACAGGCATTTCAATTTTTTTCATTTTTGGTTGTCTAGAAACAATGAATCCGTATGGACGAGTGATTGCAGCAGCAGATTGCACTGACAAGCAGGCATTTATTCTTCCCGAAAATTGCCTGCTCAATTGGGCAGCATAAATCCTCCTTAGTAGCGATGAGCGAGCATGCTCGGCCGAGCACCGGATCGGCTAGAGCATCGCTATGCTAGGCCCATGGCGGTACTCGGCCGAGTACACGTGTGCTCGAGCGAAATGCTCGAGTCTCCTCCCCGCACGTTGGGGCCTCCTAAGCAGCCAATCAACATACAGGTATGTAATTCCCTTCAGTGAAATGCTGTAGCCATGTTAGCTACTGGCATCACACTGATTGGCTGGCTGGAACGCGTCATCGGGTGCTATATAGCACCTGATGACACGTGTTCAGCCCAGTCAGCATCAGGGAGAGCAGAGCGTAGGCAGGGAAAGATGATGTGTGAAGCGAAATTTAACTGATTTTATTAGAAACAAGATTTTCAAAGACCCAAAAGTCCTTTTAAGGACTACAGTGTGTGTGTGTGTTTGAGAGCAGTAATATATTTTTAGTACCTACACTCAATCGATCAGTCTCAGGGACAACTGTGCTGGGAAAGAGACACAGTGCAGGGAGAAAAATCGCTGTTTTAACAACGACCTAAAGCTTTTCATGCAGCCAATAATCCTTTTAAGGGCTAGTGTGTGTGTTTGACAGCAGAAATATATTTTTCTTTAATACCTATTAGTGACATATACTGTACATCATGCGCAGACTGTGTATTTTTGCGAGAACTCAACTAATCAGCGCCATATTTATTGTCAATAGAGTGTATGTTTAAACCACACCCCTGACATACACAGTCCTCCATCCCCCAAATGATTTTTGACATCTGTGTGTGCGTTTAATCCACATCCGTAACATATACTGTATTTCATCCGCAAACTATATTTTTTGGGGAATTTTAATTAATTTGTGCCACATCTGTGTGTGCGTTTAATCCACATCTGTGACATATACTGTATGCCATCCGCAGACTCTCGTTTTTGGGGGTAATTGAAATAATTTGTGCCACATCTGTGTGTGCGTTTAATCCACATCTGTGACAAATACTGTACTCCATCCGCAAACTATGTTATAGGGGGAAAATTTACTAATTTGTGCCACTTCTTCCATAAGTGGAGTTAAAGAAACCGGAGTTCTACTGCTGAGTGTCTTTTTGTTGGGACTGCAAGTGTCTGAGTGTGGTGTGAAGCTACTGACCTAGAAAGTTAAGTACTTGCAGTTTAGTTCTACCATTTAAAACCGCTTTTTTTCTATCTGTTGTGTAGTGTCATTTAAAGCAGTTTTTTTTTTCTCTGCTTGGTGAGGGGGAGTGGCTTGGCCTAACAGGTGCTATAAATTAGACCACTCAACTCTTCCAGAGCCTGCTCTACCTGAGGCTTGCATTACTAAGTGGCTGCTTTCATAAGTGGAGTTAAAGAAACCGGAGTTTAGGAAAAGGAGCAAGAAACAGAGATTCATTAGATCATCCTTGTATACAGTTGGTTTGATTTTAGCTAATCTTCCTACTGCTGTAAGGGACCACAGTAAGTAAGAATCTTGATATCACTGCTCTATATTGTATTTTTCTTTTTCTTTTTTTTCCCTCTCTTTTCCTGCGTAATCCCCATTTAGTATGACTTCCATTATTGACAGCGCCATCCAGTGCACATCTTGTATGATGTATGCAGTCCTGAAACAGCCGTTCGAGGGTGTATATGTTTGTTCAAAATGTGAGCAAATTACCCGTTTGGAATCGCACATCGAGTCTCTAAACAGGCGAGTTGCAACACTGAAAGCCATTGACAATTTGGAAAAGAGTTTGCTGTTCACTGAGCAAGCACTCTATGGGGTAGATGTGGGGGAGGGTGGTAGCGAGGAGGCTGAGGAGAGTGAGGTAGTTAGCTGGGTAACAGTAAGAAAGCGGGGTAGAGGGAAGAGTGCCAGGGAGGCTAGCCCTGATCTGACACACCCCAACAAGTTTGCACAGTTAGCAGATGAGGGGGATGACAGTTCAGGGACGGCACTGCTGCAGCCACTTCCTGCCAGTCAGGGAAATGTCAGCTCCAGTAAGCAGGGGAACAGGAGAGCAGGGAAGGCCAGACAGGTGCTGGTAGTGGGAGACTCAATTATTAGGGGTACAGATAGGGCGATCTGTCACAAAGATCGTGATTGCCGAACAGTGTGCTGTCTTCCTGGCGCTAGAGTTCGACACATCGCGGATCGGTTTGACAGATTACTGGTAGGGGCTGGAGAAGATCCAGCGGTCATGGTCCATATCGGAACCAATGACAAAGTTAGAGGAAGGTGGAGAGTCCTTAAAAATGATTTCAGGGATTTAGGTCAAAAGCATAGGGCAAGGACCTCAAAAGTTGTATTTTCTGAAATACTGCCTGTACCACGAGCCACACAAGAAAGGCAGCGGGAGATTAGGGAGGTTAACAAGTGGCTCAAGAACTGGTGTAGGAAGGAGGGGTTCGGGTTCCTGGAGAACTGGGCCGACTTCTCTGTTGGCTACAGGCTCTATCGTAGGGATGCGCTGCACCTCAATGGGGAAGGGGCAGCTGTGTTGGGGAGAAAGATGGCTAGAAGGTTGGAGGAGTGTTTAAACTAGGGACTGGGGGGGAGGGTAATTACGTTATAGGAGGGGAAGATAGTGCAGATAGAGACCAGGGGTGAGGTAGTGTGACTGGGGGAGGAATGGAAGGGGGGACTAGAACAGCTCAGAATGAAAGATGTAGGGTAAAAAATACACATAAACCTGTCAAATGTATGTATACTAATGTCAGAAGCCTGACTAACAAGACTGGTGAACTGGAATTAGTGATGTGTGAGGAGGACTATGACGTAGTGGGAATAACTGAGACATGGCTGGATGATAGCTATGACTGGGCAGTTAATATAAAAGGTTACAATCTGTTTAGAAAGGATCGTCAAAACGGAGAGGTGGAGGGGTCTGCCTCTATGTGAAGTCGTGTCTAAATCCCATAATTCGAGAATACATCTCTGAGGGACATGAACATGTGGAGTCACTGTGGGTAGAAATACATGGAGCAAAAAACAATAATAAAATACTAATAGGAGTGTATTATAAACCACCTAATATACCAGAGTCCACAGAAAATCTATTACTTAACGAGATAGACGAGGCGGCAAATCATAATGAAGTCGTTATCATGGGGGACTTCAACTACCCAGATATAGACTGGGAAACTGAAAGCTGTACATCCCAAAAAGGAAACAGGTTCTTGGCAATAGCCAAAGACAATTTCCTTTCCCAACTGGTTCAGGACCCCACTAGAGGGACGGCCATACTGGACTTAGTATTAACCAATAGACCTGATAGAACAACAGATGTTCAGGTTGGGGAACACCTGGGAAATAGTGACCATAAAGTAATAACCTTCCAATTATCCTTCAAACGAGAGTTTCTAAAGGGAGGAACAATAATACCAAACTTCAAAAAAGCAAAATTTAGCCAACTAAGAGAGGCCATAGGCTTAACTAACTGGGACAAAGTCCTCAAAAATAAAAATACAACCATAAAATGGGAGATTTTTATAAGCATTGTAACATCTAATTGTGAGAGGTACATACCTTATAGGAATAAAAGGCTAAGGAACAATAAGAAACCAATGTGGATAAATGGAACCGTAAAGAAGGCAATAAATGACAAAAAGAAAGCATATAAATCACTACAACAGGAGGGGAGTCAGGAAGCACTGATGAACTATAAGGAAAAAAATAGAATATGTAAAAAACTAATAAAATTTGCCAAACTAGAGACCGAGAGATTAATTGCCAAAGAGAGTAAAACTAACCCTAAAATGTTCTTCAATTATATAAATAGTAAAAAATATAAATCTGAAGGAGTCGGCCCTCTACATAGCAATGAGGGGGATGTTGCAGAGAGCGACGAGGATAAAGCAAAACTATTAAATATTTTTTTTCTCCACTATATTCACTGAGGAAAATAAACTGTCAGATGAAATGCAGAATGTAAAATTAAATTCCCCATTAAAGGTGCCCTGTCTGACCCAGGAAGAAGTACAACAGCGACTTAAAAAGATTACAATAGACAAATCGCCAGAACTGGATGGCATACACCCCCGTATCCTAAGGGAATTAAGTGATGTCATAGCCAGACCATTATTTCTGATATTTACGGACTCTATAATAACAGGGAATGTTCCACAGGATTGGCGCATAGCAAATGTGGTGCCAATATTCAAAAAGGGTCCAAAAACAGAGCCTGGAAATTATAGGCCGGTAAGTTTAACATCTATTGTTGGTAAACTGTTTGAAGGGTTTCTAAGAGATGCTATTTTGGAGTATCTCAATAAAAATAAGCAAATAACGCCATATCAGCATGGCTTCATGAGGGATCGGTCATGCCAAACGAATTTAATCAGCTTCTACAGTATGAGGAGGTAAGTTCTAGACTTGACAGCGGCGAATCAATGGATGTCGTATATCTGGACTTCTCCAAAGCATTTGACACCGTATCTCATAAAAGGTTAGTATATAAAATGAGGATGCTCGGATGCTGGGAGAAAATGTCTGTATGTGGGTAAGTAACTGGCTAAGTGACAGAAAACAGAGGGTGGTTATTAACGGTAGATACTCAGATTGGGTCACTGTAACTAGTGGGGTACCTCAGGGGTCAGTATTGGCCCTATTCTCTTCAATATATTTATTAATGATCTTGTAGAAGGCCTGCACAGTAAAATATCTATTTTTGCAGATGACACTAAACTGTGTAAAGTAATTAACACTGAAGAGGACAGTTTTCTGCTACAGAGGGATCTGGATAGATTGGAGGCTTGGGCAGAAAAATGGCAGATGAGGTTTAACACTGACAAATGTAAAGTTATGCACATGGGAAGGAATAAGGCAAGTCACCCGTACATATTAAATGGTAAAACACTCGGTAACACTGACATGGAAAAGGATCTAGGAATTTTAATAAACAGCAAATTAAGCTGCAAAAACCAGTGTCAGGCAGCTACTGCCAAGGCCAATAAGATAATGGGTTGCATCAAAAGGGCATAGACGCCCATGATGAGAACATAGTCCTACCACTTTACAAATCACTAGTCAGACCACACATGGAGTACAGTGTACAGTTCTGGGCTCCTGTGAACAAGACAGACATAGCAGAGCTGGAGAGGGTTCAGATGAGGGCAACTAAAGTAATAACTAGAATGAGGGATCTACAGTACCCTGAAAGGTTATCAAAATTAGGGTTATTCACTTTAGAAAAAAGACGACTGAGGGGAGATCTAATAACTATGTATAAATATATTAGGGGTCAGTACAGAGATCTGTCCCATCATCTATTTATCCCCAGGACTGTGACTGTGACAAGGGGACATCCTCTGCGTCTGGAGGAAAGAAGGTTTGTACACAAACATAGAAAAGGATTCTTCACTGTAAGAGCAGTGAGACTATGGAACTCTCTGCCTGAGGAGGTGGTGATGGTGAGTACAATAAGGCTGGGGACACACCTAGGCGTTTCTGAATCGCGCGTATGATGCGCGTTTTACGCGCGTTTTTGGATGCGCATTTTTGCAACTAAGAAACGCGCGTCATACGCGCGATTCAGTGATTCTCCCCTATGGCAACATTGTCCATAGGCGCGTTAAAACGCCCAAAAGAAGCTCATGTACTTGTTTGGGCGTTGGGCGTTTTACAGCGCGTTCAAACGCGCTTTAAAACGCCCAAATGTGAACCATGCCCATAGGGATGCATGGCTTTTCACATGTTGAACGCGCTGAAAAACACTCAGTTGTGTTCCCAGGGTAAAGGAATTCAAGAGGGGACTGGATTTATTTCTGGAGTGTAATAATATTACAGGCTACAGCTACTAGAGAGGGGTCGTTGATCCAGGGAGTTATTCTGATTGCCTGATTGGAGTCGGGAAGGAATTTTTTTCCCCTTAAGTGAGGAAAATTGGCTTCTGCCTCACGGTTTTTTTTTGCCTTCATCTGTATCAACTTGTAGGAAACAGGCCGAACTGGATGGACAAATGTCTTTTTTCGGTCTTATATACTATGTTACTATGTTACTATGTCCTGTGTGTGTGTTTAATAAACATCCATGACATATACTGTACTCTATCCGCTAACTATGTTTTTTGTGGGAAATTGAAATAATTTGTGCCACATCTGTGTGTGTGTTTAATCCATATCCATGACATATACTGTACTTCATCCGCAAACTATGTTTTTTGGTGAAATTGAAAAAATTTGTGCCACATCTGTGTGCATTTAATCCACATCTGTGACATATACTGTAATCAATCCGCAAACTCTTGTTTTTGGGGGAAATTGAAACAATTTGTGCCACATCTGTGTTTGCGTTTAATCCATATTCGTGACATATACTGTACTCCATCAGCAAACTATGATTTTTGGCGAAATTTAACTAATTTGTGCCACATCTGTGTGTGTGTTTAATCCATATCCATGACATGTACTTTACTCCATCCGCAAACTATGTTTTATGGGGAAATTAAAATAATTTGTGTCACATCTTTGTGTGCGTTTAATACACATCCGTGTCGTAACTGTACTCCATCCGCAAATTATGTTTTTTGGGGAAATTGAAATAATCTGTGCCACATCTGTTTTGTGCGTTTAATCTACATGTGACATATAGTGTACTCCATCTTCAAACTCTGTTTTTTGAGGGAAATTGAAATAATTTGTGCCACATCTGTGTGTGCGCTTAATCCACACCCGTGATATATACTGTACTCCACCCACAAACTATGTTTTTGGGGAAATGTAACTAATTTGTGCCACATCTATGTGTACGTTTAATCCTCATCCGTGACATATACTTTACCCCATCCGCAAACTATGTTTTTTTGGGAAATTTAACTAATTTGTGCTACATCTGTGTGCGTTTAATCCACATCCGTGACATATTGTACTCCACCCGCAAACTATGTTTTTTGGGGAAATTTAGCTAATTTTTCCTACATCTGTGTGCGTTTAATCCACATCCGTGACATGTACTGTACTCCATCGGCAAACTGTTTTTTGGGGAAATTGAAATAATTTGTGCCACATCTGTGTGTGCGCTTAATCCACATCCGTGATATATACTGTACTCCACCCGCAAACTATGTTTTTGGGGAAATTTAACTAATTTGTGCCACATCTATGTGTACGTTTAATCCTCATCCGTGACATATACTTTACTCCATCCGCAAACGATGTTTTTTGGGGAAATTTAGCTAATTTTTGCCACATCTGTGTGCGTTTAATCCACATCCGTGACATATACTGTACTCCATTCGCAAACTATGTTTTTTGGGGATATTTAACTAATTTGTGCCACATCTGTGTGTGCGTTTAATCCACATCCGTGACATATACTGTACTCCATTCGCAAACTATGTTTTTTGGGGATATTTAACTAATTTGTGCCACATCTGTGTGTGCGTTTAATCCACATCCGTGACACATACTGCACTTCATTTACAAACTATGTTTTTTGGGGAAATTTAACTAATTTGCACCACATCTGTGTGTGCGTTTAATCCAAATCCGTGATATATACTGTACTATACCCGCAAACTATGTTTTTGGGGAAATGTACCTAATTTGTGCCACATCTATGTGTGCATTTAATCCACATCCATGACCATGGGCGTTTCTACAGGGGGTGCAGAGGTAGCAGTCTCTACCGGGCCCAGGAGCCTGAGGGGGCCCAAAGACCCTTGTGCCGTATAGGAAGACACGCAAAGCACTGAGGGAAAGGGGGCCCAAGCTGAACTTTTGCACCAGGGCCTATGAGCTGTTAGCTACACTCCTGTCCATGACATATACTGTACTCCATCTGCAAACTATGTTTATGGGTGAAATTTAACTAATTTGTGCCTCATCTGTGTGTGCGTTTAATCAACATCCGTGACATCTACTGTACTCTAATCGCAAACTATGTTTTTTGGGAAAATTTAACTAATTTGTGCCACATCTGTGTGTGCGTTTAATCCACATCCGTGATAAATACTGTACTTAGTCCGCAAACTAAGTTTTTGGCTGAAATTGAAATAATTTCTGCCACGTTTGTGTGTGTGTTTAATCCACATCCGTGACACATACTGTACTCCATCGGTAAACTATGTTTTTTGGGGAAATTGAAATAATTTGTGCCACATCTGTGTGTGCGTTTAACCGCTTCAGCCCCCCTAGCTTAAACACCCTTAATGACCAGGCCACTTTTTACAATTCCGCACTACACTATTTTCACCTTTTATTGCTCCGTCATGCAACTTACCACCCAAATGAATTTTACCTCCTTTTCTTCTCACTAATAGAGCTTTCATTTGGTGGTATTTCATTGTTGCTGACATTTTTACTTTTTTTGCCATTAATACAAATTTAACGACATTTTTGCAAAAAAATGACATTTTTCACTTTCTGTTGTAATTTTTTTTAAAAAAAACTACATTTCTATATAAATTTTTCTCTAAATTTATTGTTCTACATGTCTTTGATAAAAAAAAGTCCAATAAGTATATATTTATTGGTTTGGGTAAAAGTTATAGCGTTTACAAACTATGGTGCAAAAAAGTTAATTTCGGCATTTTGAAGCAGCTCTGACTTTCTGAGCGCCTGTCATGTTTCTTCAGGTGCTAGAATGTCAGGATAGTATAAATACCCCCCAAATCACACCATTTTAGATAGAAGACACCCCAAAGTATTCGCGGAGGGGCATGGTGAGTTGATGTATCATTTCATTTTTTTTAACAAGTTAGCGGAAAATGACACTTTCTGAGGAAAAAAAAAAAAAAAAGTTTCAATTTCTGATAACTTCTGGCAAAAAAAAATAAAAATCTCAGACGGACTCACTATGCCCCTCAGTGAATACCTTGGGGTGTCTACTTTCCGAAATGGGGTCATTTGTGGGGTGTGTTTACTGTTCTGGCATTTTGGGCGGGGCTAAATTGTGAGCCGCCATGTAAAACCTAAAGGTACTTGTTGGAATTTGGGCCCCTTTGCGCACCCAGGCTGCAAAAAAGTGTCACTCATGTGGTATCGCCGTACTCAGGAGAAGTAGGGCAATGTGTTTTGGGGTGTATTTTTACATATACCCATGTTGGGTGAGAGAAATATCTCTGTAAATTGTCAACTTTGTATAAAAATTTTTAAAAGTTGTCGTTTACAGAGATATTTTTCACACAAAGTATGGGTATATATAAAAATACACCCCAAACACATTGCCCTACTTCTCCTAGTACGGCGACTACGTGTGCCACTTTTGCAGCCTGAAGCAAAGGCCCTAAAACTAATGAGTACCTTTAGGATTTCACACAGCATTTTTACGCATTTGGATTCCAGACTTCTTCTCACGCTTTAGGGGCCCTAAAATGCCAGGACAGTATAAATACCCACATGTGACTCCCATTTTGGAAAGAAGACACCCCAAGGTATTCCGTGAGGGGTATGGTGAGTTCATGTAAAATTTTATTTTTTGTCACAAGTTAGTGGAATATGAGACTTTGTAAAAAACAAAATAAAAAAAAATATATCAATTTCCGCTAACTTGTGCCAAAAAATAAAAATTCTGTGGACTCGCCATGCCCCTCACGGAATACCTTGGGGTGTGTTCTTTCCAAAATGGGGTCACATGTGGGGTATTTATACTCACCTGGCATTTTTGGGGCCCCTAAAGCGTGAGAATCCAAATGCATAAAAATGGCCAGTGAAATCCTAAAGGTACTCATTGGTTTTAGGGCCCCTTTGCGCACCCAGGCTGCAAAAAAGTGTCACTCATGTGGTATCCCCGTACTCAGGAGAAGTAGGGCAATGTGTTTTGGGGTGTATTTTTACATATACCCATGCTGCGTGTGAGAAATATCGCTGTAAACGACAACTTTTTACATTTTTTTATTCAAAGTTGTCAAATTACAGAGATATTTCTCTCACCCAGCATGGGTATATGTAAAAATACACCCCAAACACTTGCCCTCTTCTCTAATCTGCGACCTTTTGCAGCCAAGATGCGCAAAGGGGCCCAAGATGCGCATCGGTCAATGTGGATGAAAAAATCTGTGCCAAAATCAGTGACTGCGGTGCGGTGGGCTGGGCGCTAGCTACCTAACAAGTAGCTAACTAACTGGGGGTGATAAGGGACCCTTATGCCCCATTCACACGTCCGAAATTCTGTTTGCGGAATGGAATTGCGGACCCATTCATTTCTATGGGGACAGACTTTGTCCCGCTCGGATCCGGAATTACGGATCCGCGCTTCCGGGTCTGCACTTCCTTTCCGCAAAAATATAGAACATGTCCTATTCTTGTCCGCAATTGCGGACAAGAAAAAGCATTTTCTATATAGTTCTGGCAATGTGCGGATCTGCAAAATGCGGAAAGCACATTGCCGGTGTCCGTGTTTTGAGGATCTGCGGCAAATAGGGCCACCAGAGGACCAGGTAGCAGCTATATCAGACGCTGTTCACAAAACAGTGTCTGATATAGCTGTTTGATGCGATTTTATTCGCATCTACAGCCTGCCAGCGATGGATCATCGCTGGCAGGCTGTAGCCTAACTGCCGAGACGCGCTTCTCTGTGAACACGCGCGCGCACGCGCGTGCGTTCACAGGAAGTCTCGGCTCTCACGAGATGACGCGCCGACGCGTCATCTCAGAGCTACAGGACCGCCCGCAGGACGCATCCCTGCGTTAGGCGGTCCTGTACTGGTTAATGCACATCTGTGACATATACTGTTTTCCATCTGCAAACTGTGTTTTTTGGGGAAATTGAAATAATTTGTGCCACATCTTTGTGTGCGTTTAATACACATCTGTGACATATACTGTACTCCATCCGCAAACTATGTTTTTTGGGGAAAGTTAACCAATTTGTGCCACATCTGTGTGTGCATTTAATCCACATCCGTGACATATACTGTACTCAATCTGGAAACTATGATTTTTTGAGAAATTGAAATAATTTGTGCCACATCTGTGTGTGCGTTTAATCCACATCCGTGACATATACTGTTGTCCATCTGCAAATAATTTTTTTGGGGGAAATTGAAATAATTTGTGCCACATCTTTGTGTGCGTTTAATCCACATCTGTGGCATATTCTGTACTCCATCCGCAAACTATGTTTTTGGGGGAAATTTAACTATTTTGTGCCACATTTGTGTGTGTTTAATGCACATCCGTGACATATACTGTACTCTATCCTCAAACTATGTTTTTTGGAGAAATTGAAGTAATTTGTGCCACATCTGTGTGTGCGTTTTATTCACATCTGTGACATATACTGTACTCCATCCGCAAACTATGTTTTTTGGGGAAATTTAACTAATTTGTGCCACATCTGTGTGTGCGTTTAATCCACATCCTTCACATATACTGTACTCTATCCGCTAACTATGTTTTTTGGGAAAATTTAACTAATTTGTGCCACATCTGTGTGCGTTTAATCTACATCCGTGATATATTCTGTACTCCATCCGCAAACTGTGTTTTTGGGGGAAATTTAACTAATTTGTGCCACATCTGTGTGTGCGTTTAATCCACATCCATGACATATACTGTACTCCATCCACAAACTATGTTTTTTTGGGAAAATAACTAATTTGTACCACATTTGTGTGTGCTTTTAATCCTCATCCGTGACATGTACTTTATTCCATCCGTAAACTATGTTTTTTTGGGAAATTTAACTAATTTGTGTAATTTCTGTGTGTGCGTTTAATCCCCACCCGTGACATATACTGTACTCCATCCGCAGACTCTCATTTTTGGGGGTAATTGAAATAATTTGTGCCACATCTTTGTGTGCGTTTAATCCACATCCGTGGAATATACTGTAGTCCATCCGCAAACTATGTTTTTGGGGGAAATTTAACTAATTTGTGCCACATCTCTGTGTGCGTTTAATCCACATTCGTGATATAAACTGTACTCCAGCCGCAAACTCTCGTTTTTGGTGGAAATTTAAATAATTTGTTCCATCTGTGTGTACGTTTAATCCACATCCGTGACATATATTGTATTCCATCCACAAACTATGTTTTTTGGGGAAATCGAAATAATTTGCTCCACATCTGTCTGTGCGTTTATTCCACATCCATGACATATACTGTACTCCATCCGCAAACTATGTTTTTTGGGAAACTTTAACAAATCTGTTTAACATCTTATCTCCATCGTGTGTGCCTTTCTGTGTCAAATACTGGACCACATCTGAAAACAGTGTCTGATGCGCAAATCTAAATAATCTGGGCCTAATCTATTGTCCATAGCGTGTCTTTGTGTCAAATACTGTGCGACATGTGAAAGTAGTGTATTTTGGGGAAATGTTAATTATTTGTGCAACATCTACTGTGTGTGCATTTCATACATATCACTCACATATACTGTACTTTATCAACAGACGCTGTATGCTAGTCTGTGATATTATCAGGGCTACATCTCCTGTGTAAAGTGTGCACATCCCAAATACCCGTTTTAATTTATTGGCGCATACACTTACAAATCCTACTGTATGCGTGACATACTTTTAAGTGTGCACGCAGAGGCCGTTGCTCTGGGTGCAATGTAACTGAGTAAAAGAATGTAGCTGAGGGCCTTCTGGTGCGCTAACCCTCTAAAATAGTAATGGTGAACCTTTCAGAGACTCAGTGCCGAAACTGCAACCCAAAACCCACTTTATCGTAGAGTGCCCACATGGCCATTTTCCCTGAATACTACAGTCCAATATAGTATATCTTCCATGTTCCATATAATTTAGCTATAGCTGTAGAGTGCCAGTTCATGCCACGTGTCCAGCTTGGACACCCAGTAGTTGTAAGGCACAGAGGGATCACTGAGGACGCT
Organism: Bufotes viridis; assembly: GCA_033119425.1. Lineage (NCBI taxonomy): Eukaryota > Metazoa > Chordata > Amphibia > Anura > Bufonidae > Bufotes > Bufotes viridis. Next base: position 99,113,943 of record CM065595.1, on the reverse strand, counting down.
CAAACGGTCTGCTATGTACTCCTTCACCATCTTTCACATCTCTTGTGATACTAGGCCGCGCATCAAGGTGAGGGTGCTGGAGGGTTGTCATGAAACTGTCCCAGGCCTTGGAGAGTGTTGTCCTGCCTCTGTTGGAACTGCTGTGTGTTCTCCTCGTCTCCCCTCCTGGGTTGCCTAAGGAACTACGTACTCCGCCACCAGCGTCGTCAGATGGAAATTTATGGAGCAATGTTTCAAGAAGGACCTTCTGGTATTGCACTATTTTGCTCGTCCTCTCTACCACAGGAATGAAAGATGAGACGTTCTCTTTGTAGAGGGGGTCGAGAAGGATGAACTGAACAACCAGTAATCGCTGTTGTGAAAAATGCGTAGAATGTGAGAGTCACAGGAAAGGCAGCATAACATAAAGTCAGCCATGTGTGTCAGAGTCCCAACAGAATAGACTTTGCTGTCCTCATCAGGAGGATGAATCTCCTTATCCTCTTCTTCCTCTCCTGCCCATCTATGCTGAAAAGATGGAATAAACCTGCTATGGTTACTACCCTCTGTAGCGGAGGCAACTGTCTCTTGCTCCTCCTCATCATCATCATCCAATTCACACTGAGAAGACGAACTGAGGGTGGTTTGGCTATCACTCTGTGTAATGTCTTCCCCCTAGTTCCACCTCTTCCACATGTAAAGCGTCCGCCTTCATTGTTAACAGTCAGCGTTTCAGTAGACACAGAAGTGGGATGGTTAGGCTGATAATAGCGGCATCACCACTTACCATCTGTGATTATCCCTCAAAGTTGCATAAAACCTCACGGAGGTCAGACATACAAGACCATGTTGCAGCTGGTATTCCACTACTGCCTTCTGCTGCTCACAAAGCCTGGCCAACATGTGTAATGTGGAATTCTAGCACGTGCTCACGTCGCACAACAGTCGGTTAGCTGGCAAATACAAGTGCTGCAGCAGCGTTAGCAGCTGTAGATGACTTTCTGAAATGGGCACACAAACAGCACACCTTCACCAGTAGCTCAGGCAAATTAGGGTAGATTTTGAGAAATTTCAGAACACGTGGGCTAGGCATGGTATGGCCGGATCCTGGACATTAAATAGGGATCCACATAGCCATATCAGCATTTGTCTCATGTACAATTTTTCCTTCTTCACTGGTCAGAGGTTGTTTTCTGCCCAGTGATTAAGATTCTTTTATTATGACAGGTTTATGAGGGACAATTTCCTGATGTTTTGCTGTGGTCACTGGGCAGAGTTGTCATTCTGCCCGGTGAGGGCCGTGATTGGCTGAGGGCAAAGCCTGTTATTTTCCACTGTTTGAGTTTTGATTGTTATGATTTGAGTTTGAGTTTGAGTTTATGACTATGCTGTAAAATATGTTACGGTTATTTGGTTATTTATGAGTTCTTAAACAGGCCATGCCATTAGTTTACCTCCACTTTCGTGTGTTATGTTTTTATTTATATTAATGTATAAGTTTGAGATGTTTGTTGTGCATGGTACATATATGCTGTACGAGTGCCATGTGTGTGAGCTTGACGAGCTACAAAGCTGCCAACAAGTTATGGCCATTATCAGACACAACCAACCTGGTCCCTTATACCCTGCAACAGCTCTGTGGAGGTGTGCTTTTTGTCACCCAAGTAAATGAGTTTCAGCACGGCCTGTTGCCACTTCCCCACTGCCGTGCTACACTGCTTCCATTTACTGACTGATAGTTGACTGCTGCTGCAAGATGAGAATTCAGAGGTGGAAGTGGAGGAGGAGGGGGGGGGGGGGGGGTTGCAGCCACTAATGTAGGTGGTGGCAGAAATCCTAATGGAAGTAGGGCCCGCAATCCTTGACATCGGTAGCACCTGTGCCATCCAATTGTACGACTCACTACAGGCCTCCACAAGGTTCACCCAGTGTGCCGTCATGGAAATGTAGCGTCCCTGGCCAAAAGCACTTGTCCATGTGTCCATTGTTAAGTAGACCTTCCCAATAACTGCGTTGGTCAGGGCACGGGTGATGTTACGGGACACAATTGGCGTTGTAATGCGGGGACGGCACACCGAGAAAAATAGTGGAGGTTGGGACTGAGTAATGAAGGACGGCCTCCGCCATGAGGCTGAGGAAAGCCTCAGTGTCCACAGGCCTAAATAGCAACATTTCCAGAGCCAGAAATTTTAAAAAGTGTGCACTTAGTGCTATATCCTGTGGGTGGGTGGGTGGCTGGATATTTGCGCTTACGTTCAAAGGCCTGGGGTAAGGACATCTGTACGCTGTGCTTGGACACAGAAGTAGGTGTGCTAGCTGATGGTGCTTGTGAAGGAGACCCAGAAGTTGAATGGAGCCAAACCATCAGTCAGTACATGGAGGGGTGTGCAGACGTACTGTTCAACCATGTTAGTGAAATGCTGCCTCCTGCTAACACGTTCCGTATCAGGCGATGGTGCAGTTAGCTGTGGCGTGGAGACAAAACTTTTCCACATTTCTGCCATGCTAACCCTGCCCTCAGAGGAGCTGGCTGTGACACAGCTGAGTTGGCGACCTCTTGCTCCTCCTCTGCCTTCGCCTTGGGCTTCCACCTGTTCCCCTGTGACATTTGGGAATGCTCTCAGGAGCGCCTCTACCAGCGTGCACTTGTACTCGCGAATCTTCCTATCACGTTCCAGTGCAGGAAGTAAGATGGGCACATTGTCTTTGTACCGTGGATCCAGCAGGTTCGCAACCCAGTAGTCCACACACGTTAAAATGTGGGCAACTCTGCTGTTGTTGCGCAGGCACTGCAGCATGTAGTCGCTCATGTGTGCTAGGCTCCCCAGAGGTAAGGACAAGCTGTCCTCTGTGGGAGGCGTATCGTCATCGTCCTCCGTATCCCCCCAGCCACGCACCAGTGATGGGCCTGAGCTGTGTCAGGTGCCACCCCGCTGTGAACCTGCTTCATCCTTATCCTCCTCCACCTCCTCCTCATCCTCCTCGTCCTCCAGTAGTGGGCCCTGGCTGGCCACATTTGTACCTGGCCTCTGCTGATGCAAAAAACCTCCCTCTGAGCCACTTCTAACAGACCGGCCTGAAAGTGCTAAAAATAACCCCTCATCATCCTCCTCCTCCTCCTGGGCCACATTTATGCAGCAGTTCTGACATGTCGGGGTAGTTGTGAATGCACTTCTGCACCACCAAATTCAGCACATGCGCCAGGCAATGGATGTGCGTCAAACCGGCTAGTCCCAGAGCTGCGACGAGATTTCGCCCATTATCGCACACCACCAGCCCGGGCTTGAGGCCCACCGGCAGAAACCACTCGTTGGTCTGTTGATCAATACCCCGCCACAACTCCTGCATGGTGTGGGGCCTGTCCCCCAAACATATGAGTTTCAGAATGGCCTGCTGACGTTTACCCCGGGCTGTGCTGAAGTTGGTGGTGAAGGTGTGTGGCTGACTGGATGAGCTGGTGGAAGCAGAAGAGGAGGAAGCTGAGTAGGAGGAGGAGGCTACAGGAGGCAAAGAATGATGCCCTGCGATCCTTGGCGGCGGAAGGACGTGCGCCAAGGAACTCTTCACCCGGGGTCCAGCCGCCACTACATTTACCCAGTGTGCAGTTAGGGAGATATAGCGTCCCTGGCCGTGCTTACTGGTCCACGTATCGGTGGTTAGGTGGACCTTGCCACAGATGGCATTGCGCAGTGCACACTTGATTTTATTGGATACTTGGTTGTGCAGGGAAGGCACGGCTGTCTTGGAGAAGTAGTGGCGGCTGGGAACAACATACTGTGGTACAGCCATGGACATCAGCTGTTTGAAGCTGTCTGTGTCCACCAGCCTGAATGACAGCATTTCAAAGGCCAGTAGTTTAGAAATGCTGGCATTCAGGCCCAGGGCTCGAGGGTGGCTAGGTGGGAATTTATGCTTTCTCTCCAAGGTTTGTGAGATGGAGAGCTGAATGCTGCCGTGTGACATGGAGGAGATGCTTGGTGACACAGGTGGTGTTGTCGGTGGCACATCCTCTATTTTGTGGCAGGTGCCAACATTCCTTCCGAGGCGGAGGAAGAGGCCGAGGCAGCAGCAGAAGAGGGAGCAGTGGGAGCCAGAGTGAGTTCCTTGCTTTTAAGGTGTTTACTCCACTGCAGTTCATGCTTTGCATGTAGATGCCTGGTCATGCAGGTTGTGCTAAGGTTCAGAACGTTAATGCCTCGCTTCAGGCTCTGATTGCACAGCGTGCAAACCACTCGGGTCTTGTCGTCAGCACATTGTTTAAAGAAGTGCCATGCCAGGGAACTCCTTGAAGCTGCCTTTAGGGTGCTCGGTCCCTGGTGGAGGTGGCCAGTAGCAGACGAACTCTCTTGGAGGCGGCTGTTCTGATTTTGCCCCCTGCTCTCTCTTTTGCTACGCTGTTGGGTCGGTCTCACCACTGCCTCTTCCTCTGAACTATGAAAGTCAGTGGCACGACCTTCATTCCATGTGGGGTCTAGGACCTCATCGTCCCCTGCATCGTCTTCCACACAGTCTTCCTCCCTGACCTCCTGTTCGGTCTGCACACTGCAGAAAGACGCAGCAGTTGGCACCTGTGTTTCGTCATCATCAGAGACGTGCGGACTCCGATGAGTGGTATTCCCATGTCCTCATCATCAGGAAACATCAGTGGTTGTGCATCAGTGCATTCTATGTCTTCCACCACTGGGGAAGGGCTAGGTGGATTCCCTTGGGAAACCCTGCCAGCAGAGTGTTCAAACAGCATAAGAGACTGCTGCATAACTTGAGGCTCAGACAGTTTCCCTGATATGCATGGGGGGGATGTGACAGACTCATGGGCTTGGTTTTCAGGCGCCACCTGTGCGCTTTCTGCAGAAGACTGGGTGGGAGATAATGTTGTGAACATGCTGGATCCACTGTCGGCCACCCAATTGACTAGCACCTGTACCTGCTCAGGCCTTACCATCCTTAGAACGGCATTGGGCCCCAACAAATATCGCTGTAAATTCTGGCGGGTACTGGAACCTGAGGTAGTTGGTTCACTAGGACGTGTGGCTGTGGCAGAATGGCCACGTCCTCTCCCAGCACAAGAGGGTACAATAACACCACCACGACCGCGTCCGCGTCCCTTACTAGATGTTTTCCTCATTCATACCGTTCACCAAGCACCACAATAAGAAAAAAAATATTTGGCCCAATGTATTGATTTCAAATTCAGGCCTTT